>LR999959.1:31283282-31940782 GCA_905220385.1 Xylota sylvarum
GGCGGTGTGAGGGGTGAGGATCGTGTACCGCCATTAGTGATCCTCCGGCCCGTTTTCCTGAAATTGACAACCGGGGCGACACGTGCGTGCCTCAGCGCCATATTTAATGTGGTACCAACACATATTTGATTTTGGTACTTGCCTGAATTTGGATTTGTTTCTGAAACTGTGCGGCTGCTGATGTTTTGTTCGTCCACGTCCTGAGAATGATGCAGAAAGCGCTGCGACTTCAGCCGCCAGATCTGCGATTTGTCGATGAAGGTCGTCTTTTGCTGCTACCGTTACTGGTGCAAAAACCTCGTGCAGTTTGTCGGCAATTTTACCCAAATCTGTGATATCCATGGATTTTTGGGCGACTTGCGTTTGTGATGGAAGATGTGAAAGCCAACGTGCCTTTAACACCTCTTCGTCTATGTTGGGTACCAAACTTTTTAGGTGGCGAAGATACTGGGATGGTGTACGATCTCCCAAATTCTCTTTATCCAAAAGCTGAATGATTTTTGCTTCTTTGGATTTTGAGAAACGGGAAATCAGTGTGCTCCTCAGAGTTTGGTACGGAGTGTCTTCTGGTGGATTAATGATAATATCTTCCACCTCTGCAGCGGAGCGCGTGTCGATTAGGGGTATAGTGCGATAAAATTTATCACGTTGTCCGATGATGCCACAATTAGTAAATTGTGCCTCTAGCTGGGCAAACCATAGCGCTGGTCAAACGGTAGACGGCGAGTGGCATGTGGCGTGGTATTGTCTTGTGCAGTCGTTGAGTCGGGCATCGAAACAAATTACTTGTTAAAGCGTGTGAGAAAAAAAACGAACTGCTTTTTAAGGGCACTAAAAAAGGAAAACGCCTAACTTTCTGTATCGGGGTCACCAATGTGGTGCGTGCCAGGTTGATTAAAAAGGCGACACCACCTTAAACTTTAGGAAATAAACTTTATTTATATTATAAAAATGAGATACGAGATACGCGAGATGATGTGGGTGGCTGCCGGTTGAAGACTGTTAGTCAAATCGAAGATGATGACTTGCTAGTTGACGACTGCTGATCGCCGCACATGAAGAAGAGCACAGCAAAGCAAAAAATGCAAAAATGCAAATAACTGTCGCAGCGGCAGTTGGCAAAAAAAACGCATCGCGTGAGCGACGCATTCAATCATCAGATTGATTAACTGTGAGGCATTTATTTACATAGGTATGTGTGGGCACCACATATATCGCTAGCGCTTATTACTAGAAATTTTATTTAGCGTATGAGACTATTGCAGAAGCTGTTTAGTATCATGCAGCTGTATAAAGCTCGGATTGCTGTATTTGCGGCTTCGTCAGTGCTATTTGCGTTTGCATTATTTAACTCGTCAAGCAGCGAATTAGCCCTTTCAGCGAATTAGCCCTTTAGGAAGCGACTGATTCAGTGTAGCCTTGTCTAAACTGAAATATCTCCGTTTGTATCACTTTCCTAAAACCTTTGACAAGTGCGTCCTTTAACTCTGGCCATTCATTATAATCGTTATACTTCACTATAACGTTATATGCCCTGCCTGTTAATTTTGACTTTACTATGTTAACTACTACGGCTTTATCAGACTCAGAGGTTGACTTTTCTGATTGGAGGTCAACTAATTGGATGAATCTGTTCAGATTTCGTGCAGAACCATCGAACTCAGGTATGAGTTTTATTGGTTGCGAAGAATTGAAAGCATTGTTGCAGGAAGTTGTGATTCTGAGGGACTTATTGAGATGAGTGACTCAGATGCACCGACTTTAAATGGTTTCTTTTATGGTTCCGTGTGAGGTGGGGAATGTCGAATAGGCATTTCTTTGGGACGAGGAATTGATAAAGAGTCAGACACTTTGCTTTCGGATGACCTACGAACCTTTCTATTTCTAAGTGAAATATTCAGGCTTAGGTTCGACATTTACCGTGTTAACCAGGAAAGATTAAGACGTATGTGGACGTGTGTATATTTAATATTTATAAGTGAACATTTATTATTCTTTTTTTTTTTAGTTTAATAAATAAAATAAATATAAATTCTAGTCTTACTGTGGGACCATGATGCCGATGCTGACGTTGAGTTGTTGCTGATTGCTGAATGTAGATGTTCGGATGTTGATGATGCTGTGTCGATTTGTTCGATGATTTTTTTCACTACAATGAGTTGTACTATTTGTTTGGGCTCGTATTTTTTCTCCCTCTTTTTTATTTTATTATTTCAAGTAACTTGATTTTATATAAACAAATATAGCTGGCTGCTGTTTTTTTTAGAATATTGTTATATTTAGACTTTTTTGTCGCTGGCGTATTTTATTATTCGGGAGTTAAGGCAGATGCTTTTTCCTTAACATCCTACCGCTGCCACCAATGTTGGGTTGCGCAATTTACATGCGCGAACTGCTCGGGAAAAGAAACGAGATGTACTACGGATGAACGGTTTCACTTCAGTCTCATCCAGTCGCTCCTAATGTTTTTCCAAAGACTCTGTTTCGTCGTTTACCCATTATGTGCTTTCTGGGTAATCAGAGTAACCCGATAGCACTTGCACAGTGTGCGTTCTATGGGTCATTAAAGTAATCCGATTCGTGCGACACGTATTCTTGCACTCGTTTGTTTATGGTCGCAAGAGTTCGTAACATTTGTCATCGATACTTTGTGACATTTTTGGTTATTAATTGCGGGCAGTTGAGTGTGTCAATGTGACTGGACATGTCAGTAGGTCGCCGCAGTAGGTCAGTTGCATGTTTGTTTGCACTGAAATGGGATAGTGACTTATGAAGTGTTAACTGAAATGAGTTAGCGGCTTGTGTGGGCACAACAATTTCAATTAACAAACATTAGTAATTGACAAAAATAGAATAATATCACGTACATAATGTTAATGTTTTTGCTAAGGTTTGCGCTCATAAATCTTTTCGGACTGGTTCTGATCCAGTGCTCTTTTCAAGGCACACATTATGCAGAAGGTCAGTTTATGTTCGTCTATTAACAATTAAAGTGCAGAATATCGCATGTATGTGACCAGTGAGTATAACCAACATGTAAATAAATAAGTCTCAAAGTCAGTCTTTGTATATGCGAAATATTATATTAGGATTGCAAAAATATATAGGTACATGCATATTTTCCCACCGACTATACCAGATCAGTCAAGAGACTACACCAGTTGCTGCCGTCGTGACTGTACCAGAGTTAACACTGATTCATTAGTCGCACTATATTCAGATGGCAAGTAATCGATGGAATTATTTAAAGAATTCGGCATTAATTTTCAAATAAATTTACTTTAGAGAAAAATTAATAAATACGGAATGAAATACAAATCATTTGCGTAACAGACTCGCAGCTACATATTTTCCTTTCTTAAAAACTAAGAAGCTCTTCTTGTCCCAATTTTCCACGAGATAAGACCTATTCATTAACCAAAATACAGCTCCGCCTGTTACCTTTTTATCCTACGAAAACCCCTTTGCAAGGACCCGCAAACAATAAACTCATTGCAAACGAAAACACCACTTTTCTTATCCTACGCAAACTCATTTGCAAGGACCCGCAAAACAATAAACTCATTGCAAACGAAAACACCACAAACATATGTACATACATACTAAATAGATATATAAATCATTCTGAATAAAAACCAATCAAGCGAACCCTAACCAAATATTTTCGAAGGCTAAAAGGCTATTGTTGCGAGGTAGAGGCTATATAACCCGAAACTTGAACTCGATATATACCTACAGAATTTTCATTAAAAAGCAGTCGTTCATAATGCAATTACAATTACTGTGTTTCTCTTTTATCTTATACGTGGTATGTTTCTTAACAGTTTTTCGAAAATTTAGTTAAAAAATATTGCAAATATTGCTTGTAAATCAATTGATTCACTCGGTTAGCAATGAACTTGACATTGCGGTCATTTTTGTTTTTTTTTCCACAATTTTTTCTTAATTAATAATCTCTGTATCTTGGGTCAACGGACGAAACTGAAATTATTTTTGTCTTTTAACGGAGAATTCAAATTAAAATATTTTTTAAATTTAACGAACAGCCCGAAACACTTTCCAGCTCCTTCCATGAATTCATAAATCGGTTGTCATGGGACCTCCCGCACAAATTCGTTGAGCGATGAGGAACCCATAGGCGCAGACATCTTGGTGTCGAAAATTGACCACCAGGGAATTGTTTTTGTTGTTGTTCGTTATTATTTGTAATTGGAATTTAAAAGTGCTATAACTGTTAAATGAAAGGAGTATGGCAATAGGTGCGTTTTTTTGCAAGCCCATATGGGCTTGGACGAGAAAGAGAAAGGCGGTGTTCGGTAGTGTAGTTTTTTCATTTTAATTAGATTATCGCTCGCTATCAAAAGAATCGCATTTATTGTGTATTGGCAAACGATTTTATGACGATAACAATTTCCCGCGCTAGACTCTTCTCGCTCTCACGCTACATTGTGAATCGGGCGTTATGGAACTAAAAGAGCGAGAGATTATGAACATACATATATGAGAACGATTACGATGTATGTATTTCTTTCATGAACTATCCCATGTATGAATGGACATGATGTATGATAATGGGCGTTTTTCTTTTTTAGTTCAGAGCAGAGCCTGAGTTCTCAAAAAAAATGTTTGTGTTTCTTTAGTTCAGAGCGCTCAGAACACTCAATCCGTGTTTTCTTTTTCGTTTAGAGCGTGCTCAGAGCGCGCTCTATCAGCTCATGATGAATTGACTCAGCATCCTGAGCAAAACCCGAGCACGGTGAAAAAACAAAATCGAAAACAATTGAAATGAAGGTCGAGCCTTTGTTTTTAATTAATTATTAGCAGTTGATAATTAAATAAATTTTTTATTTGTGTGTAAACGCTATTTCAGTGTTTAAGAAAACAAAAAGCTCCATTCAGAGCGCGCTCGACATGTTCAGGCTCTGTTCTGAACTAAAAAAGAAAAACGCGTAATATTTTCCTTTTAGAATGCTTACACATTACTAAGTAGTGCCGATTTCGGTAAGCACAAAAGATTCTTGCCTATTAACGCGCGAATTTAACCATGTGTATGATCTATCAGCTCAGCATGAATTGATTGAGCATCCTGTGCAAAGCCCGAGCACGGTGAATTTAACGTTTAACCGGGTTTAAAGCAATGAGAAAACAAAATCGAAAACAATTAAATTGCAGTTGGAGGCTTTGTTTTCAATTAATTATTAGCAGTTAATAATTAAATAAATACTTTATTTGTATATAAACAGTATTTTAATGTTTAAGAAGACAAAAAGCATGAATCTACGATTAATTTTGCAGTCATATGACAGGTACTACTCAATTGTGCTTCTTGAATAAATCAGAGTGTTCAGAGCGTGCTCCGTCCAGAGCGCGCTCGACATGTTCAGTCTCTGTTCAGATCTCTGCTCTGAACTAAAAAAGAAAAACGCCTATTGAAAACATGTTTCTTTCTTTCTTTCTTTCTTTCGCTCATTCGTTCGCCTGTAATGTCGGAACTACAGATCCATGGACATGCTTAGGCGCAAAGAAAACTGTGTCCGACAGAGGATATAGTTCCGGGAACTATCAGGTACGGAACTTAATCGTTCTCGAATATGGGAGGTTTTGATTATGGAACATTATTTATTCTTCGTTATTTTCTTAATGTTTTTTTTTTTTTTTGTTTGTTCCTGTATACAAACATATAAACACAACGCAATAAAATGTTTGGTTTTCTTAAAATCAGTTGTTCAAAGCCTTTTATTATTACTAAAAAGATCAGTATCTACCTATTTGCATAGTTTCAAACATGTTCAATACATCCTATATATTCTTTCACCGCAAAAATGTCAATGGAACTACATAGTTCCGCGGACATATTTACTGGAACTAGTGTCTTTTAAAAACAGAACGGTTTCGTGTTCGTTCCGTCATTAGAACTGTTGCGCGCAACTCTAAATGAATATGATGTATGAAGGGTTTCCCTTTTGGCCCTGATGTTGATTGGTCGAAAAACACATACACTTATTGTTGTTTTAATTGTTTTTTGCTTATTTGATCGACATACATAAGCTTACACACTCTGATTTACTTTTACAACTTTTACTCTACTCTTTACTTTAACTTCCTACTTTTACTTTGAATTCTACTTTGAGTAAAACACGTCCCGCCTCGTCGATAGTTTGATGACTATTGTGTCCATCGTTTGTTTTCTTTCGTCATCATCGTGTGCGTCGTCAACTTATATTCAAGGGCTGCTGTGTGTGTGTGTTTTGTTTTCCGTCGTCTGCGCAATGCGCGTGTTCGTCTGTTCGTCTGTCTGGTCTGACTCGAATCCTACATTCGGCTATCCTGACCGCTTATTCGACTCGAATAAGTTCGTCCACGGCTTCATTCCATCGGCAGCGGCGGTACGTCGCGGCCCACGTGGTCTCCGATTCATAGCGGCTGTTGATGCAACTCCTCACTATTCTATACGGCCCTAAGAACTTAGGCTTAAGCTTCCAACCTGGCCCAAACTGCGTCCTCCGTATCGCTACGAGATCATTGGCAGCATATACTTGCGCTGCCTTTCGCTTCTTATTAAACGTCTTCCGATTCTCCTGCTGGATCAGCTGCAAATTGTGTTTAGCGTCGCTCCTCATCTGACGACGCTCATCTTCGAACTCTTCGATCATCTCTTGGTGGAGAATCTCCCTCAATGCCGGCATTGACTCCAACTTCATCTCGACACCAGTTAACAGATTATACGGTGACAGCTTTGTACTTCTGGTGTGCGAACTATTTAGCAGTTGTTGTGCTCGATCAACATGCTTGTACCATCCCTTTGGCTCCTCTGTGGACATCTTGATTAGCAGTGGTATGAGAGTTCGGTTTACGCACTGAACCTGTCCGTTTCCGCGAGGCACACCCGTCGTTATCAGCAAATGCATTATGCCCTGCGAACTGCAATACTCTTCAAATACCCGCGAAGTGAACGCTGATCCTCTGTCCGATATTATTTGTCTCGGATTACCAAATATCGCTGCTTGACTCTTCAGCTTCACTATCACCTCGGCGCTCGTCGTACCCATTGTGGGATAGACCCTCACAAATTTCGTGAACGCATCCGTCACCACTAAGATATGATTATACCTGTCCGTCCGTCTCTGTGTATCATGCGAATAATTTCCTCCTCCATCGAGGTTAGTATAGCGACCAATTCCAAGACGGGATCTTTGCACACAACACCATTCTTCACGAAGTAATATTCATACGCCCCCTGCTTGAGTACCTCCAAGACCACCTTCAAAAATGCATCCTGGCTCTGTGACTCTCTAATCCTATGCGTCATCGTATCAATAATCACCATGCCTACCCGACTCAAGGCATCTACGTGTCTCATCCGCGTTCCACCCCTATGCACCACCTCATATTCGTAGTCCTGCAAGAACATGGCCCATCTTGCAACCCTAAGCGGTACCTCTTTTTTTCTCATCGTCATTGCAAAAGCGTTGCAATCGGTGACGATCTTCACATGACTTCCCATTAAATAAATCTTCACTTCTTTAAAGCTTCTAATATGGCCAACACTTCCAGTTCATACGAATGGTATCTCTCTTCTTGTGGACTCGTCCTGCGACTCATAAACTGCACAGGGTTAAACTCTTGATCGTCAACGTCTTTCTGCAGTAGAATGGATCCGTACCCAAATTTACTTGCATCTGTGTGTACTTTTGTGATGGCCTCCGGATCCGGAGTTTAATGATTGGTGATTTCATTAGCGCATCCTTTAAGAACTCAAATGCCTGCTGCTGTTCTACTCCCATGTTGAAGGGTGTGTTCTTCCGAAGCGACGCTCGTCTTCTATAATCACAACACATCCTTCTCTCTCCATTCTTCTTAGCAACCAACACAACTGGTGATGCGAACTCAGAGTCGCTCTCCTGAATCACACCTTCGTCTAACCATTCGGCAATCTGCCGCTCTATCTCTACTTTATCTTGCGGTGCGGTTCTTCTCGCTCTCTCGCACAGCGGAGTTTCCCAGTCACGACTGCGAAACAAAAATTACGTTGAATGTGTCACTAAAAACACCACTTGAGCTAGAGATAGAACTCGAAAATTTTATTTCGACTATTCAGAACGCCGCATGGAAAAACACTCGAAGAAAGAAAGTAGCCAAAGAAGAGCGGACAAATTACCCGCCGGAAATAAGAGAACTTATTGGCAAAAAGAGGAAAGCGCGCAGGGTATGGCAACAATCTCGCTTCCCCCAACATAAAACATACCTTAACTTGTTATGCAATAAACTTAAAAAAATAATTCAAGACTTAAAAAATCACGAGACATCGGTCTATCTCGAAGGCTTAACAAACGAAGAAACTTCAAATTACTCACTCTGGAAAGCAGTGAAAAATATAAAGAAGCCTCAAATGCATTCGGCACCAATCCGAAAAAATAATGGTGAATGGGCAAAGAGTGACAAAGAAAAGGCAGACGTATTTGCTGAACATCTCGAACAAACGTTTAAACCTTTTGATGGACAAATGTTGATAGGTGATCAAAGTGATATGCCTCCGACATCTGACAATTTTAGAATAAAACGTGTTAACTGAACTCTGTCAGGCAATTAAAAATTTGAAAAATAACAAAGCACCTGGCTATGACTTAATTACCGGACAAATTCTCAAGAAATTACCAAAAAAGGCGTTAATTAAGCTCCAACACATAATAAACGCTTCGTTTAGGTTGTTGCACGTTGCACTCGTGACATTCCGCAAACTGAGGGTACAATAATAGCTACCTTCGCGAACGATACGGCTATTCTGGCTACGGAAAGCACAGTCGAGTTCGCTACTGAAAAACTTCAATGCGCTTTAAATAAAATTTGCGATTGGACAAAACTTTGGCGTATTGCTCTGAATGAGACCAAATCCACGCATACTAATTTTATATATAGAAACATAAACAATATATCCGTCTTTATTAAATCGGTACAAATACCGTACGCAAATGAAGCCAAATATCTCGGGATGACGTTAGATGCTAAGCTCAAGTAGAAGGCGCATGTCAAAAAAAAAACGCGACGAACCTGAGAACCGGTACCGAGAAATGTACTGGCTACTAGGACAACATTCCAAGTTAAGCACATACAACAAACTGCTTTTATATAAACAAGTGCTAAAACCTATATGGACTTACGGCATACAACTCTGGGGCTGCACTAAAACAAGTAACAGAGAACCCATACAATCATTTGAGAACAAAGTCATTAGGGCTATTGTGAATGCTCCCTGGTATCTCCGAAATAAGGATATACAGAGAGATCTATTGATCCCAACCGTGGACGAAGAAATAATAAAATTTGCTAGGAAGTTACGAACTCGACTTGTTGGTCATTGCAACCATGCCATACTCCAAACATTGGATATGAGAAACCTCGTGCGTCGACTCCAACGAACGAAACCGTTCGATTTAGCGCAATGAGTACCAACCACTCTTAGTGGTTCTAGTAGGTGACTTTACCGAAAATCTACCTGCGTCACGCGTACATATAATGTAACCAAAACTACTGGATGGGGAAACCTAGTTGTAGTAAACGACAATAACTAAAGGGAAGGGTGTGTTTAGTCAGTACAAATCTGACACTACTATGAGTACACGGGTATCATAGTGTCTTCTTGAAGATTCACACCAACCCACGAAAAAAAAAAAAAAAAAAATGCTTCTATCCATTTCTTTGCTTTGTGCCGAAATTTTACTTCTTTGTATGCAAAATTCCTAATCACACCACCACCCCACTGACACAAAATTTGTTCATCCCTTAACCAGACCACCACTTGCACTAAAACCCGGATACATAACTTAACACTTTTTTATGCCTCTACCAAACCACTACCTAATTAGAAAAACCTATCTTTTTATTGAGCGAGGAAAATGAAATAGTAATAACCTGCTCAATGTATTGGTTTCGTGAAAAATTTCGAACTCGAAATTTTAATCAAACTTGACATTACTATGACGGAGAAGTCCAAAAACGAGGGTCCGCCAATTCCGTCTGTCTGTCTTAATCCCTAGAGGAGAAATTGGAATTTTCATTCTAACCTCAAAATTAAGGGTACTTTACTTAAGGCTGATTTCACTGAAAATGGATTTTCTCGAAAACGGCTCTAACGATTTTGATAAAATTTCATACATATGTATGTGGGTTAGTTTAGCCATATGCTATAAGGTGGCATACCAGTGCCATATTATAAAGTCTTATGCAAAAAGGTTCAAAACGTAATTTTGAAAGTGCAATAAAGTCCAAAATTACGTTTTGGACCTTCTTGCTTTAGATTTTATTACATGGCACCGACATACCACGTTTTGCGCGAAAAATGCGTATAACGGTAATTTAGTAATTTCAGCGATTGACCTTAAAATTAATATCTGAGGTAAGTATCACAAATGCAAAAATATGACGCAACAAGTTTTGAAACTCGGGCCTCCCACTTTTCGAAAACTTTAGTTTATAGTTTAGTTTAAAAAATTTTTACTAGAAATCGTAAAAATTTGTTGAAACATAATTGATAGGCTTTGAAATTTTCTATTGTTCACCTTAACATCAAATATGACCACGCATACTATTTAAGGGCGTTTTTAAAACAAAAAAGAACAAAAAAGATTGTAAATGTATAGCATCAAGGTGCAAGTACGTACGACCCAGTCGCGCACTTTATTTTTAATCAGTTTCTTTAATTATTTTCTTGGCAAAGTCATTCACTCAGTTGCGTAACATATAGACAAAAATTTAGAGTGGGAATGGAAACCCAAAACCGGTTTTGCTTACTTTGTTTGCACTCATTACTCACTCGTCCTGTCATTATTACTTCATTCTCAGAGAGCGATAACATCTTTCTTTGCTTGCTAGAAATGAGAACACGCCACATAGGCGGTCGAAGCGGAAAAGAAAAAATATCGCTTGATGATAGTACTATAAGTTTCATATACAACGCTTTGACTCAATAAGCTGCAATAAAGATCTAGATGATTTTGATAATAAAGTTGATGACCGACATTTTTGTTAAGAAGCCTCGGGGAATCTATAGGGTGCTTAGATATTAATAATTTCAATTCCAATCTACTTACATATATAATATTAAAATATTTTGGTCGTCAATTGAAGTTTTTAATCGATACGGAAAGTAGCAGTTCTTTCATTGACCCGGAAAAAGTCGATAGCACTGCAATTGAAGAGATTGAACCTGTTCAGACTCGTTTGCCTGATGTATAGAGAAAGGATATCAAGCACATAAATTTGATATATTAACAAATGTGTTTAGTGAAACAAGCACTTGAACTTGTTCACTGTGGAGAACTTGAGTCGATGAAATAAAAAAAAACCCAGTATCTGATGAATACTACCCTTTATTACTAAATAATTGTTTCTTATCAGCATTGTAGGTCGTTGGTCTGTGGGAAGTTCTATGTGCACCGTTATGTTATGTTATAGTGACAATCGAAGTCCGAATTTGTTTGTGTTTGTCGAGGATTCAACTGAGATGTCTTCGTGATATGTAGGCAATTAACATTATTGACAATATTAAAGGCAAATATCCTATAGTGTACCATGAGTCAGTGACGCAACAGCGTAAACAAACAGTCAAGCGATTGCTCACCTGGTGTTGTATGACGACGAAGCGATGATGATTTATAGGTCACTCGGTGGTCGTCACCCGATCCCTATTTGAGTGAATCGAATTGACTTGTTTTGCTTACCTTTGCGTAACACTGCGATGAGTAATTAAGTACTATAGGGCATTAGAATAAGAATTATAAGTATAAATAGCGTTCCGATGGAGTAATAAAACTAGACTTGATTTGGCCTTCAACGGGTGTATCTCATTTCTCAGTTCGTCTCTTTAGCCATCACAAACTATCGGCTCTGGACTGCTTTAACTAGTCCAAACTAGTAGGAACCAATAAAAAATTCCCTTTGACTTTACATGGCTATCCTGCCACTATAGATACCCCACACCTGCGCTAAGGGTCTTAAAGGACACTAAGAACGACGATTTGGGTAATCCACATCCCCGTAATACCCCTACCAAAGCAGCTCGAGACGAACGAAGTATCCGCATCACGAACGCTGAATGGAGACAACAGAACAACTCTGGGCAGCGATAAAGAAAAATTCAACTGCTGGACCCAAACCCATAACTGGCAACAAACACCTACAGAACCACCTCAACAACCATCAAAGAAGCCGATACGAGGTCGCAAAGTAATACACAAAATCTATTTCTAAATTTTAATTTTTACTAACTCAAATCTTGTGCATAGCATAGTGAGGTCGATAAATGGAGTTTGACTTCTTAATAGAATTATTGTCAAAACTAAAAAAGGCCCCGAATAGGGAATACACGCAAGAATATGTAGATAGAAGAAGAGCAGAAGTACAAACAGCTTGGAGACATACATTGAAGAGCATAGACGAAGCACAGGTAGCGAAAAGCAAAGAAATATTTGAAGCACTAGTGAAAGAGATAAATTGCTATCTAAAGGTCAAAACCAGTACAAACACAAAGACGACAGACTTTGACTTAATAACCGCGGCCAAAGCGATCCCAAACTTTGATGGAGACAATAAGACACTGTCAAATTTCTTAGGGATGATACAATTTTACGCGGACACATTGAACGATGAAAGTGAGAGAGGAAAATTATTTAGATTCATCAAAATCTCCAAAATAACAGACAAGGTAAAAAATAGACTATTAACAATTGAGGAGCCAACAAACTTAACAACATTAAAAAGTGCACTTCAAAAAGTTTATAAATCTAAAAAGAACCCACTTAATGTTTGTTTGCGACAAGCAAACAATAACGTAAACGAATTTGCAGCAAAAACTGAATCACTAATAGCAGAACTAAATGAAATAATAGCAGACCTAGGAGAACAACACAGAGAAGACAATAGAAAAGTCATTGTGAAATTAAATGACCAAATAGGTTTAAATGCATTTAAGAAAGGCCTCAATGAACACCTATAACAACAGTAGATTTGGTACAAATAATAATGGATCGTTCCAAGGAAGAAACAACGTGCAAACGGGAAACGCGATGGCCCCCGGACGCCAGATACCGGGGAGACCACAACGAAGAAACGAACTCAATTAAGCAAAGGTGACAATATAACAAATTTCATTAGGGTAAGAGCAAAAGGGTATAATAAACCAATAACACTATTAGTAGATACCGGAGCAGACATATCAATATGTAAGAGTAGTATAATAAAAGAAAACAACATAGAATATAGCTGGCATTACCAGTAAAAAGATAATGACGAAGGGTGTGTCAAATATTGAATTGAGTATTGAAGGAAAGAGCATTATAGTCAAATTTGTTATTATAGAGTAGGAAATGAACATAGCAGTAGACGGCATACTAGGCCGAGATTTCCTACTGGGACATAACTCTAAGATTGACTATGAAACATGTACATTAACCATTCAGGATGACGAGGAGGAAATAATAATACCAATGAATATGAACATAAAAACGATAAACGACATCATTACATTACCACCAAGAGCAGAGGTAATAACACAAGTAAATTTGAATCTAGAGGAAGATAGTGTCATATTCGGCAAAGAAGTAAAGAAAGGCGTATTCATAGCAAATATAATAATACCAGCAGAAGGTATAAAACATGTTAAGCTACTGAATACACTAGAAACATCTGTAACAATAAGCAACACCAGCATAGGCATTGAACCACTAAGGAACTACAAGACAATCTCTTATAAAGCATCGAATCATGACAAAAGAGTACAAAGGGAAAGAGAGGAATTAAAAATAAACAACGTAGACAAAGAAGCCAAGAAAACCATTCTCGAAATTTGTGAGCAATTCCAAAACGTATTTCATTTAGACGGAGAACCAATGACTGTAAACAATTTTTACGAGCAGCACATTTCTACAACAGACAAAACGCCGGTCTATACAAGGAATTACAGAATACCAAACGTTCAACTGCAAGAGATTGACAACCAAGTTGCGGACCTAACGAGAAATGACATTTTATAGAACCATCAGTCAGCCCTTATAACTCACCATTGCTAATAGTACTGTTAAATAAGTTAAAATCCGAATTTTAATCCACAAGTTTATTTACTTATGTAGCTTGCTATTGCTACGCTAGGATAAAATTTCCTATAAATTACAAATTCATTACTAATTTATATGAAAACAATTGTTACAATGATAAGTTCTTACGTTTAGTATATAACAAATTTAACACCTTTTTTTTTAGTGAGTTGTGCACAGCTCAAGTGTTACAAAAGGAAAAGGAAGCTGATTTTTTTCTATGAGTTATGCCTATTATTAAAATTATGAAATTATTTTGCGCCATCTATGAACAAAAGGAATCGGTGCTGCCAGATCTCTCAACACTCCCCCCTGGTAAGTTGGAGCGTTGGTCCTGCTTACCATTGTCATCAGAGCTGGCTACATCTAATGCCACTAATTTGGAAACAGCTCTAACGTAAACTCCGGACTTCGTCTGAATAACGGCGCTTCTTATGTTACTATCCCGGCCAGGGTTGACTTCCAGAACACGACCTTTCGGCCAGGAATTTCTGTTGTTATTCTCGTCAATTATAATGACCACGTCATTCACGGATATCGGTTTGTTAGACTGAAACCACTTCGTCCTTCTTGTCAGATTCGGCAAGTATTCGCGAATCCATCTTCGCCAAAAGGAATTGCTGAATTGCTCAGCTACCATCCAATTCCGCTTCAAAATAGTGCCTTCATCGTGATAATCTCCCAACGGCTTTGACCCACTCGATGAGCCTAGCAAAAAATGATTGGGAGTTAGAGCTTCTTCGGTCTCCGTACTCACTGGAACATACGTCAATGGACGGGAGTTTACGACGCTCTCGACCTCTGCCATCATCGTCAACAGAAGTTCGTCGCTGGGATTTCTGGTGGGAGTGATTTGTGCCAGAGTTGCTTTCACCGAGCGAACCAGTCTCTCCCTTCACCTATACCTTCAACCAGTTTCTTACCATTGATGTTTGCGATCTCCGTACGCAATTTCCGACTATCACCCCGAAAATTTGTACCGTTATCTGTATATATATGCATCGGCATTCCTCTTCTTGCGATGAACAGTTGCAGTGCAAGAATACACGAGCTAGTGGAAAGCGAGTGTGCGATTTCCGAAATAATCCATACCGATGTATGAGAAAGGTCTCGTGAATGTCTTTAGCCTGGCTGGAGGCAGTTCACCCATTATGGGAATCGATGGTTTAGCTGCTTTGTTCCGACATAGTTGGCAGCGACGTTGCACCCTTCTGATCAGAACACGCAAACCAGGAACGTAGAATCGTTGACGGACTTCATTGACCACAGTCTCGTTGTATTGATGTCGAAATTTGCGATGATAATGGTCCAGAATCAAATTCGTGATGTTATGTTCCTTCGGCAAAATAATCGGCCTCTTCGTGTCCCAGTCCACTCCGAGCATAGCATCGAATCGTCCAGAAACCCTCAGAACTCCATATTGGTCGAGGTAAGGCGAAAGTTTGTAGAGTGTGCTAGTTTTTGGGATGTTAATTTTTTCTGGTAAATTGCTCTGCCTGTGCCTGCTTCCACAAATACCGCTCGCCCTTTTCAAGGCAGCGCAGAAACAGAAATTCAGGATCGGTTTTCTTGCATAATGCGATAAATTGATAAACCTTTGCAATGGTATTAAGTAATTTCTGGCATTTAGAAAATCTTTGCACATTTATTATGCAAATTTTACTTATGGTTGTATGATGTAATTGTTCGACGAATTCATTGTTTGGAAGGCTGGAACTAAACTCACTTTTCGGCCAAAACTGCTCTGGCTGCCACAAAATTTCAGGTCCTCTGTACCAGTGACTTTCTGACGAGAAATCGAAATTCGTTCGGGTTTTCGTAGCCTCGTCTGCTACATTTAACTTTGATTTTTTACATTTTACATTTTTCAAGAATTTCTCCAATTCTCACCGAAACAAACTGCTGGAGTTTATGGTTAGGTGATCTTAACCAGTGAATTACTGTTTTTGAATCTGTCCAGTATACTTGTCGCGTGAACCTGATGAAATGGCTCTCCAAAATCTTTGAAGCAAGTCTGCTACCAAGAACTGCAGCTTCAAGTTCCATCCTCGGAATGGATATGCGACGCAATGGGGCGACTTTGGTCTTCGCTGCTATTAAACAACACTCGAACTCCTCTCGGACTAAAACTCGTAAGTATGCTGCAGAAGCAAAGGCATTTTCGCTTGCATCGCAAAATATATGAAGCTCGATTTCAAATGCTTCAGCAAAGTTCAGCGCTGTGGCATACATACGTGAGATTTTAATGTTGTTAATTAGTGGTAACATCTTTAGCCACTTGCTCCACATTGAAAACTCTTCCTCTTTTATTTGTTCATCCCAGTCGATACCAGATCTCCAGATCGATTGAAGCAGAATTTTCAAATTCACCATGACATTAGCTATTAACCCTAAAGGATCGTAAATACTCATTAACAATCGAAGAACATCTCTCTTCGTTGGTATTTTCTTACCACTTGCAACTTTTGAACTAACCCGATTGTTGTTGAATTTGAAAAAGAACACATCCTTCTCTGGGGACCACCATAGTCCTAGAACCTTTTCGGCACCCAGCACAGGCACGCTGGAATTGGTATTGACACTGTGATATTTTAGTTCGTTCATTATATATTGTGAATTCGATCGAAAATTACGGATATCAAATCCGCCTTGGCTGTGTACATAAATGACATCCTTTGCAACCTGTGCTGCTTTATCCTCGCTGTCAAAGCTTGCGATGAAATCATCGACATAATGATTTTTGATGATAGCTTCAGCGGCCTCTGGAAATTGTACCATGAAATCTTCTGCATTTTAATTTTTTATGTACTGCGCGCAGAAAGGCGAGGATGTTGCGCCAAATGACATAACTTCAAGAACGTAGGTTTCCACATAGTTCGTGTTCATGTTACGCCAGAGGAATCGCTGCGCTTCCTGGTCTTCTTCTTTTATACGGACCTAGTGAAACATTTCTTTTATGTCCGCACCCAGGCCCACTTTACGCTCTCTAAATCGAAAAAGAATTCCAAGAAGATCCGATGTAATATCTGGTTCAGTTAGTAAAACGGAATTGAGTGAAGTTCCACCTACCTTTGAGGCCGCATCCCATACAATTCTGATTTTATTCGGTTTATTGGGAAAAATTGGTAAGTACCATGACCTTGTTGGTGTATTCAGCTTTCGGGTCAATTTTGTGCGCATAACCTTTGCGTAAATAATCGTCGATAAGATTTGTTATTAAAGGACGCATTAAGTAAGGTAAGTACCATGACCTTGTTGGTGTATTCAGCTTTCGGGTCAATTTTGTGCGCATAACCTTTGCGTAAATAATCGTCGATAAGATTTGTTATTAAAGGACGCAGGTGTGGTTCACTTAGCATCCTCTTTTCTAGGCACTGGAGTCGTCGATAGGCGTTATGTTTACTGTCAGGTAGTTTGATATTTGTAGTTCTCCATAACAATGGGACCTCGAACCTATTTCCAATCCTTTTGGCATTAGTGTCTAAAATTTGTTTAGCTAAGCATTCGGATGGAGACAATAGCGAAACTTTTTTCATGCCATGGTTTTCAATTGCGAAAAATTCCTTCACAGTGTCACTCAGAAGAGCGTCATCATCTCGCCGACACTCACAGATATAAAACTGGTAATCCACACTAAGGTTTTGCATTGCATGGCCCGAACACCACCCACCCTAACCGTGTTTTTGTCGCAACGGGTTGTTGTACACCTCCCTCTCTTGTCCGAAGTGGTATTCCCAAATGCCAGTGCTTCAATCCTATCAAAAGGCGAGGTTTTGCATTGAAAAATGATGTTATAGGTATTCCATTTAAATGATCATACCGTTTGGCTAGCCTGGTTGCGTCGATTGATTGTTGAGGTAAGTCTAATCTTTCCACGGTGCGTGCGCCACAAATCGAATACTTTTTTTTTTTCTTTGCCTGAAATCACAACTGTAACAATTCTCGAATTAACTTCTTCACGCACGCACGCAATTGTAATGGCACGTGCTCTCCCTCTATTCCCAAATCTTTAGCTAATTCTTCTTCTATTAGAGTACTAGATGATCCGTCATCCAGAAAGGCAAATGTCTCTATCTGCCTGAATTTTCCGTAGAGTGTGATGGGTATCACTCGAAACAGAATTGTGTTCTCTATACGCTGACTGTTGTAACACGTTGTTGATAGTTCAGATTCGGGCGGGGATGAAATGTGTGCGTTAGTGACGACGGTTGTAGCGACAGTAGGAGAACCGATAGCGGTTGAAGTTTCGGCGGTAATAGTCGGAGCTGGAATTGTTGGCGTCGCATGCGAAGTTTGCAAAATATTTGGCTGTGTGTTGTTGTATTTGTGTAGCAACCTATTATGACGATAAGGACAACCGTTTTCTCCGCAAAGTTGGCTTGACGAACATCTGTTGGTGTGGCGACGCAGACATGTACGACATAATTGTTTTTCTTTGACTGCAGACCATCGTTGCTGTATTTTGTAGTTGAGAAATGTTGTGCATTTGTCGACTGATGGGCAATTTTTGTTGCAAATTTTGCATTTTTTGGCTAACGTGTCATCGTGAATGTTAATGTAGGAACTTTCTTGCCGCGATCTTCGTTCGGTTCTTTTATCTTTTGCCAGAGATGGATATGTTACATCATTTGCTGCTCGTCCAACTTCATATAACCATGAGCTAAATTGAGAGATGTCTACCACTAGAAGTGATTGTTTATAAATCAACCAATTAAGACGGATAGTGGGTGCTAACCTCTCAACTAATTCCTGTAAAAAAATGGGGTTATTTAAATGCGACCAGCATCCACTCATTTCCATTGTGGCACAAAGATTTTCAACGTCGAGCGAATATTTGACTATTGAATCCAATTTTTCTGCTTTTGGTGCGGACTCATTTCTGATTTTTTGAAGTAATGCATTTATAATCGTTTCAGGGCGACCGAACATCATCTCCCGAGTAGAAATTATCCTGCTCACTTGACCTGGTTGTGATAAACGGCTGCGCACAGCTTCAAGCGCCTTCCGAAGCCTTCCCAAGTTTTCGTCATCTGTTTCTATTGAATTGACGCCGGCTCTACCGGCACTTTATTAACTTAATACAAGTTAGGAACTTAAACATTCTAAACTTAAAAACTAACTTAAGAAGAAGAGACATTAAATATGGGAAGGAGAGGAGGTGGAGGAAAGAAGGGAGTTACGAAGCGTAGCTTTACTGCAATGGAAATCAAGGAAGCATTGCATGGAGTTTGCCAAACGCAGCATTCTAGTCATTGGTTCATTACGGCCGTAGTTCGTATGATGACTTTTAAGGCGAAACAAGGGCATGGATCTAAGATTGCGTGGATTGGCGTTGAAAGATATCATTTGAACCAGAGAAGGGCTGTCAATGCTACCCACGAGGAGCTGATGAATGAAAATGATGTCAGCAATTTCACGGCGTTTTGCAAGGGGCTGCACATTAATTAATTTCAGCCGATCCTCATAGGGGGGAAGGTTGTATCTGTCAACCCAGGGAAGTCCTCTAAGAGCGAAACGAATGAATCTGCGTTGAACTGCTTCGATTCGAAGGGAATGAGTGTCATAATATGGTGACCAGACTTGGCTCCCATATTCGAGGATTGGTCTAACGAAAGTAAAAAACAGACTTCTTGTGACATAAGGATTCGAGAATTCCTTTGACCAGCGCTTTACAAAACCGAGTGTTGAGTTGGCTCTGCTGATTATATTGTGAAAATGACAGCGAAAATTCAATTCACTGTCACATATAATTCCAAGATCACGTAATGACGATACGGATGGAACAGGCTCATCACAGATAAAGTAAGTTCTGGGAGTTGAAGGAAGCCGTTTACGGGAGTAAGTAATAGCTTGGCATTTTTGCACATTGAGATCAAGGAAATTTTTTTGGCACCAGGTTGAGAAGTTGTTCAAATCAGCCTGAAGTGCACGAGAGTCAGAAGGGGCTATAATATGTCTATAGATTTTCATGTCATCGGCATACACAGATATGTGAGAATTGTCAATGATAGAGTCGACATCGTTGATAGATAAGATGAATATCAGAGGACCAAGATGGCTACCTTGTGGGACTCCGGAAGTTGCAGTTATGGGTTCGGAGATGGAAGACCTAAAGAGGACATTGTATTGCCGCTCTTTAAGGTATGAAGTAATCCAAGATATGAAACGGGGCTGGAATCCGAGAGCTACAAGTTTAAAAAGAATGACATCATGTGAGATTTTGTCGAACGCCTTACTAAAGTCGGTTGCAATCACATCAACTTCTTTGCCATCCTCTAATACACAAAGAGTGTTGGATACGAATTCCGTTAGATTGGTAGTTGTTGATCTTCCTTTAAGGAATCCATGTTGGTTTGGGGAAAATACTGGTTTAGAATGGAAGAACATAGTATCGAAAACAATGCTTTCAAAAAGCTTCGGTATGCAGGATAGTTTTGCAATTGGCCGATAATTAGAAACTTCGCTCTTAGAACCTTTTTTGTGTAAGGGGATTATGTAGGAGCTCTTCCAGAGCATAGGAAAGACACCCTGAGAGATAGATAATTGGAATAAAGATGTGATCGGTTGGGCCAAGTAGCCAATACATTTTTTTAAGACAATAGAGGGCACGCCATCGGGACCAGCGGAGTAATCGCACTTAAGTTTTTTTATCTTATCTACGACAAGAGCTACAGGTATATCAATTGAGCAGAGTGATGTCTGGGCACAGCTTTCCATATAAAAAAAGTAGTCGGGATCAATATCGACCACGTGTTTGCTAAACGATTGGCTGAAGTGATGTGCAAACAGGTTTGCTATTGTTTTCGGATCGCTCGAGGAGGTGTTAGATAATTTTAAAGTAGAGGGGTAGTTGTCAGATTTCTTTTTTGTGTTGATGAAATGAAAAAATCGCTTGGGGTCAGAGATTATACTATGTTGCATCCGATCGATATATTTGAGGTAAAGAGATTCACAAAGTGCAGAAAAGTGGGTGTATGCATGGAGGTATTTGGAGAAGTCAGAGTCAAGACGGGTTTTAAGGTAGAGCCGCCAGAGTTTATTTCTTACATTACGAAGAGAGCGTAATTCTTTAGTGTACCAAGGTGGAAAAGATGAAGCGTTTTTTTTGAGCACGAATGGTACAGATTGGGTAAAGCAATTGAGCACTAAAGAATAGAACATTTCGGTGGCATTATCGACATTAATACTAGGATTTTTAAAAATAACGTTGAAATCAACGCTACTAAGCAAACTGTTCAATTTTGTAAAGTTCGCCTTGTGAAAATTGAATCTGTGGCATTTTTCGGTTGGTGGTGTTTTATTGGCGATGTTATAGGAGTAAGTAAGGGTAAGGGGAGGGTGGTACCGATCTAGCTTCGAGAGAAGATCGTTGCTCATGGAAACAATACAGTTATCAGGGTCTGAAGAGAAAATTAGGTCGAGCTGCCTACCAAGGTTATTAGTAACGCCACTTAACTGGAAGAGGCCGGAATCGGAGAGACAATCAATGAAAAGAACCTCTTTTTCAGAGATGGGATTTGTTGTGATGAAATGGGATTCATCTTCAGATAGAGCCCATTGAAGATCAGGGAAATTAAAATCACCCAAGACTATGATAACGTCGCGGGTGTCCACAGTATTGAACAGAGAATCAATAGCATCGATGGCAAGCTGGTAGCAATACGTGGGCTGGGATGGGCGGATGTAGCAACACATAATGTAAATGCTATACCCAGAAAGATCAATTTTAGCACAAATGAACTCAAAATTCGCTGTGTGCGAGGTTTTCAATAAAGTCGAGTCAAGACGATTGTGTATAGCTAAGAGGACACCGCGCCCAGAGGAATCATCATTTTTCTCAAGCCCATCGTCTCTAAACACTGCGAAGTCCGAAGTAAAAAGTTCACTGCTATTAAAATCGGAAGACAAATTTGTTTCATTAAGAGCAAAAATGTCATAGGGAAATTTTTGAGAATTAAGAAACACGGAGGATGTTTTGGTTCGTAAACCTCGCACGTTCTGATAGTACAATGATAAACGTTCCAAAGGAGTTGTTACAGGTGAAATAATATCGGAGGAAGGAGAGTGCAGCGAAATCTGATTAGGGGCGAAAGTAGTTATTAAAATCAGCACGAGCTCTCTGGAGATGAGATCTACGTTTTGAACTGATGTAAGCTGCATAGGATGAGAGATCATTTGCTACGCTAAGAGGAGATATGTTAAAGTTCTCATGGAATTGGACGAAAATTTGCATTAAAGCATTCATATCAGTAGGGAGACCTTCTTGGGAAATGAAAACTTTTATGTTGGTGTTGGTTTTACCATCGATACAGACGGAATCAACTTTATCGTGCAAGTAGGCTAGATAAAGACGAACATTGTCGTAGATTTTTCGATCTCTAAGGCGCGATAATACATAACGCCCCTCTTCACCAGAGTCTGCGAATTGTTTAGTAAGTTTAACATTCGGAGGAAGCAGTGGGTCTAAGAAGCCGGGTGGTGAGGCCGGTGGACTAAAGTCGTTGCCATTAGAGCTTGGTTGGTTTGCAGGTCTAGTTAACGTAGAGTTGGAGGGCGTAGGGTTAATGGTGTGAGAATGAATAAAATTAGGGTAGTTGACAGAAGCTGTGCTCAGAGAATCAGAGGTAGCGGAGGCGGGCGTTAGGTCAAATGACACGCGCTTCGTATTGGCCATTTTAGCACAAGACGTAAAATTAGGAAATACACCCATTTTAAATGACCAATTATTAGAAGAAGTATTGGGCTTGTTATTGGTATGTGGTATAGGCTTAGAGATAGGCTCAGAGATAGGTTTGGTGGTAAACTTAGATCTAGACTTAGGAACAGACCTAAAGATAGGCTTAGGACTAGGCTTACGGCTAGGGTTAATGATAGGCTTAGGGATAAGCTTAATGTTAGTCTTACACTTATCTAATCTAGTCATCCTCATCTTTTGTAGGGCAAAGACATCATTAGAGGCATTTTGAAAGAGCCATGCAAATTTAGAGGGCAACGAGATGTTAAATTGGCAGAATTTTTTTGATATTCCTGGAATCTTTTGGCAGTGACTGAGTGCAATACCAAAGTTTTTAAGGAACAGGTTTTTCAACCAGGATTCATCTGCATGTCGTGGAGCTCTATTGATGTTGAAGGCAGTAATCTCTTCGTTGCTCTTCCGCAACTTGTCAATTCTTGAGGTCCATTCAGAATGTGTCCAAGAAGTTCCAAATCGATGCATTAGAGGTGGTTGTGTAGAATCGGGAACAAATTCGACGTCCCTTAGAATAGTTGTCTCTGGAGCTGAAGTCAAATCAGGTGAGGGTGCCGAATTGGTGTAAATTATCTCATCCAGTAAGGATAAGTTATTAGACGGATTGGGCGGATTAGACGGATTGGGTTGAAAAATGTTGATTGCGCCGGATAGGGACTTAAGTTCATCGGCGATTTCGTTTATACGATGGCGAGTGGTAACGATATCGCCACTGATCTCGTTTACAGAATTAACAATGAACTCTAGTATGTGCAACTGGGCTGGATCAGGATGTGCGGTGGACGATTTCGACGAGCCTTGAAGTAAGACGTCAACATCTGACCGAAGTGCTTTGATTTCACCGATAACTAACTCAGTAAAATTGGCCGGAATGTTGGGAATAATTACAGTTGTTTCTTTGGAAGATACGGGGGATGGGGTTTCACAAAACACATCTATTTTGTTCTTGATAGTGTCAAGTTTGTTGGTGAGTTTAAGAACTGAGTTGTTATTAAATGTATTACAACGGTCTAGCGCAGTACCAATATCATCAATGCTCTTGAACAGCACATCATTATTGGGTACACAATCCAGGATTTTTTTATTGTTTTTGTTGATGCTTTTCAGGGAGGATATGACAGAATCATTTAAGATTTCAATCGCGCGAAGAACATCACCAAGAGAGATCATTCTACAATTGTCACAGTAGAATCTAAAACACACGGCATAGTCACTGAAGTGAGATAAACTTTTTTTGTTTAAACCGATGCAGGTCGCGTGGTATGATTTACAACACAGTCCACTACAGTTGACCCAGTCAACGCTACCGGATACGAATTTGCAGACACTTGCAGAACACTTTGACATAATTAGTTAAATTAAAAATGGGAGTCAGCAAAATGGTGCAACACAAGGTAAAGCAAATTGCAAAAAATTAAATCAGGTCAGCGAGGGTTATTGGGAAAATGACAAAAGAAAAGCGGGAGCGAATTGAAAACACGTCCGAACGGTTGGGTGACGAACCAAGAAGAAGCTGCTCTCGAAACAGCTTATAAAAAGGGCCCAATCTTCAGGATCGCCGTTAAACTTTGGAAAATCCTTTGATGTAGATTGTCGAGCAGCTATTTGACGATGTGATAACTTAGGAATATCTTGAAACTCATTATTTGGAGCAGCGGTTGTGCACCGCAAATGTGCGTTCTGATTATGTTCATGCAATGTGGAGTTCCTGTGACTTTGTTGTACCTTTGTACCGAACCATGTGTTGTTCAACACGCTGTTAATCGGCATCGCTGTCGTAGGCATTTGATTTTGCTGTGTACTTTGAGATTTCAGCCAATTTCCTAAGCGATTTTTAGATGTGGAAGGCAATTCGTGATCTACAACGTCGTCTTCTTCATCAGATGTCATTTCCTGTAAGAGTTCGTATTTTTTCGCCAAATACTTTTCTTCCAAAGATTTTTGTTCCTCCAGGCGTTTTAATTGGAGGGAGATTTTTCTGCGTGATGAAGTTCTTGAGTTTACTGAATTCGCGTCTTCTAGCATAGGAGCCGAACTCAGTGTTCGAATTGGAAAATGCGGCAGGTTGCTCTGTGGCGACAGTGGAACACTTTGTTGAGGAAACGGAGGCGGCTGCGGTGGTCTCGACGGTTGCGATTCAGCGCTTGTGAATGCATTTGACGTGCTGGGAAACGCTGATTTGTTTTTTGTGAATAAATCACTTGTAGCGTTCGATTGCGGCGGTGTATGCATCATTTTACTGGTTTTACGAAGGTGTAAAGTATAAAGTAGCTCAAATGGTCTTTGGATCGAGGGTCTTCAGGCCTTTCCAGCGACGATTTCGATAATATCGTACAGCAGTAAACGAAATTTTATAATTGTTAAATAAGTTAAAATCCGAATTTTAATCCATAAGTTTATTTACTTATGTAGCTTGCTATTACTACGCTAGGATAAAATTTCCTATAAATTACAAATTCATTACTAATTTATATGAAAACAATTGTTACAATGATAAGTTCTTACGTTTAGTATATAACAAATTTAACACCTTTTTTTTAGTGAGTTGTGCACATCTCAAGTGTTACAAAAGGAAAAGGAAGCTGATTTTTTTCTATGAGTTATGCCTATTATTAAAATAATGAAATTATTTGCGCCATCTATGAACAAAAGGAATCGGTGCTGCCAGATCTCTCAACAAGTACCAAAAAAGAGCACCGGAGAAGAAAAACAATGGAGACTAGTAGTTGATTATAGATCACTACACAAAAAAGTCGTAGATGACAAATTCCCCTTAACAAGACTGGAAGATATACTCGACAAGCTAGGAAAGGCTAAATACTTCTTTACATTAGACATGACAAGCTCATTCCATCAAATCCCACTTAACCGAAAATCACGGCCATTAACTGCATTTTCGACAGATAAAGGTCATTTTCAGTTCAAAAGATTACCTTTTGGGCTAAAGATCTCAACGAATAGCTTTCAAAGAATGCTGTCTCTAGCGCTAAGTGGACTACAAGAATCTGCTTTCTTGTATGTGGACGACGTGATAGTGTTTGGTTCAAGTTTAAAAGACCACAATGAGAAATTAATAAAGATTTTAGAAAGGTTACAAAGTCATAATCTAAAGCTAAACCCAAAAAAATGTAACTTTCTGAAAACAGAAGTGGTATATCTTGGACATCTAATCACTGCGGAAGGTGTTCGTACAGATCCGAACAAGTACGAAGTAATAAAAAACTACCCAGTACCTAAGAACCTAAGAACGCTGACGAAGTAAGGAGATTTGTTGCATTCTGCAATTATTATAGACGATTTATTCAAAACTTCGCAGAAATAGCAAAGCCACTAAATAGCTTACTAAAGAAGAAGCATATATTTTACTGGATTGAGGAGTGTGAGAAAGCATTTACTATTTTAAAACAGAAACTAATCTCACCACCGGTACTAAGTTACCCGGATTTCTCAAAACCTTTTATACTCACGACAGACGCATCAAATTATGCACTGGGTGCAGTATTATCTCAGGGTGAAATTGGAGAGGATAAGCCTATAGCATACGCTAGCAAATCACTCAACAAGCATGAACTAAACAAACCAGTGATAGAAAAAGAACTACTAGCAATTCATTGGGGAATAAATTATTTTAGACCTTATTTATTTGGAAAGAAATTCAATGTATACACAGATCATAGACCCTTAGTAAGTCTTTTTACACACAAAAATCCCTCTTCGAAACTAACAAGAATGCGAGTAGATCTGATGGATTATAACTTTGAAATAGTGTTCAAGAAAGGAAAAATTAACACAAGCGCTGATGCGCTATCAAGAGTAAAATTAAATTCGAATATGCTAATATGCAGAAAAGGGAGATAGAAGAAAAAACCAAAAAGAACTTAGTAAATGATAACCGTGCGAGTACCACAAGCTCAAATGTGAAGACTAATCACCTCCATGTTTGGGATGCGACATCAATATCAGACGTCAGGTACGTGAAGAAATTGGAGTTTAGAATCATTATGAATATGAATGGGCGCCGATACATAAATATTATAGCAGCAAATAACCGCATCATTGCCGAATGTAACGAAAAATCATCATCAGAGCTAAAATTGATTTTGAGGAATGACCAATTTAGATACAAAAAAGCTAGGCCTAGCGAAAAAAAAATAAAATATTTAAACAATATAGCATGCAAGAATTTAAGAAAATATTCAACGGGCTGCAGGAAAGGAGAGAGAAAGATAAATGTATAGATATAATATTATACACACCTCCAAAACGAATAACGGAAAAGAAAGAGATGTACGGATTGATAAAATAATATCATGATTCACTTTACGGAGGCCATTGTGGAATTAGGAAATGTGTCAACAGGCTAAAGCAGAAATATGTGTGGAAAAATATGAACAAACAGGTAAAAGAAATCATCAACAATTACAAAGCCAAAATAATAAAGCATACAAGAGAAAAATTCATGATAACCGACAACCCCAGTACATCATTTGAAACCATTTCCGTAGACATAGTTGGACCATTGCGACCATCAAATAATTTTCGTTATATTATAACGTTGCAATGTGAACTTACGAAATTTGTAGAAGCTCTAGCTATAGAGTCAAAAGATGCAATAACAGTAGCAAAAACAATAGTAGAAAAATTCATATTAAAATATGGTTGTTTTAAGAAGTTAAAAACAGATAAAGGAACGGAGTTTACAAATGAACTCCTAAAAAGAATAGGTAAACTTTTGAACATTGAAAAGGTGACATCAACACCATTCCACCATGAGACACTAGGATCCATTGAAAGGAATCACAGAGTATTAAATGAATATTTGATGAACCAAGAAGGACAAGAAAATTGGGATGAACTTTTGCCGTATTATACTTATTATTATAACACAACTCCACATACCACCACTCTATAAACACCATTTGAATTAGTGTATAATATAGAAGATTATGCAAATGTACTAAAACTTAAGTTAACACATGCTCACAATAGAACAAATGAGCTTCTAATAAAGGAAAAGAATAAACGAAGAAAAAACAAACCGATGTAAAAGTAGGAAACAGAAAGAAATTAGTTAAGCCTTATAAAGGTCCATACAAGATTGTAGCTCAAAATGGGCGCGATAGCACAATACTAATAGACAATAAAGAAAAGGAATTGCATAATAATAATTTGATAAAATGTAAAAGTAACAACATTTAAAATAATAAGTTTTTTTTTAAGACAATGTAAACACATATTCTAATTATAAATTTAATTAGTTCCTATTTTAAGAAATGCAAACTAATATTAATTTTTTTGTAGAGGCAGGTTGTAGTGTACCATGTGACGTGACGCAACAGCGTAAACAAACAGTCAAGCGATTGCTCACCTGGTGTTGTATGACGACGAAGCGATGATAATTTATAGGTCACTCGGTGGTCGTCACCCGATCCCTATTTGAGTGAATCGAATTGACTTGTTTTGCTTACCTTTGGGTAACACTGCGATGAGTAATTAAGTACTATAGGGCATTAGAATAAGAATTATAAGTATAAATAGCGTTCCGATGGAGTAATAAAACTAGACTTGATTTGGCCTTCAACGGGTGTATATCATTTCTCAGTTCGGCTCTTTAGCCATCATAAACTATCGGCTCTGGACAGCCTTAACTAGTCCAAACTAGTAGGAACCAATAAGGAATCCCCTTTGACTTTACAATCCAATTGCAACTTATGAGGTTTTTCAAGAACTTCTTGCTGTGCAAGTATCCTCTGCAGATCAGTGAGATTTTTAAGTTGAATGTCGTAATGAGTAGAATTGAACTTGTGGAAAAATGGCTTATGGTGCGCTGGTGTTGCAATTTCTGACATGGTTCCTGTATACAGTGCTTTTACTGTATATGTGATAGATCACGGTTCTGTACAGTACTAAAACACCAAGAGTATGTAGCTAATAATTCCAGCCTTCCAATCAGACTCACTTGGAATAAAAATCAATAGTCTTCGATGGCTGTCAAAGTGTATCAGGCCAACTCAATTTTTATTAGGTAGTATTTATACAAAAATGTAGCTTATTCTAGCAAACATAATTTTTAGCTTATTCTATTAATTAAACATTTCATACAAAAAAGGTATTAAGTGCGAATGTGCAAATTTGCTTATTCTGGAAATGCAGTTTTTTACGTGTGGTGCAAATTAAGTATTGTGCAAATATAATGTAAGCATAAATGTGAATGAACGGAAGCATATACAAAATAAGAGAATACAAGGGTGTTATGTTGCATCCGTTTTTTGGGTTGAACTCAGTTCAATGTCAAGCAAGTGGTTTCATGTATCCGATTCAATGTCGTGTGACTGGCAATTGGATGCCGGCGCGCTATGGATACTGACCGTACTCAACAACCTGCCCCCAATTGAACTGGGTTCAATCATTCTGTTGATTTGGCTGTTGAAGTCCTCTTGGTGATGGAATAGGATATTTTGTTCGTCTATGGATAAATCGTCTGGATTTCCAAATTAAGAACGCAATGACTCCGACCGGAAGAGCTGAGAACGGTATGTCGGATATTATTTCGATGGATTTGATATGGTAACTCCAGGTGTTGGGAACTGATCTGCTTACGTATTCCTTGCAACTCCGCTTGATAAGTGCTGATATTTGAATCATTGTATTGAAGTGCGACGAATGATGATTGCATAGTATGTTCAGCCTTGTTTCTTTGATTACCGCGTAGATCCATTGATTTGTCTGAGGAATTTGTGTCCGTACGGAAGTAGTTTTAATAGTTTTTAATTTACATGCCGATAATGATGATATGTTGTTTAGGAAGTTCAGTTCACACATACTGATGTTAGCTCCAGGTCGGTAAACTGGATGAGATTGGCTACATAAATGATGTGTCTCTTCTATGTGATTGCATTTCAATAGTTCGTCTTCTGACATTGGGTGATGAACACTCACAGCCATTAACGTTGATGAAGGTTCTATGACTATTAGTACATTGTTGACAACTGCCGGAATTGGAATGAGCTTAAATATCAAAAAGTCGTCTAAGCCAATCAATGGTAATTCAACCTTGAATATCACATAATTTGCCGTGATCCGTCCTTTTGTTGACATCAATTTGTAATGTTGCAGCATGTTTTCCGGTTCTACTGGAAGGCGAATTTGTAGTGGTAAATGGTTCTTAATTTTACTGAGTTCTTGTTTCAGCTGTTGCGGTGAAATTAATAAATGATGTATTGTTCCATGATGAGTGTCTGATAACACGTCAAATATAGATGCTTGAGAGCGTTGTATATTGGCAACTATTAATGTAGTGTAGATCGACCAGTAAGAAAACAATTGCTGAACCTTAATCTGATACGTTTCGTCAGTGAAATTATTTATCCGATTAGTTATTTCTTGTAGCTGTATTACGAGTGACTTATGTCTATTAAGCGAGTCTTCTTGGGTATGTTTCATTATGTTCACAGTGGCGTCTAATAATGACGTATGGTTCTCTAATAACGTTTTTATGTGAGCTTCATTCGAATATATCTTCTCAATATTTTTATCCATTTCTTCAGCATATTGAGAATCAAGAACTCCAAATAGTGAGTTCGCGATATTGCCAACGATATCAAGAGCTCCTCTTCTGACTTTCCTCCAACTGCGCGTAGTCGTAGTAATAAATTTTCCTCGGTAAGTTCTTGGTTGATAAATTGAAATTGTTGAACAACTTGAATGCATAGACTTTTTGATGTAATTTGCTGGCAAAGGCGATCTAATAGCATTGTACTATTTTTGAGAGCCTCAAATTCTTTTCTATATGGCTCAAGGTTGTAGTAAACCACTAGATACCATGTGTTATGTATCAAATTAATGGTTCCTTGACCTTCAAAATGTATTCCCGGTTGTGATTCGAATTTGTTGACTTCCACTTCATTTGCTGTACTCATTGGCATGCATACACATGCCAAAAGTAATGTTACTAAAGCGGTACAAGGTGAAAAACTTTTCTTTCGTTTGTTTGGAGAGGGACTATCTTTATCCTTTGTTTTGTTATTTGCTGATGCGTTCGCTGTTTGGTCTTCGTCGTTCATGTGTCGTTTGCTACTGTTTCTTACCACTGGATCGGCTGGGGAAACCTGTTGCATTGGCAGTGGTGCCAGTCGGTGTATAGCTCGACGAAACACACCAGAAGCCGTGTGTACGTCGGCTACTCTGACTAAGCCATCGGGTCCTTTAACGGTGTTAATTATTCGTCCTAATGTCCATTTAAGACTCGGTTGATTGCCTTCTTTGATTATAACCATCAAACCTGGCTCTACATTCTGGCATTTCTCCTTCCACTTGTACCTGTGTTGTAGTTAGCTTAAGTATTCGCTAGACCAACGCCGCCAGAATTTATTTTTGACAGAAGACACAAGTTCCTATCTTGTTAAAAGTGTGGATGTTTCTAGTTTCGCTGATTGATCAATGTTGCTGGTCATTGGTGCGCCAATAGGGAAATGTCCTGGAGTGAGCGCAGTGAGATCGTTTGGAGAAGATAACATGGGAGTTTTTGGTCTTGCGTTTAATATAGCTTCTACTTCAACGACTGCTGTTTCGAGCTCTTCATATGTTAATGAAGCAGAAGCCAAAACGCGTTGTAACAGATGTTTGGCTGACTTGACTGCAGCTTCTCACAAACCCTCAAAATGAGGTGATCGGGGTGGAATAAAGCTAAAGTCACATCCCTTCGCTGTACTTACCGCTGTTATTTGTTCGCCTTCCTTGTTTAGTCAATGAACTGTTTTAACTCCATCAATTGATTCTTAGGTCCCACAAAGTTAGTAGCATTGTCACAGTAAATATTTTTGCAGTGTCCTCGTCCCGTCATAAATCTTTTTAATGCACCAATAAATCCTTGAGAGGTTAAGTCACTTACGAGCTCTAGATGACAGGCCTTTGTTGCAAAGCAGCAGAACACTGCTATGTACGATTTTTGAGGTCGTTTTTCCCTAAGCTTATAGTATGTCCATATTGGTCCGCAAAAATCAATTCCTGTGTTAATAAATAGACGTGCTGGTTGAACTCTGTTAGAAGGCAAACTTCCCATAAGAGTTTTGGTTTCGCCTTTGAACACTTCACACATCCTTGCACAATGGATAGAGCAATCGTTTTATCCTTTATCGGCCAGTACCTTTGTCTTGCGAATGCTAAAATAGCTTGAGATCCGGTATGATTATTTTCTTCATGGATGTCGAGCAGCAGTAACCTTGTGAACGGGGGAGAGTACGGCATCAACATCAACGGATGATCCCATCGTTATCGAGGAACGGGGTGAGACTCGAAAGTGAACTCTTATTTGAAACTGCACTATGTTGATTTAGATGATCTATGTCCTCTTGAAACTCGTACTTCTGTATCAGTTTGATTATAATTTTTGCTGCTTGATCAAGTTCGTTACTATTTAAAAATGTAGGCTGTTCCTTTGGGATACTAACTCTTTTAATGATGTTTTATATCTTAGCATATAGGTTATAATTCGTTGTGCTCTTTTGAACGAGTTTCCATGGCTGAGAGAGAGGATACTCAATTAGCAATGAACGTCGGCAGTGTGGATGATGATGATGTGTTAATCCAATTGAGAACTATCTCTGAGTCACTCCATAAATAGATTTTATCTCGTTGAATCTCCAAATCTGTTTGCAAGCGACAAATAAGTTCCGTCGCCAGCTTAGCTGCACACAGTTCTAGGCGTGGAATAGTGCTTTGATGTGATATTTTGCTTTTCTTAGAAGGAGCTATTCTGGATTTAGCGCAAAGTAGTCGTACTGCAACTATATTGTTCTTATCTTGCGAACGTACGTAAGTTACTGCTCCATAGGCCTTTTCGGATGCATCTGCGAATACGTGAAATTGAACATCCGTGGAAATTTTGTGAGAAAAAAATGTGCCTTTTAATATTGTGGAGTGTTTTTATTCCTTCTCGGAATTGAATCCACTTTGTTTGCATCTCTTGAGGTAGTACTGCATCCCAGTCATATGTAAGTTCCCAAAGTTGCGGCGAGTCCACCGAAGACGTATACCACGCATTTTTTCAGTGCCCTCTCTTCAGTGGAGAGCGCAGATTACTAGAGGCCAAAATCGGAGAAAGACCAACTCCTGAGAACTTAGTGGATCATATGCTGACATCGAGCGAAATATGGGACGCGGTGAAGCAGGTTGCGGCAGTAATCGTGAAGGAGCTTCAACGGTTAGAAAGAGTCAGGGAGAGCATCAATGAAAGTCGTCCCCCGACGGGGCCTCTTACGCAGCAAAGAACAGCAAACGCTGAACCCAATGTTGACTCAACAAACGGGGAAAGAAGAGCTTAAATTGCTAACCAGCCCCGCGAAGTAATACCTAATGGTGGTTCCGCGGGGAGAGTGGTTGAAGTGTGTGGGGTGTGTGTTTCGTACGTAGGCGTATCCCTGGAATCGAGTAATCAGGTCTGCGAATCGTGCATGCCAGGAACCCGGGTTACTGGTATCTTTAGAAGATTACACATCCATTGGCGCAACCGAGAAAAAAAAAAAAAGTTGTTGTAAGAAAATTTTAGCTGTTACAACGATTGGAGCCATAAGTCCGAGAGGGTCAAAAAGATGAGCAATATCTGAGTATGCAGTTCGTTTTGTTACTCGCTCTTTTCCTACCCATGATGTTTTGATGCGGAAATCATCAGATTTTGGTAACCAAACCAGTTTTGACATGTTCTTCGATGTTGGTATTGAAATCCAATTCGGTTTCGCGGTCGCTGATTGGTATGGTCTTGATGGTTGGCACACAATTTTCGAAGCTTAAATCCAGCCGATTTTAATAAGCGTTGTAATTCTTCTTGAGTTGCGGGAGCTGTACTTAGGCTGTCGGATCCAGTCATCACATCATCAACGTAAAAGTTGCTTTGGATTGCTTTTGAGGCTAACGGGAATCGGTCCTGATGATCTTCTGCTAATCGCTGCAGGCATTTTATAGCGAGATATGGCGCAGAAGTAGTTCCGTATGTAACGGTGTTGAGCTTAAAATACTTAAGTGCGTCATTGGGATTGCTTCTCCACCATATGAGTTGGTATTTTGTGTCTTCCTCATGTATTAGTATTTGTCTATACATTTTTTCAATATCAGCGGTAAATACTTATCTCGGTATGCGAAATCTTATAAGAATTGAAAACACATCGTCTTGGATCGTAGGACCTGTTGATAAAACATCGTTTAATGATACAGTAGAAGACGTTTTTGCTGAACCGTTCTGAGTTTGTTGTGCTGCTATCTGCCTTTGTGACACAATGATGTGGCAAGAAGTAGTATGGCTTGTCTGATTGCTGATAATTTACTTCTTCCATGTGCCCAAGTTGTTGGTATTCTTACAAGAAATCAATGTATTTCGTTTTAAGATCTATTGATTTATCAAGTCTCCGCTCAAGTGAGAGAAATCTTTGGAAGGCGACATCTTTTGATTCCCCCAAAATGTTAGTTTCTTCCTTGAATGGGAGTTTTACCACAAATCGTCATTCACCGCTTCTTGAGACAGTCTGGTTGAAATGAAGCTCACATTGACATTGTCCAATTGCCAGAATCTCTCTATTTGATGGTTAAGTGCTTCGTCTGCACTACATATTCCACATGTTGCATTCAATTGGTGGCTGTCTTCTAATTTTCCACCTGTCCATCCAAAGACTGTATTTATAAGTGTTGGCATAGATTTTTCCAATTTGATTTGCCCCACAGAGAGAAGAGAATAATACAGCTCGGCTCCAATAAGAACATCGATTGAGCTCGGATTGCCAAAGGTTGGATCAGCAAGTGGAATGTTGACTGGAATCGGCCAGGAATTTATGTCAAACGTTCTGGTAGGTTGATCTGAAGTAATTTTTACCAATATATGGGCTTCCTGAATGGGCTAACTGAATGCTCACTCTCTTCTTCGCCTGCTGAGTCTCTCGATCAATCCCTTGGATATGCATGATTTGGGAGATTCGTGTTACTCCAAGTTTCTTTATGATTCTCTCGGTAATGAAATTCAATTGAAACCCTGAATCCAGTATAGCCTTGCAATCAATAGTTTTACCACACTGATTTGTCAGTTTAACTATAGCCGTTGACCGAGAAACATACCCATTACTTCCACAGTTTCCTTGAGTTGTTAAAGACGTTAACTGATCCGTTGTTGGAATATCGGATGTTGATGAGGAATTACTGAAAATGAGTATGTTACTTGATGAAGGTTTTATAAGTTGTTCTAAGTGCAAGAGCGTGTTGTGCTTCTTGTTGCATTTTCTACAACCTCCAGCTGAGCATTTAGAAGAGGAGTGTCCATCTTTAAGACAATTTATTCAATTACTTGTGGTCTTTATCAGATTTAGCCGTTCCTTGAGACTTAACAGTAAAAATTTCTGGCAGTTAAATAGCTGATGGGGACCTTTGCAAGCTACGCATGATAATCTTCATGACGTGGTCACTGTCAATGCCTTTGACAATGCTTGTCGTTTGCGTGAATCTTCTGAATTCTTGTATTGCTTTGTTCCTAATGCCTCCAAAGATTGAAAGCGGAGTTCAAGAAATGACATAAAGTCGTGCAATGTGGCCAACGATTTTGGATCCTTTAATGACTGTTCCCACAGTGTATGAGTGTTGCGATCCAATTTTTTTATTAATATGTGTAATAGAAGTGGATCCCAATTTTTTGTGTCCACACCAAGTTTTTGTAGGCTGAGAATACATTCCTTTGTGTTATCATGTAAACCCATTATCATAACTGAACTTTCAGTGTGAATTACTGGCTGTAGCATTAATTTATCAAGTGTTGCCCTTACCAGTCGTGTGTTTTCAAAACGATCTGTTATAATCCTCCATGCAGCGATGTAATTGACATCAGATGCCGTGAAATGGCGAATTAGCTTCTCAGCTTCGCCTGTCAGTATTGACTTTAAATAAAACATTTTCTGACAATTAGCAATGGGTTGCTTGTGCACTAATTCCGTAAATAGGTATTGTGGCTGCAGGTGAACTTGGCTGAGGACTTAGTTCATCTAACTTCATAGACAATTGGATCAAGCACTCTTGAGCCCTTTTTTCCATTTCAACGTAATCATTCATGTTGTAACCTAATGAGCTGTAGTCATCCTCCATCTCACCGATCTTCTGATGAATTTCTTCGATCTGATACCAATATTTGTCAATACCACTGATTTTTAGCTTATAAAATGCCTTGGAGTGAACTACTTCTTTATCTTCTATGCTGTCAAAGAGTCGTTGAAGTGATTTGGCCACTATCTTTTATCTCCTGAGCAGTTTGTTGACATCTGTTGATGCGTCATCAGTTGGTGGAAGAATTCTGCGGAAGAGTTGTGTGGGCTTAGTTGTTGTAGTGTCCTACTTAGGTGACGGTTTTGTCTGGATATAGTCTTCTTAGTCACTCTCATCTTTAGATTCATTACCATCTCCAAGAATATCTTTAAACTCATTGTATCTTGTCTCTTTGAAACATATTTCCCAATATGTATGGAGTGTCATGTTTTACCTTGCCCTTAACTTTCTGGTGGTTGCCTTGGAATTGCTGCCAGATGCCTTCCCCAAGTTGTAACCTATCCTCCTTATATTTTGGTGTCTTGCTTGAAGAACTGTCCTTTGAAATATTCACTCTTAACTTCTCTAGCTCATTCGCTAGAACCTTCTGTCGAGCGACAATGATGGAAATGTCTGTGTCATCCATTTTCGGTTGACGATGTCTGCTATTTGCTTGTATCTTCTGATGTGAAGTGTACGATAATTACGTTGCGATCAGTGTTTTAGCCCTGTCGACGCTACGCAAGTATAGACGAATATATTGTTGAAGTTACCAGTGTATAACCCTGGTAAACGCTTTTAATAATGTTATCCCTTGATGTTTCCAGATGCCCCTTACCACTGGTGGGGGGAAGCAAATGAAACGATAGAGGCCGTGACTTCAAATCACGTCGGGGTCACCAAATGTATACAGTGCTTTTACTTTATATGTGATAGATTACGGTTCTGTACCGTGACTATCGGCGGTATTTCTAGTACAGTACAAAAGCACCAAGATTATGTAGCTAATAATTGCAGCCTTCCAAGTAGACTCACTTGGAATAAAAATCAGTAGTTTCCATGGCTGTCAAAGTGTATCAGGCCAATTAAATTTTTATTAGGTAGTATTTATACAAAAATTTAGCTTATTCTAACAAACATAATTTTTAGCTTATTCTATTAATTAAACATTTCATACAAAAAAGGTATTAAGTGCGAATGTGCAAATTTGCTTATTCTGGAAATGCAGTTTTTTACGTGTGGTGCAAATTAAGTATTGTGCAAATATAATGTAAGCATAAATGTGAATGAACGGAAGCATATACAAAATAAGAGAATACAAGGGTGTTATGTTGCATCCGTTTTTTGGGTTGAACTCAGTTCAATGTCAAGCAAGTGGTTTCATGTATCCGATTCAATGTCGTGTGGCTGGCAATTGGATGCCGACGCGCTATGGATACTGACCGTACTCAACAGTTCCAAAGCTTTTGTGTGAAGTTTGTAATTGTGATAAAGTTGTGTTTCATAATGCAACTTGGCTCCAACGTTAAAATTCCGGAACCTTCAAGGACCAGTTGTAGGTTTTTTTTCCGCAGACTGCAGTGAGTCTAGATGGGGTGTTTGTAGAGTATGACCATTGATTCTTATGTTCCATTTGGATCCAAGATGAATTTGTTCCAGATTTGTTTAAGATACATGTAGGTTTTGTTTCGTTGTTGAAGAGATTCACTTCACAAGAACAGACCTCCGCTCCCTTGCTGTATCTTGATTGTAAGTTGCAGCACAAATATTGTTCTGCCTTTAAAGTGACGCATGCTTCAAAATTGGATTGGAAAATATTGGTCACGAAGCGCGTTCAAAGCCAGTATTGGTGCACAGGGGTTGATGGTTACCATGGTGTTGTTTATGAAGTTTGGTATAGGTCTCATTCTAAACAAATCGTAGTATTCTTGATCCACTAAAGGAAGTGTGATCGAGAATATGGCCTTACTATTTGTTACTCCTCCTTTCACTGTTATTAGCTTGTACAACTGTAAAAGATCTTCTTCCTCTGCGGGTATCTCTAGAAATGCTGGCTGATGGGACTTGATGATTTTGAGCTCCTCCTTTAACTGCTGCACTGACAACAATAGTGAACTTATTTTGCCGTGGTGGTTATCTGTGAGAGTGGATTGCATTCTTTGTATGTTGATGATCATGATAATAAGTTGGGAAGAAAAAGATGTGAAGATCTGGACTATCTATGCTTGGTAAGGTTTCTTCACCGTTATCACGTATTCTTGCTCTTATTTCACTTAGTAGGCTATTGAGTTGATGAAATCTGTTCTTGATGGTAGTTTGATCTTGTTTTACCAGGTTGATTGTTGAGTCAATAACTGAAGTTTGATTTCTCAGCAATTCTAATAAATGATTTTCATTTGCGTTGACTTGCTCTATGATGTTTGTCATCTTTTCAGCGTACTCTGAATCCAATACCCCAAATAGGGAGTTAGCTATTTTTCCAACTAGATTCACTGCCCCTCTTTTAATTCGTTTTGTTGGTAGAAGGATGTTTTCCGACTGTAGGCTATAATGTGCTGGAATTGATTTAAAATGTCCGTGCAAAAGCTCTTTTGTTGTATTTTAAGGATTGAGACTATAATGAATGATGAAGCTCCATTCGCTCGTCGCTATTTTTGCTGAACCAATGCCTTCAAAGTAGATTCCAAGATTGGGCTTAAATCTGGTGATCTGAATGTTTTCGCTAAGAACAATTGGTAGAATTAGAAACATTGTTAACAGCGATGTAATGCCGCCGGTACAAGATGTTCTTCGCCTTTTAATCGGTATTGTAGTTACTGGATCTAATGTTTTTCATTGACTTCATTTCCAGGTGTTGTATCATTGTGGCCTTCATTGTCAATTGGTAGTGGTGCCAATCTGTGAATCGGACGTTTCCAAATGCCGGATGCTGTTTTAACATCCACTACTCGTATTGCATCACAGGAACATTATCTTCCTTTATGATGACCATGTTACCCAACTTGATGTTCTTGGCGCATTCCTTCTATTTATGGCGATATTGGAGTTCATTCAGATATTCCTGTGACCATCGCTTCCAAAACTCGTACTTGAGATGTGAGACTAAATTCCATCTTGTCAAAAGTGTATGTTTTGTCGGGATTGCACTTGTATCGGTTTGTGCGGTGAGGTATTCGCCTATCAGAAAATGGCCTGGTGTTAACACAGTTAGATCGTTGGGACCGCTTGAAAGTGGTGTGAGTGGCCTTGCATTTAAGATGGCCTCGATTCGCACTAATACCGTTTCTAATTCTTCATACGTCAGAGACGCAGTTATACTTACATAGACTCCTCTGCTCCTCCTCCTCCTCCTTCTAGATACACTCCTCTTTAACAAGTATTTTGCAGACTTTACTGCTGCTTTCCAGAGGCCTCTAAATGCTGCATTCCTTTATAATAGTTGTACGTGCCTGTTCTGAGTAGATTATGTTTTCCAATTTGGACAGTTGATTATTTGCCCCCACGAAATTTGTTGCGTTATCGCAGTATAAATATTGACAGTGCCCTCTGCGACCGATGAATCGGTTTAATGTTCCAAGAAAGGACTCGGTCGTTAGATCGCTTACGAGCTCTATATGCACCGCCTCCTTGGCAAAGCAGCAGAAGATTGCAACATACATAATACATACAAATTTTGTAATAATCCAAAATGGTCCGCAGTAATCGACTCCTGAATTTATGAAGGGTCTTGCTGGTGTAATTCTGGGAGATGGTAAATTTCCCATTACTTGTTGATGTAATTGTGGCGCGGCTTTAGTGCATTTTACGCAGTGGTGTACAATCGATCGTGCCATTATCTTGCCCTTAATTGGCCAAAATCTTTACCTTATATGAGCTAACAATGTCTGGGCACCATTTATGCTTCTCGTGAACTTCTTACATCAATAGTTTTACTAACGGATTGTTGTACGGTAGTAGCATTGGATCTTTTATTCGCTGAGGCGTGTTAAATGCATTGCGATGGGTAATTTTATATATAAATTCCTGATTACAAGCATAAATCGTTCTTGCTGTAGTTGGCATCTTTCGTTTTCTTTCTATGTGTTCCGAAATTAAAAGTTCCTTGACATTTTTTACTGGCCAAATATCTTGATTGCCAGATAGAAAAAGAGAAACATAAAAGCACAGGGTGCACGATGGCAACTTGGCTGGTTGTAGACCTCTTGATAATACGTCCGCTGGATTGTGTTTTGATGACACATGCCGCCATTGTTCGGGAAGTGTTATTCCCTGTATATTGTCAACTCGATTGGCCACAAATGTTAGGAATGATGATGAAGGAGAGTTTATCCATGATAGGACGATATCAGAATCTATCCATAAAAATGTGGGTGTATCCTTGAGTTTCAAGTCTTGTTGGTTAACTGAGCGCCTAGAACTGCAGCACATAGCTACAATCGTGGCAATGTTTGTTTCTTTAGTGGGGCCACGCGTGATTTGGAACATAACAATCTTATAATTGTTCGCAGGTACATCACTGTACCATATGCCCTTTCAGATGCATCAGAAAAGGCATGGATCTGTACGCTTATTGGTACGTGATTGTTAAACATGTGACGCGGAAAGTGAAAATTATGCAATTCTTTCAGATTATTTCGAAATGTCATCCATCTTGTATGCAGTTCAGCTGGTAGTGCTTAATCCCATAACAATTGTAGTCGTCATAGCTCCTTTACGAATATTTTTGCTGTGACAACTACTGGAGCCATCACGCCCAATGGATCGAATAATTTAGCAAGATCTGAAGTGAAGATCCGTTTTGTTCTATTAAAAGTTGTAGTGCCACCTCATAATTAGTTGAAGAAATTTCAAGGGATTCGATTTGTTTTAGAGCACCATCTGTTAACGCGCACCGAAGATAATGAAACCGAGTGACATTGTCTAACGCACTATTTTTGTGAACTAAGTTTAAAAATGTCTCATAAAAAGATGTCCACTGTATATAATTTCCTGAGAACAAAGGTAAGGGTTGCTTAGGAAGCATAAAGTTTGTTATGAAAGTATCGTTACCCATTTTCGCGGAAACATTCAGATTAAATGAAGATTGTTTTAGCTTATTCAACGCCACTACCAGCAATGGTTTTATTTCGAAATAGAGTTCTTCGAAAGACGCAATATAATATTGATTCTACAAAAGTTCTTACGCGCGTGATTTGTCCTATCTAAACCGACCGTTTCGCTTTCGCTCTAATTAATTTTTGTTCTGACATGATGAAAATGTCGCTCAGAGTCAATCGAGAACGAAAAGTATTATTGCATAAATTTTAGCAATTTGAGCACATGCATACAAAACTTGAAATGTTCACTAGTTGTTCAAAGAGTAGAGTTGAACTAAATATCCGTTAGCCGCAATTAAAATATTCCGTTATCTCAATGCTATCTTTCGACCGTTATCGCGCACTAGCCCGTTATTTAGCCTAGATTTTCTCGCTGCACTATTTTTCTATACATATATGATTTTAGGCAGGTTCCATATATAAAATTGTAAATACATATGTATGTGTATGTATACAATTCTTAAAGTTATAATCTCACCGACCCTTGGTGGTGAATGTACTTAGAAAATAAGTGTTGTGTGGTGTGTGATGTTTGTGTTTATGCGTGTGTGTGATGTATGTGATGTGTGTGTGTTTTTTTATTCTTGGTTGCGCCAATGGATGTGGTAATCTTCTAAAGATACTAATAGCCCGGGCTAATAGCATGCACGATTCGCAAGTCTGAATACTCGATGCCAGGAATGCGCCTACGTACTAATCCACACCCTACACTCTTCGACCACTCTCCCCGCGGGACTACCGTTAGGTGTGTGTGTTACTTCGAGGGGCTGGTTAGCCATTTAGGCTCTACTCTGTTCTTCGCCATTTATTCTTAGGCGCTCGATTCTCCGGAGTTCGACCTGGACGCTGGTCACATATGCATTCATTTGGTGCCAGTTCTCTTCCGACTGAATGATGTCTCCAATTATCTTTCTGGGGTCCGCAAAGTTTGTACTTCTTGGCATAAAGCGCGGACAGTGGAAAATCACGTGTTCTGCGTCTTCTTCGTGCATATCGCAGAACGGACAAAAAGGCAAGCTGTTGTGCCCGAATCTGGAATTAGGAACTGAGTGATGTCATAGTTCACCTCTCCCACTTTTCTTTTCACCCAAGTTTCTATGTTGGGGATGAGTTTGTGTGTCTATCTTCCTGTTGTAGCGTCTTCCCATCGGTTTTGCCATCTTGCCATTGAGATCGCCCTTTCTTCTGCTTTAATAGCTCTTCCATTCTGTCGATTCGTGAGTTTTCTGGTGTATACCCGTTTCATCTCGTCGACCAGGATATCGATGGGCACCATGCCAGCTACGACATATGCCGCTTTCTCCGAGACTGTTCTATAGAGCGCTAATTGTCGCAAGTTGTCCTTAGAGCGCTAAGTCTGTAGACAGTCGAAAGCTTCCGTCTGGACTCTCTTGTCGCCATAGCATCAGCCCACACTGGCGATGCGTATAGTAGTGCTGAGCTAACTACTCTGGACAATAGGACTTTACGACTATATCTGGGTCCACCGACGTTTGGCAGTATCTTCGCTAACGATGTTTGTAGAACCGACGCCTTTTTCCCTGCATACTCTAGGTGTGGCTTAAAGCTCAGGCTATTATCTATCATTACACCTAGGTATTTGATTGCCTGTTTGGATCTAATCACTTGGGCTCCTATGTGCACATTCATATATTCCACTGCTTTGCGGCAGTCTTCTGCTCCGCTAAATCCAGGCCTGCTGTTTCCAACCAGGTTTTAATTTTTGAGATCGCTTCTGCTGATTCTATCTCATGAACATGTTTCGCAACGGTTACAACAGCGATGTCGTCCGCAAAGCCTATAACTGTTGTTCTTGACGTCATTGACAACCTGAGCACATCGTCATACATGATGTTCCACAGAAGGGAACCTAACACCGATCCTTGCGGGACGCCTGCCGACACATTGTAGTATTTGCTACCTTCATCGCTTTCGTACCTTAACTTCCTATTCTTAAAGTAGCTCCATATTACCCTAAGAATATAGTTTGGCGTATTCATTCTTACTAGTGAGTTCATTAAACACGACCAACTTGCGGAATTGAAAGCATTTTTGATGTCAAGCGTAACTACGGCGCAGTACTCCTTTGTTCCCCACCGCCACCTACTTCCTTCTATGGCTGCTGCAGCGATATCTACCACCATTTTTATTACGTCTACTGTTGACCGGGCTTTTCGGAACCCAAACTGGATATCTGAGAGAGTGCCTCTTTCCTCAGCTATTAGAAGCAGCCTATTGTATACGATTTTCTCCAATATTTTCCCCATCGTACTCAGTAGGTAAATGGGGTGATATGAAGAGGGAGCTCCGGGGGGTTTATTTCCCTTGGGGAGCAGCACCAGATGCTGTAACTTCCAGTGATCTGGGAGTATCCCTTCTCTAAGGCAGTTCTGCATGACTTCTATAAAGGCATGAGGTCTTGCTTTTATAGCTGCTTTCAGGGCTTTATTCGGGATTCCGTTCGGGCCTGGTGCTTTGTTGTCCTCAATTTTTGTGCACGCTATATGCAATTCCTCTGGTGTTACCAATGGAATTTCATCGTTGAACATTGCACTTTCTATATGGAAAGTAGTCGCTGGTCGTTGTAGAAACAGTGTTGCGATGATGTTCTCGAGCATAGTGGAACATGTAAGTTGTGGTGCTCTGTGTCCTTTGAGCTTCATCATAGCGAACGTATAGGCAGCTCCCCTCGGGTTTATGTAGGCTTCATTAAGTAGTTGTTTGAAGTATCTTTTTTTGCTGACTCTAATAGCAATTTTTAAGGCCTTTCTGGCATTTTTAAATGTCGCTAGCTTCTGGTTGAAATCCGGTCTGTCTCTCGAGCGCTGAACTTGCAGGCAGTTTGCCCTGAGAGATTTGATTTCGTCGTTCCACCAGTAACAGGGCGATCCACGTTTACTGGGTCTTCTTCTTGGCATGGACGTATCGCACGCGGAGGTCACTATATTCGTCAGCTGCAGCGCTAGTTCTTGAGCTGGCCCGGGTCTAAGGCTTTGACTGCTGATCACTTCCTCAAACACCTCTAAGTCGAATGCAGTGTCCTTCCATTTCGGTCCTGTTAGCTTCGGACATTGCTGGCACTTTTTGTTGTTTATCTCTATCATAGCTTGGTGGTCGCTATGAGTATAGTCCTCGCTGACCCACCAGTTCGTGCTTTGGACTAAAGAGCTACTCACGAACGTAATGTCTATAATGGATCCTTTACCTACCTTACGGAACGTATTTTTTACACCATTGTTCACTAGGCTTATATCTAGTGATGCAAAAGCTTCGAGAAGAGCTCGTCCCCTTGCGTCTGTGGATCTGCTGCCCCATTCTGATGCCCATGCGTTAAAATCACCAGCAATAACTACTTTAGCTTTTCCATGCGCGTCGGCTACGATGTCATCTAACAACTTTTGGAACTCCCTAGGTGTCAAACTAGGGGGTGCATAGCAGCTATAAAAGTGGAGACCATTTATCTTGGCAGTTGTGAAGCCATCTCCCGGTTCGTGGGTATTCTAAAAGGCGTGGTTGCCGAAAGTCGAAATCGCAGCCTTGTTTGTTCTGTCGCTTATCCAGGTGGTCCCGTTTAGTGCTTTGTATTGTTCACTTATTAAGGCAATGTCGATTTGTTTTTCCCTCGTCATTTGTATCAGCAAGTCTTGTGCTGCCTCGCAATGGTTAAGGTGTATTTGGGCGATCTTCATCCCCTTATGCTAGTCAGAGCTTTATTAAACACCGGGCATTTGGTACTGCCAGCCACATGTCTGGCGTTCTCCTGTTTGTTGGTGCTATCTGCTGGTAGGCTAATAGTCGCAGTTTGAGTGCCCCGTAGGTTTTTCTTAAGTTCAGAATATCCGTTTCGGTTGTACTGTGACTTAACGGCCTCGTAGATGTCCTCTTTAGATGTGACCTCATCGATGTTCTTCACTTCCAACAGGATGCGATGTGTCAGCGTCCGAACCTCCACCTCGGTGCCGAGAGTTTCGCCAATTAGACCCTTAAATTCTTGGGTTTTCTCTCCTGTCCCTTTTAGTTGGAACAGTAGGTCGCCCTTCTGGGTCCGTCTGATTCTGGTTACAGTATTGCCCAGGTTGCAAGTTTGGGATCCGCCTTAACTTTGCGGTGTAGTATGTCGGCATAGGAAAGCTCTCCCTTAGCTGCTAACACGATTGCGTTGGGCCGTGTTTTCTCATTGATCGGCCTTTCTGTGTGTGATGTGTGTGCTGTATGTAATGTATGTGTGTTCCTCAGCTGACCTGAACCAAGAACCTCAACCAAGAACATACATTCGCATTCGCATGTCAGTATACATATACATATGTACTGCACGTGAATTAGATCACGTCGGGGTCACCATGAATAAAATGAAATCGCCGCAATCTTTGACGATTTCTTTTGTAACGAAAAATCTTCGCAAAGCAAACTAAAACTCAAATGGAAAAACCGCGACTTCTTCAAACTATATAAAATTACTTTATTAGTATTACTACTGCGGACGGTGGTTTGATTGCTTCTGATCTCTGCTGTCTGCTGTCATCAATTAGGTAAGCGGTAACTGGCAATGCAATACTCTGACAAAAGAGAGATTGTGCAGATATTACAGTAACGCAAAGTGCAACAACCAAAAAAGAGCAAGTAATGCAAGATGCGTTATATTTGTGTATATATTTAAAGGGTGTCACATAAAACGTTTGGCAGTAGCACATTTTAATGTAATATTGGAATGTGCTGTGTTAAACAAATGTATTGAGTCATAACCCATTGCATTCGATTTTATGCTAAGAATTGCCTTAACCAGATCACTTTAATCGCATCTGGGGAAATATATGGGAGTATGTCGCATATCTGAGCTAGATGCTGTAGTTGTTGTATTTAAGACTGCAGATGTAGGTACTGATGATATGCGAACAAAAAGTTTATTTAATTCATCGACGTCTACGCATTCTGTTATAGCATTTTCGCTCTTTCCCGTATACGTTTCCCTGATATTTTTCCAAAGCTCTTTTGTGGGTAGCTTATGATTCAATTTCATTGAAAAATATTTCCGCTTTTCTTTTTTATAAGGTTTGTTACTATTACGTATAAAAACTATGTAAAATTCAGGGACCCGAAAACGTTTCCAGCGTTTGAAAGCGTAATCTCTTACCTTGACCCATTTCAATATTTTAACTATGATCCATGGACGTTCAGGATTTCTCAGAAGCTTTGATTTATACACATTCATGAAAGATACGACTTATATTATATTGCAGAAAGTCTACCTGTTCTGCGCTTGATACCATTTTATATTGTTTTTATATTCTCAGTTCTCGTTTTCCACCATTTTTTGGTGTTTGTTTTGTTTCTCTTATAATCCATCCTAATTATAACCTATCCTAAGGGTATATTAAGTTTGTCACATAGTTTGTAACATAGAGAAATAATCGAGATACACCCTATAAGGTATATATATTCGTGATCAGCATCAATAGCGAAATCGATTGGACGATGACCGTCCGTCTGTCCGTTCGTATATCTCCGCTTCTTGGGTCTTAAATTTAGAGCTATGACGATGAAATCATATCATATCATATCAATCATTCAAATCTGGGCTTCTGAGAAAAAGATACAGTACAAGTGTCAAAATTTTTTAAAATCCGCCAACTGCCACACCCACTTTTTCATAATTTCACTAAATTATATGAAACCGAAAATTTTTGTTTAGACCAAATATTTAGATATTCAGATTTTCTACAATTCACCCATACATCCATTTTGGCCACACCCACATTCTGGGAGCCTTTTTCATCAATAAACTGATTTTGATGAAATTTTACTTGCAGCACCCTCAAACGTTCGAAGTTATCGTCATATTTCAGTACAAAATGCAATATGGTCACGGCCACTTTATAAAGGCTGCATAGGAAAGAGGATAGGGGATCATACGATCCGTTCCAGACGAATTGCATCTACCTTTACTGTATGTTTTTTATTTATTTATTCTATTTTTTCTCTTCTCACTTGGTATCGGCAACTGTAAGAGCAAATGGATGGTTTTGAGCAAATGAGAAAATGATGTTGGTCTTCGCTAGAGGCGGTAGTATCGATATTTTCGATGGTACTGCTGTTAGATTTATATATTTACAATGGTATGTAATACATATTGTCGACACTACAGCTTGCTGTGTTGAGGAATATTGCCGTCTCTCTATGACGGATTATTTTATATTGACTCTGATTAGATGGCGATTGTTCACACGGTTGTGTGCCGTTCCGCTTCCGAGCTTCTAATTTTCTCTTATTCCACTTATTCCACCCCCTTTACTTCAGCATAGCAGTACAGGAGTAATCACAAAGTCAGAGCTTGTACTCAGAGCAGTATCGTCCACGACGTATCACCGTCATTCTACATACTTCCAACAAAAAAGTACTTGATAATGTCCAAGATGTAATAATTTCTTCTACTTTATTTGACATTTGAGTTTAAAAAATTCGTTCGCAGTGAATATTTATGTATATCTTTGGTACAAGGGTTTTCTGTGAATAAATAAAAATAACAAATAAATAAGTAAGATATGAACTGTGCTTTTTTATTTTATGGAATTACAGACCTGTAAGACAAGAAAAACCAAACGACATTGCACATAGTTTAATCAAGCAAAACCTAAAAACGGCAAAAATTTATTTCCATTTCCATGAGCTTTTTCTCTATTTATTTAATTTTTTCAACTAATGATTGTCCACATTAGGGCCGTTCACACTATCAAATTTTTCGTCAATCTGTATGATGACTCTAAATTTGATGTGTGTGAACGCTAGAAACGATTTTCCATCCATCTGTTTGATGGATTTCAAACCATTTTTCATATTTCGGAAGGGTTTTATAGCTTTCCTTTTTTACCCTAATTTGACATTTTTTTTTAAAATTTGACCTTCTAGAAGACATACTGTCGGATGGATTTCAAAATATTTTGGAAATTTGGGTGGTTGGGTGGATTTTATGGCCTTTTTATGATCGGAACTTGAATCCTTTCTTCTTCTACAATTCTAGCTACTGCGAGTGCTAGTAATTTGACTACCTACGAGTACGTCCACAGCACTTGAAATTTACTTAAGAACGGAAGGAACATATCCCATGAATGTTTTTAAGTTTTTATTGGTATTTGTCTATCCGGTCGGAATACATTTCATTTTCGAAAAGCAATTAGAGGTGTATGATTTCGTTTATAATAGTGCTGGGAGTTGAAATAGCCGTGTACATTTATGTAGTATGTACTGAATCTCAAATCAGATAAGCCATGTCCAGTATCCAGAAATCGCAATATAGCAGACAAACGTTCATTGGGTGAGATGGAATATTTTAAACTTCAATGTAAGATTTAACTTTCGGCAACAATTTTTCATATGTTTCTGTGCCAATCATCAGATAATCTGCTAGCAAGTTAACAGAAGATAACTTCGTACGCTTTTGCATCCAATTGATAATTGCTGGTGTCAGTACTTCTACGATATTTAAAATACATACATACATATTTACTAATCTGTCCGACCTTTTTTCCTTCTTCTAAAATTTAACCAACAACAAGTGATTTCAGCACGAGTACGTCCACCAGATGCTCCATTTATTTTAATACTTCGAGAGTCGGATGAGTTTTATGACTTTGCCTTTCCTAAAATTCTACCTACATCGAGTGTTTTTAATGCAAGTACATCTACCAAATGCATGTTTTCTCTATTTTCCACTTGTGCTGCTGGTTTGACAAACGATTTGCTGAATATTTTGATAGTGTGAACGCAATTGACTTTAGTTGGATGGTTTTTGTCAATCCGCTCCTCAAGCAAATTGGACGAAAAATTTGATAGTGTGAACACCTGTATAACAAAAATCGAATCTTCTTTTTTTGTCAAGATTAACATATGTACATTTCCTTCAATTTCTAAAGAAGTTGCCCCCAAAATTCTCAACGACAAAAACGTAATTTAAAAACGATAAATGTCCGTCTAAAACGACGTGCGCAATGAGACGAGCGACATCTAAAATACGTTCCAGATGGGTTTGACAACTCAGACGACAAACGTCAACATCCATCGTTTTCTGAGACAACAAACGTCACTTTTGTGACGACAAAAGTCGTCTAGACGTCATATGCAATACCAAATCGTCGCAATCGTCTTTTTCAAAGACGTCAGTCGGCTGCCGCAATAAGGGTGATTATATCGGCCAAATGGCCATATCTGGCGGCGGTGCAGATGCATGCTCTAATTTTGCCTAACCATATTTTGCGATCACCAGTAATTACAATGGCATTTTCTGCTGCGTCTTTAGAACAAATGTGGCCCAACAATTTCAAATACCGCACCACATAGTAACAATACGAGTGTGCAAAGGTCGTTGGTGTAACAATTAACGATTTTCCACAATAGCCGCATAATTTGTTTCTTAACAAGGCTAGGTAACTAAACATCACGGAAATTTTTTTGTGTATCAGATTTGGATGATTGTTAAAATATTTTCTTCATTATGTAAAGCGAGCGCTTCAAATGCGAACAGAACTTTAAATTCCTTTCTATAAATGTGAAAATTAGACGCGCAAATTGAAGAAATACATCGCCGTAATACATGTGACACTTTCTGACGACGGAAAGTTCTGCCATTTGCCTTTGAGACTTCGGAGCGCTCACTACAAAAATAAGTTTATATACACTGAGTTACAAAAAAAGTGGCGCAGTGATACTTTTTCGTATGTTGTTATCATTTTGGTAATATGCCGCTATGCTTTTGCCGAGCTTTATTTGTTTTTAGTGGGTTACTGGTTTAAGGGTTTATTTGTTTGCTAATTTGCATAATTTTTTTTAATTTTCTTCGTGATGTGGACATCGTATTGAAGAAAACCGTGTTGTATTCGTGTTTTCCTACAGACGTGAGACATACCAAATTTAGCTTCCATGATCACCGTATGTGTTTTATTAAGTTTATTGTTCTGGTTTTGTTTTAATTTGATTAGTTATTAGTTGTTACTGTTTTTTGTAAAAAAAAAATATGCAAATAATGGCGGGAGAAGTCTCGTACTCTATGCTGATATTATGATGAGAAAACCGGCGAAGACGTTAAAAAAAGCCATTAAAGGTATAGGTAGACCAACTCCTACAAACCGCGTCAAGGATCAGGTCGCTCCGGAGTAACTACTGCAAGTAATGATCGATATTTGGCGATGCAAAGTCTTCGCAATCGTCTCTGAACAGCAGTTGAGCTGGCTCACAGACTTCGAACTGTTAGAGGGACAGCTGTGAATGCTCAAACGGTGAGGAGGCGATTAGTAGAGAGTGGGCTGAGAGCAAGAAGACCTGCTCCTGTAATGAGACTCACGGTACAACATTTTACCAGGATTGGACAGAGGCCGACTGGGGTACATAATCAATATAAGCGACGTCGACTTGAATTTGTTAATTTTTACCAGGATTGGACAGAGGCCGACTGGGGTAGAGTCCTTTCCACTGATGACTCCAGGTTTCATCTCCGCTCAACAGATAGACGTAGCAGAGTGTGGGGATGATAAGATGAGAGATACTCTTCGGCAACAGTTGCCCAGCAGGAAAAATTCTGGAGTGGTTCCATCATGGGGTGGGCAGAAATTTTCATGCTCGGAAAAACCGAGCTGTGCATCATGGAAGGATCAGTGAACTCCACGTATTATATCACCAACATTCTGGAGGACTATGTGGTTCTATTCGCTCCATTTATGGAGGAAAACTTCTTGCTGATGCAAGACAATGATAGACAACACGTCGCCAGGTGCGTTACCGAATATTTGCAAGAAGTGGAAATCGACGTGATGGCTTGGCCTGCGATGAACTCGGACATGAATCCCATTGAACACGTTTGGGTCCTGCTGGAGAAAAAGATTGGGATACGATCTGCGCGTCCAGAGACACTCAGAGGTCTGAGATCTGTTCTGATCGAGGAATGGGACAATTCGGACAATATCATCAAAAAAAATTTAATCCAATGTATGCCTCGGCAAATATCTTATTTGTTAAATGTTCGAGGAGGCAATACACACTATTACAGGAACAAGGACTCGTTAATAATAAAAAATAATAATAATAAAAGCGTAAAATGTTAATTTATGAAGATTTTGTCCATTTTCCTTAATTTATGTTTTATTTCTAAGGTCGTCCTTTTTTAATTTGTTTTTTTGACATGAATTACTTATTTTCATATTAATAAACAAAACTGTATCAAAAAAAAACCTTTTTTTTCAATTTACTTGAAGTAATTGCGAAATATCAAGGTGCGCCACTTTTTTTGTAACTCAGTGTATTTTCTAAGAATTTTGCTTGAATTTTTTCCCCTTTAAAATTATAGAGAATAAGCCCTTGTTTTGAGGAAACAGCATTTTATCCTAGACCAACATTTCCGGAGTCCCAATAATAAATTTTATTCTTTTTGTAAAAAGAAATTTCGGGTTTACCACGATATCTAAAAAAATAAAATATAGAAAACAAAAATCTAGAAAGAAAAAATCTCGAAAGCAAAATCTCGAACACCAAAAATCTAGAAAAAAATAATCTCGAATGACAAAAATCTAGAATTAATATTAATTTTTGAGACAATGGTAACTATTCGCGTGCAAGGATATATCTAAGTCCCTCTTCAGTGGACATGAATCCAAACCATCGCGCATAAGTTCAGTTTTGTTTTATCGAAGATGAGACTCAAGCAAAATTACATCACCGCTCGCTCCTTGACGATAGTCGTATGTATTTGGTAGCCAGGCACTTACCAATGTAAGGTGATACATATGTAAAGTCACACACTTGTGTGTGTGTGTTTTTTTTTTTATGAAAATGTGTTAAACTTTTGATATTTTCAATCAAAAATTACAGAGTTTACATTTTAGAGTCGTTTTTATTATTTTCAAAATTAAAATTAAAGAAAAAAAAATCTCGAAAAAAATTATGTTTTCGAGATTTTTAGATTTTGTGCCATTCGAGATTTTTGCTTTCGAGATTTATAAGATTTATTTTCGAGATTTTTGTCATTCTAGATTTTAGGCGTTCTAGCTAACGTGGACGTGGTGATCCCGAAATTTCCTGATTTGCCGCCCGTATTTTATTCTTTTTGTAAAAAGAAATTTCCTGGTTTGCCGCCCGTATTTTATTCTTTTTGTAAAATTAAATTTCCTGATTTGCCGCCCGTATTTTATTCTTTTTGTAAAAATAAATTTCCTGATTTGCCGCCCGTATTTTATTCTTTTGTAACAAAGAAATTTTCCGATTTGCCGCCCGCATCAGAAAGGATTAAAAGATTTGTTCCCTACGTGCCAGCCCCAACATAGAGGATTCGCCGATTTATAATACGTTTGTGTGTAAAAGTAGCCGATTGTCGCCACGAGCGATTTTCTTTTTGGTAAATCGTTATCGTCCATGCCAGAGGACAAGCCACCAAGAAGAAGCTCCCGTTAAACAAAAGGGATATTCAGAAGCCAGAGTGAAAATTAAGCTAGTCTGTCGAACATACCAGAAAACACAAGTTCCTTTGAAAGCGCCACGGATTCCGACAGAGAAGAAGACGCCATAATGATAGAACCAGGAGGTTCGAATCAGTTACAGTTGCAGTTACCCACAATATACAGAGGCTTACAGCTCAAAGTCGCCAAAGTAAGCACAGAGAGGGAGAACGAAGCACGCATCCTTCTACAGGAGATCGTTAACCTGCGCCAACAGGAAAATGCCGCTGCAACTATTGTTGCCCCTTTAAGCATTACCATCGTTCAGCCAACTGTAAATCCTTCATCGAATGTGACGAAGTTGAATTACGGCACTTCGACTACAGCTACGTCAACCGTTACGCCCAGCAGAACATTTTATAAGGTATATCAGGCTAAGGTTTAAATAAGGCATAAAATGGTAAATCTTTTTCCATATCCATAATAATTCTGGGTTAAAACCTTTTTCTAATGTATACATAAGGTAAACAACTCAGACAGAATGCGAAAGGACATGTTCGCAAATTAACGGTACTATACTTACTTACTTAACGGGCTCCCGACTCGTAAAGAGTCTCTGCCTGAGACACGGCAGCCTTCCACTCTCTTCGATCCCGGGCACGGTGCTTCCAGTTGTCTAGACTAAGCGCTCTGGCATCCGCGATAGCTTGGTCCTTAAAACGGAGGTTCGGTCTTCCTTGTCGTCTCAAACCTGGGGGCTGTGATTCGAAGATCCTCTTTGCTGGAGCATTATTGTCCATTCGCTCGATGTGGCCGAGCCAGTGTAGTTGACGTGTTTTGGCTTTTTGAACTACATCCACATCTTGGTACAGCTCATAGAGTTCACGGGTGTATCTTCTCCTTCATTCGCCCTCCTCGCATACGGGACCGAATATTCGACGAAGAATTTTTCTTTTGAAAGTGTTCAATATTTGCTTTACGTTCCTGCTTATCGTCCAACACTCGGCTCCATACAGCAGAACTGGCAGGATCAAAGTTTTGTAGACCATATATTTCGTCTTCCGAGTTAGGAGTTTTGACCCCATTTGTTTCGCCAAACCGAAGTAACAACGGTTTCCTAGGGTAAGTCTTCGTCGCTTTCAAGTCGATGAAGAGATGGTGAGTCTCGACTTGAAATTCGTTGATCTTTTCCAGGATTTGTCTTAGTGTGAAAATTTGGTCGATCGTCGATCTGCCGGGCCGGAAGCCACACTGGTACGTGCCGATTAGTGTGCTGCAGAAAGGCTTCAGACGTTAACACAGTACATTGGATAGGATCTTATATGCGACATTAAGCAGGGATATGCCTCGGTAGTTCTTACAAGACATAGGATCGCCTTTCTTGAAGATGGGGCATATAGAGCTGATAGTCCAGTCATCGGGCATGACTTCATCCACCCATACTTGGTTGGTGATTTGGTGCATGCACCAAGCATCACCACCATGTTTGAAAAGCTCTGCTGGTAGACCATCAGAGCCGGCGGCCTTGTTGTTCTTCAGCTTTTTGATAGCTGAGCCGACCTCTTCAAAACTAGGAAGGGGGATGGATTCTTCATTGACTGGATGCGGGTTCTCTTCTTGCCCTATCACTCTCTCCACCTGATGCCCATTAAGTAGCTGCTGGAAATGCTGCTTAAAAACATCTACTATTCAATGTGCTTCGGTGACTAGGTTTCCTTTACTGTTTCGAAGTGCCTGCGTTCCGGGCTTGAAGCCAGCTGCCAGTTGCTTGGCTTTCCTAAAAAACATCCGGATGTCGTTCCTATCGCGGGACACATCGATAACCTTGAGATGGGAGACTGCGTGGGCCCTTTTCTTCTTTCGCAGGATCTTCTTCTCCTCCTTTCTTCTGGCTGAATACTCTTCTCTCGCTGCCCTTGTTTTGCGCTGTAGCGCTTGCATGTGTGCATTTTCTGTCACCTTTTTCCGACGCACGCATTTATTATCATACCAAGGGCTCGTTTTGGGTGGTGGCTGGTAGCCTATGGTGGTCTCTGCTACCCCTTTGATGATGTCGCGATACTGGTTCCACAGATTGTTGGCGTTTGTGGATGGTGAATGCACAGCGGAGAGACTCTCGCTCAGGCGCTCTCAGGGTATAGCATTTACATCATGTGTTGCTACATCCGCCCATCCCAGCCCACGTATTGCTACCAGCTTGCCATCGATGCTATTGATTCTCTGTTCAATACTGTGGACACCCGCGACGTTATCATAGTCTTTGGTGATTTTAATTTCCCTGATCTTCAATGGGCTCTATCTGAAGATGAATTCCATTTTATCGCAACAAATCCCATTTCTGAAAAAGAGGTTCTTTTCATTGATTGTCTCTCCGATTCCGGCCTCTTCCAGTTAAGTGGCGTTACTAACAACATTGGTAGGCAGCTCGACCTAATTTTCTCTTCAGACCCTGATAACTGTATTGTTTCCATGAGCAACGATCTTCTCTCGAAGCTAGATCGGTACCACCCTCCAAGGATCAGTGAACTCCACGTATTATATCACCAACATTCTGGAGGACTATGTGGTTCTATTCGCTCCATTTATGGAGGAAAACTTCTTGCTGATGCAAGACAATGATAGACAACACGTCGCCAGGTGCGTTACCGAATATTTGCAAGAAGTGGAAATCGACGTGATGGCTTGGCCTGCGATGAACTCGGACATGAATCCCATTGAACACGTTTGGGTCCTGCTGGAGAAAAAGATTGGGATACGATCTGCGCTTCCAGAGACACTCAGAGGTCTGAGATCTGCTCTGATCGAGGAATGGGACAATTCGGACAATATCATCAAAAAAAATTGAATCCAATGTATGCCTCGGCAAATATCTTATTTGTTAAATGTTCGAGGAGGCAATACACACTATTACAGGAACAAGGACTCGTTAATAATAAAAAATAATAATAATAAAAAATAATAATAATAAAAACGTAAAATGTTAATTTATGAAGATTTTGTCCATTTTCCCTAATTTATGTTTTATTTCTAAGGTCGTCCTTTTTTAATTTGTTTTTTTGACATGAATTACTTATTTTCATATTAATAAACAAAACTGTATCAAAAAAAAACCTTTTTTTTTCAATTTACTTGAAGTAATTGCGAAATATCAAGGTGCGCCACTTTTTTTGTAACTCAGTGTATTTTCTAAGAATTTTGCTTGAATTTTTTCCCCTTTAAAATTATAGAGAATAAGCCCTTGTTTTGAGGAAACAGCATTTTATCCTAGACCAACATTTCCGGAGTCCCAATAATAAATTTTATTCTTTTTGTAAAAAGAAATTTCGGGTTTACCACGATATCTAAAAAAATAAAATATAGAAAACAAAAATCTAGAAAGAAAAAATCTCGAAAGCAAAATCTCGAACACCAAAAATCTAGAAAAAAATAATCTCGAATGACAAAAATCTAGAATTAATATTAATTTTTGAGACAATGGTAACTATTCGCGTGCAAGGATATATCTAAGTCCCTCTTCAGTGGACATGAATCCAAACCATCGCGCATAAGTTCAGTTTTGTTTTATCGAAGATGAGACTCAAGCAAAATTACATCACCGCTCGCTCTGCTTCGCTTCTCCTTGACGATAGTCGTATGTATTTGGTAGCCAGGCACTTACCAATGTAAGGTGATACATATGTAAAGTCACACACTTGTGTGTGTGTTTTTTTTTTTTTATGAAAATGTGTTAAACTTTTGATATTTTCAATCAAAAATTACAGAGTTTACATTTTAGAGTCGTTTTTATTATTTTCAAAATTAAAATTAAAGAAAAAAAAATCTCGAAAAAAATTATGTTTTCGAGATTTTTAGATTTTGTGCCATTCGAGATTTTTGCTTTCGAGATTTATAAGATTTATTTTCGAGATTTTTGTCATTCTAGATTTTAGGCGTTCTAGCTAACGTGGACGTGGTGATCCCGAAATTTCCTGATTTGCCGCCCGTATTTTATTCTTTTTGTAAAAAGAAATTTCCTGGTTTGCCGCCCGTATTTTATTCTTTTTGTAAAATTAAATTTCCTGATTTGCCGCCCGTATTTTATTCTTTTTGTAAAAATAAATTTCCTGATTTGCCGCCCGTATTTTATTCTTTTGTAACAAAGAAATTTTCCGATTTGCCGCCCGCATCAAAAAGGATTAAAAGATTTGTTCCCTACGTGCCAGCCCCAACATAGAGGATTCGCCGATTTATAATACGTTTGTGTGTAAAAGTAGCCGATTGTCGCCACGAGCGATTTTCTTTTTGGTAAATCGTTATCGTCCATGCCAGAGGACAAGCCACCAAGAAGAAGCTCCCGTTTAACAAAAGGGATATTCAGAAGCCAGTGAAAATTAAGCTAGTCTGTCGAACATACCAGAAAACACAAGTTCCTTTGAAAGCGCCACGGATTCCGACAGAGAAGAAGACGCCATAATGATAGAACCAGGAGGTTCGAATCAGTTACAGTTGCAGTTACCCACAATATACAGAGGCTTACAGCTCAAAGTCGCCAAAGTAAGCACAGAGAGGGAGAACGAAGCACGCATCCTTCTACAGGAGATCGTTAACCTGCGCCAACAGGAAAATGCCGCTGCAACTATTGTTGCCCCTTTAAGCATTACCATCGTTCAGCCAACTGTAAATCCTTCATCGAATGTGACGAAGTTGAATTACGGCACTTCGACTATAGCTACGTCAACCGTTATGCCCAGCAGAACATTTTATAAGGTATATCAGGCTAAGGTTTAAATAAGGCATAAAATGGTAAATCTTTTTCCATATCCATAATAATTCTGGGTTAAAACCTTTTTCTAATGTATACATAAGGTAAACAACTCAGACAGAATGCGAAAGGACATGTTCGCAAATTAACGGTACTATACTTACTTACTTAACGGGCTCCCGACTCGTAAAGAGTCTCTGCCTGAGACACGGCAGCCTTCCACTCTCTTCGATCCCGGGCACGGTGCTTCCAGTTGTCTAGACTAAGCGCTCTGGCATCCGCGATAGCTTGGTCCTTAAAACGGAGGTTCGGTCTTCCTTGTCGTCTCAAACCTGGGGGCTGTGATTCGAAGATCCTCTTTGCTGGAGCATTATTGTCCATTCGCTCGATGTGGCCGAGCCAGTGTAGTTGACGTGTTTTGGCTTTTTGAACTACATCCACATCTTGGTACAGCTCATAGAGTTCACGGGTGTATCTTCTCCTTCATTCCCCGCATACGGGACCGAATATTCGACGAAGAATTTTTCTTTTGAAAGTGTTCAATATTTGCTTTACGTTCCTGCTTATCATCCAACACTCGGCTCCATACAGCAGAACTGGCAGGATCAAAGTTTTGTAGACCATATATTTCGTCTTCCGAGTTAGGAGTTTTGACCCCATTTGTTTCGCCAAACCGAAGTAACAACGGTTTCCTAGGGTAAGTCTTCGTCGCTTTCAAGTCGATGAAGAGATGGTGAGTCTCGACTTGAAATTCGTTGATCTTTTCCAGGATTTGTCTTAGTGTGAAAATTTGGTCGATCGTCGATCTGCCGGTGCTGCAGAAAGGCTTCAGACGTTAACACAGTACATTGGATAGGATCTTATATGCGACATTAAGCAGGGATATGCCTCGGTAGTTCTTACAAGACATAGGATCGCCTTTCTTGAAGATGGGGCATATAGAGCTGATAGTCCAGTCATCGGGCATGACTTCATCCACCCATACTTGGTTGGTGATTTGGTGCATGCACCAAGCATCACCACCATGTTTGAAAAGCTCTGCTGGTAGACCATCAGAGCCGGCGGCCTTGTTGTTCTTCAGCTTTTTGACAGCTGAGCCGACCTCTTCAAAACTAGGAAGGGGGATGGATTCTTCATTGACTGGATGCGGGTTCTCTTCTTGCCCTATCACTCTCTCCACCTGATGCCCATTAAGTAGCTGCTGGAAATGCTGCTTAAAAACATCTACTATTCAATGTGCTTCGGTGACTAGGTTTCCTTTACTGTTTCGAAGTGCCTGCGTTCCGGGCTTGAAGCCAGCTGCCAGTTGCTTGGCTTTCCTAAAAAACATCCGGATGTCGTTCCTATCGCGGGACACATCGATATCCTTGAGCTGGGAGACTGCGTGGGCCCTTTTCTTCTTACGCAGGATCTTCTTCTCCTCCTTTCTTCTGGCTGAATACTCTTCTCTCGCTGCCCTTGTTTTGCGCTGTAGCGCTTGCATGTGTGCATTTTCTGTCACCTTTTTCCGACGCACGCATTTATTATCATACCAAGGGCTCGTTTTGGGTGGTGGCTGGTAGCCTATGGTGGTCTCTGCTACCCCTTTGATGATGTCGCGATACTGGTTCCACAGATTGTTGGCGTTTGTGGATGGTGAATGCACAGCGGAGAGACTCTCGCTCAGGCGCTCTCAGGGTATAGCATTTACATCATGTGTTGCTACATCCGCCATCCCAGCCCACGTATTGCTACCAGCTTGCCATCGATGCTATTGATTCTCTGTTCAATACTGTGGACACCCGCGACGTTATCATAGTCTTGGGTGATTTTAATTTCCCTGATCTTCAATGGGCTCTATCTGAAGATGAATTCCATTTCATCGCAACAAATCCCATTTCTGAAAAAGAGGTTCTTTTCATTGATTGTCTCTCCGATTCCGGCCTCTTCCAGTTAAGTGGCGTTACTAACAACATTGGTAGGCAGCTCGACCTAATTTTCTCTTCAGACCCTGATAACTGTATTGTTTCCATGAGCAACGATCTTCTCTCGAAGCTAGATCGGTACCACCCTCCAAGGATCAGTGAACTCCACGTATTATATCACCAACATTCTGGAGGACTATGTGGTTCTATTCGCTCCATTTATGGAGGAAAACTTCTTGCTGATGCAAGACAATGATAGACAACACGTCGCCAGGTGCGTTACCGAATATTTGCAAGAAGTGGAAATCGACGTGATGGCTTGGCCTGCGATGAACTCGGACATGAATCCCATTGAACACGTTTGGGTCCTGCTGGAGAAAAAGATTGGGATACGATCTGCGCTTCCAGAGACACTCAGAGGTCTGAGATCTGCTCTGATCGAGGAATGGGACAATTCGGACAATATCATCAAAAAAAATTTAATCCAATGTATGCCTCGGCAAATATCTTATTTGTTAAATGTTCGAGGAGGCAATACACACTATTACAGGAACAAGGACTCGTTAATAATAAAAAATAATAATAATAAAAAATAATAATAATAAAAACGTAAAATGTTAATTTATGAAGATTTTGTCCATTTTCCTTAATTTATGTTTTATTTCTAAGGTCGTCCTTTTTTAATTTGTTTTTTTGACATGAATTACTTATTTTCATATTAATAAACAAAACTGTATCAAAAAAAAACCTTTTTTTTTCAATTTACTTGAAGTAATTGCGAAATATCAAGGTGCGCCACTTTTTTTGTAACTCAGTGTATTTTCTAAGAATTTTGCTTGAATTTTTTCCCCTTTAAAATTATAGAGAATAAGCCCTTGTTTTGAGGAAACAGCATTTTATCCTAGACCAACATTTCCGGAGTCCCAATAATAAATTTTATTCTTTTTGTAAAAAGAAATTTCGGGTTTACCACGATATCTAAAAAAATAAAATATAGAAAACAAAAATCTAGAAAGAAAAAATCTCGAAAGCAAAATCTCGAACACCAAAAATCTAGAAAAAAATAATCTCGAATGACAAAAATCTAGAATTAATATTAATTTTTGAGACAATGGTAACTATTCGCGTGCAAGGATATATCTAAGTCCCTCTTCAGTGGACATGAATCCAAACCATCGCGCATAAGTTCAGTTTTGTTTTATCGAAGATGAGACTCAAGCAAAATTACATCACCGCTCGCTCTGCTTTGCTTCTCCTTGACGATAATCGTATGTATTTGGTAGCCAGGCACTTACCAATGTAAGGTGATACATATGTAAAGTCACACACTTGTGTGTGTGTTTTTTTTTTTTTATGAAAATGTGTTAAACTTTTGATATTTTCAATCAAAAATTACAGAGTTTACATTTTAGAGTCGTTTTTATTATTTTCAAAATTAAAATTAAAGAAAAAAAAATCTCGAAAAAAATTATGTTTTCGAGATTTTTAGATTTTGTGCCATTCGAGATTTTTGCTTTCGAGATTTATAAGATTTATTTTCGAGATTTTTGTCATTCTAGATTTTAGGCGTTCTAGCTAACGTGGACGTGGTGATCCCGAAATTTCCTGATTTGCCGCCCGTATTTTATTCTTTTTGTAAAAAGAAATTTCCTGGTTTGCCGCCCGTATTTTATTCTTTTTGTAAAATTAAATTTCCTGATTTGCCGCCCGTATTTTATTCTTTTTGAAAAATAAATTTCCTGATTTGCCGCCCGTATTTTATTCTTTTGTAACAAAGAAATTTTCCGATTTGCCGCCCGCATCAAAAAGGGTTAAAAGATTTGTTCCCTACGTGCCAGCCCCAACATAGAGGATTCGCCGATTTATAATACGTTTGTGTGTAAAAGTAGCCGATTGTCGCCACGAGCGATTTTCTTTTTGGTAAATCGTTATCGTCCATGCCAGAGGACAAGCCACCAAGAAGAAGCTCCCGTTTAACAAAAGGGATATTCAGAAGCCAGAGTGAAAATTAAGCTAGTCTGTCGAACATACCAGAAAACACAAGTTCCTTTGAAAGCGCCACGGATTCCGACAGAGAAGAAGACGCCATAATGATAGAACCAGGAGGTTCGAATCAGTTACAGTTGCAGTTACCCACAATATACAGAGGCTTACAGCTCAAAGTCGCCAAAGTAAGCACAGAGAGGGAGAACGAAGCACGCATCCTTCTACAGGAGATCGTTAACCTGCGCCAACAGGAAAATGCCGCTGCAACTATTGTTGCCCCTTTAAGCATTACCATCGTTCAGCCAACTGTAAATCCTTCATCGAATGTGACGAAGTTGAATTACGGCACTTCGACTACAGCTACGTCAACCGTTATGCCCAGCAGAACATTTTATAAGGTATATCAGGCTAAGGTTTAAATAAGGCATAAAATGGTAAATCTTTTTCCATATCCATAATAATTCTGGGTTAAAACCTTTTTCTAATGTATACATAAGGTAAACAACTCAGACAGAATGCGAAAGGACATGTTCGCAAATTAACGGTACTATACTTACTTACTTAACGGGCTCCCGACTCGTAAAGAGTCTCTGCCTGAGACACGGCAGCCTTCCACTCTCTTCGATCCCGGGCTCGGTGCTTCCAGTTGTCTAGACTAAGCGCTCTGGCATCCGCGATAGCTTGGTCCTTAAAACGGAGGTTCGGTCTTCCTTGTCGTCTCAAACCTGGGGGCTGTGATTCGAAGATCCTCTTTGCTGGAGCATTATTGTCCATTCGCTCGATGTGGCCGAGCCAGTGTAGTTGACGTGTTTTGGCTTTTTGAACTACATCCACATCTTGGTACAGCTCATAGAGTTCACGGGTGTATCTTCTCCTTCATTCGCCCTCCCCGCATACGGGACCGAATATTCGACGAAGAATTTTTCTTTTGAAAGTGTTCAATATTTGCTTTACGTTCCTGCTTATCGTCCAACACTCGGCTCCATACAGCAGAACTGGCAGGATCAAAGTTTTGTAGACCATATATTTCGTCTTCCGAGTTAGGAGTTTTGACCCCATTTGTTTCGCCAAACCGAAGTAACAACGGTTTCCTAGGATAAGTCTTCGTCGCTTTCAAGTCGATGAAGAGATGGTGAGTCTCGACTTGAAATTCGTTGATCTTTTCCAGGATTTGTCTTAGTGTGAAAATTTGGTCGATCGTCGATCTGCCGGTGCTGCAGAAAGGCTTCAGACGTTAACACAGTACATTGGATAGGATCTTATATGCGACATTAAGCAGGGATATGCCTCGGTAGTTCTTACAAGACATAGGATCGCCTTTCTTGAAGATGGGGCATATAGAGCTGATAGTCCAGTCATCGGGCATGACTTCATCCACCCATACTTGGTTGGTGATTTGGTGCATGCACCAAGTCATCAACCAAGTTTGAAAAGCTCTGCTGGTAGACCATCAGAGCCGGCGGCCTTGTTGTTCTTCAGCTTTTTGATAGCTGAGCCGACCTCTTCAAAACTAGGAAGGGGGATGGATTCTTCATTGACTGGATGCGGGTTCTCTTCTTGCCCTATCACTCTCTCCACCTGATGCCCATTAAGTAGCTGCTGGAAATGCTGCTTAAAAACATCTACTATTCAATGTGCTTCGGTGACTAGGTTTCCTTTACTGTTTCGAAGTGCCTGCGTTCCGGGCTTGAAGCCAGCTGCCAGTTGCTTGGCTTTCCTAAAAAACATCCGGATGTCGTTCCTATCGCGGGACACATCGATATCCTTGAGCTGGGAGACTGCGTGGGCCCTTTTCTTCTTACGCAGGATCTTCTTCTCCTCCTTTCTTCTGGCTGAATACTCTTCTCTCGCTGCCCTTGTTTTGCGCTGTAGCGCTTGCATGTGTGCATTTTCTGTCACCTTTTTCCGACGCACGCATTTATTATCATACCAAGGGCTCGTTTTGGGTGGTGGCTGGTAGCCTATGGTGGTCTCTGCTACCCCTTTGATGATGTCGCGATACTGGTTCCACAGATTGTTGGCGTTTGTGGATGGTGAATGCACAGCGGAGAGACTCTCGCTCAGGCGCTCTCAGGGTATAGCATTTACATCATGTGTTGCTACATCCGCCCATCCCAGCCCACGTATTGCTACCAGCTTGCCATCGATGCTATTGATTCTCTGTTCAATACTGTGGACACCCGCGACGTTATCATAGTCTTGGGTGATTTTAATTTCCCTGATCTTCAATGGGCTCTATCTGAAGATGAATTCCATTTCATCGCAACAAATCCCATTTCTGAAAAAGAGGTTCTTTTCATTGATTGTCTCTCCGATTCCGGCCTCTTCCAGTTAAGTGGCGTTACTAACAACATTGGTAGGCAGCTCGACCTAATTTTCTCTTCAGACCCTGATAACTGTATTGTTTCCATGAGCAACGATCTTCTCTCGAAGCTAGATCGGTACCACCCTCCAAGGATCAGTGAACTCCACGTATTATATCACCAACATTCTGGAGGACTATGTGGTTCTATTCGCTCCATTTATGGAGGAAAACTTCTTGCTGATGCAAGACAATGATAGACAACACGTCGCCAGGTGCGTTACCGAATATTTGCAAGAAGTGGAAATCGACGTGATGGCTTGGCCTGCGATGAACTCGGACATGAATCCCATTGAACACGTTTGGGTCCTGCTGGAGAAAAAGATTGGGATACGATCTGCGCTTCCAGAGACACTCAGAGGTCTGAGATCTGCTCTGATCGAGGAATGGGACAATTCGGACAATATCATCAAAAAAAATTGAATCCAATGTATGCCTCGGCAAATATCTTATTTGTTAAATGTTCGAGGAGGCAATACACACTATTACAGGAACAAGGACTCGTTAATAATAAAAAATAATAATAATAAAAAATAATAATAATAAAAAATAATAATAATAAAAACGTAAAATGTTAATTTATGAAGATTTTGTCCATTTTCCCTAATTTATGTTTTATTTCTAAGGTCGTCCTTTTTTAATTTGTTTTTTTGACATGAATTACTTATTTTCATATTAATAAACAAAACTGTATCAAAAAAAAAACCTTTTTTTTTCAATTTACTTGAAGTAATTGCGAAATATCAAGGTGCGCCACTTTTTTTGTAACTCAGTGTATTTTCTAAGAATTTTGCTTGAATTTTTTCCCCTTTAAAATTATAGAGAATAAGCCCTTGTTTTGAGGAAACAGCATTTTATCCTAGACCAACATTTCCGGAGTCCCAATAATAAATTTTATTCTTTTTGTAAAAAGAAATTTCGGGTTTACCACGATATCTAAAAAAATAAAATATAGAAAACAAAAATCTAGAAAGAAAAAATCTCGAAAGCAAAATCTCGAACACCAAAAATCTAGAAAAAAATAATCTCGAATGACAAAAATCTAGAATTAATATTAATTTTTGAGACAATGGTAACTATTCGCGTGCAAGGATATATCTAAGTCCCTCTTCAGTGGACATGAATCCAAACCATCGCGCATAAGTTCAGTTTTGTTTTATCGAAGATGAGACTCAAGCAAAATTACATCACCGCTCGCTCTGCTTCGCTTCTCCTTGACGATAGTCGTATGTATTTGGTAGCCAGGCACTTACCAATGTAAGGTGATACATATGTAAAGTCACACACTTGTGTGTGTGTTTTTTTTTTTTTATGAAAATGTGTTAAACTTTTGATATTTTCAATCAAAAATTACAGAGTTTACATTTTAGAGTCGTTTTTATTATTTTCAAAATTAAAATTAAAGAAAAAAAAATCTCGAAAAAAAATATGTTTTCGAGATTTTTAGATTTTGTGCCATTCGAGATTTTTGCTTTCGAGATTTATAAGATTTATTTTCGAGATTTTTGTCATTCTAGATTTTAGGCGTTCTAGCTAACGTGGACGTGGTGATCCCGAAATTTCCTGATTTGCCGCCCGTATTTTATTCTTTTTGTAAAAAGAAATTTCCTGGTTTGCCGCCCGTATTTTATTCTTTTTGTAAAATTAAATTTCCTGATTTGCCGCCCGTATTTTATTCTTTTTGTAAAAATAAATTTCCTGATTTGCCGCCCGTATTTTATTCTTTTGTAACAAAGAAATTTTCCGATTTGCCGCCCGCATCAAAAAGGATTAAAAGATTTGTTCCCTACGTGCCAGCCCCAACATAGAGGATTCGCCGATTTATAATACGTTTGTGTGTAAAAGTAGCCGATTGTCGCCACGAGCGATTTTCTTTTTGGTAAATCGTTATCGTCCATGCCAGAGGACAAGCCACCAAGAAGAAGCTCCCGTTTAACAAAAGGGATATTCAGAAGCCAGAGTGAAAATTAAGCTAGTCTGTCGAACATACCAGAAAACACAAGTTCCTTTGAAAGCGCCACGGATTCCGACAGAGAAGAAGACGCCATAATGATAGAACCAGGAGGTTCGAATCAGTTACAGTTGCAGTTACCCACAATATACAGAGGCTTACAGCTCAAAGTCGCCAAAGTAAGCACAGAGAGGGAGAACGAAGCACGCATCCTTCTACAGGAGATCGTTAACCTGCGCCAACAGGAAAATGCCGCTGCAACTATTGTTGCCCCTTTAAGCATTACCATCGTTCAGCCAACTGTAAATCCTTCATCGAATGTGACGAAGTTGAATTACGGCACTTCGACTACAGCTACGTCAACCGTTATGCCCAGCAGAACATTTTATAAGGTATATCAGGCTAAGGTTTAAATAAGGCATAAAATGGTAAATCTTTTTCCATATCCATAATAATTCTGGGTTAAAACCTTTTTCTAATGTATACATAAGGTAAACAACTCAGACAGAATGCGAAAGGACATGTTCGCAAATTAACGGTACTATACTTACTTACTTAACGGGCTCCCGACTCGTAAAGAGTCTCTGCCTGAGACACGGCAGCCTTCCACTCTCTTCGATCCCGGGCACGGTGCTTCCAGTTGTCTAGACTAAGCGCTCTGGCATCCGCGATAGCTTGGTCCTTAAAACGGAGGTTCGGTCTTCCTTGTCGTCTCAAACCTGGGGGCTGTGATTCGAAGATCCTCTTTGCTGGAGCATTATTGTCCATTCGCTCGATGTGGCCGAGCCAGTGTAGTTGACGTGTTTTGGCTTTTTGAACTACATCCACATCTTGGTACAGCTCATAGAGTTCACGGGTGTATCTTCTCCTTCATTCCCCGCATACGGGACCGAATATTCGACGAAGAATTTTTCTTTTGAAAGTGTTCAATATTTGCTTTACGTTCCTGCTTATCATCCAACACTCGGCTCCATACAGCAGAACTGGCAGGATCAAAGTTTTGTAGACCATATATTTCGTCTTCCGAGTTAGGAGTTTTGACCCCATTTGTTTCGCCAAACCGAAGTAACAACGGTTTCCTAGGGTAAGTCTTCGTCGCTTTCAAGTCGATGAAGAGATGGTGAGTCTCGACTTGAAATTCGTTGATCTTTTCCAGGATTTGTCTTAGTGTGAAAATTTGGTCGATCGTCGATCTGCCGGTGCTGCAGAAAGGCTTCAGACGTTAACACAGTACATTGGATAGGATCTTATATGCGACATTAAGCAGGGATATGCCTCGGTAGTTCTTACAAGACATAGGATCGCCTTTCTTGAAGATGGGGCATATAGAGCTGATAGTCCAGTCATCGGGCATGACTTCATCCACCCATACTTGGTTGGTGATTTGGTGCATGCACCAAGCATCACCACCATGTTTGAAAAGCTCTGCTGGTAGACCATCAGAGCCGGCGGCCTTGTTGTTCTTCAGCTTTTTGATAGCTGAGCCGACCTCTTCAAAACTAGGAAGGGGGATGGATTCTTCATTGACTGGATGCGGGTTCTCTTCTTGCCCTATCACTCTCTCCACCTGATGCCCATTAAGTAGCTGCTGGAAATGCTGCTTAAAAACATCTACTATTCAATGTGCTTCGGTGACTAGGTTTCCTTTACTGTTTCGAAGTGCCTGCGTTCCGGGCTTGAAGCCAGCTGCCAGTTGCTTGGCTTTCCTAAAAAACATCCGGATGTCGTTCCTATCGCGGGACACATCGATATCCTTGAGCTGGGAGACTGCGTGGGCCCTTTTCTTCTTACGCAGGATCTTCTTCTCCTCCTTTCTTCTGGCTGAATACTCTTCTCTCGCTGCCCTTGTTTTGCGCTGTAGCGCTTGCATGTGTGCATTTTCTGTCACCTTTTTCCGACGCACGCATTTATTATCATACCAAGGGCTCGTTTTGGGTGGTGGCTGGTAGCCTATGGTGGTCTCTGCTACCCCTTTGATGATGTCGCGATACTGGTTCCACAGATTGTTGGCGTTTGTGGATGGTGAATGCACAGCGGAGAGACTCTCGCTCAGGCGCTCTCAGGGTATAGCATTTACATCATGTGTTGCTACATCCGCCATCCCAGCCCACGTATTGCTACCAGCTTGCCATCGATGCTATTGATTCTCTGTTCAATACTGTGGACACCCGCGACGTTATCATAGTCTTGGGTGATTTTAATTTCCCTGATCTTCAATGGGCTCTATCTGAAGATGAATTCCATTTCATCGCAACAAATCCCATTTCTGAAAAAGAGGTTCTTTTCATAGATTGTCTCTCCGATTCCGGCCTCTTCCAGTTAAGTGGCGTTACTAACAACATTGGTAGGCAGCTCGACCTAATTTTCTCTTCAGACCCTGATAACTGTATTGTTTCCATGAGCAACGATCTTCTCTCGAAGCTAGATCGGTACCACCCTCCAAGGATCAGTGAACTCCACGTATTATATCACCAACATTCTGGAGGACTATGTGGTTCTATTCGCTCCATTTATGGAGGAAAACTTCTTGCTGATGCAAGACAATGATAGACAACACGTCGCCAGGTGCGTTACCGAATATTTGCAAGAAGTGGAAATCGACGTGATGGCTTGGCCTGCGATGAACTCGGACATGAATCCCATTGAACACGTTTGGGTCCTGCTGGAGAAAAAGATTGAGATACGATCTGCGCTTCCAGAGACACTCAGAGGTCTGAGATCTGCTCTGATCGAGGAATGGGACAATTCGGACAATATCATCAAAAAAAATTGAATCCAATGTATGCCTCGGCAAATATCTTATTTGTTAAATGTTCGAGGAGGCAATACACACTATTACAGGAACAAGGACTCGTTAATAATAAAAAATAATAATAATAAAAAATAATAATAATAAAAACGTAAAATGTTAATTTATGAAGATTTTGTCCATTTTCCTTAATTTATGTTTTATTTCTAAGGTCGTCCTTTTTTAATTTGTTTTTTTGACATGAATTACTTATTTTCATATTAATAAACAAAACTGTATCAAAAAAAAACCTTTTTTTTTCAATTTACTTGAAGTAATTGCGAAATATCAAGGTGCGCCACTTTTTTTGTAACTCAGTGTATTTTCTAAGAATTTTGCTTGAATTTTTTCCCCTTTAAAATTATAGAGAATAAGCCCTTGTTTTGAGGAAACAGCATTTTATCCTAGACCAACATTTCCGGAGTACCAATAATAAATTTTATTCTTTTTGTAAAAAGAAATTTCGGGTTTACCACGATATCTAAAAAAATAAAATATAGAAAACAAAAATCTAGAAAGAAAAAATCTCGAAAGCAAAATCTCGAACACCAAAAATCTAGAAAAAAATAATCTCGAATGACAAAAATCTAGAATTAATATTAATTTTTGAGACAATGGTAACTATTCGCGTGCAAGGATATATCTAAGTCCCTCTTCAGTGGACATGAATCCAAACCATCGCGCATAAGTTCAGTTTTGTTTTATCGAAGATGAGACTCAAGCAAAATTACATCACCGCTCGCTCTGCTTTGCTTCTCCTTGACGATAATCGTATGTATTTGGTAGCCAGGCACTTACCAATGTAAGGTGATACATATGTAAAGTCACACACTTGTGTGTGTGTTTTTTTTTTTTATGAAAATGTGTTAAACTTTTGATATTTTCAATCAAAAATTACAGAGTTTACATTTTAGAGTCGTTTTTATTATTTTCAAAATTAAAATTAAAGAAAAAAAAATCTCGAAAAAAATTATGTTTTCGAGATTTTTAGATTTTGTGCCATTCGAGATTTTTGCTTTCGAGATTTATAAGATTTATTTTCGAGATTTTTGTCATTCTAGATTTTAGGCGTTCTAGCTAACGTGGACGTGGTGATCCCGAAATTTCCTGATTTGCCGCCCGTATTTTATTCTTTTTGTAAAAAGAAATTTCCTGGTTTGCCGCCCGTATTTTATTCTTTTTGTAAAATTAAATTTCCTGATTTGCCGCCCGTATTTTATTCTTTTTGTAAAAATAAATTTCCTGATTTGCCGCCCGTATTTTATTCTTTTGTAACAAAGAAATTTTCCGATTTGCCGCCCGCATCAAAAAGGATTAAAAGATTTGTTCCCTACGTGCCAGCCCCAACATAGAGGATTCGCCGATTTATAATACGTTTGTGTGTAAAAGTAGCCGATTGTCGCCACGAGCGATTTTCTTTTTGGTAAATCGTTATCGTCCATGCCAGAGGACAAGCCACCAAGAAGAAGCTCCCGTTTAACAAAAGGGATATTCAGAAGCCAGAGTGAAAATTAAGCTAGTCTGTCGAACATACCAGAAAACACAAGTTCCTTTGAAAGCGCCACGGATTCCGACAGAGAAGAAGACGCCATAATGATAGAACCAGGAGGTTCGAATCAGTTACAGTTGCAGTTACCCACAATATACAGAGGCTTACAGCTCAAAGTCGCCAAAGTAAGCACAGAGAGGGAGAACGAAGCACGCATCCTTCTACAGGAGATCGTTAACCTGCGCCAACAGGAAAATGCCGCTGCAACTATTGTTGCCCCTTTAAGCATTACCATCGTTCAGCCAACTGTAAATCCTTCATCGAATGTGACGAAGTTGAATTACGGCACTTCGACTACAGCTACGTCAACCGTTATGCCCAGCAGAACATTTTATAAGGTATATCAGGCTAAGGTTTAAATAAGGCATAAAATGGTAAATCTTTTTCCATATCCATAATAATTCTGGGTTAAAACCTTTTTCTAATGTATACATAAGGTAAACAACTCAGACAGAATGCGAAAGGACATGTTCGCAAATTAACGGTACTATACTTACTTACTTAACGGGCTCCCGACTCGTAAAGAGTCTCTGCCTGAGACACGGCAGCCTTCCACTCTCTTCGATCCCGGGCACGGTGCTTCCAGTTGTCTAGACTAAGCGCTCTGGCATCCGCGATAGCTTGGTCCTTAAAACGGAGGTTCGGTCTTCCTTGTCGTCTCAAACCTGGGGGCTGTGATTCGAAGATCCTCTTTGCTGGAGCATTATTGTCCATTCGCTCGATGTGGCCGAGCCAGTGTAGTTGACGTGTTTTGGCTTTTTGAACTACATCCACATCTTGGTACAGCTCATAGAGTTCACGGGTGTATCTTCTCCTTCATTCGCCCTCCCCGCATACGGGACCGAATATTCGACGAAGAATTTTTCTTTTGAAAGTGTTCAATATTTGCTTTACGTTCCTGCTTATCGTCCAACACTCGGCTCCATACAGCAGAACTGGCAGGATCAAAGTTTTGTAGACCATATATTTCGTCTTCCGAGTTAGGAGTTTTGACCCCATTTGTTTCGCCAAACCGAAGTAACAACGGTTTCCTAGGATAAGTCTTCGTCGCTTTCAAGTCGATGAAGAGATGGTGAGTCTCGACTTGAAATTCGTTGATCTTTTCCAGGATTTGTCTTAGTGTGAAAATTTGGTCGATCGTCGATCTGCCGGTGCTGCAGAAAGGCTTCAGACGTTAACACAGTACATTGGATAGGATCTTATATGCGACATTAAGCAGGGATATGCCTCGGTAGTTCTTACAAGACATAGGATCGCCTTTCTTGAAGATGGGGCATATAGAGCTGATAGTCCAGTCATCGGGCATGACTTCATCCACCCATACTTGGTTGGTGATTTGGTGCATGCACCAAGTCATCAACCAAGTTTGAAAAGCTCTGCTGGTAGACCATCAGAGCCGGCGGCCTTGTTGTTCTTCAGCTTTTTGATAGCTGAGCCGACCTCTTCAAAACTAGGAAGGGGGATGGATTCTTCATTGACTGGATGCGGGTTCTCTTCTTGCCCTATCACTCTCTCCACCTGATGCCCATTAAGTAGCTGCTGGAAATGCTGCTTAAAAACATCTACTATTCAATGTGCTTCGGTGACTAGGTTTCCTTTACTGTTTCGAAGTGCCTGCGTTCCGGGCTTGAAGCCAGCTGCCAGTTGCTTGGCTTTCCTAAAAAACATCCGGATGTCGTTCCTATCGCGGGACACATCGATATCCTTGAGCTGGGAGACTGCGTGGGCCCTTTTCTTCTTACGCAGGATCTTCTTCTCCTCCTTTCTTCTGGCTGAATACTCTTCTCTCGCTGCCCTTGTTTTGCGCTGTAGCGCTTGCATGTGTGCATTTTCTGTCACCTTTTTCCGACGCACGCATTTATTATCATACCAAGGGCTCGTTTTGGGTGGTGGCTGGTAGCCTATGGTGGTCTCTGCTACCCCTTTGATGATGTCGCGATACTGGTTCCACAGATTGTTGGCGTTTGTGGATGGTGAATGCACAGCGGAGAGACTCTCGCTCAGGCGCTCTCAGGGTATAGCATTTACATCATGTGTTGCTACATCCGCCATCCCAGCCCACGTATTGCTACCAGCTTGCCATCGATGCTATTGATTCTCTGTTCAATACTGTGGACACCCGCGACGTTATCATAGTCTTGGGTGATTTTAATTTCCCTGATCTTCAATGGGCTCTATCTGAAGATGAATTCCATTTCATCGCAACAAATCCCATTTCTGAAAAAGAGGTTCTTTTCATTGATTGTCTCTCCGATTCCGGCCTCTTCCAGTTAAGTGGCGTTACTAACAACATTGGTAGGCAGCTCGACCTAATTTTCTCTTCAGACCCTGATAACTGTATTGTTTCCATGAGCAACGATCTTCTCTCGAAGCTAGATCGGTACCACCCTCCAAGGATCAGTGAACTCCACGTATTATATCACCAACATTCTGGAGGACTATGTGGTTCTATTCGCTCCATTTATGGAGGAAAACTTCTTGCTGATGCAAGACAATGATGGACAACACGTCGCCAGGTGCGTTACCGAATATTTGCAAGAAGTGGAAATCGACGTGATGGCTTGGCCTGCGATGAACTCGGACATGAATCCCATTGAACACGTTTGGGTCCTGCTGGAGAAAAAGATTGGGATACGATCTGCGCTTCCAGAGACACTCAGAGGTCTGAGATCTGCTCTGATCGAGGAATGGGACAATTCGGACAATATCATCAAAAAAAATTGAATCCAATGTATGCCTCGGCAAATATCTTATTTGTTAAATGTTCGAGGAGGCAATACACACTATTACAGGAACAAGGACTCGTTAATAATAAAAAATAATAATAATAAAAAATAATAATAATAAAAAATAATAATAATAAAAACGTAAAATGTTAATTTATGAAGATTTTGTCCATTTTCCCTAATTTATGTTTTATTTCTAAGGTCGTCCTTTTTTAATTTGTTTTTTTGACATGAATTACTTATTTTCATATTAATAAACAAAACTGTATCAAAAAAAAACCTTTTTTTTTCAATTTACTTGAAGTAATTGCGAAATATCAAGGTGCGCCACTTTTTTTGTAACTCAGTGTATTTTCTAAGAATTTTGCTTGAATTTTTTCCCCTTTAAAATTATAGAGAATAAGCCCTTGTTTTGAGGAAACAGCATTTTATCCTAGACCAACATTTCCGGAGTCCCAATAATAAATTTTATTCTTTTTGTAAAAAGAAATTTCGGGTTTACCACGATATCTAAAAAAATAAAATATAGAAAACAAAAATCTAGAAAGAAAAAATCTCGAAAGCAAAATCTCGAACACCAAAAATCTAGAAAAAAATAATCTCGAATGACAAAAATCTAGAATTAATATTAATTTTTGAGACAATGGTAACTATTCGCGTGCAAGGATATATATAAGTCCCTCTTCAGTGGACATGAATCCAAACCATCGCGCATAAGTTCAGTTTTGTTTTATCGAAGATGAGACTCAAGCAAAATTACATCACCGCTCGCTCTGCTTTGCTTCTCCTTGACGATAATCGTATGTATTTGGTAGCCAGGCACTTACCAATGTAAGGTGATACATATGTAAAGTCACACACTTGTGTGTGTGTTTTTTTTTTTTATGAAAATGTGTTAAACTTTTGATATTTTCAATCAAAAATTACAGAGTTTACATTTTAGAGTCGTTTTTATTATTTTCAAAATTAAAATTAAAGAAAAAAAAATCTCGAAAAAAATTATGTTTTCGAGATTTTTAGATTTTGTGCCATTCGAGATTTTTGCTTTCGAGATTTATAAGATTTATTTTCGAGATTTTTGTCATTCTAGATTTTAGGCGTTCTAGCTAACGTGGACGTGGTGATCCCGAAATTTCCTGATTTGCCGCCCGTATTTTATTCTTTTTGTAAAAAGAAATTTCCTGGTTTGCCGCCCGTATTTTATTCTTTTTGTAAAATTAAATTTCCTGATTTGCCGCCCGTATTTTATTCTTTTTGTAAAAATAAATTTCCTGATTTGCCGCCCGTATTTTATTCTTTTGTAACAAAGAAATTTTCCGATTTGCCGCCCGCATCAAAAAGGATTAAAAGATTTGTTCCCTACGTGCCAGCCCCAACATAGAGGATTCGCCGATTTATAATACGTTTGTGTGTAAAAGTAGCCGATTGTCGCCACGAGCGATTTTCTTTTTGGTAAATCGTTATCGTCCATGCCAGAGGACAAGCCACCAAGAAGAAGCTCCCGTTTAACAAAAGGGATATTCAGAAGCCAGAGTGAAAATTAAGCTAGTCTGTCGAACATACCAGAAAACACAAGTTCCTTTGAAAGCGCCACGGATTCCGACAGAGAAGAAGACGCCATAATGATAGAACCAGGAGGTTCGAATCAGTTACAGTTGCAGTTACCCACAATATACAGAGGCTTACAGCTCAAAGTCGCCAAAGTAAGCACAGAGAGGGAGAACGAAGCACGCATCCTTCTACAGGAGATCGTTAACCTGCGCCAACAGGAAAATGCCGCTGCAACTATTGTTGCCCCTTTAAGCATTACCATCGTTCAGCCAACTGTAAATCCTTCATCGAATGTGACGAAGTTGAATTACGGCACTTCGACTACAGCTACGTCAACCGTTATGCCCAGCAGAACATTTTATAAGGTATATCAGGCTAAGGTTTAAATAAGGCATAAAATGGTAAATCTTTTTCCATATCCATAATAATTCTGGGTTAAAACCTTTTTCTAATGTATACATAAGGTAAACAACTCAGACAGAATGCGAAAGGACATGTTCGCAAATTAACGGTACTATACTTACTTACTTAACGGGCTCCCGACTCGTAAAGAGTCTCTGCCTGAGACACGGCAGCCTTCCACTCTCTTCGATCCCGGGCACGGTGCTTCCAGTTGTCTAGACTAAGCGCTCTGGCATCCGCGATAGCTTGGTCCTTAAAACGGAGGTTCGGTCTTCCTTGTCGTCTCAAACCTGGGGGCTGTGATTCGAAGATCCTCTTTGCTGGAGCATTATTGTCCATTCGCTCGATGTGGCCGAGCCAGTGTAGTTGACGTGTTTTGGCTTTTTGAACTACATCCACATCTTGGTACAGCTCATAGAGTTCACGGGTGTATCTTCTCCTTCATTCGCCCTCCCCGCATACGGGACCGAATATTCGACGAAGAATTTTTCTTTTGAAAGTGTTCAATATTTGCTTTACGTTCCTGCTTATCGTCCAACACTCGGCTCCATACAGCAGAACTGGCAGGATCAAAGTTTTGTAGACCATATATTTCGTCTTCCGAGTTAGGAGTTTTGACCCCATTTGTTTCGCCAAACCGAAGTAACAACGGTTTCCTAGGATAAGTCTTCGTCGCTTTCAAGTCGATGAAGAGATGGTGAGTCTCGACTTGAAATTCGTTGATCTTTTCCAGGATTTGTCTTAGTGTGAAAATTTGGTCGATCGTCGATCTGCCGGTGCTGCAGAAAGGCTTCAGACGTTAACACAGTACATTGGATAGGATCTTATATGCGACATTAAGCAGGGATATGCCTCGGTAGTTCTTACAAGACATAGGATCGCCTTTCTTGAAGATGGGGCATATAGAGCTGATAGTCCAGTCATCGGGCATGACTTCATCCACCCATACTTGGTTGGTGATTTGGTGCATGCACCAAGCATCACCACCAAGTTTGAAAAGCTCTGCTGGTAGACCATCAGAGCCGGCGGCCTTGTTGTTCTTCAGCTTTTTGATAGCTGAGCCGACCTCTTCAAAACTAGGAAGGGGGATGGATTCTTCATTGACTGGATGCGGGTTCTCTTCTTGCCCTATCACTCTCTCCACCTGATGCCCATTAAGTAGCTGCTGGAAATGCTGCTTAAAAACATCTACTATTCAATGTGCTTCGGTGACTAGGTTTCCTTTACTGTTTCGAAGTGCCTGCGTTCCGGGCTTGAAGCCAGCTGCCAGTTGCTTGGCTTTCCTAAAAAACATCCGGATGTCGTTCCTATCGCGGGACACATCGATATCCTTGAGCTGGGAGACTGCGTGGGCCCTTTTCTTCTTACGCAGGATCTTCTTCTCCTCCTTTCTTCTGGCTGAATACTCTTCTCTCGCTGCCCTTGTTTTGCGCTGTAGCGCTTGCATGTGTGCATTTTCTGTCACCTTTTTCCGACGCACGCATTTATTATCATACCAAGGGCTCGTTTTGGGTGGTGGCTGGTAGCCTATGGTGGTCTCTGCTACCCCTTTGATGATGTCGCGATACTGGTTCCACAGATTGTTGGCGTTTGTGGATGGTGAATGCACAGCGGAGAGACTCTCGCTCAGGCGCTCTCAGGGTATAGCATTTACATCATGTGTTGCTACATCCGCCATCCCAGCCCACGTATTGCTACCAGCTTGCCATCGATGCTATTGATTCTCTGTTCAATACTGTGGACACCCGCGACGTTATCATAGTCTTGGGTGATTTTAATTTCCCTGATCTTCAATGGGCTCTATCTGAAGATGAATTCCATTTCATCGCAACAAATCCCATTTCTGAAAAAGAGGTTCTTTTCATTGATTGTCTCTCCGATTCCGGCCTCTTCCAGTTAAGTGGCGTTACTAACAACATTGGTAGGCAGCTCGACCTAATTTTCTCTTCAGACCCTGATAACTGTATTGTTTCCATGAGCAACGATCTTCTCTCGAAGCTAGATCGGTACCACCCTCCAAGGATCAGTGAACTCCACGTATTATATCACCAACATTCTGGAGGACTATGTGGTTCTATTCGCTCCATTTATGGAGGAAAACTTCTTGCTGATGCAAGACAATGATGGACAACACGTCGCCAGGTGCGTTACCGAATATTTGCAAGAAGTGGAAATCGACGTGATGGCTTGGCCTGCGATGAACTCGGACATGAATCCCATTGAACACGTTTGGGTCCTGCTGGAGAAAAAGATTGGGATACGATCTGCGCTTCCAGAGACACTCAGAGGTCTGAGATCTGCTCTGATCGAGGAATGGGACAATTCGGACAATATCATCAAAAAAAATTGAATCCAATGTATGCCTCGGCAAATATCTTATTTGTTAAATGTTCGAGGAGGCAATACACACTATTACAGGAACAAGGACTCGTTAATAATAAAAAATAATAATAATAAAAACGTAAAATGTTAATTTATGAAGATTTTGTCCATTTTCCTTAATTTATGTTTTATTTCTAAGGTCGTCCTTTTTTAATTTGTTTTTTTGACATGAATTACTTATTTTCATATTAATAAACAAAACTGTATCAAAAAAAAACCTTTTTTTTTCAATTTACTTGAAGTAATTGCGAAATATCAAGGTGCGCCACTTTTTTTGTAACTCAGTGTATTTTCTAAGAATTTTGCTTGAATTTTTTCCCCTTTAAAATTATAGAGAATAAGCCCTTGTTTTGAGGAAACAGCATTTTATCCTAGACCAACATTTCCGGAGTCCCAATAATAAATTTTATTCTTTTTGTAAAAAGAAATTTCGGGTTTACCACGATATCTAAAAAAATAAAATATAGAAAACAAAAATCTAGAAAGAAAAAATCTCGAAAGCAAAATCTCGAACACCAAAAATCTAGAAAAAAATAATCTCGAATGACAAAAATCTAGAATTAATATTAATTTTTGAGACAATGGTAACTATTCGCGTGCAAGGATATATCTAAGTCCCTCTTCAGTGGACATGAATCCAAACCATCGCGCATAAGTTCAGTTTTGTTTTATCGAAGATGAGACTCAAGCAAAATTACATCACCGCTCGCTCTGCTTCGCTTCTCCTTGACGATAGTCGTATGTATTTGGTAGCCAGGCACTTACCAATGTAAGGTGATACATATGTAAAGTCACACACTTGTGTGTGTGTGTTTTTTTTTTTATGAAAATGTGTTAAACTTTTGATATTTTCAATCAAAAATTACAGAGTTTACATTTTAGAGTCGTTTTTATTATTTTCAAAATTAAAATTAAAGAAAAAAAAATCTCGAAAAAAATTATGTTTTCGAGATTTTTAGATTTTGTGCCATTCGAGATTTTTGCTTTCGAGATTTATAAGATTTATTTTCGAGATTTTTGTCATTCTAGATTTTAGGCGTTCTAGCTAACGTGGACGTGGTGATCCCGAAATTTCCTGATTTGCCGCCCGTATTTTATTCTTTTTGTAAAAAGAAATTTCCTGGTTTGCCGCCCGTATTTTATTCTTTTTGTAAAATTAAATTTCCTGATTTGCCGCCCGTATTTTATTCTTTTTGTAAAAATAAATTTCCTGATTTGCCGCCCGTATTTTATTCTTTTATAACAAAGAAATTTTCCGATTTGCCGCCCGCATCAAAAAGGATTAAAAGATTTGTTCCCTACGTGCCAGCCCCAACATAGAGGATTCGCCGATTTATAATACGTTTGTGTGTAAAAGTAGCCGATTGTCGCCACGAGCGATTTTCTTTTTGGTAAATCGTTATCGTCCATGCCAGAGGACAAGCCACCAAGAAGAAGCTCCCGTTTAACAAAAGGGATATTCAGAAGCCAGAGTGAAAATTAAGCTAGTCTGTCGAACATACCAGAAAACACAAGTTCCTTTGAAAGCGCCACGGATTCCGACAGAGAAGAAGACGCCATAATGATAGAACCAGGAGGTTCGAATCAGTTACAGTTGCAGTTACCCACAATATACAGAGGCTTACAGCTCAAAGTCGCCAAAGTAAGCACAGAGAGGGAGAACGAAGCACGCATCCTTCTACAGGAGATCGTTAACCTGCGCCAACAGGAAAATGCCGCTGCAACTATTGTTGCCCCTTTAAGCATTACCATCGTTCAGCCAACTGTAAATCCTTCATCGAATGTGACGAAGTTGAATTACGGCACTTCGACTACAGCTACGTCAACCGTTATGCCCAGCAGAACATTTTATAAGGTATATCAGGCTAAGGTTTAAATAAGGCATAAAATGGTAAATCTTTTTCCATATCCATAATAATTCTGGGTTAAAACCTTTTTCTAATGTATACATAAGGTAAACAACTCAGACAGAATGCGAAAGGACATGTTCGCAAATTAACGGTACTATACTTACTTACTTAACGGGCTCCCGACTCGTAAAGAGTCTCTGCCTGAGACACGGCAGCCTTCCACTCTCTTCGATCCCGGGCACGGTGCTTCCAGTTGTCTAGACTAAGCGCTCTGGCATCCGCGATAGCTTGGTCCTTAAAACGGAGGTTCGGTCTTCCTTGTCGTCTCAAACCTGGGGGCTGTGATTCGAAGATCCTCTTTGCTGGAGCATTATTGTCCATTCGCTCGATGTGGCCGAGCCAGTGTAGTTGACGTGTTTTGGCTTTTTGAACTACATCCACATCTTGGTACAGCTCATAGAGTTCACGGGTGTATCTTCTCCTTCATTCGCCCTCCTCGCATACGGGACCGAATATTCGACGAAGAATTTTTCTTTTGAAAGTGTTCAATATTTGCTTTACGTTCCTGCTTATCGTCCAACACTCGGCTCCATACAGCAGAACTGGCAGGATCAAAGTTTTGTAGACCATATATTTCGTCTTCCGAGTTAGGAGTTTTGACCCCATTTGTTTCGCCAAACCGAAGTAACAACGGTTTCCTAGGGTAAGTCTTCGTCGCTTTCAAGTCGATGAAGAGATGGCCATCATCACCATCTCTTCATCGACTTGAAATTCGTTGATCTTTTCCAGGATTTGTCTTAGTGTGAAAATTTGGTCGATCGTCGATCTGCCGGGCCGGAAGCCACACTGGTACGTGCCGATTAGTGTGCTGCAAAAAGGCTTCAGACGTTAACACAGTACATTGGATAGGATCTTATATGCGACATTAAGCAGGGATATGCCTCGGTAGTTCTTACAAGACATAGGATCGCCTTTCTTGAAGATGGGGCATATAGAGCTGATAGTCCAGTCATCGGGCATGACTTCATCCACCCATACTTGGTTGGTGATTTGGTGCATGCACCAAGCATCACCACCATGTTTGAAAAGCTCTGCTGGTAGACCATCAGAGCCGGCGGCCTTGTTGTTCTTCAGCTTTTTGATAGCTGAGCCGACCTCTTCAAAACTAGGAAGGGGGATGGATTCTTCATTGACTGGATGCGGGTTCTCTTCTTGCCCTATCACTCTCTCCACCTGATGCCCATTAAGTAGCTGCTGGAAATGCTGCTTAAAAACATCTACTATTCAATGTGCTTCGGTGACTAGGTTTCCTTTACTGTTTCGAAGTGCCTGCGTTCCGGGCTTGAAGCCAGCTGCCAGTTGCTTGGCTTTCCTAAAAAACATCCGGATGTCGTTCCTATCGCGGGACACATCGATATCCTTGAGCTGGGAGACTGCGTGGGCCCTTTTCTTCTTACGCAGGATCTTCTTCTCCTCCTTTCTTCTGGCTGAATACTCTTCTCTCGCTGCCCTTGTTTTGCGCTGTAGCGCTTGCATGTGTGCATTTTCTGTCACCTTTTTCCGACGCACGCATTTATTATCATACCAAGGGCTCGTTTTGGGTGGTGGCTGAAATAAACTCTGGCGGCTCTACCTTAAAACCCGTCTTGACTCTGACTTCTCCAAATACCTCCATGCATACACCAGCTTTTCTGCACTTTGTGAATCTCTTTACCTCAAATATATCGATCGGATGCAACATAGTATAATCTCTGACCCCAAGCGATTTTTTCATTTCATCAACACAAAAAAGAAATCTGACAACTACCCCTCTACTTTAAAATTATCTAACACCTCCTCGAGCGATCCGAAAACAATAGCAAACCTGTTTGCACATCACTTCAGCCAATCGTTTAGCAAACACGTGGTCGATATTGATCCTGACTATTTTTTCTATATGAAAAGCTGTGCCCAGACATCACTCTGCTCAATTGATATACCTGTAGCTCTTGTCGTAGATAAGATAAAAAAACTTAAGTGCGATTACTCCGCTGCTCCCGATGGCGTGCCCTCTATTGTCTTAAAAAAATGTATTGACTACTTGGCCCAACCGATCACATCTTTATTCCAATTATCTATCTCTCAAGGTGTCTTTCCTATGCTCTGGAAGAGCTCCTACATAATCCCCTTACACAAAAAAGGTTCGAAGAGCGAAGTTTCTAATTATCGGTCAATTGCAAAACTATCCTGCATACCAAAGCTTTTTGAAAGCATTGTTTTCGATGCTATGTTCTTCCATTCTAAACCAGTATTTTCCCCAAACCAACATGGATTCCTTAAAGGAAGATCAACAACTACCAATCTAACGGAATTCGTATCCAACACTCTTTGTGCATTAGAGGATGGCAAAGAAGTTGATGTGATTGCAACCGACTTTAGTAAGGCGTTCGACAAAATCTCACATGATGTCATTCTTTTTAAACTTGTAGCTCTCGGATTCCAGCCCCGTTTCATATCTTGGATTACTTCATACCTTAAAGAGCGGCAATACATTGTCCTCTTTAGGTCTTCCATCTCCGACCCCATAACTGCAACTTCCGGAGTCCCACAAGGTAGCTATCTTGGTCCTCTGATATTCATCTTATCTATCAACGATGTCGACTCTATCATTGACAATTCTCACATATCTGTGTATGCCGATGACATGAAAATCTATAGACATATTATAGCCCCTTCTGACTCTCGTGCACTTCAGGCTGATTTGAACAACTTCTCAACCTGGTGCCAAAAAAATTTCCTTGATCTCAATGTGCAAAAATGCCAAGCTATTACTTACTCCCGTAAACGGCTCCCTTCAACTCCCAGAACTTACTTTATCTGTGATGAGCCTGTTCCATCCGTATCTTCATTACGTGATCTTGGCATTATATGTGACAGTGAATTGAATTTTCGCTGTCATTTTCACAATATAATCAGCAGAGCCAACTCAACACTCGGTTTTGTAAAGCGCTGGTCAAAGGAATTCTCGAATCCTTATGTCACGAGAAGTCTGTATTTTACTTTCGTTAGACCAATCCTCGAATATGGGAGCCAAGTCTGGTAACCATATTATGACACTCATTCCCATCGAATCGAAGCAGTTCAACGCAGATTCATTCGTTTCGCTCTTAGAGGACTTCCCTGGGTTGACAGATACAACCTTCCCCCCTATGAGGATCGGCTGAAATTAATGGCAAACTCCATGCAATGCTTCCTTGATTTCCATTGCAGTAAAGCTACGCTTCGTAACTCCCTTCTTTCCTCCTCCTCCTCTCCTTCCCATCTTTAATGTCTCTTCTTCTTAAGTTAGTTTTTAAGTTTAGAATGTTTAAGTTCCTAGCTTGTATTAAGTTAATAAAGTGCCGGTAGAGCCAGCGTCAATTCAATTCAATTCAACTCTGTAGACTCTGGCTACTCCAGTCGTGTTAAGGCTTCCAACGTTGAATTTCTTTTTCTGGGCGGCTTGCAGCTTCTTCTCGTTGGATAGTCGAGCTCTGAATTTAGCTGCAACAAGAAAATGGTCAGAGTCGACGTTTGCCCCTCTGAAAGTTTGCACATTCAGAAGGTTGGATGCTTGCCTCGCATGTATTAGCACGTGGTCGATTTGGTTGGCGGTTCGACCATCTGGAGAGCGCCAGGTTGCTGTGTGGATTTGTAGTCTTGGAAAGCTAGTGCTACTTATCACCGTATTACGAGCTGCTACAAAACCGATTAGCCGGAAGCCGTTGTCTGTTGTCGTTTCGTGGAGGCTGTGCTTTCCAACTAATCCGCCGAAGATGTTTTCCTTACCGATTTTGGCATTGAAGTCACAGAGTATGACTTTGACATCATACTCCGGACAGGCTTCGCAGGCTCCGTCCAGGAGGTCATAAAACTCCTCCTTGATAGAGTCTTCAGCTTCGCCGGTAGGGGCGTGTGCACATATTATGCTTATATTTTGGAATGTTGCCTTGATGCGGAACACAGCCAGGCGATCACTGATCGGCTTAAAGCCAATTATCATTGAGCGAAGCCGATTTCCCACGACGAATCCGCATCCTAACATGTGCAGTCTTTTGTGACAGCTGTAATAAATGTCGCAATCTTTTGGTTTTTGCATACCTGATCCTATCCATCGTATCTCCTGGATCGGTAATATCTGCCTTGTACCGCGTGAGGACAGATTCAAGTTTTTGAATAGCACCTGGAGTGTACAGTGTACGTACGTTCCAGGTGCATACTCTTAAATCGTAGTCCGTGGACGTTCCGGGTCGTGATATTAAATGAGGGGGTCCATAATCCGAGGCTTGTGTCTCTCTCATAACTAGCGTTGTTTTACGTGGTAAGGAAGTTACCCCGACGGCACAACCCCCAACCTGGAGGGCCAGTTCCATTTTTTTTGAAACCCCTAGGACGAGGGGTCGGTTTTAAACCGATGTCAGTAACCCGCTTCGAGGATGTGAGCGCTGTCGTTGATCCAATAAGGGCTCATCCGCCACCATCTCTTTTCCAAAAACCTGACTTATTCTTGGAAATCTTTATCGGCCTAAGCTCCGAATATGTCGAAGTAGCCCAGATAAAGTGTTATGCTTCCATTTGAAGCTGTGATGCCACCGTTGACTCCATCGAGAGAGCTCGTCCGTTGTCGTATTTATAGTGCTGCTATTTTCTCCTGTTCAACACTCGCGCTTATAAGTTCAGCAAGTTGGGTCCGGATGGCTACCACTAGGAGGTAAAATAAGCACAATTGATGCGCAGTAACAGTTACAACACTGGACGTCGCCAGGTTGACGCCAATCAGTGCCTACCCTATTCCTACAGCATCCAGCCATCCATCGGTACTATATGACATCATAATTTTTACATACACCTTATAGTAAGGAATATACATATAAGGCATATTTGTGGTGATTCGTCATTTGTGTGGTGATATCAGAAGAGTGTAGTCGAGTTTTGGAGTTCAGTGAGAATAAAAGTGAATTTAAAGTGAAGTTTGAATTAAAAAATCGTAAGTAAAATGCACACATTGGGCTGCTGTGTTTGATTTTCCAATTAAATCAGTTTCGGATCTTGAAGCTCTGGACAAGCGGTTGCAGCTAGAGCCAAATTTCGAAATGGATGTAGTATGTATCAAAATAAACCTTAGTTCGGCTTTTCTTAATAAAAGATAATTCATTGCAGTAAATATTACTCGAAACTAAATTGAGGGGTAAAGTCTCTTCAAACTTTAGTTCCTTAGTAACCGACAATCTATAAACAGGAATTAATTGGAACCGCCGGAAAAATATGAAGCCGATCAACTGTTTTACATTTTTTCGATCAACACTGTACGGTAAGTTTATATCGATTATTGATTTAATTACAAGGTCTTGGAATCTTTTTATACCCTATCCTAAGGGTATATTAAGTTTGACATGTAGTTTGTAACATAGAGAAATAATCGAGATAGACCCTATAAAGTATATATATTCGTGATCAGCATCAATAGCGAAATCGATTGAGCGATGACCGTCCGTCCGTCTGCCCGTCCGTATGTCACCGCTTTTTGGGCCTTAAATTTTGAGCTAGGACGATGAAATTTCATATCTGGGCTTCTGAGAAAAAGATACAGTACAAGTGTAAAAATTTTTGAAATCCGCCCACTGCCACGCCCACTTTTTCATAACTTCACTAAATTATATGAAACCGAAAAATTTTGTTAAGACCAAATATTTAGGCATTCAGACTCCCTACAATCCACTCATACAAAAGTTTTGGCCACGCCCACTTTTTGGGGGCGTTTTCATCATAAAACCGATTTTTGGGCCTTAAATTTTTAACTAGGACGCTGAAATTTCATATCTGGGCTTCTGACGAAAAGGTACTCCCTACAATCCACTCATACAAAAGTTTTGGCCACGCCCACTTTTTGGGGGCGTTTTCATCATAAAACCGATTTTTGGGCCTTAAATTTTTAACTAGGACGCTGAAATTTCATATCTGGGCTTCTGACGAAAAGGTACAGTAGAACTGTAAATTTTTTTTACATCCGCCTACTGCCACGTCTACTTTTTTATAACTTCACTAAATTATATGAAACCGAAAAACTTTGTTAAGTCCAAATATTTAGGTATTCAGATTTCCTACAATTCACTCATAGAACAGTTTTGGCGTTTTCATCAAAAAACCGATTTTCATGAAATTTCACATGTAACATCCTCAAACGTTCGACGTTATAGCCATATTTGAGTACCAAATGCAATTTGGGCATGAGCACTTTATAGAAACGAGGATAGGGTATCATACGATCCGTTCCAGACGGATTGTAGCTTTTCTGTATGTTTTTTAATCTAGACTGCGTAAATCGGTTTTATATGTACATCCTTCGAGGAGTATGAGAGGGACATTAGAGATGCAATTAAAAAAGGGAAGAATAGGATGGATCAGCGGAACCATAAGTTGCGCTTGCAAAACAAAATGGATCTTTGAATTAAATTAAAAAATTTGAAGTTAAATTCAATAAAAACTGCTTTATAACAAAATGCAAAAACACGTCTTTTATTAAACAGATAATAAGTCTTAAAAAAGGTTTATGTTAAGCAAAAAAAAAAAACAATTATAATAAGCCTTAAATAAGGTTTTAAATATTGATTATGCTAATCAAAAAGTAAGGTATATATAAGGCAGCTCAACGTATACCTGATGGCGTATGACATGCCCTGTGTTAGAATAAGGCATAAAATAACGAATGTTGTATGTGACGCAATATTCCTTATGAATGATAACCTTTACATGCTAAGGAATAAATTGCATTGCAGTAAGCCTTATATAAAGATTATGTTGTTTGCTGGGTGTGTGCCAACAACTACACGCCGCTCACATGGTCCACATTGATGTATTTACCGCCGCAATCGACTTGGGTGCCAACAACATAGACGACTTCAACCAGTGCAGCGTATCCGCAAAGAATTTCTTCGCATTTACCACCTTTGTTACAAGTCAGCTCTCGCCACATGCTGGTAGAAAACTCCACGACCTTCCAGACTTCACCGGTAGACCCGAAGAGTGGCCTACGTTTTCAACGGCCTTTCAGGAATCAACAGCTATGTTCGGCTATTCCAAAGTCGAAAATATTTTCCGTTTACAAAAGTGCATAAAAGGTGATGCGAAGGAGGTAGTTGAGGCGTTGCTTATACACCCCAATAATGTAGATCGAGTTATGGCAGCGCTGGAATTCAGATTTGGTCGTCCGGAATGTCTATTGCGGAGTCAACTCGTGTAGATCAGGGAAGTCGCAAATATTCCAGAAAGTTAATTGGAGTTGCTGATACCATGTTCTACGAAAGTGCAGAATCTCGCTACCTTTTCTCGAGTCAAGCGGTCTTCACCAGTATCTGGCTAATCAAACGTTACTTGACGAGATGGTTAGCAAGTTGCCAATGAGCAAGCATTTGGAGTAGGCCCAACGAAGTGTCTGTATTCAGCCATTTTCCACTGTTAAACATTTTGACGAGTGGTTAAGTGGAATAGCCAGGGTTGTATGCAATGTCACTCCGGTTTGTCTTCAGCCACAAGCCAGAGTTGATCAAAGGTCAAGGACAAAAAACATTCTTCATGCCACGGAACAATCAACAGTACCACCTGGGGAGAATGGATGCCAACGCCAATGTGGGAGGCTGCGCGCAGAGGTTCTTCATGCCACAGAACAATCCACCTCAGCCGCAACCAGCAGTGATTTATGCCGCCATTGTAAATGAAAGTCACACGCAGTTGTTAATTGCAATAGTTATGTGTCCCTTGACGTCCAGAAGAGGTGGGAGTTTGTGAAAAGTAATAAGCTATGGTTTTGCCGCCTTAGGTACGGGCACAGTGTCCGCTCACGTAGGTTCCGGAAACCATGTGGGATTGACAGCTGCGCAATCTCTCTTCATGAGGAGCTGTCACCGAAGAAACCAACTTTGCCGCCAGAGGAGAACGTTCAGCAAGAATCATCAAAGCCTTTATTGAGCTGCAATACCAAGGTAGGTTCTAAGATTCTTTTTCGTATTTTGCTCCTAAGGCTTTATAATAATGAAGTGGTGATGAGAACCTATGCGCTACTCGACGAGGGTTCGTCCGATACTATCATGAGTGCAGCTTTGGTCAAACAGCTGGGTCTGAAGGGTCTCAATAGACCTTTAAAATGGTTCGGGAAGGAGACAATGACGCAGAAGTCAATGCTGGTGCACCTTCAGATTAGAGCAGACAAAGGTGAAGCTGAACGTTTTATGTTGCCAACTCAATCACTTACAATGTCCGATCTGCGTTTGTCGTCCTGCCATACATCTGCATTTCCACTTCAAGAGTTTGAGAATGCACAGCCGCAATTGTTAATTGGACTGACAATAGTCACTTGGGTGCACCACTAAGCACTATAATGTCATCGGATGCAGAACCAATCATAGCTGAAACTAAACTTGGATGGGTAGTGGATGGATGGATGGCAGGACAAAGGCAGACGTATCTGCGGTAGCAGGTTTAGACTGCATTTTACATAATAGCCAAAGCAAGGAGGAAGAAGATCTGCGTCTGGAGCTGATAGTGGAAGAGTACTTTAGCATGGAGAACTTCGGTGTGAAGAAGCCAGGGGAAGAATTACTTCCCGCCAGTGACAAGAGGGGTTTCCAAATTCTCTCGACAGCAACGAAAGGTGTCGGGAGTCGTTTCCAGACAGGTCTGTTATGGAAGGAGGATGCAGTTGAAACTCCATCGAGCTACGAGATGGCGAGACGGAGGCTGTGGAGCTTTGAAAATAAGATGTCTAAGGACCCGGAGTTCGCAGCCAAATATAGGGACATCATCAAGAACTACGTGAAAAATGGGTATGCCAGGAAGCTGACCAAAGCCGAAGCAGATATGACGACATCAAGAACATGGTATCTTCGTATAAGCCATATAAGATTCGTCTAGTTTTCGATGCAGCAGCGAGTGTGAACAATGAGAAATGTTCCACCAGATACGGATCCAGCCGGAGGACCAGCAATCACAGCGATTTCTCTGGAGGGATGAACGAGACCAGCCGATCGATACTTATATAATGCAGTCGATGACGTTGGTGCCAGCTGTTTGCCGAGCTCAACTAACTTTGTTAAGAATCTGAACGCGTCTAGTTTTGCAGAAGATAATCCGAGTGCCGTCAAAGCAATTGTTGATCACCATTATGTGGACAATTATGTAGACTGTTTTGACTCTGAAAAAGAGGCCGTCGAAGTCACCAGAGCCGTCATATCCATACATAAAACTGGAGGCTTTGAACTGCGGAACTTCGCGTCTAATTGTCCGAAAGTCTTAAGAATTATTACTGATGCCGTTAACGAAGATCAACCAACCTCGGTCGTTGATATGAATATTGATGATGATAGCGAATGATAGATGTCCCACTAAAAGGGAGTTCCTCAGAATAGCAATGACCTTACGGGATGATTGCTAATTTCACCATTCATCTCAAATTGCTGCTGCAGTCAGTGTGGAGATACGGAATCTCGTGGGACGAGTCGATTCCTAACGAAATTTTTGAAACCTGGAGAAAATAGAAAGCGGAGCTTCCTACGCTAACACGATTCCCTCCTGTCAAAGGCTAACAAAATAGATTTCACATTTTCGTCGATGCCAGTGAAGAGGCATTTAGTGCGGTCATATATCTTTCGCCGGTCGGGTATATTGGAGTGACTCGAAAATTTGTACCAATTAGCTTCGTATGGATCCGAGGCGCAATAAGCCATTTGCGGCGTTTCGAATAGCGGAAATTCTTGAAAGCGTTGGATTCCATCGAAGCTCAATCCAGCAGATGAAGGAACGCGAGCCAAATATCCCCCTAGGCTTAAAGTGCACAACAAGTGGTTGGACGGACCATCATTCTTGAAGCAGCCTGAAGAGAGAGCTTAGGGCAAACTTTCTTTAGCTCGTGAACACCGTGAGTACAACGATAATTAATATCACTAGATTTTCTAAATATTTGAAGCTGGGAAGAACGACGGGCTGGGTACTGCGATTCATCAGAAGATGTCAAGGAGAGTGGGGAATTGTCGGTTACCGAACTTTGGGATGCAGAGCAGCAGTTATGTCGTCAAGCCCAAATGGATATTTTCGGAAGAAAGACTGACCGGTTAACAGAATCTGCCATTGGAAAAGAGCAGCGTTATATACTAAGTGACGCAATATTTGGATGATGTTGGCCTTCTACGGGTCTATGGACGTATAGACGCCGTCACAAGTATACCGTTTACTGTCAGATGTCCCATCATTCTGCCAATTGCTTGCGAAATTAATAATAGCGCATTTTAACAGTCTGCTGCGTTACCAGAACGATGACTCCATTATGAACGAGATACGATTCAAATTTTGGGTGCCTGGTTTACGTAGTGCTGTCAGAGGGGCGAAAAGAGAATGCCATTATTGCCGTATTCGAATTGTTAAGCCGTTGCCGCCGTTAATATGTCATTTGCCAAAAGACAGTCTCACGCCATTTCTGAGACCATTTACAATCACTACTGGATGTCGTAAGGAGAAACGGTGGATTGCGCTCTTTACGTGTATGACCATAAGGGCTGTCTATTTGGAAATCGCTGATTTGTCGACAGATGCCTTCATCATGTGTATCAGAAATTTCGTCAACAGAAGAGGGGTTCCACGTCGGATAAGGAGTGACAATGGCACCAACTTAATTGGAGCTGCAGAAATATTCGACAATAAAGCCATAAAGGCGGAGCTTTCTTCGAAAGGTATAGAGTGATTGTTGAATTGCCCGTTGAACCCACTTTGCTGAGCAGTCTAATTGAAGCAGAAAACATTGTCAACAGCCGTCCTCTCACAGCGAGGAAGAATAACCAAGTTTTTCCTGACAGAGATAATCAAGTCCGCTCAGCTGAGGTCAGAACCAAAACAGGAATTCTTCAAAGGCCGGTGGTAAAGCTGTGTTGGATGTACGAGAGGCTACGAACGAGGACCCGAGCGCCTCACGGGGAGTGCGATGTTAAAATATTTTATTGATTATGTAAAGCGAGCGCTTCAAAGTTTCAACTTATTTGGATGAAAGAGTAGAATTTCTTCCTTCAAATGCCATTTGCCTTTGAGACTTCCTTTGAGACATAAATGCATTTTCGTCATTTTTGAGTTAGGAATATTTTCTTAGTGAAAAAACTAGATCTTTCGATCGATGTAATAAAATTCCTCCTAACTCATCATTTCAAAAAAAAAAAACAGTGTTACAAATGACATGTCACCCCTACCGTCGGAATTGTGTTTCACTTCATCTATTCGATACCCTTTCACTTGCTACTGCTGTCGTGAAATTCGCCGATAAAGTATAACCAAAAATAATGGATACGATAGCTGTTTTTGTAAGCAGAAGAGGAAGAAGGAGATGAGCGGTCTTCGCAGAAAAAAAAACGAAAAAGAGGCGTAGTGGATGGTTTAATGGAACTTCTGGATGAAATGTTTGTATGTACTAGAACGAACGGAAAGATATGATTTGTGGTCGCTCCAAACCTGAAATATTTTACAGTTATTACCATGTGCTATGTAATGTTAGAATTTTTTACCTTCTTCCATTCGCTTACTTTTTGTTTTGCTGGTGGCCCATATTTCTTTAGCTTTGGCAATGTCTGGTGATGCCTTCATAGAGTTCACCATTGTTGAAAAATGTAGTCTGTTTGTAGTTTTTTTTTCTGTAATCTATTATGTAAACAAATACAAAATTTGTTTTTTTTTTTTTTTTTTATTTCACTTACATTTTTATAAACAAATTCTTACGACGTGCAGCAGCCAAGCCAAGCATATGAAATCCGCAAAGATTTTAATGCGGATGAGAAATGTCATTTTGCTCGGAAAAAATCCGATGCGAACGTTTTCGACGATACAGTGGAACTCATATACATTACTAACACAGGGAACTGTTCACGTTGCTGATGTGACGATGTCGAAATATATTTTTTTGTGAATAATTCCCCCCGGAATGCTCAGTATTGATCTGCCATATAAGCTACCTATATAATAGCCTTTGTACGGGAAAGTCACACTTTTGTATGATTTTTTTTTAATGTTTAATTTTTTGCTGAAATGCTCTGTACACACAATTTTCATTTAGTAGTACTTCATATGCATGATTATTTTTCAGTATTTTAATGCAAATAAACAGCAAAATTGCGAGTCGACGTTTCAAGCATTGAAAATGATTTCAGTCTATAAGTGACACGTAAATGCAATTGGTTTTACCCCTATCGTGGAACCTAACGGATCTGAGATTCACTTCACCCATTCGATTCACGAGCATTTCTCGGTATGGTTGATTAGAAAGTGCTCGTTTGACAGCATGTTTGAAAGGCACTTTTGGTTAATGATGACTGGCGATAATTTAAGAATTCAATATTTCGATGATTTCCATTCGGTTTTTTTCAATGAAAATTCATATGCTTTAATCCTACCTGTAGGATATCCAATTCTGTGAGCTGCTTAAAATCAGCGTTTGTAGTGGGAAAAATGAGTTTTTAACTTTTTAATCATTTAAGTTTTTAACCATTTATTTAAACCAATAAATCTTACTGGAACTACAAAAACAATGTATTATATTTTTTGGTAGATTCTCCCTATATTCTCGACTGTCCTCCGTCTGTTTTTTAAATTATCCTGTTTTTCTTTGGGGTAATCCATTTAAAAACTACAACACAACAACCAAATCCATAGTGAAATAGTTGCGGATGTCAAATATAAATACGTTTTCCACGGTACAGTGAATTTCATTCACATTCCCGACAAGTGAATACTTACATACTTAGGTGACGCTACAGTTCGGGGTGAACCTGGGCCTCAATTAACAAGCCTATCCAGTTAGCTCGGTCCGTATCTAACTGCCTCCAGGTGCGCACTTCAAGCTTGTTCAGGTCCCCTTCAACTCATGTGCGCCACCTAAGGCGAGGTCTTCCTCTACTGTCCCTTCGTGTTTGATTAGAAGACTCTGCGGGCCGGAGCACTGGTGTCCATTCGTTCCACATGTCCTAGCCATCTCAAACTACTTTTTTGACTAGGTCGATGTCGCTGTACAGCTCGTACAGTTCGTCGTTGAATCTTCTCCTCCAAAGCCCGTCAACGCAAACGGGACCGAATATTTTACGAAGAATTTTTCTCTCGAAACGACCGAGGATATCTTCATCCGCTTTTGATAAAGTCCAAGCTTCAGCGCCATAAAGCAGGACTGGAATGATCAAGATCTTATATAGAGTCTCCTTAGTTGTTCGGGATAGGGCCTTACTACTCAATTCCCTTCTGAGCCCAAAGAAACAGCGATTGGCAAGTTATTCTTCGTTTTTTTTCTGCTGAGGTGTTCTTCTCAGGATTGATAGCAGACACGAGGTAGACAAAGTTCGTTACTACCTCAAAGTTATAGCTGTCGATTGTGACGTTCTGTCCAATTCGTCGATGTTGCGTGTCCCTCCTGGTTGACAGTATATATTTGATTTTGCCCTCGTTTACCGCTAAACCCATTTTGGCAGTTTCTGTTTCAATACCAGCGAATGCATCGGTGACAGCCCGCTGTGTTTTTCCAATAATGTCGATATCGTCGGCATACGCTAGTAGTTGCACAGACTTTTGAAAGATTGTGCCTCCGGTGTTGGCTTGTGAGTTTCGCACAATTCTTTCAAGAAAGATGTTAAAAAAAACACATGACAGCGCGTCACCTTGTCGAAATCCTTTTTGACATCAAAGGTCTCGGTGAGATCGTTACCGACCTTGATGGAGCAGCGGGAATTCTACAACGTCATCCTGCACAGGCGAACGAGTTTGGCAGGGATGCCAAAACTAGACATGGCTCTGTATAGCTCGTCTCTATAGATGCTGTCACATGCGGCCTTAAAATCGATGAAAAGATGGTTTGTATCGATTTGGACGTCTTGAGTTTTTTCCAGGATCTGCCGAAGTGTGAAGATTTGATCGATTATAGACTTTCCTGGTCTGAAACCACACTGATAGGGCTCAATCAGGTTGTTAACGAAGGGTTTCAGACATTCACGCAATATGGCAGATAGAATCTTGTACGCGATGTTGAGGAGACTGATACCTCTGTAATTGGCGCAATTTAGGATTCTTGTGAATCGGGCAAACGGTGCTGAGATTCCATTCATCAGGCATACACTCATCTGACCAAATTTAAAATGAGTTGGTGTATGCTCTCTACCAGGTCATTTCCAGCTGCCTTGAACAGCTCGGCTGGTAAGCCGTCAGGTCCAGCAGCCTTGTTGGATTTAAGTTTGAATATTGCTATCCCCACTTCATTGCCTATCATCGTCTATGTTGAATGGTTCATTCTGCCTGACAGCGGAATGTTGGTCTTCGTCGCCGGTATAAAGTTGCAGAAGAAATTTTTCCATATTCTCAGCACCGACTGTGACTCTACTACGAGGTTTCTTTCTTCATCTCTACATGCTTCTGTACGGGTTTTGTTGCCCTCTTTGTACCTGTTGGTAAAACTTCCGTACATTATTCCTGGAGTTTAATCTTTCAATATCTTCGATCGCGCGCTTCTCGTGCTCTTTTTTATTCTTTCGGAGAAGCCGATGTTCTTCCCGTCTCTTTTGCTCGTAGAACTCACAAGCCGCTCTTGTCCTTTACAGCGCCGCTTTGTATGCGTCTTGCTTTGCTTGCCGGCATTTTTCGTCAAACCATGGATTTCTTTGTGGTGGTCGGGCGAAACCCAGCCCATCAGTTGCGGCACTTCTGATGGCATGTTGGTAGCGTTGCCATTGGTCCTCGGCATTTGATGCTGGCGGCATAGGAGTTGTAGCGAGATTTCGAAATACGCGTTCGGCAAAGGTTCTGGCGGTCTCTTGCGATTGCAGTTTTTCAACGTTATATCTTCTCACAGTATTGTTTCTTTGTTGTGACGTTAGGGATATTCGCATTCGTACCGTGGCTGCAATAAGATAATGATCCAAATTGATGTTAGCTGCTCGGAAGGTTCGGACATCCAGAATACTGGAGGCATGCCTTACGTCGATCGCAATGTGATCAATTTGGTTGACCGTTTGATGATCAGGAGACCGCCATGTCCCCTTGTGGATATTGAGATGAGGAAACCGTATGCTTGCTATAGTGACGTTTCGCCACGCAACGAAGTCAATAAGCCTAAGTCCGTTTCCGGAAGTGGTGTCGTGTAGAACGATTTTAACGTCATATTTAGGACATTGCTCGTAGGTTTTGTCGAGGAGCTCGTAGAAACATTCTTTGGTGGCGTCTTCCTTGTCTTCTGTGGGGGCGTGAGCGCATATAAGACTTATGTTGGCGAATTTGGCCTTGATGCGGATTGTCATAAGTCGTTCGCTCACGTGTCGAACGCTTAAGACTTCTTGCCTAAGTCTGCCGCATATGACAAATGCACATCCGAAGAAGCGCTGTGTCTGCTCTCTATAGCAATCACCTTAATAGATGCCACAGTTTCTCATCCCTTTTTTTGCCCGGCCCATCCCATCGCACTTCCTGGATGGCGGTGATGCCTGCCTTATAGCAGACTAGAGCCTCTGCTAATTCTTCGGCTGCACGCGGTCTGTTAAGGGTCCGAACATTCCACGTGCAGATCCGAAGGCCGTTGTCCTTATTTCGATTGCTGGGGTCGTCAACAGTGAGTTCATCCATATTCGGCTTGTTTGTTTTTCGGAACTACAGTAAAAACTCTTTTATCCGGAATGCTCGGGACCGACAGTGTTCCGGATAATCCATTTTTCCGGATATTAGAGGTTAAGAGATTTCGAAAATGCTTACTGAAACGTACAATCAAACACTACGAGTGCTCACGAGATGTGCTATTTGGTGAAAGAAAACAAAACTTAAAGTCTTCCATTTAGTCTAGACGACAAAATGCAAACTCATTTTTCGGACTAAAACGCAGACGGCAAATTTGTTTTCGTTTTCAGGCACGCATTCTTGTGCAAATCGCAACATGTTTGAACATTTACATGCTTGTGTAAAATCATCAGTACATAGCATTGCGGATATTAGAGGTTTCTCCGGATATTAGAGTGTAAATTTCACAAATATATTCTTGAAAAAATTCCGGATATTAGAGGTTGCCGGTTATTTGAGTTCCGGTTAAAAGAGTTTTTACTGTATATTAGTTTTCCGTGGTCGGGAAGTTACCCCTACGCACAACCCCCAACCTGGCACCGTGCGCACCCTGGCTCAGTATTGGAGATCCCTATAGACCTGGGATCCGAATAAGTCAGTGCAGCTCATATAGGGATTTCACTAGAAAGCTCGGCCTGACTGGAACTGTGGGCGCCACCGTTGATTCCACCTGAAGAATTCATCCGCTGCTGTCCAGATTAAGAGGAAGTGTCTTAGTGAGAAAACACTCCTCCCCCCTCTCTCGTTTGCTACCACCAACGACCTTCCAAAGGGGTTGGTTACCCAATCTCCAGCCAAGGTACTAGGCACCCAGCAGCCACCAAGGCGAAAGTGTAGAGTAGGAGTTGATAGTGAGAGGCTATGAGAGTTTTTCGTTTTTAGTGAATCATTTTATATAAACAAACATATGTTTGTGAAGATTTTCGATCGATGGTTTCCCTAACATTCATAAAATTTTCATTATTCTGTGAGAATTATCCCACACTTTGAAAATTTGTGATTTTATGATTTTTACAGGAAGGAACAGACATGGTATTTAGTGATTTTCAGTGTGTGATACATGCATACAATACAAAAGGTGAGTTTTTGGCGGTTACGGCTGGCGTAGACAATGCATTTTTTGTTTAAAGTTTGTGTAGGTACTAAGATTACATTCTCTAAAATTTCAAAAAAATTTAAAAACAAGTTGGATTTTAGATCTCAGTTATGACCAAACGCGTTTTATTTTCCTTTAAAATGCTGACTTATCTTCTTTTTTTTTAAAGTAAAGTTTTGTAAGAAAATAATGAGAAAAAAAAAATGTTTTTTATACCCTTATATGAAAATATAACACATATGCATCTGTACATCGCAATTGCGTTCAGCATTTCAAATCAAAACAGAAAGAAAAAAGGGTTGAGGGTTCCAGAAAAGTGCTTCAATTAATAAAAATAGTTTCATCAAAATTGGTCCAGAATTGGCAAAGATATGAGGTAATTATAAAAGTTTTATCAAAATCAGTGTAGAATAGGGAACACATGAAACCCAAAATGTAAGTATGTGTTGAGACTAGAAAAATCGTATTTACACAATTGTTTATCTTTATAGTCCAAAAAGTAATTTTGCTGGATCATCAAGCGAAAATGTAGTTGAAGATGGTGGCAGCGAATCAATACCAGCACTTTAGTCGATAAACCATTCTTGTTCTGTTCCCCTAGCCCAAAAACACCTTACTTTGACAATTCGACGATTTCATCAGATCTGAATAGTGCAAAAGTAGTTTTTCTTTTTTAGTTCAGAGCAGAGCCTGAGTTGTCAAAAAAAATGTTTGTGTTTCTTTTTTAGTTCAGAGAGTTCAGAGCACTCAATTCGTGTTTCTTTTTTCGTTTAGAGCATGCTCAGAGCGCGCTCTATCAGCTCAGTATGAATTGATTGAGCATCCTGAGCAAAACCCGAGCACAGTGAATTTGACGTTTAACAGGGGGTAAAGCAATGAGAAAACAAAATCGAAAACAATTGAAATGGAGTTCGAGGCTTTGTTTTTAATTAATTATAAGTAGTTAATAATTAAATGAAAACTTTATTTGTGTATAAACGCATTCAGTGTTTAAGAAGACAAAACACATGAACCTTCAATCAACTTTGCAGTCATATGACAGGTACTGCTCAATTGTGTTTCTTAAATAAATCAGAGCGTGCTCCGTTCATAGCGCGCTCGACATGTTCAGGTTCTTATTTCTACAAAAAATGTAAGTATTGGAAATATTTTATTTATGTTTTTGTACAAAATAATTTAACTTATTGTCCTTAAGAAGCCTCCACCCAAAAGTTCGAACTCAGAGTCGAACATACACTTAGTTTAGAGAACAGCCAATGGGTTAAAATATAAACTAGACAATTTTTTTTCGAAATTAAAATGTTTGAAAGTATTCTATTCAAATATATATTTCAGTATTTGCCTTGATGGCAAACTGACTGGTTATAGGAGGGTGTAGTTCTAAGTTTAATTTTTGTTTATATTTGCGTTGCTGGGCAACAATATGAATGAAGTAGTATTGTAGGAATGTATGGATTTCTTTCCTTGCTAGTATTAGGGCAAGCTTTAATTGTGTATTCATTTTCGTATTTTGTGAATATTTTATATTTTGGCTGTTCATTTCGACCGTTAAACAACTATAACATACTACAGTAGTAACGTTTTCTGTTTATAATGTATTTTTTGTTCTTCAAACAAGTAAGAAATACATATAAGTAATAAGCTTTAACTTTCTTTTAAGTCAGTTGATCCGATCGCTGTTATAGACTCATTCACTTTACATTCACAATTACGCCTACTTTAGTAAGGTATGTCGATAACAATATTATATATAAGACCATCCAGAGATATTCTCAGAAAAAAAGTATACCACATAAGATACCACAACTTGAAATAGTTTTGCCGGGCTGATCTTGAAGCTGCACTCTTGCAACATCAGCGTTAATTTTTCCGTGAAGTAGTCGAAAAAATTTCAGTCCGATGAGCTAGCCTTTTCACATGCCTCTCAAACTTTTTAGATTTGCATAGTAGCCCAAAAATAGATGCAGTCAACATATTTTTCGAATTTCCATCCACTTTCTGTTGTTTGACTGTCCTATAGTCGGTCTTTCTATAATTTGGCGATTTGACTGATTTTCTTTTAATTTGTCTACCATGTCCTTTTTTTTTTATAATTTCGTCGGAAGTCATGTTTGGCTGATTGGAACCCAACATCTTTTTTGGTATTAGCCCAATTTAATCTAAAAAAATTCTGCCCCTTCGGTATATTTTCAAATTTGTTCTTCTTTTGTTATTTTTTTTTTTCAATTATTCGTAAAAGTTTTCTCCATGCAACCTTGGACTATATGCACCTGTTGTCCAGGAATAATCACAAAATATTTTTTCCACAATACCAATCATACACGTATTGTAATGAAATAATTGTGTATTATAAGAGTACAGAGAACGAGTAAGTAAAATGACACTATCTGTTTGAATATCCAATACTAAGAGTTGATACGTTTCCTTCCAAAAAGTTTGGCAACGATTGAGTTATGATGTTCAGCCAGGTTGTTTGAGTAACCATCAAAAGACATCTTGTATTCATAACGACTCTTCTAGTAGGTAAAAATAATGAACTCATAAATTCATAATTGGAATTAAATTGATATCTTTCTTGTTACACAGGATGGACAGATATCATGGTCGCCAAAAATATGATTGATGATGATAGTACATATCTTCTTTAATCACCTTTATAGCTTTAGCTTCTAATAAATGTTCATATCTTCTGAATTCAATAGCGCTTAAGATATCCTTCCTAATCCTTTCTAATTTTGCAATCAAAGTACCTCTGAGCCCTGTTTTGCAGCCATTAGTCACAGCTTCCAATTTGTTACGAAAATTTAGCATCAACTGATTGCAGCACTCAATTTTTGCTATTAGTCATATGGATTGTTTTTAACCATTTTTTGGTAAGAGCTGCTATCTCCAGCATTGTCAGGTACTAAAGTCCATTTTCTTTGACAATAATTTTGAAACCCTCAAGAAGCAAATCGGACTCCATTTATGTTGAACGTCCGTTGTGGTTTATATTAAATATGTTATCTGGGCTTTTATACAGTTCACATGTAACACAGTATTTGTTTCGAAGGTCCAAGGAAATCACTTTCTCCGTACGCAAACTTTGACGATGCTGAAACTGTGTCTATTTACCAGTTTCAGAGTTAGGTACTTACAGTACAGATAGAATGATTATGACTGTCAAGACTATTTGAAAGGGTTTAGTTTAGATTTGCAATCTACGTACATAAACATATTAACTAATATTTAGAATATCAGAAATCAATGTCTTTATTAGGTATTGGGTTTCTGATTGTGTCGACTTTAGAGGAAACACACTTCTCACCAAGTTAACTTTAACTTTGTCAACTCTCGCAAAGAAGGATAAATTCATTAAGTCATTTTTATATTGTAATCAATTCATTAGAAATATTGTATCAAATTTATATCCAATATTCATATGAAAAAACACATTTCATACATACATACATCCATACATACACATAATACATACTTTCGCAACATACAACGAAGTACAGGAACCTCAAATACATTCACATCATGGCACACCGACACCGTACTCATATTTTCCACAATCAACCAAACCATAATAAAATATTTTCGAAATCGAAACTAATATTTTTCTGAAATAAACGCTTTAGCGACAAAAATTTGAATTAAAAACTGAATTGTACTCGCTAAAAATGGAATTTGTCTTAAAATGGAGTCATATGAAATGCAGTGGTTCGCAGTAACTATGGGACGAAGGTTATTTATTTTTCCTTTACCTGCTACATAGAATGTCCCTTTACCATTCTAAAGAAAATTTAGTTTGAAAATATTACATGAAAATCATTGTTTAATTTGACTAATTCTATCAATTTTCAAACATTAATATCTCGGAAAAGAAGATAAATTTCAAAATTTTGGTCGATCACATTGGAGATCTATTCATTACCTTTCCAAAGAGCCCAATATCATATTATGCCAATAACGTATTCTTATCGTAAAACTGTAAACCGATTTACAATTTTATGCAAAAAAGCTGTGTCCGGAATTTTCAAATATTGCAGCAACAAAAACGTTTTTCAAACATCTGGTCGATCACATTGCAGATTGAACTCTATTCTTTAATATGTGATAACTACCATTTAAATTGGTTACCGATTCGCTTAATGGCATTGTAAACCGATTGCTCATTTTTCGCTTTTATCGTATTTTTTGGGTGGAGATCTCTTAAAGGGAGGACTAAGGTTCAGTCTGGAAAAATAATCAAATAAAACTTTTGATTTTTCTTCGACGTTTATGAACGACGTTTACATGAATTGTACTAAGTTATGCCCAAAACACATGTGCAGAATTCTGAACGCAGAAAAACTAGAACACATGCGGTGCAATGAGCAAAGTTACATGTGAACGCTGCAGCACTGCAAGATGTCTCTATTTCTAATTTCGCTGCAAAAAAACACAGTTTGAGGAGTCTTATATCACCATTTTTTTAAGTGTCGTTGCTCATTTATACGAGTAGGTATTTTTGTTTTTGAAAAATTGAAGACCAGTTAGTAGAATTTAATATTGTGTTGGTAATGGCATTGCTTGTTGCGAGAGGTTTGAATTTCTATTCAAGGCAGGGCTTTACGCCGTAGATATCTGCCAGAGTTTACTCAAAAAAGAGTAAGGCTAAGGAGCCATAAATGAGAACACGTTTGCTCTGAGTCAAAAGTGATTCTAATTTTATTCAAAATATTCGGGAGCTTATATACTAATTCCCTTCAGCATTTCCAATAGCAATCGATACGTACGATTACCAATACGTCACAATTGGGTTACAATGTCCGAGGGTGCATGCACTAGAATCGGGTCATAAAAGCTAGACACCTGATCTACCCAATGATACATACGTAGTATGGTTTGTAAAACCAAAATAATGTAGTACGATGATGATGCATTCATTCAAGAACGTGGAAGAGCACACAGTGTATTGTTTATGCTGTGCCTCCGTTCTTGCAGTGTCATCAATTTGTGTTGTCATACCTTAAGTGTGTTTTTAGTGTTTGGGTGATTGAGTATCGTTCAGTTTATGCCCTTTGAATTATGCTAGTGTTGCAACAAAGTTATGCAACATATTAAATGCGTGCATTGTTATTATTCTGGGTAATGAACCCATCACAATGTAAGTAACCAGCACTACCAAAAAATTATATACATGCAAGACAAAAAGTTACTTTTCAATAAGTTCGGGGCAAAATAAATCATAATCCGCATTTTACGGATTAAATTCAATGCATTTATTGAGTATTCTCCCACGTTCAGTCAATATACCAAAAGTATTTTCAATTACTCGCCGTACTCTGGAAAATCTGAAATTGAAAACTTCTTTAGGCGTATGCAAAATAATGCCGGGATAGGGCCTCATCAAATTATCCCGCAATGGAAATGAACTGTCAGCAACGAAGTAAAACGGCACCACCTTTTGGGAATACAGAAGTTTTTCAGGAGACAATTTAACGTGTTGTGTAGAAGGAATATTGTTTTTATTGTGAAAATGGAGAAATCTACATAAATACAAATAAAATAATATGTTATACAATGTTTAAAAGTATTTTTGCAGTCTGAAAGTTACAAATAACATCTATTTCAATATCACAGAAACAATTGGTGCTATGTGCTAAATCTGATGTCGTTTTCCATTGGACAAAAAAAGTGCTTGGAGTGCACTACCAGGAGGAAAAAACACTCCCAAACATGTTCCATTGGCTCTTCGGAGTGCTATTTTGAGGGTGTTTTTCCATACCTAATTGCATTTTGAATTGCACTCTAAATACAACAAATATAAACAATAATTGATAAAATTATAATAAAAAATATGATGGAATTGTTAAGCTATTTGTGTTTGCCTTCAACATTATTTTACCAACAAAAACTTAAGAGCAGCAGCCATTTTCAAGATCGGTGATATTGATGAAGAGCGCGCCGTAATTCTTAGTAAATATTTTACATCATTCAAAAGGTACAAAAATGCTTCTTTGTTTAGTGGGAATTAACTAATGAATCCGCAAATAGAGGGTAGGATATTTGAGTTAAAACATTGAGAACTATTAATATATTTACATGGTATTTGGACGTTCTAAAGGGTTAAAATTGCAGATACTTATTCTGATGCATGCGCATAGTAGCATCTTCCTTTTCATGATCGTCATCAAAAAATAAGACTAAAGTGCTTTAAATTTTTGCATTTCGTTTAATATTAAAATGATTACCGACAACTTTTTGAATTTTCTTCTGTTTCCATCGAAATGTCAGTGTCAATTTTTCATTTTTGTGCTTGGCTGCATCTGTCAACTGAAAATAGTTGTGTTCCATAATTCCAAAAATTAGTTCAGTTGTATTGAAGTTGAGTTGTGGAAGACAACACAACTAAGTTGAGTTGTGAATTATAATAGGGGTGTATTTTTCTTTTTTGGCAGCAAACACCGTCGCTGCACTGCTCATTGTGGACATGCATTACTACTTCAGTGAACGACTGTTTTGAAAGTTAGTATTGCAGCGAATTGCCATTGTGTTCAGGCAGTAAATCTCAATGGCCATTAATTTAATAAATATTGTACATGGTTGTGCTAGATACGATTTTTGTTTTATTCGCATTCAAACTTCAAACGTCGTTTTGTCGAAACTAGGTTTTTGTCGCTCTCTCACACATACACTGATATATAGTCACATCGGCATCCAAAAAAGATTTGATTTGAGTGCTAACACTGTTCAACTCCTTCTCCAAAAGTTTAAAATACTTTTTCACGTCCTCTTTGCTTTTATTGCTACTGAAACTATTAACTATGTCCCTATTACCATGAAATAAATTTACTATGGTCTCGTAACTTTTTTTGGTTAGTTGTGTAAGACCTTTATGCCAATAAATATTTGTTTTAGAAATATTTAGTTACTTTAACAGATATGGATGTGTGTACACATTCATGTTAAAATTTTCAATTAATTTAATTTTTTAATTTTTTTAATTTTGGTGGGGGCGAAAGCCCCCATTTATTCGGCTTAATACAAGCTAGTCTTAAAACTAACTTACAGGCTAATCTTAAACTAACCTAGAACTAAGATGAAGGGGTGTAAGGAGGATGGTGAAGGAGATAGTGTTTTAGGATGGGAGTACTGCGGTTGAAGTCGAAAATGGTAATCCTTGAGTTAACCTTACGCAGCAAACGAGAGATTGGTTCATTGGAGCCATAGGAGGTGCGATGGGTCGGTAGATAGAAAAGACGACTTGTTCGTAGATTACGACGGTTGGTGTTGAAAAAGATAGAATTGAGAAGGAATGTAGAGTCAACGGAACCGGAGAGGAGTCGATGAATGAAGAGAATGTCGGCTACATCTCTACGCTCCTCAAGGGTATTCAAATTGATTAGCTTGAGGCGGTCTTGATAAGGGGGCAGGATTAAAGGGTCATTCCAGGACAGACCTCGAAGAGCAAATCGGAGGAAACGACGCTGAATGTTCTCGATCCGTGAGATATGAGTACGTTGATATGGGGACCACACTTGACTGGCATATTCAAGGAGGGGGCGGACAAAGGTAATGTAGAGGGATCTGGTCACGTATGGGTTGTTAAATTCTTTGGACCACCGCTTGACAAAGCCAAGTACTGAGTTGGCTTTAAGGATGATCTCATCTATGTGTAATCGGAAATTGAGCTCCCTATCACAAATAATGGCAAGGTCGCGAATCGACTGGACTACAGAGATGGGTTGTTCATGGAGGAGGTAAAGACGATGAGAGGATCGGATGCGTTTACGAGAGAAAGTAATGGATTGGCATTTGCAGATGTTGAGATCCAGACAATTTTTGGTGCACCATACCGAGAAGCTATCGAGGTCTTGTTGAAGAAGAATGGAGTCTTGGGGTGAAGAAATCGTTTTGAAGAATTTGGTATCGTCAGCGTAGAGGGAGACGTGAGAGTGTTTAATGACCATATCGAGATCGTTTATGGTAAGGATGAAAAGAAGTGGGCCTAAGTGGCTGCTTTGTGGGACACCAGAGGTGGCCAGGAATGGACGGGAGAGGACGGATCTAAAGCGAACGCTGTAAAAGCGGTTTTCCAGGTAAGAAGATATCCATTTTAATAATATGGGTTCAAAGCCGAGGGCAGACAATTTGAAAAGTATTAATTCGTGGGAGATTTTATCGAAAGCCTTACTAAAATCGGTTGCGATAACATCAACTTCGTTGCCATTCTCTAAGGCCGAGAGGGCAAAGGACACAAATTCGACCAGGTTTGTGGTAGTTGATCTACCTTTTAGGAAACTTGCAGCGAAAGCTTAAGGCTTCATATAAAATGCTTTTGAAAAGTTTAGATATATGAGAGAGTTTAGCAATGGGACGATAGTTAGTTACATCAGTCTTTGTTCCTTTCTTGTGGATTGCTGTTATGAAAGAGAGTTTCCAAACCTGTGGAAATTCTCCTTGTGAAAGAGAAAGACGAAAGAGATTAGAGAGGGGAAGAGACAGGGTGGACGAACATTTTTTGAGGAATACCGCAGGTATGCCATCTGGATCGGGGTTGAATTCGTCATTAAGTAGATGTAACTTATTTTCGATAAGAGATGGGTCCAAGGTATGAGAGAGAAACGGGCCAAAGGAGAAGTTAGGTAAGTAATTGAAATAAGCGGGGTCTGGTATAAAGAAGTCGTCGGCAAAAGATTGTTTAAAAAAGGTAGCAAAAAAGTTGGCTATGGTATGAGGATCGGTTGATGTTTCGTTGTTGAAAGAGAGGGAGGGAGGGTAACCGTCAGATTTTCTTTTGTAGTTGACAAACTGGAAGAAAGATTTTGGGTCGTTTATGAGGTTAGCTTGGACATTGTTTAGGTAGCGCTGGTAGAGAGAGTTGTAAAGCTCGGTGAAGTGAAGGTAAATACCGAGATAGTTAGAATAATCAGAAGAGCGAGTGCGAAGGAAAACTGCCCATAACTTATTTCTTTGGTTTCGCAGAGAACGAAGCCTCTGATTATACCAAGGAGGGGATGAAGACGATGTTTTATGACGAGAAAAGGGTACATAAAGAGAGATAGAATTAAATATTTCCCTATAAAAGGTGGTGAGGGCATCCTTTATTAGAAGATTATCGAAATCAAAGGAAGATCTGCTGAGATAGATGTTAATTTTCTGGAAATTTGCTTTATGAAAATCGTAAGAAGAGAGATCAGTAGGAGGAGTTGTTTGGAGAGGAGAATTGTGAAACAATGATAGAAGGAGAGGCGGGTGGTAGTTATCAATAGTTGACAGAGAAAGAGGACAAAGCGAAACTGAGGAGTTAATGGGATCGGTTGTGAAAATGAGGTCTAACTGCCTACCCATGTAGTTTGAGACACCATTTACTTGGCAAAGACTTGAATCTGCTAGGCGATCTAGGAAGTAGCATTCCTTTACCGAGTTGGGATTAGAGGCAATAAAATAGGATTGATCATCTGATGGAGTCCACTTCAGCTGAGGAAGGTTAAAGTCACCGAAAATAAGGATATCATCATGAGAGTCAGACAGATCTATTATGTCTATATATATATATCAATCGCATCGATGGCAAGTTCATAGGATTCAATAGATTGGGACGGAAGAATGTAGCAACACATAACGTAAAGGGACTTGCGGGGCATTTGTATTTTTACTGAAACAAAGTCGAGTTTAGAGGAAGAAGAAATAGCAATGAGAGATGAGTTAAGACTATTGGGGATAGCCAGTAGGACACCTCGACAAGGGGAGTCATCAATAGGGCGGTTTAAATCATCATCGCGAAAAATATTAAAGGTAGTAGGGAATAATTCCTGGTTATTTATGCTGGGCATCAGGTTGGTTTCAGTTAGAGCATAGATATCGAAGGGAAGAGCATGGGTTTGTCGCAAAACAGTTTGAGTTTTGGAGCGCAGACCTCTTACATTCTGGTAGTAAAAGGTAAGGGGGACGTTGCGACGATGAGGTGTGGGGGAGTGTGATTGAAATGTTGGAATAAGTGGTAAGTTAGGGACGAAAAAATTTATCATGGTCAGCACGGCTACGTTGAAGATGTGAGATTCGTTTGGAGTGTACATAATGACCGAAAGCAGCAAGGTCGTTCGCCACTTTTTGGGGAGACATATTAAAAATTTCGTGGTATCTGATATAGAGGTTTTTGAGAGCGATTAGGCCGGTGGGGAGGCCTTCCTGCTGAATGGAGACCATGACGCTTGTTTTGGCTTTTCCTTCATAGCAAACAGAATCGGTCTTGTCGTGTAGATAGGCAAGCAAGCTCTAAGCCTAGAGAGAGCATAACGATTTTCTGTGGTATCAAATGTTTGTTGCGTTAGTTTAACTGTAGGAGGCAAAAGGGGATCTAGTATAGGAGGAGTGGGCGAAGGGATGGGAGTTACAGATGTGGGGTGAGATGAGGAGTTAGGAGTGGAGTTAAGAACCGGGCCGGGTGCGGGATTTAAAATATGTGACCTAATAAAATTGGGATACTTAGCCCCTGTTGAAAGGTCGAAATTTGGGAATGAATTCCTAGGGGGAACAGGGTTTTGAGTCGAGGTGTTTGGAGTTAAATTGAAGGAGACGGGTTGGCGAGGGGGCTTCGGTGGAGCCGGAGCAATAAGGGGTTGGTTAGGGATGTGAGAGGGAGGGGCAAAACTGGGGAAAAGATTTGTTTTTAAGCTCCAGTTGGAGTCAGACTTAGGATGGGAGTCGGAGGCTGGTTTTGGAGACTTATTACTAAGGTTAGATGTAATCTTTACTTGTTTCTTAGAGCTAATAGGGTTAGACTTATTCTTTACTTGTTTCTTAGAAGTAATAGGGTTAGACTTATTCGTTACTTGTTTAGAAATATGTTTTTTTGAAGACTTCTCAGACCATTTGACCATCTTCATAAGCCCAAGTTTAGAAGAATCACCCGGGTAAGTCAGGAACAACCATGAGTATTTGGAGGGAATGTTGAATTTAAAGCTGCTAAGCCTGTTAGAGTCGGTGGGAGGGATCCTCTTGCATTCATTAATGGTAATGGCATACTTTTGTTGAAAGAATTTGCACAGCCAAGAAGCATCAGCGTGTTGAGGAGCATCTTTGATGGTAAATGTCGTCTGGTTGTTTTTTCAAGCCTGTTCTTCCATTCTGATGGGGTCCATGATGTTCCAAACTGTTTAATGACTTTGCGTGGGGCGGCGACGGGATGGAATTCAGGTTCGGAAGGTGAGTTGGCTATTTGCTCTGCAGAGAGTGTGGGTCCAGTACTTGGAGCAGATCCCGAAACTGGTGTATTGACAGAAGTTTCAACCATTTCAGACAGGAGAGATGTGTTGTAGAATGCTCTTGGTCGATGTTGGAATTGGTCCGGAATGTCGTCGATCTTGCTGGAGACAATCATAATATCATCGCCAATATCATTCAAGGTAATCCGAGTTGCCTTGATATCATTGCTGACATCATTCATCTTAGTTGCCAAATCCGCAAGTAATGGATCAGGAAGACGGGGAGAAGATATAAATGCTTTCGAAGAACTTTGGAGAAACTTCACTTCAAGGTCGGAGCGAAGGGAATAGAATTCTTGATAAATTTTTTCGCACTGATCAGATTTAATAATTGATGATTTAAAATCACACATGAGTTTTTCAAAATGGGATTTAGTGAGTTCTTCGCGGGACTTTTTTTTAGTAACCAACTCAGTTAAAACGGCGAATCGGCTATCAATAGATTTAAATTTAGTATTACAAAGGTTATTAGAACGCTCAATGTTGTTATTTAGATCTTCAATGCTTTTGATAACTTCATCAAACATCGACATTTGATCTAAAACCTTTTTGAAAGAAAGTTTATTGATGGAGATCATTGAGTTCGTCGATTCAATATGGCACTTGATCGCGAGCAATACATGGGCGAGAGAGCTTTCTTTGCATTCTTCACAATAGAATACAAAATGCTTTGCATATTCTTTGAAATATGCAATAGATTTCTTGCTTAACCCGGTGCAAAGAGGATGGAAGGATTTACCACAGAGGCCGCGACAATTAACCCAGTCAGCATTGGTGCTGTCGATTACGCAATGGGAATTACCGCAGATTCTTTCCATTGTTAAAGTACTTAAAATTGGGTCACACTGACAGAGGGGAAAGACCGATTAACGTTTATTATGAAGTTCGGAAAATTCGAAATTCAGCGAAAATTGATTCGGTTGCACTAGTTTAAGGTAGGTCAGCGTCGATTTGAGGGCGCGTCAGCGAAAACAGCACGGAAGCGAAGTGGGTCACAAAAGAAAAAAAAAAGGGTTCAGCGGCGAGAATTAATTTAATAAATTAAATTGCGGAGCAAAGAGAAAATGCGACTGTACGCTGCGACGGTTTAACGAACTACTGTTACTGTTACAATTCAATTCTGTGTCGTTCATATTTTCACTTTTCAGAGGATAAACTGAATAAAAAGGGAGCTCTCTAACCAGATACCAGATATTTGTTTTCGCTTTTGAATTTGCCCAGCAAACTGATGAAAATAAAGTGCACAATTGGGTCATACGTATTTGCTATAAGTTTCCAAACTTATAAGCACTGAAGTTCAAGTCTTGTTTTTCTTACACATGAGGCCTATAAAACTGAGCGTGCCATTCTGTGGTGGAATTACCACATCAGTTATCGAGCAATACTGAATAATGTTGATTTGGTATGATCGCTTACGTGAACGAGTGACTAGTACCGTATTTTGGAATGCTGCCATTAGTGAACGAGTAATTTTTTGTTCGATAGAGTTGTTGGTGACGAGTTGACGTATATTGAGTAGAGAAAATGCAAGAATAAATTTAATTGTTGATATTTTGGGGTTATTTTTAATTTATTTTGTCAATTCAGTTTAGGTCGAGTTTAAATAGAATAAAAAAACCTTGTCCAAAAAGATATTACGCCAGGTTATATTAACCAAATTATGCGCACTGAATTTTGGATTCCTTCACATCTTAGCAAAAAGCTAATTGCACTGCAGCTGGAAAAGTGGAAAAGTGGCACTCTAACTAATCCTTATTTGTCTGAATGAAACTGCAATTGAGAGTATTTGTAAAATATTCTTTTATTTATATTTTTGTGCATATATGTACATAAAGTGTAGTAAAATTTTACTAAAACAATTTTGAATGTGCACACAATACTTGACCTCTCTTATGTGATAATCTCAATATATTTACTCGATCACTCGTTAACGTATGAAAAAATGTTTCGAAAAAAAAGAACAAAAACACCCTAAAAAGTGGGCGGGGTACTATATTATGAATGAATGAATTAAAGGGAATTGTATTGCCTATAATAATTTTTTTTACTTTCTAGTCTATATCTGAAAATATTGGAAAATTTAAAAAAATGGGCGTGTCCGTTTCCAGAATTTGATACGCCATATCTTTGCATATGTCTTATATTCCGCAGTTATTAATTTTAAGCCAAATAGCAGAGCCGTTAGAGCCGTTTTCAATAAAATACATTTTTTTTTTTTTGTAAAGTACCCTTAGAATGAAAATTTCAATTTCGCCTCTACGGATTATCACACCGATCCCAGAAATGAAGTGTGAACATAATCTGCCAGCCGTTTAGGCTTCAGTCGAATAGACAGACAGACCAACAGACAAATGGAATTAGCGGACCCACTTTTTGGACTTCTCCATCATAGTAATGTCAAGTTTGATTACAATTCAAGTTCGAAATTTTTCACGAAACCAATACTTGCTCTAAAGGTATAGGTGCAAGTAAAAATTATGGGGAAAGAGCGTTGAGATTCCGGTTGAAAGTTTGTTCACGATACTAATTTCTTCCGGGGGAAATTTTTTTCCTCATTCGAAATTTAGTGACAATACTTATTTTTCGAAAATGGGAAATATTTTGGAGGAATTTTTGCTTACAATAGCCCTAATTAAGAACTCTCATAATGAAATTGTTTCCACAACCCACTACTTTCAAAAATTAAGGTACGCCATATTTTTTTGAGAGCGCCGTGGCTCAAGTGGTTAGTGCGTTGAACTACAAAACCTAAAATTTCTTTCACGGTTCCACCTCTCGCGAGCGTCTGACAAACATTCGAGGGTATAACTGTCATGAAAGAGCCCTTCGGATACGGCAATAACCAATAGATCTTAATGATTCACAGCTATGTTGGTACACCTAGATTATTCGAGAAAAATGCATGGGGGAAACTGACATTAAATTTTATTATAAAATATTTTCGCAGAGACCCAAAAATGAAACAATAAATATGTATTTTTAGACTTCATTTTTGCGTTATAACTTTAAATACAGTTTAAGCAGGCAGTAAATCGAAATCATCGCTGACATGAACAATGGGAACGTGAGTTTCTTCAATCAAATGTTGGGATTTATTATCGCATAAATTATGTTCCTTTAATAATGCCTCCCAGTCCATTCTTTGTATAGCATGTAAGCTTTCTGCTTCATTGTGATGTCGCAAAACCATCGCCTCCTGTAAGACAAACAATTTAATAGCAAAATTGACTTTTATATGTACATATGTTTGTGCGTGATTTGACAATTTTTTTAATATCCTAAAAAATTATTGCTTTTCAAGGTTCAAATAAAAAAATAAGTTAAAAGTTAATATTTCAGAGCACCTGAAATTCATTCGGAGATGATGATTCATGTAATTATTTTTGTCTAACAGCAAGCGCCTTGAGGGTACGCCGAGCATTCACAACAAGGAGATATGTAATATATAATATATATAATTTAATCCACATACCCAGATTGTGGATGGATCACGTGACCAAAGAATTGGGTTGTTAGTACATACATATATCAAGGTTAATTAATTTTTTTAAATAGATCGTTATTTTTAGTTGTTTTCATAATTTTTATTTGTTCCTCTTCTTGTATACACATTTCTTTATTACAAGTATATTATAAGCGTTATTTTCGCACAATCCTTGAATATCTCTGCGCACGTAAACAATTTAAATATTGTATGCATATTTTTTTTTAGAAAGTGTGTGTAAATTTTTCGAGTGAAGTGACAACGGTTCTTAAAGTCATGTCTCCGGGCCCAAGCAAAAAGCCCGGAAATTGGTTCTTCGATCTCTCCGAAGATCCGCTGCCTGAACCCTAAGCCTCTTCTTCTCTTATTTGATGAATATCCCGATTTACCCAAAAGTGCGATGCAACAAATCCTAGATTCGTACTTATGGCCCCAAAAAATCCAGAAAAGCCCCTGACTAATCTAAGTGTATTCGTTTTCAGAAAAGCCATCGATTCCATAACTACCGAATAAGATAATATATCTCAGCTCATAGACGGTAACGTATTGTTTCGTGGAAGAAGCCAGAGAGCATCTGACAGATTCTTCCGCATCTTTTCCTGCTAAAATGAGTATACTTTAAAATGGCTCAAAGAGGAAATCGACAGAATGGATAAGTTATGGGAACAAAGTTAACAGTTGCGCCAAACCCAAAGGCAGGATCCATATTCCGGGGCCGACTATAACCATGGAAAGATTGGAACAATTTCTCAAAGGCCTAAACGCTGAGTTCCAAACAAACGAATGAAAGGTCCTGTCGAAGAAAAACATCTTCAGACGAGCCAAGATACAATTGTCATGCTCAACAGAGACAACTCTGCAGCTTCCATCGACAGAATTTAAGGTATGTGTTGGACTTAACATGGTTAAGGTGGGGCCGTTTTCCGACAAGCCGGGGGGTTTGATCTGATGATGAAGTTAATCTAAATTAACCTTCATCACAGTAAGCTGACCACCGCTAACCTCGTATCCTACATTACGAAAAACTATATCAACATTGCCCTCATCCAAAAACCGTGGATCTCCGGTATCAACTCCACCAGTAAGAATCGAACCTGCGTCCTGGCAAAAAACATATTAACTTTTTATTATCCTTTCCCACAGGAATAATGACCAGCCGACTTGGGAGGGCTAATAACAAGCCACTCATCATCGCGTCGGTGTACCTTCCATTTCACATTTCTTCGCCACCACTTACCGAATCCCTAGTTGACCTGGTTACTAGCACGGCCGCGAAATGATGGAACCCGCTGATGGGAGCAACAACAATAGAAGGGTCCCTACAATTCACCCATACAAAAGCTTTGGCCACGCCTACTTTTTGGGGGCGTTTTTCTCAAAAAAAAACGTTTTTGATGAAATTTTACATGTAACATCCTGAATCGCTCGACGTTTTAGTCATATTTGAGTACAAAATGCAATTTGGCCACGCCCACTTTATAGAAAAGAGGGTAGGGTATCATACGATCCGTTCCAGACGGACTGTAGCTTTTCTTTATGTTTTTACTTATTTTCCTTTTTATACCCTATCCTAAGGGTATACAGTCGAATTTCGATAAGTCGAACATCGATAACTGGAACATTTAATAAGTCGAATGAAATTGATTGGCAATAGCGCCAAGACTGAAATTTACATGTAACTCGAACTTCTATTACTCGAATGTCTTGATAACTCGAAGAGATTATTTGGCGTCACCTTCGATAAGTCGAATTCTAAAGGGGAATTCCCAAATTCTGCGTGTTTTTACAAGTTCGTTTTATAATGCATCGCTTTCGGGGGCACTGTGTTTGTATGTTCCTATGACTTGGAATACATACGTGTGGAAAATCGTGATTTCGTTATGTGTGAGTAAGAATTGTCAAATTTCTTGTTAGTAGGGGTAAGAACACACATTACTAGGTTGGTATATTGGTCGATACGAACTCACAAGCTTAGTTTTTATTTTTGAAAAAAATAGTAGGCGCCTAAAAAAACACAAAGACTATTTTAAATAATAATTATGTTCCTGTACGTTTTCTGTGTTATATACGTTCGCAAATAAATACGTATTTATATCAATTTTGTATTTTACTTAATAACTCGAAGTCTTGATAACTCGAATTTTTTTTTGGTGGCAAATGATGGTTTGAGTAATCGAATTTCGACTGCATAACACATATGTAGTTTGTAACATAGAGAAATAATCAAGATAGACCCACCGATGTACCCCAACGTCAACGTCATTTTTATTACTAAGGTGGGAAAGTCCAGTCACACCACAGTAAAGGATTGTAGACCCATCAGTCTAGTATCTTTCTTGCTCGAAACCCTAGAAAGAATATTAGAATCCATATTTGCTCCAAATTAACCCCAAGGGATGTTTCACCTGCCCAACCTGCTTAATTAAGAGCCGATCAGTAAAGACGCTACATATGTATTTGTTACAATAATCGAAAAATCGGTCGTTCAAAAATAATTTACACTAGCAGCATTCCATTGGCAGGGGAATTCAACAATGTGAACTTGAAATCACTCATGACAGCAGTAGATTAGACGCACGTGAGTCTTATCCGATAAAGTTGTCATATTACTGTTTGGAAAATGCCTGCCCACAATCGTTGACCTGCTACAAATAGCATTGAACGCCCTAAACAACATGGTCAAACGTAGCGGACTTAATGAACAAAAAACCGAATTAGTTCTCTTTACAAATATGAGCAAAATACCCGGCTTCAACCACCTAGACTGAATGCAGTCCAACTCCAAATATAAGACAAGACAAAATATCTAGGGTGCATATTTGATCGAAAGAACTGTAAAGACAATATACTTGAACAGACAAAGAAGGCTACGAAAGCCTTTAACGCATACAGCAGAATCTTCGGTAAAAAATGGCCAAAACCAGCCACCATCTACTGCGGCAAAAAGAGCCCTACGCCTCCGATAAACCTGGATGTGGAAAAGTAACCAAATCGGACACACCACCATCACCAAATCAACCTGGACTCCAAATTTCCCTCTATAGAGAGCTGGACAAATGGTGAGGTTATTAACCCTGCCTCCATATCCAACTTCACGGTTTGGTGAAAAACGGGAGAAATATTCTTAGAGGTAACATCAATCCCCCGGTCTATAAAATTTTCCTACGACCAGCAATAAGCCTATAGGCATCTACATAGACATCCAAATAGCCATCAAAGCCATCACTTCCATGTCAACCAAGTCAAAACTGGTCCAACTCAATGGCGCCCGATCTTAGAAGAATTAGAATCAGCACGACAAACCTATGCAGAGGCTGTGGCGATACAGAGGTAAAGGAAGACACAAAACGTTCCCTCTGCGAATGTCTAAGCCTTAACAGAACCAGATAATTAACTAAAGAAAATTAACTAACGAACTAGCAAGCATGCCACCTAAAACCACCCTAAAATTCATTATGAAAACGGGATGGTTCAGGAGGGCCGCTTACATCGTGGATTAAGTATTGGACGAATTGTCATGTTCTATTTCAGATATAAGGCCCAAAGCGGTGACATACGGACGGACAGACAGACATCAATCGATTTCGCTATTGATTCTGATCACGAGTACATTGAACGCTCGATATAGTGAACAATCCAATATAGTGAACACGCAATATTTGTTCTCTTGCTTTCTTTTTTGGAATGTATTATTTTTGAAGTTTTTTATGGATGAATTGTTTTTCTCTCTAATAAATTATTCTTTTTAATATATATTGTTTCCTTTTTTAGCAATCGCACATAAAAACATACAGAAAAGCTACAATCCGTCTGGAACGGATCGTATGATACCCTATCCTCCTTTCCATAAAGTGGGCGTTGCCAAATTGCATTTTATACTGAAATATGGCTATAACGTCGAGCGTTGGAGGATGTTACATGAAAAATTTCATGAAAATCAGTTTTTTTATGAAAACGCCCCCAAAAAAGGGGCGTGGCCAAAACTTTTGTATGGGGGAATCGTAGGGAATCTAAATACCTAAATATTTTGTCTTAACACAGTTTTTCGGTTTCATATAGTTTAGTGAAGTTATGAAAACATGGGCGTGGCAGTGGGCGGATTACAAAAATTTTGACACTTGTACTGTATCTTTTTCTCAGAAGTCCAGATATGAAATTTCATCGTCCTAGCTCAAAATTTAAGACCCAAAAAGCGGTGACATACGGACGGACGGACGGACGGTCACCGCTCAATCGATTTCGCTATTGATGCTGATCTCGATTATTTCTCTATGTTACAAACTATATGTCAAACTTAATATACCCTTAGGATAGCGTATAAAAATATAATAATATTCTATAATCGATATGTTGTATGGAAAAACATTCACATTTTGATGAAATTTGCTACAAGGAATCCGCTCTCGCTACAATGAACAATATCGCTAGAGTGAACAGGCCTGGCTTTCATTAGTTCACATCGAACGTCCACTGTCTATATACAAACTTTACAGGGTCTATCTTGATCATTTCTCTGTGTTACAAACTATGTGTCGAACTTAATATCGTCTGTCCGGGCTTTTGAGAAAAAGATACAGTACAAGTGTAAACATTTTTAAAATCCGCCCACTACACACGTCCACTTTTTTTTACAACTTCGCTAGATTATATCAAACCGAAAAATTTCATTAAGACCAAATGTTTAAATCACATCTAAACAAAATATTCTCATTCCCATAAACTATATTACCAAAACCCTTCCCAAAGCTCATATGTATGATGGAATAGCATTACTCAATCACAACTCCATCCAGCATCAACCAATCAACCTTAAGAAAGACATTGAACCAATAGCGAACTCAGTTCACTCAAAAATCAAATATACAGTAGTCTTACCCTACATCCATCCGAAAAAAGTTTTTAATATTAAGAACCTGGAAAACGTTTTTAACCATTCACACCAACCATGATCTCAGCTTCTCTTCCACCATTTTAGCGACTAACTCTAAATGGAAAATCATAAACAATATCTCTGGATGTAAGCACTACCCCATAATTATACCCTATCCTAAGGTTAATATACCCTTGATACATAGTTTGTAACATGGATAAATAATCGAGATAGACTCTATAAAGTATATATATTCGTGATCAGTATCAATAGCGAAGACGATTTAGCCATGTCCGTCCGTCTGACCGTATGTCACCACTTTTGGGCCTTAAATTTTTAGCTAGGAGGATCAAATTTCATATCTGGCCCACTTTTTGGGAGCGTTTTCATTAAAAACCCAATTTTGATAAAATTGTTCATGTAATATCATGTTATCGTTGTAATTTGAAAAAAATGCAGTATGCCACGTCCACTTTATTAGGTATACATGGATAGGAGGATATGGTATCAAACTATGAAGGGATCGCACCAGCAAGCACTTAAACATCAATTAATTAATTGTTCAATCATACTTCGATACCTGAAACCCAAGCAATTGTACATATTACCGTTTATGTATTTTCGATGCATAAACGAAATACATGCATTATGCGACGGTCGTTCACTTATGATGGAAAATGCTGATTATGCAGCGCGTGTATTGATTTGGAGTTTAAGTATTGAAGGTATGAATAGCGTGTAATTAGTTTGATAATTTAGTATATAAGCCAAACGTTTTGTTCAATAAAAGGGGATTCTTCTTCGGTCTTTTGAGAGTCAACCGTGAGTTTTGATTTGATTTTCACTACAAAGTCAAACCCTGAAGTAGCAGGTAACTGCTACAAAGGCTTGAGTCAAAAGGCGCAATAGCCGAGGCGAGGGACCTGCCAGGAGGCGAAAAAAAAAGAAAGTCACAAGCCGTTAAATTGTTGAAGGAACTAATGGAATAATTCATCTTTACAAGAAAACTTAACGCAAAGAATTAAAGGGAAAAATTCAGTTCCCAGTTTGCACTGGCTACTAGATACAAAACCGATTCAGAAGATCTAGTGAACAACAGTATTGAGGATTTAAGTTCGACATCCGAAGAAGACGAATCGTTAAATTACGAATAGACGAATTACGACGTTAAATCGGAATCCTTCCCTCCTACCCCCACGGTAAAAATTAGACAACTCACCATGAGCGAATTTGATTTCAATACTACGCAGAAATTGGCAGTATTAACGTGTGAAAATAATAACACCCGAACTGAAAATATTAGGGACTTTCTTAAGAGCATAGAGTTTTACCATGACAAACTTCGTGAAACTGCCAAGAGAACCCTAATCACATTTTTGCTTGAATGTAAAATCCAAGGAAAGGTACTAACTGAACTAGGGACTACCGGACCGAGTACATTCCTAACAATCTTCAAACACACAGGAATAATACTTACCGAGCAAGAGGTAACCAATCTAATACATTACATAATAACAGTTCTAGAAGTAATAATAGACCGAATCCAAACACAAATAACTTCGAAAACGTAACAAGGCAAAACCAATATGATCAAAGAAATGCCGTTTATACCCTGACTGAGGGAAACGACTTACCCGATGATGGGGAAGCCGGCCGATCGCTGCCACCAATTGCTTTATGTTCAGGTGGCATAGCAAACGGCATATATGTCCAACTTAAGCTTAACAACCGAACAAATTAAATCTTTTAATAGGCACCGGAGCATCAATTTGTACCATGAAGCAACATGTACTAAACCAAAACACTACCATAAACACTAACAATAGTGTACCCGTAGGTACCGTAGAAAACATTTAATCATGTTTGGTGGACAGTTTGGAGGTTACAAGGTCATTTTTCTCTGGGGGTTGACAGTTGAGTAATCATGTGTGTAGTCCTTCCATATGTCCCGTCTTGTATTTTCCAACTCCGTTTTTAATTTTTTCTGGGCGTCAGTTTTGTTGTATGTAGAGAAGGTAATAAATGAGTCTGTCGCAGCTTTTGCAGCTTTGTCTGCTTCTTCATTCCCTGTAATTCCGACGTGTCCGGGAACCCATACAATTTTTAGACTATTTTTGTCCCTGAGCCCTTCTATTATAGGTGTCGTGGATAGGCAGTCAGTGCAGACAAGTATCTTTTCGTTTGGAAGTAATCTTGTAGCAAGGAATACTCCAAGAGCCTCAGCAGTGAATATGGAAGAATATAATATACCCTTCATAAGTGTATTGTTGACGTTGTCGACCACCGCGAAAGCGGTGCGGTCTACTATTGATGCATCGATGGAAAGCAGTGACCAATTTGCATCTATGAATTTTTGCGTTATGTCTTTAAACATCGCTTTGTATACCTGATTGCTTGTAGTCAATCTCTGATAGTGGTGAAGCTCTGATATAATGGAGGATTCATCAATGAACCATTGAGGATGTGCTTTTTTGGCGTCCAGTATTATGGGTGATGCTCTAGATGTCATAAGTTTCGGAATGAGAAGAGTCGTGAGATATTCAAGTCTTTCTTCGACCGAAACAAGACCAGGGCGCTATTTCCACTTTTCACTTTGTACTTTTCAACTTTTCAATTTATCTTTGCAAATTTCGTTTCACCAAACGCAAATTTGCAAAAAGGAAAATATTCTTTTGAAAAGTTGTAAAAATTACCTTTTTTGCATTTTTCCTTCCACCATTTGCAAAGTGACAAGTATGTTTTTGCAAAATACGAACTATTTTCAGTTTGCAAAAAATTCTTCCATTTCGTTTCACCAAACAAATTAGAAAACATACCGAAAAGCTACAATCCGACTGGAACGGATCATCTGATACCCTATCCTCCTCTCTATAAAGTGGGGGTTGCCAAATTGCATTTCGTACTCAAATATGGCTATAACCTCGAACGTTTGAGGATGTTACATGTAAAATTTTATCAAAATCGGTTTTTTGATGAAAACGAACATAAAAAGTAGGCGTGGCCAAAACTGTACTATGGGTGAATTGTAGGGAATCTGAATACCTAAATATTTGGACTTAACAAAATTTTTCGGTTTCATATAATTTAGTGAAGTTTTAAAAAATTAGGCGTGGCAGTGGGCGCATGTAAAAAAAATTTACAGTTCTACTGTATCTTTTCGTCAGAAGCCCAGATATGAAATTTCAGCGTCCTAGTTAAAAATTTAATGCCCAAAAATCGGCTTTATGATGAAAACGCCCCCAAAAAGTGGGAGTGGCCAAAACTTTTGTATGAGTGGATTGTAGGGAATCTGAATACCTAAATATTTGGTCTTAACAAAATTTTTCGCTTTCATATAATTTAATGAAGTTATGAAAAAGTGGGTGTGGCAGTGGGTGGATTTAAAAAATGTTTACACTTGTACTGTATCTTTTTCTCAGAAGCCCAGATATGAAATTTCATCGTCCTAGCTCAAAATTTAAGGCCCAAAAAGCGGAGACATACGGACGGACGGACGGTCATCGCTCAATCGATTTCGCTATTGATGCTGATCACGAATATATATACTTTATAGCGTCTATCTCGATTATTTCTCTATGTTACAAACTATGTGTCAATCTTAATATACCCTTAGGATAGGGTATAAAAATTAGGAAAAAATTAATTTGCAGTTGAGCTTTTGTTGTGAACAATAGTACACAAAGAGTTGTAAAATTAAGAACCAATTTTGAAATAATTGGAAATAATTTTTCAACCCTGGAAAGCTTCCGTTTAACAAAGACGAAAATTGAATGTCTTTTGCCAAAAAGAAATAATTTCTTAAGTCCCTTGTAAAAAAACAAAACTTGCATGACTGGGTGTACGTACTTGCTGCTAGGTAAAAATGAATAAGTTTTGAATTATAATTTATTTTTATTTTTAGTTTTAATAGAACTTCATGGAGTATTAGACAAAAAATATTTTTTTAACCCAACTAATTTTACGAAAACAAAACTTACTCTATATTACATGTGGGTGCAATTAAATATACATACACGCGTATGTTTCATTTTGCAACTTTGCGCACAATTACAAATGCAAAGTTCGCTTTTTAATTGGTGAAACGCTTACACTTTTCACTTTACAAAAAAATCTGAAAAAGTGTAAAATGCAAAATCGTCAAAACTTTGCATGTTTAGTGAAACACATTGCACCTGTACTTTGCAGGAATTAAATTTTTTGAAAAATTGCAAAGTACAAAGTGAAAAGTGGTTGGTAAAATAGGGCCCAGCTTCTACTAATACGCCGTTTATTGGTGTTGTTCTGAAGGCTCTAAGGACGATCCGAACGGCGGAGTGACACTGCGAATAGAATAGTTGGATGGAGGCTTTTGGACACTTGCCGTAGATTGTAATCGGTCTTTGACAATATAATGGATTTAATAACTCTAATCATAGTGTTGACATGTTTCTCACCGTACCGGGAAAAACTTAGGGTGATTTACTTGAACCTTCACCATAGCAAAGCTACATCAGCAATGCTGACCAGATGTTTTGTTAAGGAATCGATTGATATCGCCTTGTTGCAGGAGCCTTGGATCTTCAAAGAAATGATTAGAGGTCTACCTGAACGTATTGCCACTTTACACTATGTGCGATCTGGTGAAAGAGCTAGATCTTGTATCCTAGTGAGTCACGGAGTTAAAGCGCTCATGCTGCCGCAACTTTGTATCCCTCACCTTGTCGCTGTGAGTCTGCATACCATCTGCATATCTGCCGTATGACTCCCTAGAACCTACCCCAACAAAAGAGGTCTCTGGTGAATGTTTGCAGGGAAAGGACCGAAGATCTAGTGATTGGTTGCGATACTTATGCACACAGTGCAGTGTGAGGAAGCATCAACGATAACTACAGAGGAGAAGCTTTATTCGAGTTTGTAGTGTGCAAAGAGCTAACTATTGTCAACAGAGGAACAGAACCGACTTTTGTGGATGCGAGACGAAGGAAAGTTATTGACGTGACTCTGTGTAGTAATAGAATGCTTGATATAATATCAAATTGGAAGGTAATGGATCAGACAATGATGACGGACCACACATCCATCTCATTTGATGTTCGATAGGGATCTAAAAGGAAAGAAGATCGAAAATATGTCAGGATTCCCAGGAACACGGACATAGTAAAACACCAGGAAGTGTTACGGGATAAACTGAATGGGAAGGTAACCAAAATACCGAAAACCACTTGCGATGTACAGTCGCAGCTGAAGTATGTACAATCAGCTGTTGAAAATGTATACCAAGAGGCGACCTACTTTAGTAGATGAAAAGGACTCCACGCCTTGGTGATGTACATATATACCGGTAACATGGAGGGAAACAAATGTGGTGTTTCTTCCAAAACGGGGAAAAAAGGACTACACCGAAGCGAAGTCCTTCAGACCGGTCAGCCTAACATCATTTCTGTTGAAAACAATGGAAAGAATCGTGGTGGACCATATGAAGAGCACGGCGCTGAAAGCGTGTCCTTTGAGTAGTAGACAACATGCATACAGAGCTGGCAGGTCTACGGAAACAGCGCTGCACCGGAGGCATCGCAATGACCATAATAATGGACATTGAAGGTGCCTTCGATAAGATATGCTTCGAAAGTCTGAGAGTAGCCTTAGAAGAACGCAGGGTTAACCCATTGGTAGTGAAATGGGTGCACTATGTGAAAAATAGGGCGATAAATATTCAGACGGCAACTTCAAGACTTAGGGCATGTTTAGAGATCGCGGGTGCAATACGGACGACACGAACATGCGCAATGGAACTGATCCTAGGTATGCTGCCGCTCGACTTATTTATTAAGAAAGCGGCGGCCTCCATGGCACTTCGTTTGCACCGGGATGCCAACTGGCACTGGCGCGGTACTATCTATGGTTATAGGAAAATCCTGAATCTCCTGAAAAACGAGATTAGGGAGTTGAATATGCCCATGGAAGGCATAAATAGAATGCGTATTACCGAAAAGTATCACAAAACTTTTATCGGAGATGGAGCACTTCCGGAAAAGAAGATATACCTCATTCTATCACGCCGAGATAATTGCTCTGGTGCATGCGTTGGATCACCTTAAAGAGGGTAGAAACGTTACCATAGCACTGCACAATCAATCAGTGATTAGACGCCTGGAACAAACAGATATCAATACATCACTGGCATTGGAATGTATTCATAAACTCAATGAGTGCTCATCTCGAAATGATATGACGCTGCTCTGGGTTAGAGGGCACGTAGGGACTGAGTGGAACGAAAAGGCGGACTCTCTGTCAAAGCAGCGGTCAAGCTCGGAGCTCTTTAGTCCGGAACCATTCGCTGCAATTGGCAGAGGGATGGTAGAACAAATGATTAGCAACTGGGCCGCGGCGGAAGGCAGGCGAAAATCGCTATTAAAATGCCGATTGGCACAACTTACAGAAAAGTTCTAAGCTTTGGAAGTCGGGACGGCAGCACATATATTTTGTCAATGTCCGGCGTTAGCTAGCAGAAGAAGGGAGGTCCTGGGGAGCCACTGGGTAGAAACCCAGAGGATGAACCAGATTTCTGTCAAACAGATGCTAGCGTTGACACGAGGAATCAAAGCCAGAGAGGAACTGTGAAGAAATCCAGAGAGACTCTCCGGCTAAGATGGATCGAGGAAGAGAGAAAAAAAGGGACCAAGTACAGTGGTCTGGTTCGTAATCTCTCGAACAATATATATGTATATATATAAGAATGCTTAGATGTTAGATACTTAATTATATTTAATCTGGTAGCTAGGTTTTTTTTGTTAAATATGCACAGTGATTCTTAAAGTTAAACTTAAAGTCAAACATACAGAAAAGCTACAATCCGTCTGGAACGGATCGTATGATACCCTATCCTCCTCTCTATAAAGTGGGCGTGGCCAAATTGTATTTTGTACTCAAATATAGCTATAATGTCGAACATTTGAGGATGTTACATGTAAAATTTTATCAAAATAGGTTTTTTTATTATAACGCCCCCAAAAAGTGGGCGTGGCCAAAACTGTTCTATGGGTGAATTGTAGGGAATCTAAATACCCAAATATTTGGTCTTAACAAAATTTTTCGGTTTCATATAATTTAGTGAAGTTATAAAAAAGTAGGCGTGGCAGTGGGCGCATGTAAAAAAAATTTACACTTGTACTGTATCTTTTTCTTGGAAGCCCAGATATGAAATTTCAGCGTCCTAGTTAAAAATTGAAGGCCCAAAACTCGGTTTTGTAATGAAAACGCCCCCAAAAAGTGGGCGTGGCCAAAACTTTTGTATGGGTGGATTGTAGGGAATCTGAATGCCTAAATATTTGGTTTTAACAAAATTTTTCGGTTTCATATAATTTAGTGAAGTTATGAAAAAGTGGGCGTGGCAGTATGCGGATTTCAAAAATTTTTACACTTGAACTGTATCTTTTTCTCAGAAGCCCAGATATGAAATTTCATAGTCCTAGCTCAAAATTTAAGGCCCAAAAAGCGGTGACATACGGACGGACGGACGGTCATCGCTCAATCGATTTCGCTATTGATGCTGATCACGAATATATGTATATACTTTATAGGGTCTATCTCGATTATTTCTCTATGTTACAAACTATGTGTCAAACTTAATATACCCTTAGGATAGGGTATAAAAATAACGCCAATATACTTAATGAATTAACATTACAAATATTATTATTTTTAAAATTAAGTGAAATGTGTTTTAAGCAGCTCGTTTTTTTACAAATATGTAGAGAGGTTGCACCATTGGTCTATATCTTTTAGGATATTAGAAAATGTGGATGCAGTTTTTGTTAAATCTGTATATTTGCAAATATTATCAAGTCATCGGCGTACAGACAGTGCCGTATGGTATTATATTTGGCTTAATTCATTGAAAGCGATCATAAAAATAACTACCGAGAGTGGTGATCCTAGGAGGATACTCTCCTTGATGTATTCCAAAATCTTTGGGCCTATTTTCCATTGGATGAGTTTGTTTAAAACTATGTGTATGCCAATTCTGTCAAAGGCTTTTTCAAAGTCGATTGACAGAATTGTAATATGGTTCTTTGATGATAATGCGGACGAAACAAAGTCGTCAAATGTGAAGGAAAGTATCCATTGTGCCCCAACCGTGCTTGAAAGTTTGGTTTAGATTTATGAGGCTGTTTTTCTAAAAACCAGTATAAGCGTTTTGAGATAATTTTCTTTAGAATTTTCCCGACACATGTTAAGAGGGATGTAGGTTGATATCCATTAACTTCGGTGGCTGTTTTGTTCGGCCTTTGTATTGGGACCACACTGGCAAGTTTCCATACTTGGGGAATGGTTCCTTTGTCAAAAATTAAATTATAAAGTGATAATATACGTTGTTTGAGGACTAAGGGTACATTTTTGATCAAGGGGTATGAAATTATGTTGACGCCGGGGGTTTTCCCTTTAGCCGTGCTAAGACTGTTTCCGAGTTCAATAAGTTTGATGGGAGTTTCGATCGAGCTAGCAGAAGGTGGATGGTAGAGGTGAGGTGGGTTGCTATTTAATACAGAATATTTAGCTTGGAGGAAATCAAGTGAAAAATTTGGGTCACTGGCCTGGTTAGACCAGGTTTTGGCGAATCGCTCAGCAATATCAGTAGGAGATGTTAGTGTGTTTGTATCAGATCTGATGATATTTATAGAGCGAGGATTATAGTTGCCAGTGAGGGATCTTATGTTGCACCAGAGTTGTTTACAAGAAGCTTTAGGTTTGATGTTTAATGTAAAGTTTTCAAAGCTAGTTTTTCTTGTTGGATTTTCGATAGGCAATACGGTTTTCTTGATTGGGGTGCTTTTTGAAATTATACCAAGCTTTCTGTTTAGTTTTTCGGAGATTACTAATTTCGCAATTCGAACAAAGGGCAGATGTTTTTTGGGAAAAGGAACGAATTTGGGGAATGGATAAGGCAGCTGCACTTCTAATAGCTTTATGTATGAGGGCTGCTTCTTTATTTATGTTGGGGGATGGCACTGTGAATGTAATTAGATTTGATGCTATGTTTTGAAACAGCGGGCAGTTGGCTTTATCAGTTAGGAAGCTTGGAAGCCGTCTTGAGTTTAAGGACTGAGTACCTACCGTCACTGTTGTGATTAGAGGAAAATGGGCACTACCGTGCAGGTGAGGCAGTGTTGTGTATGTGGCGTTGGGATATAAAGGTCCATTCACAGCTCAGCGACCTGCGAATAGGCGAACTGCGAACAAACCTTTTTTAGCATATTTATAAACACGGCATTGGCAATTTTATTATTCCAAAAGAACAGAACTTAATTTATCTATCGACTGATATAACAAAAAGTCGATTTCCAATTAGTTTTTGTGAAGAAATTAACAATTCGCTGATTTTTCCGCGAATAGGCGAATGTCTTTTGCGAACTGTCAAAGTTTATTCACATTCCACACGATGTAGGACGCAATGCACATTCCCGCGACCAAAATATTCGCTAGAGTTTAACCTCACAATTCTTTTTTTTTGTTCTTGGTGGTTGATTAGTGCTCGTAACCCCCGGTCTCCACTAGCTATCAACCGATAGATTTGCAAAGCTCGTGGTGACCATTGACCAAAGCGAGCTATAAATTGATAGCAAGCGATATAGCATGCTTTGAAAGCAGCCCAAGCTTTCATTTTGTTGTCAATTGCAGTGGCAGTGTTGCCATAATAAATATTTTGTATGTGGTGTGGATGCATTATTTTTTTTTATATAAATTTTTTTTTTAATATTTTTTTGTGGTTGTGATTGGTGTATTTTGCTTATAAGCATTACAGTTGTTCACACTCTTTCGATGTTCGATGCTTTTAATTGTCTTTAATTGACTATTCTCTGAGAAATTTGTCCTCACCTCCTAAAGTTTTGAAAGTTACTGCAAAAATTAGGAGCTCTAATTTAACTCTAATAAAGACATTAAGAATTAATTAGGAACACAGGACTTCAGTGAACTCAAAAGAAAATGTTGATTTTCAATCGAAAAATAGAACAGGAGAAACATTTTCAAAACTGTCACGCAACAAGAGATTACTGTCTGATTGTTTTTGTCCACCCTCAAAACGGAAATTCATCTTGCACCCCTAATGAGAATGTAATTAGCTAATGACACTATTATATATTTCCGGAGAAGTCGCTTTCATTTCCCCACAATATATCTTTCAACAAATGAGTCTCAATATCATGTAGTGTTCTTTTTGCTAAAAACGGTTTAACCCAAAAATTTATGTTTTTTTTTTTTTTTGTTTTCTCTGCCGATTTAGCTGGTTCAATAATTTCATTGCTTTAATGCACTCTACGTGTTTTTTATTCGGCGACGCCATTTCAATTAAAAAATTAAATTTAATTAAAATTAATCACAGGCATTTTGCAAGTTCGGTAGATAAATCATTTATCTATTTTTTAAAACTCTGTTTCCCTTAATAAAATGATTTAATTTACTTCCACATTATTAATTTTTTTTTCTATTTCCTGGAAAAAAGGAAAATCATTTGGTTACACCGCCCTTCAGTGCCTTGATACACTCAACACACATTTTGGGTATCTGTGTGTGGCTTATGCTATGTCCGGGAAACTAAATCCGGGATTTAGCGAAAAAAGATTTAGATTTACGTAGGCTGTCCCCACCGGGATTAAGGATTTATATTAACGTTTGCTGTGAAGAAGATAGTCACAGTTGGTGAATTTTTTTATAATTTTTGGAAGTGAGTACAAATTGTATTGCTGTCTATAATTAATTAAAGATCAGAATTACTAAAATGATTGCCAAAAATGTTTTAAGCCCTGATGCATTGAACAAGCATTTTGGATTTTTTTTTACGTTTTCCATTTTGTTTTTTATTTTTTCTTTGTCAGCACATAAAAATGACATGTGCTGATATAAAAAAGGATTGTTCGATTTGTGTCGCATGAGGATTTAAGCGGGATTTATTATAAATCCCGGATTTTGATGGGGTTTATAGGTGGGTTTATTTAGGTGGATTTGGGGAAATCATATCTAAATCCCGGATTTAGAAAACTAAATCCGGGTTTAGATTTACGCAGGCTGTCCCCACCGGCATTTAGGATTTATATTGACGTTTGCTGTGAAGGAGATAGTCACCGTTGGTAAAATTTTTATAATTTTTGGAAGTGAATACAAATTATATTGCTGTCTATAATTAATTAAAGATCAGAATTACTAAACTGATTGCCAAAAATGATTTAAAACCTGATTTGCTCGATGCATTTTGGATTGTTTTTTTTGACGTTTTCAGTTTCTTATTTTTTTTTTTTGTAAAAAAGGATGATTTAAGTGGGATTTATTATAAATTTTGGATTTAGATGGGATTTATAGATGTCAAATCGTATGGTAAATTCTTGAGATTAAGTGAAGATTTAGGTGGATTTAGGGAAATCATAGCTAAATCCCGAATTTAGTTTTGGTGGGGACATAGCATTAGGAAATGATCATGTATGATACTGCACGGATTGCACTGTGTGTTCGCGAATGTGTAGCACATTGTAAAATATTATATGGGGAATATGTACTATGCAGAGATATAGTTGGTACTATGTAGTACACGGAGTAAAATGTTCATCCAGCATTGACGTGGTTGAATATCGGGGGAAAACCAAAACACACATAAGTTATCACTTTCGATGCAAACAAAATACCAATACAATGAAAATCGTTTTATGTATACACAATTTAACCTCGCATTATTAACTCAGCGTGCGGTTGGAGTAACAGACACCCTTATCTTACCCCGGGGTAAAATTGACCCAGTGTGCGCTGGCCCATTATGTATAGTTTTCCGATGGAGATTTTCAAAAAATTTCCCTTGTTTTTTTTTAGGGATAACTATTATAAGCAGCTATTTCTCTCCGTATACGCTGCCTCTCCGCTAGGTACAGGGCATCCCAGTTAAGAAGGTCAATCCTTTAAGAGGAAATTCCTGAAGTTCCGGCGAACAAAAAATCGTATCGAAGGGGGGTCTATTTTCATTCCATTTACCGTTATAGCCCGTAGAAGTAGGAAACCTTAGATTTGGAGGTATAACTACTCTTAATGGTATAACTTCTGAACTATTATAGCTACAAAAAAGGTTTGGTTTCAGTAGCGCATAAATGTGTAATTAAATAAAACATAATATTTGATGTTGGCACCATTGGCTTTAATAACTACTGCTATTCGTTTTGGCATTGATCTTATTAGTTTGTGCCACCAGCCTGAACTTATTTCGTTCCAGCCTTATTCCAAAACAAATTTAAACGAAACTTGGTATTATTGGGTAGTTCCGGATAATAAGCTGCGTTTACACTTTCGTTCTTATACCCGGTATTCGGTGTTTGCCGGTATTTGGTGTTTTTATTTGGCGTAGACGAGGCAAATATGTCTCATGAAATTAATTTGCCTAAGGACTCAATAATTCGGTACATTTGTTTTATTTTTAAATATTTTTGTTTGACAAAAAATGGCTTTTTCTACAACTTCTCTTACCGGGTATAAGAACGAAAGAGTAAACGCAACTTAATATCCGGAACTACCCAATAATATCAAGTTTCATTTAAATTTGTTTTGGAACAAGAGTGGAATGAAATAAGTTCAGGCTGGTGGCACAAACTAATAAGATCCATGCCAAAACGAATAGCAGGAGTTATTAAAGCCAATGGTGCCAACATCAAATATTATGTTTTATCTAATTACACATTTATAACGTAACTGTTAAGTTTTGGAATATAGTTGTTTTGCAGTTTGTAAAATTTCTTACAAATTTGGCCGTATTTTCAGTAAGTGAACAGACCTATTAAATTGCAAACATACCTATATCAGATATTCATAATTTAAATTTAATACATACATATTTGTGTTTTGATTTATATTTATTCAACATACCTTTATTTTTTCCCATTTGTCATCAACGTCTTGAAGCCAACTGAGAAATAATCGACCATTATAACGAGATCGAGCATTTCTATCCTTCTCTTCTTGTTCCGGTGTAATCAAGTTATAAATTTCCTCATCCTTTAATAGAATGCAAGCTGAAAATGGCACTGATTGGCATGCTAAGCTTCGTGCAGCTTTTCCGTGAACTCTCAGTATTTCTTGTTCAACAGCTAACCCTAGTTTTTCTTTCTCTACAATGTGTCTTATTTTTAATTTAAAACGCTCGCCTTCCTGCGAAGTAAATAAATCAATCATTTGGGGAGGTAAACTCGACGGAATATTGAGGGAAAACTCAGGTGCGTTCTTGTTTGCCAATAGGTATGAGCGTCTATTCATTAAGTAGTCATTAAATCCTTGTGGAGGGCGCGGTTGAATAGGATATAAACTCCTGTGCTTTTTTTCTATTTGCTTCCGTATATTTAAATACATATGATAACAATTTGTAAAAGGGTGATCATGTGGATGAATATCATTTACAGTGTTACTTGTATCGGATACAACTGTTGTTGGAGTAGTTTTCACGAAACTGTCCTCTTGTTTTGCACGTATTTTTCTTTTACGTGGATGTAACTCAACTGAATTTGACTGCATTTCTTTTATAGAAGATGTTGAGGATGCTGAAGGACTCGGAGCATTTCCACTTGGCTCTGTTTCCGATGTATGAGGTTGTGATTGTGGACTAACTGTGCATGGGTTATTGACAAGGCTTACACTTTTTTCGTTTGTATCACTAAGTGTAGCAGGGGAAGGAGAATTACTTTGAAGTTGTGGAGATGAATTATTTGAACTTCTGTCTACATTATGACCACCCGAGCGATGTGAACTTCGAAGTATTCTTTGTTGACCTTTTTCTTCACTGGTCAGTTTACAATTTTTTTCTTCTTGTAAAACAATAGCACTACTAGCAGTATTATTCTTATGTGACACTTCTGTTGGACTATTACATCGAGAAGTATTCGCGTCTTTTTCTGCAGATATAGAATCATTGCTGTTTGACGAAGACACTACATATGGTAGTGCAGGATGACTTCGGGTTGAATTGGTCTTACCATTTCGTGATCCACATTCTAGGTCATTGGCACAATTTTGTTGCGGTATAACAATCTTTAGCGGTGGAACTTTTGGCCCACTACCGGAAGCTATCTCTATAACTTTTGCTTCATCTGTCTCTATGTCGCTATCATGTGTTTTCGGTAAAGTAAGCTTTGGACTGACGCAAGGGCTTCTTCTTTCGGTATTCAATTTCATTGCTACTGTATTTGTTTTTGATAAACCAACACTTTGTTTTAAGATTTTTTCGTGTCTTGCTGGTACTTTAGTATTTATAGTGCCTTTTGGACTATCCCTGACACTTTCCGACTCCTTTCGTTTTTTTCTTTTTGATTCGTCCATATCTACTGATTCGTCCATTTCTGCATCAGAATGTGGACGCTTCATTTGGATATTAGAATTTACATTTCCTGATTTTGTGTTAGAAATAGAATCCTCTTCAGAATATACATCGTCCAAATGAACTGAAGTTATCGGTTTATCGATTTTACTTCGTGATTCGTTTTTCTCATCTTCATTAGCAAATGAGTCCTTTGAGTTTTTTTTTAAAGAGAATACATTACCTTCTTCATTATTTTCGCAATTGACTGCTGCAGATTCGTCGTGACCTTCACTGTTTCTTCCTTGATCGGGCAATATATTCCTCTTTGCAGATTGAGAAGTTTTGCTGTTCATTTGATTAAGATCTACTTACAATAAAAAATGTTATTTAAATCGTATCTAAATGTTCATTTAGTTTAGTTACCTCTTATAGAGCACATATATGAAGATATACTGGAGGCTGCTACATCCGCTGGAGTTTTGCCTTTCCTATTTTTAGCGTAAACATCTGCACCTTTTTCAATAAGTAATTTAACGAGCTTCAAATTTCCTATAACAGCAGCATCATGCAGTGGTGTATCGTCATCCAAGCCTTTTGCATTTACGAGTGCTCCGGCCTTAATCAGTGAAAATGCAATATTGTAGTGACCATGATTACAAGCCTCATGGAGGGGAGACCAACCTAAATAATGCAATTTGGAGTGAAATTAGAATTATTATTTTACAAATGAATATGTATAGCAAAATAATCGGTTCGACACATCTTTAGTGGCGACGTTGGATTTAATGTTCTACAAATTAATATAAGAAATTAATCACTTCAACACAATTTTTTGAAGTGCAACTAAAACGCTACCTAAATCCTATTGGAATCCGCCGAGCAATTAGCGGAGGCCCTGGACTGCTGTAAAGCATCCATCCAAGAAGTGCGACGAAATGGGCCGGGCAAAAGAAGGGTGAAAAACTATGATATCTACTACGGTGATTGCTACCGACAACAGATGCAGCGCCTATTTGTATGCGGGTTTATTATTGGAGACAGACTTAAGCCAGAAGTCTTGAGTTTCAGTTATGTAAACGAGCGTCTCGTTACAATTCGCTTCAAGACTGAATTCGCTAACATTAACCTGATAAGCACTCATGCAGTAAAAGAGGAGAAAAATGAATATACCATAGACAGATTCTACGAGCTCTTAGACAAAACGTACGAGCAGTATGTATGTATGTATGTACGCAAATATTCGTATTCGTGATTTTTTTTTGTAATAAAACGAAAGCAGATGTGATGATAATAATAGATTTTAGTTTATTCATGCTAAAATCTTCAATGCTAAAAATTCTACTTTTAGTACACGTTTGAAAAGAAAAATATTACACGCACTAAAAATTGTTTAAATTAAAAAATGATTCTGCGGCCAAACACTTTTTGCATTGACTGAAATCAAATTCAAAATTAGTATCCTAGTCAAATATGAAACGAAATGAAATTTGGACTATTTTTAGCACAAATTGTTAAAAGGGGAATCCCTCGCAGTCTGCACTTTCATAGGATGCCATGTCTTTTAAATTTTTTTTTTAAGTTCGTTATAAGCGATACATAAATTCAGTCCCTGTGTACAAAATCTTTGCTATAACCGATGTCGTTATAAGCGACAGCGTAATTTGTATGTATTTTAGTTGGGACTTCGAGGTTTGGTCGTTATAACCGATTTTGACAAAAGTGGATAAAATAAAAAAATATAATTACAATTAAAAAAAAAGTTAATAAGGAAACAAAAAATAAATGTTTTTTGATCAGTTTTTTACGTTGAAATAAACTTTTTATCTTTTTTAAGTTCTCTGGTAATTCATTCATTATTTTTGGAACTGAAACAATATTAAGATTGTTTTGTGTGATTAAGTTAACGCTTGAGTTTTGAGTTTTCTATACACAGTACGGGAAATGTGGAACATCTTCTCAGATATGCAATTGCAAACATTGCCTTTTTCAAATCCGCTCTTACTTTATCAATGTGGTTTTTTCCAATGAAATGACTGTCCATGATATGTTTTTATATTCAACGACTATCTCTATAATTTCTATTCCATTGTTTGGACAATTTTCGTTCTCGAACTTGATTTGTAGTTCAATCTGTTTGTGGCATGGCAGGCGAATATGCATAACTTTCGTTTTCGAAGCGTTAATAACAAGTCCCATGTCGTGACACTATTACACTGCTTTATTGAATTCCCCTTGTAAAATATTTCTTGCAGTTTGAAGCAATTTATCCAATACGACTAGAGCAGTGTCACCAGCGAATGGAAAGACTATTTTTGAGAGTTCTCACCAGTTCATCATGCGATGAATATTATTGGTCCTGATTTTGATACTTGCGTAGTAAACTTCTTTATTCCGTCTTACTTATTTTGTCCTCAATCCTTACTTCAAATCTCCTGTTTTTGAGATAGTTTCTTAACCAGGCAGACAGGGGACCCCTTACACCAGCACGCTCTAAAACCTCCATTAGTTTATCGTGTTCTAACGTATCGAAGGCTTTGCTAAAATCTAGGAATTATTTTGCTCTAGATTACTGTTGATAAGGTTAACCAATTCCCCTAACTGTTTTGTACTCTTTCCTCTCTGGAAACCGTATTGAATTTTTGTATAAAACTCCGTACCTTCCAATGAAGTTCCACAATCTGCTAACTACAACTTCCCCCAGACATTTGTCTGTCACAGGCAATATTGAAATGGGTCTATAATTTTCAATACAATTTTTTTTTACCACCTTTATAGATTGGTGATACCACCACAGTTTTTAATGTTTCAGGAATCTTTCCCTGTATTAGGCTTAGGTTCATATTTTGGACATAATTGGTGCAAACACATCAGCGTTTGCCTTAAGCTCCTGTACCCTTAATCCATCTATTCCAGGTGCTTTATTTTTATTAATTTTGCTTAATACTTCCACTTTGTTTGTTTCTTCTACAAATATTGAGTTTGGTATTAATTGACTCGTATAGTTTCTTGTAATATTATTACAATTTATTTTTAGTATTTATATATTTATTCAACAAAAGAGTTTAACAAGATACTACTAGATATTAAGATCTTATAATTAAGTATCAAGATAGAATTTACAAAGTTCATATTAACAGAAGAAATGGGAAAAAAAGAAAATACAAAATAAAAAATATAAAACAGTAAATAACTTTATATACTAACTTGAATTCAGCAAACTTAAATTAATGTGATTTTAAATAATATTAGGAAAATGCATTTGTAAACAATTATAAATTAGATTAAATTAATAACGATCAGAAAAATAAATGGAGAATAGATATAAAATAAAATAGATATAAAATGGCTTTAATTGGTGCTTGATAAATGTGAAAATAACTTCCTCTGAAATTCGGTGGAAGAGCTTGTTCTCTGCAAATTAACGTAAAGCCAAGGTACTTCACTTTATTCACATATGGAATAACTTGATCATTAAGAATAATGCGTGAAAATTCTGTGGGTCTCACTTCACTCCTTGAACATAACATCGCCAGAGTCTTAGAGGTATTAAGTTTAAGCTTATTGATATCCGACCAGTGTTGAATTCTTGCCAGATCTTCATTCATCCTAGCTACTAAGTCCTCCATCTAAAGTCCTACTGAACGACATATGTAAATCAAGACATCGTCCGCATAAATATGTATATTGGAAGAGACTACAGAATCCGGGAGATCATTAATATATAATGAAAATAATAGCGGTCCCAATACCGATCCTTGTGGAACTCCTATGTTTACAGTAAGTGGTCTGGGTGTACCACCATCGGTATTGACTATTTGAACTCTGTCTCTAAGATAGTTATGTACCAAACGAAGAGCAGTACTTGAAAAATTTAAATTATTTCTCAGTGTTGACATTAAGATCGAGTGATCAGTGCAGTCGAAAGCCTTTGAAAAGTCTAAGAGTAACAGTAGACCGACTTTGTCGAGTCCAGTTCCATACGCAAATCTGATGAAACTTAAAAAACTACTGATTCACAGCTATGCATAATCCGAAATCCAGATTGCCAGGCAGATATCATATTGTAGCTGTTCAAGTACGTAAGCATTTGACTTTGAACGATTTTTTCAAAAACTTTTGATAGATAGGGCAACAAGCTTATTGGTCTGAAATCCGCAGGGTTAGAGGGACACGCCTTTTTAGGAATAGGGATAATTTTAGCTGCCTTCCACTGTGTCGGAAAAGTACTACTAAAAATGCAAACATTAAAAATATGAAGTACATACCTTACAATTATAGGCAGAATGAGTTTTATAAACTTAGGTGCTATATTGTCAGGGCCTACAGACTTAACAGAACGAACGGCATTTAAAACATCTTCGATATCAATGCAGCTGATGGAAAAGAACGCATTAGCATTAGGGTTGTGACTTCGGGCGTGGAAGAACTAGTAGAATTAGGGACAAAGTGAGACAACATAACTTTATTTATTTATTTATTGAGCTTAATACAAGCTTTATTAACTAACTTAAAAACTAACGTAAAGCTAAGGAGAGAAGGGACGAGAAGGAGAGGCGTTTTTTTTTTTTTACCTTCGGGCCCTAGGGTCCACCAGGTTTAAGTCAAGGGTATTCTGTGCATTGTTGGCCAGACGCAACATTCTGCAAATGCACAACATGGTGCAAATGGCCGTAGTTGGTACGGTGGTGAGGGAGATGAAAAAGCGATACAGGCCTCAGGTTCCGTGGGTTAGTGTGAAGAATTTCCAGTAGTGCGGGGGAATCAATCGTTCCAGTTAATAATTGGTGCACGAAGAGTATGTCAGCGACTTCGCGACGTTTTACGAGGGTTTGCAAGTTAAGCAATTTTAGCCGATTTTCGTAGGAGGGTAAGGTATGGTTGTCGGCCGAAGGGAGACTACGTAAGGCAAAACGGAAAAACCTGCGCTGCACAGCATCGATTCTAAGGGAGTGGATGCCGTGAAATGGTGACCAAACTTGACTGGCATATTCGAGGAGCGGTCTGACAAATGTAATGTAAAGGGATTTGGCCTTGTGTATGATTTGATCAATGTGGGAACGGAAGTTAAGCTGTCTGTCACAGATAATACCCAGATCGCGTATAGAAGAGACAGAGAGAATAGGTTCGTTCCAAAAGTAGTTGCTTCTGAGGGGCGGGTGGAGTCGTTTACGGGAGAAGGTAACGGTTTGACATTTACAGACATTAAGTTCTAAAAGGTTTTTGTCGCACCAGGTGTAAAAAGAATTTAGGTCGTTTTGAAGTAAGAGAGAGTCTGTGGGGGTAGATATTATCTTGATGATTTTCATGTCATCCGCGTAAATAGACAGCTCAGAGTATTTTATAATGTGACCAACATCGTTTATTGTTAAGACAAAGATCAAGGGACCAAGGTGACTGCCTTGAGAAACACCTGAAGTGGCGCTAATGTGGTCAGAGATCGAAAGATCTGAAGAGAAAAGAGTATTTCCATAATTTTGGGAAAACACTTTGAGAAAGTGAGAGTCGAAATAGAGTTTGAGGGGCATCATGAGGTATTCGAGGTAGAGGGATTCGCAGAGGATGGAAAAGCGGAAGTAAGCTTGCTGGTAGACTGAAAAGTCTGAGCAAATCTGGATGTCAGGTAAGTTTTCCATAATTTATTTCTGACTTTGCGGAGGGTAAGTAATTCTTTATTGTACCAGGGAGGAGTAGATGAGCAGATAAGGGACAGATTGGAGAAGACAGTAAAAATAGCTATGTAGAAGAAATCGAGAGCGATATCAATGGGAGATTTATTGTTGAGAAAGGTGCTGAAGTTTAAGTGATTGACTAGGTTGTTAAGTTTGGCGAAGTCGGCTTTACGAAAGTTGAAAGAAAGAGTTCTCAGAATCGACGGTAAAGTTGTCGTGTCCATATGAGAAGGTAAGAGCGAGAGGAGGGTGATAGCGGTCAAGGGTGGAAAGAAGATGAGTACTCGCGGTAACCAGAGAATTATGGGCGTCGGATGAGAAGATGAGATCTAGTTGCCTATTAAGGTTGTTGGTGATACTACTAATCTGAAAGAGGCCGGAGTCGAAAAAACTACCAGTAGGGAGGGTTTCCGTTGCTGAGAAGGAATTAGTTGGAACAAAAGATGATTCGTCCTCTGATGGAGCCCAATGGAGATGGGGAAGATTGAAGTCGCCAACAATTATAAAATCGTCACCGGGACCAGCGACGTCCAATAGAGAGTCAAGAGCATCAACAGCTAGCTGGTATACTTGGATGGGCTGAGAAGGGCGAATATAGCAGCAGAGAATGTATACGCTCTGTTTGCATAGAGATATTTTAGCGTACACGAAGGACAGGTCATCATTGTCCTGGCCATCAGCGCGAAAGACTGTAAAGCCAGAAGTGAAAAGTTCGCAGTTGAGATAACTGGGACAAATGTTGTTTTCGGTTAAGGCAAAAATGTCGTAAGAAAGTGTTTGTGAGTTAAGGTGCACCATTGAGGTTTTGGTACGAAGTCCCCTGACATTCTGATAATATAAAGAAAGGAACCGTGGAATGCGCTCCTTCATCCCAAGTAAAACTATTAGTATCAAACCCAAACAAGAACTCTGGTTCAATCCGACCTGTGCGATTGCCTTCCGGAAGAAGGAAGAGGCTTTTGCGTTATGGCGCCAAACACCTTCTGACGAAAACCGTAGTCTCTATAAACGGGCTAGAAATGACTGCAACTCAATTTTAAAGCGTGCGAAATTTCTACGAGACCAAAAAGTGAGGCGAAAAATACTGCAATGTCCTAAAGGCAGTAAATCTTTTTGGTCTTTCGTTAAAAGAATTAAACGCTCCGCCTCATCATCTATCCCAGCTCTTGTCCACAATGATCAAAGTATCACTGACTCCCAAGAGAAAGCCAATCTGCTAGCAGCTATGTTCGCTGCAAATTCCGCCTTGCCAGATACTTCTCTTCCACCACCATTACTGAATCCGGTTCAATATTCACTAGGACAAATATTTTTCCGAACCCGCTCAGTAGCTCGAGTCCTCAAAGATCTTAAAAGTAACAAATCTTCAGGTCTAGATGGGATCCCTCCCCTTGTTTTGAAGAGGTGTTCTTCTTCCCTGGCTAAACCTCTACGTAAGATCTTCCACTTGTCATATTCTACAGGCATCTTTCCGGATAGGTGGATACTCGAGCACGTCCAGCCGATCCCTAAAAAGTGCGATAAAACCTCCCCTTCGAACTACCGACCCATTGCCCTAACATCAGTGCTCTCCAAGGTCATGGAAAGCATTGTTAACTTCCATCTCATGAGATATCTCGAAAGAAACCGTCTTCTCAATGACCGTCAGTACGGTTTCCATCAACAACGTTCTACAGGTGACCTTATGGTGTACCTAATAGAAAAATGGAACCAAAGTACTCACCATCACGGCGAATGCCGAGTAGTTGCCCTTGATATCTCAAAAGCTTTCGATAGAGTGTGGCACAGTGCCCTCTTAAGCAAAATCCTAGCTTATGGTGTCGGCAGCATCTTCTCTTCATGGATTGCAAGTTTTTTGAGTAATCGGTCAACACAAGTTGTATTGGACGGATATACTTCTACCCCATTCTCAACCAATGCTGGTGTACCCCAGGGCTCAGTCCTCTCTCCGACGCTGTTTTTAATATTTGTTAATGACCTTCTCTCTCTTACTCGCTATCCAATCCATTCCTTTGCTAATGACAGTACTCTTGACTTCACTTACTCTTTGGCGACTCCACGGCTGAGACCCCAAGCTGTAGAGTCTCACCGGCAGCGAATGTCAACCGAGCTCAACTCCGATATTGATGCAATCATCAATTGGGGTGCTAAAAACCAAGTCAAGTTCAATTCGTCAAAAACCCAGTGCTGTCTCCTGTCTCTGAAGCGGGATATCAACGTAGCCAAACTAAAAATGAATGGAGCTGATATTGAGGATTCGAATGGCTGGTCAATGCTTGGCATGCATGTTACCCCAGACCTTCGCTGGAATCATCAGATTTCCGAAGCAGCGAAAAATGGTGCTAGATGCCTCGGTTTCCTCAAGAGGTGTAAACGTTTTTTCAGTCCTGCAGACTTGGCTACTATTTATAAAGCTTACATTCGTCCAAAACTCGAATACAACTCACACGTTTGGGCGGGAGCTCCCGTAACATGTCTGAGTTTATTAGATCGTGTCCAGCGTCAGGCATGTAGATTGATCGGTGACCTATCAATTTGCAACCAAATCCCTTCGCTAGAACATCGTCGGAATGTTGGATGTTTATCAGTCCTGTACCGATATTTCCATCATAGCTGTTCGGACGAAATCTATAATTGTGTCCCGCCTGTCCGTCAGTTTAATCGTACTACACGAGCGGCCTTTTCCGCACACCCTTATCTTTTGAGTCCTATTTTCGGTCGCACAGTCAAATTCAGAAGCACGTTCTTTAGCCATTCAACACGTATGTGGAATGACTTGCCGTCCTCAATATTTCCATCAAATTATGATTTACAAAGATTTAAAGTCAACTCGCATCGTCACCTAACTCTCTCTCCTTTTCCAACTTCGAACTTTCGTATACCTTTTCCTTTCACTCCATCACTGGGTTTATAACTTTAAAGGACTTTAGTCCTAAGTGATGCAGAACATTAAAAAAAAAAAAAAACACGGTTTTTGATGCGTCGACGGAAAAACCAATTAAAAATTGGGGCAGTCCGATCGGTTGAATGGTTGAAATTTGTATAACTTCGGGGCTAAAAGAGCACTTAGGCAAGTTTTTAGCTCCAATTATGCCTACTTCTTGTATATTCTTCCACAGTTGCTTTGAATTAAGTGAGGGTCAAGTCTTTCTATTAGATACGACCGCTTGGACGAGCGGATTAGAGCCATGATCTTATTTCAAGCAAAACAGTATTGCCTTCTATTGAACTCAGGCGGATTCCAAGGGCAAGTTAGGGGCTTAATTTTCTTCGTTATCAGAGGAACATAGTTGTCGTATAGCAAGTTAACTCAAGAATTCAATAGAGAAACTTTATTTTCGACAACCGGGGTATAATAAATATCGTTCCAATTTAAGCAATTACTGTGCCGTTGGAGACCCTCATAATCAATGTTACGAAATGACCTGCAGCTCACATATCTGACACTATCTGACCTAACTACGTCGAACTTGTAGGAACAATAAATAATATCATGAATAAATTCAGATGTAGGTCTTACTTAGTCATACTTTTACACTTTGAATGTCGAATTTGTTAAGAACATATCAATTAACGATGGATTCGTCGATGATTTAAAACAAGTAGGCCAACATGTATTAACAATGGAAAGACTCAATCGGCGACAGAAAAAGTGAAAACGTCTTCCCAGACTATTGTTAACTAAAATGTTTACATTAAAATCGCCGCCAATCACAATGTCATTATATTTAGGGCCTAACTTCTCTAACGTGTCCTCAAGTTCTTCCAGATTGGTTTCTGAAAAATTATAAGGTGGAGAATACACAACTACTAACAACTACTTTCCCCTATTACTATTACTGATCTCTACGCACAAGAACTGAATGTTCGACCTACTTGAAGAGTATGTAATCTTTGCCGGTAAACTATCCCGAACATACATGAAAACCCCACCTCCTATCCTATCAATACGATCGTTCCTAAACAAGCTGAAACCTGGCAGGTGCACAAGCTGTGAGTGAATATCTTTATATAGCCACGATTCTGACACCATAACCACATTCATTTTCGAAGTACTGAGCATTTTATAAAAGATTGTGTATTTAGAACAAATGCTACCGGGATTTGTGTGGCAAATATTAAGCCCATTATTTGCACTGCACATCACATTAAGAGCGATCCTAACAATGTCAGGATTTACATCTAAAGTCATAGCTATAAAGACATACATTAGATAAACCCATCACCAATTCAAAGAAATTATATAATCTCCACAAACACAGAATCCAAAGAGTACCTATGTATATCTATATAAACGCAAAATGACGTAAATTATAAATATGTAAGAGTTGTCCATTCTTAAATTATCAAAAAGCAAAAAAAAAAATATTCTCTCTCACTATCATAAAAAAGATGAGTGACCAAGCTATGTTAAATTCATAATTTCATTTTAATTCATTTACTAATGCATTAACAAAAACAAATCAATCAGCAAAATGAATACAAAATACAATTTTCAACGGATGTGAACATTAAAGCTAACGAAAAAGTATGTACATAGAAGCAACACAAAATAATACAGCTATTCACCCAGAATAGGCTCGCCATCATCTGTCCTGTTGATATCAGCAACGGTTGTAGTATTTACATCAGCAGCTGGTGCAGTACCATCGGTTGTGTTGACGTCAGCAACGGCATCAGTTGTATTTGCAACAAATGCATTACCTCTAGCAGCCGAAGAAGAGGGAAGACAATTGAGGGATAGCATGTTTGGAATGTGTACAGGAGAGCTATCGGATAATTCCCGTATGCACACTCTCCCATCTGTGTAAAAACAGAGTGTAGGCAGTGGTGATACCGAAGTTCATTGGCCTTTCGAAAGATTTCGTGGCTTTGCTTAGTGAAGCATTCGTACACACGTACAAATTTGTTGCTTACAAAGCCAAGGTCACTTAATGAAATAAGTTTAGAGTTTGTTTTGTAGTACTCAGCCATTTCAGCAAATTGATTTTGCATTGTGCGTGGGGAAGTTTAATGATGATCGCGCTGCATGAAGACTTTATTGCGGGTTTTGTGCGTTTAATCGAATTTGGAGTTATTGGCGGTAAATTCACTTTTGTGCAGTTTGTTGAAAATTTCAGAAAAATTTTCGTCCTCAGCAATGGGAGTCCCATGCATTACGACATCGCCAGCAATATTCTTCCGTGCTAGTGCGTCTATTTGCATATGAAGTTCGGTGGTTTTATGAAGTTGAGTGAAGTGTTGTTTTCGGTCAATTGTGATTTCACAGCCAATAGATCGTTTTCAATTTCAAACAGTGACTTTCGACAGTGTCAATTCTGTTCTGCAGGGAAAACACAGAGGTGTTGTTAATGGTGCCATACCTTTTAGTGAAGCCTTGCTCGAGTGTGTGGATTTTTTGTTTGAAGTCGTTAATGTCATTCTTAAACGAGTCCAAACGAGTCTCTATTGTCTCCCACAATTTCTCTAGAGAGCGAGATGCCGACGGCGAATCGGTGACTGGGATGTGATGATTCTTTCTGCGGATCTCAATTTTCTCACTTGTTCAATTTTATGTGACATTTTCACTCAAAAATTATAACGTTTGTTGATTAAGCAAATAGTTCATAATTTTAAACACTTATTTTATATTAAAAAACCACGATAAGGGGGCTTATAATAACACAATGTATATGTTTTGAATGTTAAAAAATATTTTAGAATCACTTGGTTTTTAACTAGGAAATTATGAATTTTAACGGAGCTCAAGTTTTCACTTCTTTCCTCGACTCATTCTCTCTTTTACAATTATGCCGGAATTTTAAGGATGCAGTCAAAAAATGATTAGCATATTCGTTTGCTTATTAAGGACATTTCCTTCTCGTGGGAATTTCTAATTATTGTCTCATCAATAGATGCTTATTTTCCAGTAGCTCCTTTATTAATGCCCAAGTTCTTTTTGGATCCTTATATGCTTACCTGAATTGGGATAGACAGAAACTCGACTTTTTTAATGAGATCTCTTAATTTAGCTGGTGTCTGTATTGCTTATATTTATTCGCGAAAGTGTGATTTTCCTTGTTCCTAACACATTTTGCCACTAGCTTATCTGTTATCCAAGGCTTCCGGTGTTGTTTTGTCTTTTGTGTTTTGTTCTTATTCATTGCTTTCTTTTATATATCATTCATTTGCTTTATGAACTTATTATACAAGAGGTATAATAATACATCAGTTTCATTTGAAACATTGGTCCAATCTGTTGACCGGATAATGTTATTGACTACACTTGTATTAATATGTGTTCTAGTTTATTTATTTATTTCCGGTGTTGCTTCGGTTTTCATTCCATAAATAGCAGCAAAGTGATCAGAAATACTGCATTCAATAATTCCCGAGTAAATCTCATTTCGGGTAATGTTGATTAGTACATGGTCGATAATTGTGTTACTTCCCGACCCTAGGATCAATTCGTGTGCTTTCTTTTATCACATTAAACAACTCTTTTTCCGCTGGTATTTCATTGTAATTATTAACATATGGTAAGTTCTCTTCTCGCAGGTTAATATTTATGTCTCCCATTATTATAATTTCGCTACATTTTGAAATTTGATCCATATTGTTCTCAAACGCATTTATAAAATCATTTGCACTATTACTGGGAGGTCTATATATTGCGCGAAGATGCTTTTGTTTTGAGATATCTTTAATCATTATTGATATACATTCATATGAGGCCTCTCATATGCAATAGTATTTTTGATAAACATCGCAATACCGCCTCCTTTTTTATTTTGTCTATTTAAGAACTCAGCATTATATGCGTTTATTTTGTAAAAACTATTTTCATTATTTTTTATGTTTGGTTCCACCAAAACAATTATGTGTAAGTGTTTTAAATTATTTTCTATATTTACACAAAAATTGCTCCAATTATTACGCATTGATCTTATATTTATATTTATAAAAGAAAAATTCATATTTTTATTTATATCGCTAAAACTATGCATTATTCTATGTGTAACATTTAGTTATGCTACATCATTTTCTTTGAGATCATCCATTTATTAAGAAGAGAATTGATTTGTTCGTCTGTCTCGCTCAGCCAGCTTATTTTAACGGGTAATTTTAATAATATCATCTTCATCAGCTGTAAGTAGAGCTTTTGTGTTCTCTGTCTGTTTCGCCAAAGTTTGTCCTGCGCTCTCCCATACGTAACTCCAGTTTTCCACCTTTGCCTTCGTTTTTGCGAGACATAATAAACGTTTGTTAACCGTGCTTAGTTGGTTGTTTATGTACACACTATCATTTGTAATATGAGAGTCGTTCACAGACCATCATCGTGGAAAGACGTGTTTCGGCTTCTCTGAATCAGTTAGTGTATTATAATAGTGCGAAAGTTCGTTGCTTTTAATAGCCGAAGTGGCACAGTGGTAGTGGTTGCGCACAGTCACCCGAACCGACCCGGGTACAAATCCGTGAAATAACTTTCAATTGCTTTTTTTTTTCTTATTTAAAATAATTAAATAAGTAAATCCACGCCATGGACGAAAGTCAACGGTCCGCACTCTCCGTAGCGGGAGATGCGGACAAACAAACAACAACAGCCGATCCAGATCCAGATACTGCATCAACATCTGGCTACTCAGCTGTAGTGGCCAGTGAAGGGACAGTAAAACTAGGAAACTGAAACCAACTCCTAACTTGGTCAAGCGCCCCACTCTATCAGCTTCGAAAGATAAGCTGCAAGTCGAAGTGAAGGGGGGGGCGCAATCAAAACAAAAACAAGCAGCTACTGATATGGAACAAGAGCCCGCCGACGACGAGGAGGACTACCCATACGTCTCCGACGGTGGGGAGGGTCGCTATACGGGTGAGAACGACAAGAAGAGCTTCAGCGCCAGCAGCAGAGACAACAGCAGCAACAACTACAACAAGAGCAGCAATTGCAGCAGCCCAAGCAGCGACAACAAAAACAGCCGCAACAACTGCAGCAGCAAAAACAACTGCAGCAGCCAAAGCAACAGCTGCAAAAAACGTAGCAGCCACAACAGAAACAGCTGCAATCAAAACAGCAGCAGCAGAAGCAGCAGCAGCAGCAACAACAGCAGCAGAAACCGCAGCAACAACAAGCGCAGCAGCAACAACAGCAGCAGCAAATCCAGCAGCTACAACAACAGCAACAGAAGACAACAAAAGAAAGGGTGACGCCAATCAACACTTTCAAGGTGGAACTTAAGGACACAATCGAATTATGTAAGTCGGCCATTGGCAACAATTTTTCAATTAAACGTTTTAATAAGGATAGACATTCGATTTAATGTAATACTGTAGAACAATATCACATTATTAAAAATTTGTTAAGGGACTCGACGACGGAGTTCTTCTTTTTCACCCCGAAAGGGGAAAAGCTGCATACTATGCTGCTGAAGGGGCTGGAACCGTCTTCTGAACCGGAGGAGATCCTCAAATTGCTCAGAGAAACAAAGTGCGACGGGCTCGAATTCGTAGGAGTTAAGCCATTATTACAGCTAAGGCCAAAAGGGAGAACCGGAAACTTCCGTTCTTCCTGGTTCAGCTGTCACTCAGCAGCAAACTGGATAGTCTAAGAGGCATTAAAGTCCTCGACTACCAGGTTGTAAGGTGGGAAAAATTAAGACGGAGCGAGAGCATTCTCCAATGCGTTCGCTGCCAGAGGTTCGGGCACGCCGCGTCGAACTGCGATATGCAGCCTCGATGCGTGAAGTGTGGAAAGGACCACAAGACAGAAGAATGTCCGCTAGGTAAGGATAGGGCTTCAGATAGGGAGCAACTTTCGTGTGCACTATGCAGGAACGCGGGGCACACCGCTAATTATCGGGGTTGCCCTCAGTTCCAAGTTATTAGGAAATCAAACGTGGCTCGTCAGCAGAAAATCGTGGTGAAGCGTTCACCTGGTCCCGCTCTATCAAATCAAGTCGTCACATCCCAATTGACGTACGCCCAAATGGCGGCCGGTCAGGGTAAGACGCAAAAGCAACAGCCAAAGGCTGCTCCAAAGGCGTCAGTGTCTAAAACACCTGAGACGCAAGCTGGCCTGATGGCTATCTTGCTCTCAATTCAAGGGCAGATGGGCCAGCTTCAACGTCAGATACAAGAGCAGGCGACGCGGGTGGATCAGATCCACGCGCTTCTGCCGGGCCTATCGCACCTCCAGTCGTAATGGGTACCACGGCGGAGATTCCCCTTAAGATCCTTGCGGTGAATGTGAATTCACTGATAAGGATAGAACGTAGAAACTCACTTTTTAAGTTGCTAGATGACGAAAATCCTGATTTGCTTTTGATTAGCGAAACTAAGCTAACTCAGAGACATAAATTAAGGAACAATAGATATGATATAGTAAGAAGAGACCGACCCAACTCCACCCAAGGAGGAGGTGTCGCGATCTTTATTCGTAAAGAGCTGCGATATAAAACAGTGTATAGTGGTGAAGTGCGAAGGTTCCAGGTGCTGGAAGCGTGTATCGTGTGCATCCCTCTCCGTAGTGGAAAGAAGATGTACGTGGTCGCGGTCTATGCGCCTGAAGCTACTCAAACTTCATTATTTATTTCAGAGCTCGATACACTTTTCCGATGCCTAAGACTGAAGTCGGAGGAGAACTATTATCTCATGGCCGGAGATTTAAACGCGAAGCATAGGGATTGGGGAAATAATACGCCAAATCCTAGAGGGAACCTACTACTCAATTGGTGGGGTCAGCACAATGTCGAGTTTAGACTCGATGTGAAAGCATCGGATAGTCCGTCGTTTCCCAGAGGCGGCTCTTATCTGGACCTCATGCTGTTCGACGTACGGCTACAACTAACCGACACGGACCGACAAACGATTAACTGTCTGCACACTTTCGTGTACGACAGCGACCATTGCGGACTTAGTGCCGAATGCGAAAAGGCATTCCTACAATTACAGTAGGACGCGCTGGACACGCTTTTCTCGAGTACTGACTAGAGCATTCTCCTCGAGCTCGCTCTACCCACCGTCCAACAGGAATCTGTCAAACGAGGAGATTGACAGATACCTAAAACAATTGGACGAGACAATCATACGAACTATGGACAGTACGATACCTCGGTATCAACATACTGACAACGTAGACGTATTCCGCAATGCGACTATCGACAGAAAAGTAGACTGTTGTCAAGATTAAAAACCTTGTACAGACAGTTTACGGACAGACAAAACTCGGAGGTTAGGACACTGAAGTCGTTGATCAAAAACCTCCAAAAATTGATCAAAGAAAATTACAGATTGACGGTGAATGCGCATTGGAACGGGAAGATTTCGGCGGTAAGAGCCAATAATCCCAGTATGTTCCCGCAAATCAATAAGATTTTTCGGAGGAATAACTTCAACGACCTTCCGTGTCTTAAGATACCCCGAACGACGAACTACGAACAAATACTCATAACAGCTGGTATAGATCCAGATAACGCTGTCGAGGATGACTTCTTTGTGATTGAGGATCCGCAGGAGAAGGTTGAGCCTATAGGAGCGACTTTCCAGGAAGTGTACAAGGTGAATGAAAGCATTCACCCGAACCATGACCTGGATAATCGCGTCCTTGTGCACAACTTCTACCTTCGAAGTGATATGCAAGACTGGCGATCTGAGAACACTGGTTTCACCGTGTTCAATGAAGGTAACATGGCAAATAATGCCATCGCCGATGACAGGGTTCATCCCCCGTTCATATCGAAGGTAGATCTCCAAACGATCTTCGTCTCATTAAGAAGTAAGAAATCCGTGGGTATCGACGGAATTCCGAACATTGTGCTCCGACATCTCCCTCTAGAAGCGGTGGACATATACACCACCCTGTTTAATAATGCGTTGAATAATGCACATTATCCGGCGCATTGGAAAACAGCAGTGGTGCATCCCATTCCCAAAAGGGGAAAAGATACCACAGTCGTTCACAGACCATCATCGTGGTAAGACTTGTTTCGGCTTCTCTGAATCATTCAGTGTGTTTTAATAGTGCGAAAGTTCATTGGTTTTTAATAGCCGAAGTGGCGCAGTGGTAGTGGTTGCGTGCAGTCACCCGAACCGACCCCGGTTCAAATCCGGGAAATAATTTTCAATTGCCTTTTTTTCTTATTTAAAATAATTAAATAAGTGGAAAATTACCAAGAAGAGTGGTAAACAAAAACCACGCCATGGACGAAAATCAACGGTCCGCACTCCCCATAGCGGGAGATGCGGACAAACAAACAACAACAGCCGATCGAGATCCAGATCCAGAAACGGCATCAACATCTGGCTGCTCAGCTGTAGTGGCCACCGAAGGGACAGTTAAAAGGAGGAGGAAACCCAAACCAACTCCTAACTTGGTCAAGCGCCCCACTCTATCAGCTTCGAAAGATAAGCTGCATGTCGAAGTGAAGGGGGGGGCGCAATCAAAACAAAAACAAGCAGCTACAGACATAGAACAGGAGTCTGCCGACGACGAGGAAGACTACCCATACGTCTCCGACGGTGGGGAGGGTCGCTATACGGGTGAGAACAACACCTTCGCCAAACTAGCGTCCTCGGAGTCAGAGGACGAGGATGAGACACTGGAGAGCCTGAGCAGCAGCATCCAATTGCTGCAGCAAAAGGTAATCCAAATCAAGGCCAAACAAACAGCTAGAAGAATGAAAGAACGCCAAGAAGAGCTTCAACTACAGCAGCAGAGACAACAGCAGCAACAACTACAACAAGAGCAGCAACTGCAGCAGCCCAAGCAGCAACAACAAAAACAGCCGCAACAACTGCAGCAGCAAAAACAACTGCAGCAGCCAAAGCAAAAGCTGCAAAAAATGCAGCAGCCACAGCAGAAACAGCTGCAAACAAAACAGCAGCAGCTGAAAACGCAGCAGCAACAACAGCCACAGCAGAAACAACAGCAGCAGCAACAACAGCAGCAGAAACAACAGCAACAGCAGCAGAAACCGCAGCAGCAACAACCGCAGCAGCAACAACAGCAGCAGCAAATCCAGCAGCAACAACAACAGCAACAGAAGACAACAAAAGAAAGGGTGCCGCCAATCAACACTTTCAAGGTGGAACTTAAGGACACAATCGAATTATGTAAGTCGGCCATTGGCAACAATTTTTCAATCAAACGTTTTAATAAGGATAGACATTCGATTCAATGTAATACTGTAGAACAATATCACATTATTAAAAATTTGTTAAGGGACTCGACGACGGAGTTCTTCTCCTTCACCCCGAAAGGGGAAAAGCTGCATACTATGCTGCTGAAGGGGTTGGAACCGTCTTCTGAACCGGAGGAGATCCTCAAATTGCTTAGAGAAACAAAGTGCGACGGGCTCGAATTCGTAGGAGTTAAGCCATTCATTACAGCTAAGGCCAAAAGGGAGAACCGGAAACTTCCGTTCTTCCTGGTTCAGCTGTCACCCAGCAGCAAACTGGATAGTCTAAGAGGCATTAAAGTCCTCGACTACCAGGTTGTAAGGTGGGAAAAATTAAGACGGAGCGAGAGCATTCTCCAATGCGTTCGCTGCCAGAGGTTCGGGCACGCCGCGTCGAACTGCGATATGCAGCCTCGATGCGTGAAGTGTGGAAAGGACCACAAGACAGAAGAATGTCCGCTAGGTAAGGATAGGGCTTCAGATAGGGAGCAACTTTCATGTGCACTATGCAGGAACACGGGGCACACCGCTAATTATCGGGGTTGCCCTCAGTTCCAAGTTATTAGGAGATCAAACATGGCTCGTCAGCAGAAGATCGTGGTGAAGCGTTCACCTGGTCCCGCTCTTTCAAATCAAGTCGTCACACCCCAATTGACGTACGCCCAAATGGCGGCCGGTCAGGGTAAGACGCAAAAGCAACAGCCAAAGGCTGCTCCAAAGGCGTCAGTGTCTAAAGCACCTGAGGCGCAAGCTGGCCTGATGGCTATCTTGCTCTCAATTCAAGGGCAGATGGGCCAGCTTCAACGTCAGATACAAGAGCAGGCGACGCGGGTGGATCAGATCTACGCGCTTCTGCCGGGCCTAACGCACCTCCAGTCGTAATGAGTACCACGGCGGAGATTCCCCTTAAGATCCTTGCGGTGAATGTGAATTCACTGATAAGGATAGAACGTAGAAACTCACTTTTTAAGTTGCTAGATGACGAAAATCCTGATTTGCTTTTGATTAGCGAAACTAAGCTAACTCAGAGACATAAATTAAGGAACAATAGATATGATATAGTAAGAAGAGACCGACCCAACTCCACTCAAGGAGGTGGTGTCGCGATCTTTATTCGTAAAGAGCTGCGATATAAAACAGTGTACAGTGGTGAAGTGCGAAGGTTCCAGGTGCTGGAAGCGTGTATCGTGTGCATCCCTCTCCGTAGTGGAAAGAAGATGTACGTGGTCGCAGTCTATGCGCCTGAAGCCACTCAACCTTCTTTATTTATTTCAGAGCTCGAGACACTTTTCCGATGCCTAAGGCTGGAGTCGGAGGAGAACTATTATCTCATGGCCGGAGATTTAAACGCGAAGCATAGGGATTGGGGAAATAATACGCCAAATTCTAGAGGGAACCTACTACTTAATTGGTGGGGTCAGCACAATGTCGAGTTTAGACTCGATGTGAAAGCATCGGATAGTCCGTCGTTTCCCAGAGGCGGCTCTTATCTGGACCTCATGCTGTTCGACGTACGGCTACAACTAACCGACACGGACCGACAAACGATTAACTGTCTGCACACTTTCGTGTACGACAGCGACCATTGCGGACTTAGTGCCGAAATAAGTATTCAAAACGAAATTGCGGAATTGGAAGAGTTTGTCCAAACGCATACCTACAATTACAGTAGGACGCGCTGGACACGCTTCTCCCGAGTACTGACTAGAGCACTCTCCTCGAACTCGCTCTACCCACCGTCCAATAGGAATCTGTCAAACGAGGAGATTGACAGATACCTAAAGCAATTGGATGAGACAATCAAACGAACTATGGACAGTACGATACCTCGGTATCAACATACTGACAACGTAGATGTATTCCGCAACGCGACTATCGACGCACTACACCAACAAAAAAGTAGACTGTTGTCAAGATTAAAAACCTTGTACAGACAGTTTACTGACAGACAAAACTCGGAGGTTAGGACATTGAAGTCGTTGATCAAAAACCTCCAAAAATTGATCAAAGAAAATTACAGACTGACGGTGAATGCGTATTGGAACGGGAAGATTTCGGCGGTAAGAGCCAATAATCCCAGTATGTTCCCGCAAATCAATAAGATTTTTCGGAGGAATAACTTCAGCGACCTTCCGTGTCTTAAGATACCCCGAACGACGAACTACGAACAAATACTCATAACAGCTGGTATAGATCCAGATAACGCTGTCGAGGATGACGACTTCTTCGTGATAGAAGATCCGCAGGAGAAGGTTGAGGCTATAGGAGCGACTTTCCAGGAAGTGTACAAGGTGAATGAAAGCATTTACCCGAACCATGACCTGGATAATCGCGTCCTTGTGCACAACTTCTACCTTCGAAGTGATATGCAAGACTGGCGATCTGAGAACACTGGTTTCACCGTGTTCAATGAAGGTAACATGGCAAATAATGCCATCGCCGATGACAGGGTTCATCCCCCGTTCATATCGAAGGTAGATCTCCAAACGATCTTCGTCTCATTAAGAAGTAAGAAATCCGTGGGTATCGACGGAATTCCGAACATTGTGCTCCGACATCTCCCTCTAGAAGCGGTGGACATATACACCACCCTGTTTAACAATGCGTTGAATAATGCACATTATCCGGCGCATTGGAAAACAGCAGTGGTGCATCCCATTCCCAAAAGGGGAAAAGATACATCCAATCCGGCAAATCTCCGGTCGATAAGTCTCCTTCCGAACATTAGCAAGGTATTCGAAAAAGTGATCCATAGAGCCCTGAATAAGTGGGTTGAGGACAGAAATATAATCCCGGACAACCAATTCGGTTTTAAGGCGGGGCATGATACCCTACATGCCGCGTCTAAACTGGTTTCGGATGTCCAATGGAATAAAAGCAAGAAACAATGCACGGGTGCCTGCCTAATTGACTTGGAAAAGGCCTTCGATACCGTATGGTTAGAGGGACTCTTTTACAAGTTGAGTAGGCTGGGTATAAGTAAACCACTGCTGTACACTCTTTATAACATGCTCACCAGTAGAAAGTTCGTTGTGAAAAATGGCAATGTGACTTCTGCTGGTGTATTTCAAATTAAAAATGGTCTGCAACAGGGTGCAGTTAATTCGCCTATCCTTTTTAACATTTACACTAGCGATCTCATAGGTTCTCTTCACCATGCTATTGCGTACGCAGACGACTTGATTGCGTACAGGTCAGGTCCAAAGATCGAGGTCATTACAATACTCTTACAACGTGACTTCGAGACGATCCAGCGATATTGCGATGACTGGAAGTTGAAGATCAACTTTCAGAAGTCGGAAACCATCCTGTTCAGAACGCCGTTATCTGGGGCCTCGAGGGACACCAGAAAGAATTGAGGAAGTTCTCCATCGTGGGACCGCACGGACGACCATTGGCGAGCAGAAGTGTAGTCAGATACCTTGGGATCTGGCTAGATCAGTATCTATATTTTAACAAACATATAGATGCTGCTCTGGCCAGAGCCAAAGCTGCTTTTGCCCTTACAAAGAGACTGTTTTATAGCAGCCAACTCGATGCAAGGGTGAAGGTCATCTGCTACACGGCCCTTATAAGGCCAATGCTTACCTATGGATGTCCGGTGTGGTTTAACGTTAGAGCAAGCTTAATGGAAAAGATTCGGGTGTTTGAGAGGGCTTGTCTCCGGGCTTGCCTTCATTTGTACAGAACACCAGAGTCTGAGTACAAAAAATTCTATTCCAATGAGGTCCTTTATAACAAAGCGAATCTAATCAGAGTGGACAATTTCCTGGTGAAGTTGATTCGATGTCATATTGCAAGAGCAATGAACTCGACCAATAACCTGATCTTTGGGGCTTACTACCCCAATGAAATGTACCATGAGAGGGTGCGCCTTAACGGCTTGGTCCCCCCAGAGGCATTCCTCTATTTCGACGGACAAGGTCTGATCCAGGACAGAGCGGGGTTTCCGCTTATCTTCCACGTCGCCAGAAAAGCTGTTGATAGGCGACTCAACTACGAGCGAGGCGTAGCACAGAGCGATGAGGAGCGTCTCCGATTCAGTAGGTCGGTGTCGGGGCGCGATGTTAAAGACATAGAAAAACAGCATCAGAAATTCTGGTGGCTTTTTGACCGAGAGGGAACTCCCTCGTCGATCCCTTTCAATCCTGGCTAGCCCTTGTAGGGCACGCTGGCCATTTTACATATATTTATTTATTTATTTATTTATATATTTAGACTGGCCGGCTTACGTAGTTTTAAGTCCATGTTTAAGTGTTGTCTTTTGTTGCTGTCCTTAGATGTAAGTTAGGTTAAGACATAAACACAGCACTTGAAAAAAAAAACACAGCACTAAAATCAAAAAAAAATATATATATAAAAAAAAAAGTACGTATTTAGTTACGTATTTAGTTTAAGTAGTTTAAGATTTATTTTAAGGTAGTTTTTAAGATAGTTTTAAGTTTTATAAAATATAAAAAAAAAAAAGTCCGGATACAAAGTTTTGCCAAAAAAAATAATTTTCTTTGTTTACCAAATTAGTAATTAAATAATTAGATAATAAATACTTAAGTAAGTTAGGTTAGGTCAAAAGACATAGTTTTAAGAATTAAGTTTAACTTAGAGTGCCCGCACAGGGCCAGTAAGTTAGTAGTATATAACGTAGTTAAGTTAGTTAAGCTAGTGTTAAGCGTTTTTTTGTTAGCATGTAAGAAATAATGAATTGAACTAAATAAAAATGCATTATATAAAAAAAATAAAAAAAAAAAAAAAGGGGAAAAGATACATCCAATCCGGCAAATCTCCGGTCGATAAGTCTCCTTCCGAACATCAGCAAGGTATTCGAAAAAGTGATCCATAGAGCCCTGAATAAGTGGGTTGAGGACAGAAATATAATCCCGGACAACCAATTCGGTTTCAAGGCGAGGCATGATACCCTACATGCCGCGTCTAAACTGGTTTCGGATGTCCAATGGAATAAAAGCAAGAAACAATGCACGGGTGCCTGCCTAATTGACTTGGAGAAGGCCTTCGATACCGTATGGTTAGAGGGACTCTTTTACAAGTTGAGTAGGCTGGGTATAAGTAAACCACTGCTGTACACTCTTTATAACATGCTCACCAGTAGACAGTTCGTTGTGAAAAATGGCAATGTGACTTAAAAATGTTCTGCAACAGGGTGCAGTTAATTCGCCTATCCTCTTCAACATTTACACTAGCGATCTCATAGGTTCTCTTCACCATGCTATTGCGTACGCAGACGACTTGATTGCGTACAGGTCAAGTCCAAAGATCGAGGTCATTGCAATACTCTTGCAACGTAACTTCGAGACGATCCAGCGATATTGCGATGACTGGAAGTTGAAGATCAACTTTCAGAAGTCGGAAACCATCCTGTTCAGAACGCCGTTATCCGGGGCCTCGAGGGATACCAGAAAGAATTGGCGAAAGTTCTCCATCGTGGGACCGCACAGACGACCATTGGCGAGCAGAATTGTAGTCAGAAACCTTGGGATCTGGCTAGATCAGTATCTATATTTTAACAAACATATAGATGCTGCTCTGGCCAGAGCCAAAGTTGCTTTTGCCCTTACAAAGAGACTGTTTTATAGCAGCCAACTCGATGCAAGGGTGAAGGTCATCTGCTACACGGCCCTTATAAGGCCAATGCTTACCTATGGATGTCCGGTGTGGTTTAACGTTAGAGCAAGCTTAATGGAAAAGATTCGAGTGTTTGAGAGGGCTTGTCTCCGTGCTTGCCTTCACTTGTACAGAACACCGGAGTCTGAGTACAAAAAATTCTATTCCAATGAGGTCCTTTATAATAAAGCGAATCTGATCAGAGTGGACAATTTCCTGGTGAAGTTGATTCGAGGTCATATTGCAAGAGCAATGAACTCGACCAATAACCTGATCTTTGGGGTTTACTACCCCAATGATATGTACCATGAGAGGGTGCGCCTTAACGGCTTTGTCCCCCCAGAGGCATTCCTCTATTTCGACAGACAAGGTCTGTTCCAGGACAGAGCGGGGTTTCCGCTTATCTTCCACGTCGCCAGAAAGGATGTTGATAGGCGACTCAACTACGAGCGAGGCATAGCACAGAGCGATGAGGAGCGTCTCCGATTCAGTAGGTTTGTGTCGGGGCGCGATGTTAAAGACATAGAAAAACAGCATCAGAAATTCTGGTGGCTTTTTGAACGAGAGGGAACTCTCTCGTCGATCCCTCTCAATCCTGGCTAGCCCATGTAGGGCACGCTGGCCATTTTATTTATATACATATCTATTTATTTATATATTTAGCCTGGCCGGCTTCCGTAGTCCTAAGTCCATGTTTAAGTGTTGTCTTTTGTTGCTGTCCTTAGATGTAAGTTAGGTTAAGATATAAAGACAGCACTTAAAAAACAAAAAAAAAAACAAAAAACCAAAAAAAAAATTAAAAAACAAACAGCACTAAAATCAAAAAAAAAAATATATAAAAAATAAAAAATACAAAAAAAAAGTACGTATTTAGTTACATACGTATTTCGTTTAAGTAGTTTAAGATTTATTTTAAGGTAGTTTTTAAGATAGTTCTAAGTTTTATAAAAAATAAAAAAAAAAGTCCTGATACAAAGTTTTTCAAAAAACTAATTTTCTTTGTTCAAAAAATAATAAGTTAGATAATAATTAGAAATTACATATGTAACAGATAAGTTAGGTTAGGTCGAAAGACATAGTTTTAAGACTTAAGTTTAACTTAGAGTGCCCGCATAGGGCCAGTAAGTCATTAGTACATAACGTAGTTAAGTTAGTTAAGCTAGTTTTAAGCGTTTTGTTAGCATGTAAGAAATAATGAATTGGAATTGAAGTTAATAAAAAATGCATTAAAAATGAAAAAAAAACGTTTGTAATATGACCACCTTTCATATTTTGATTTATTTTGTTGAGGTTCCAGTGATCGAGTTGCTCGGGCATTCTTCATAAAAGTGGTTATAATAAGGTTAGTGGCAAAAAATGCAACAATTACAGACTTTGCATGTTTTTTGGTTTTGTTCTATATATATCTGCAATGCTGTGTCATTGACTTCACAGCTGACAGATTTTCCTATTCTTTTAACCACTTCTACCAGGACTATTACCTTACTATTAGTGTAATGAATATTCCTTATTTCCACATTATTTTTCAGAAGTTGTTGTTCGAGGGAGTTTATTTGCTTTCCAATATTTGAAATAATCATATCCTTTTTCATATTACTTTCCTTCTTGGATTTCTTACGTGAGATTTTCAAGAACGTTGTTATTTTTGGAAAGGTTAGTGTTTATGTCATCATATTTTTGAGCGACAAACTCACACGAAACGGTGGCATCTTTGATCTCTTTTCTCATCAGGTGTAATTGCGTTAGAATTTCATTGACGTTTGTGTCCTTTTGTGTTTGATTATTTTCCGGGGTACTTGAGCTTCTTATTCTTTTGTTTTATGGTATAGCAGGTGTTTGGGCTTGTTGTGGTGTGAGAATGGGCATTTGCGAGGTTGTGGGTGGGTGATTGGTTGAGTGTTGGATTTTCGATTTTTGGTGGTTGGTTTCGATTTGGTAATTTTGCACTTCTTGTCTTCTGTGTTACCTTCTTTCTTCTGTGTTACCTTCTCTCACACACTCATTGACACTTCCAGGCTGCTTTCTTCACCACCGTCATGGTTCTATAAGCTTTTTCCGTAATGGTGGTGTACCCAAAGTGAAACATCTTTTGGCAACATTCTCCCATAGAGGGAATACTCTCGGCATATTGACCACACATACAGTGTTGGCCAAAACTAAAGCAACTTGAACACAGAGAAATATATATTATATGAAAAATTAAATTATTAAAAGAAATCCACTTACTAATAACAAAAACAAAGCAAAAAACATAAAATACTCTAAATATGCCGATTTACAGCTGGCCAAAACTAAAGCAACTCCATAACAAAATTGTATTTATTTTAGAATCGTTGTATTAAAATTAATATTTTGTTTCGAAACCATTATTTTTGATCACCGCTGCACACCTCCTAGGCATACTCTGCAAAAGATTTGAAATTATGGAACCAGGGATATTATCCCATGCCTCCTTGACCTGAACGAATAGGTCCTCCCTGTTTCGACACTTATCCCGAATTATTCTCCGATCTACGATATCCCATAGGTTTTCAATGGGATTGAGAGCCGGAGACTGCCCAGCCTATTCCATAACTCAACATTTCTATCTTGTTTTTACAACTTTTGAGGTATGTTTTGGATCATTATCCTGTTGAAAGATCCATTTCAAAGGCAACTCCTCGTCGGCATGTGGCAGGATAACGTCTTCCAGGATGTTTTTGTATACGAATCGGTCCATAATTCCATCGATTTTATGAACCGACCGAATTCCATGTCCAGAGAAGCATCCCCAAAGCATGATGCTCCGTCCTCCTCGTTTGACCGTACCCATCGAATATCGAGGATTAAGTGCTTCATTGATGTGTTGGCGAACACGTCGAAATCCATCCGATCCGTTAATATTGAATTTCGATCCATCGGAAAATAGAACTGTCTTCCATTTAGATACTGTCCAGTTGATTTGGTCATTTGGAAGTTTTAAAATAGTCTTTCTGTTTTGACAAAAATAAAAGTCTTCTTTACGACCATGAAAGATGGAAGACCACCGTCAACTGCTCTTCGATGAATCGTTCTGGTGCTCGCATTCATGCTCAATTCGTTTTTCAGTTCCCTAGATGACATGAATAGATTGCTCTTAATCTTCCTTATCAGATATTTATCTTCCCGGTGCGTCCTTTCTTTTGGCCTGCCACCTCGGCAAATCGGTTTGACGGTATATTTGGCCTTATAATATTTAATTAAACGACAAATCACTGATTTATGAATTGGATATTTTTCAGATAGTTTTGCTTGTAAAATTCCATTTTCGTATTCACAAATAATTTTTTTTTTATCTCATCGAAGTACTTATTAATTCTTGACATTTTATATAAAAAAAATTAGAGCAATTTTTTATTTCCTATAATATAATTATTCAATTTATTTTTCTTTGTTTGTTTATAGCCAGTGTTTGTTTAGCTGTAAACACTCAAAACAATAGTTACTTTTTATTTTTCGTATTAGAAAACTGTTTTTAGAAGGAAGAAACAAATAAGTTGCTTTAGTTTTGGCCAGCCGAAAATTGACGTAAAATTAGTTTTGTACTTTTATTTTTTTTAATTTACTCATAAGACTGTTCATTGATTTTATTTACTAATCTCTAATATTCAGAGATATCGGGAGTAAATAAATATTAAAATTTTCTGCCTAATAACACTAGTTAAATCTTAAAATAAGTTTTAGGTATATTAGTTGCTTTAGTTTTGGCCAACACTGTACATACATATACATATTTAGGCTGGTCAAGAAAATTAACGCCGCAATTTAAAAAAAAACAACTATTTGATTGAATAGTCGATTGTGTGGAGGAGTCGATTGATATTGCCTTGCTGCAGGAGCCTTGGATTTTCAAAGGAAGAATTAGAGGTCTACCTAAAAGTATTGTCACAATATGTGCGATCTGGCGAAAGAGTTACATCTTGTGTACTCGTGAGGAACGGAGTTAAAGCAGTTATGCTACCGCAACTATGTGCCCCTGTCCTTCTCGCTGTGCGTCTGCATACCTGCCGTATGACTCCCTAGAACCTCCCCCAACAAAAGAGGTAGAATCTCTCGTGAATGTCTGCAGGGATAGGAGCGAAGATATAACGATTGGTTGCGATGCTAATGCACACAGTAGTGTGGGGAAGCACCAACGATAACTACAGAGGAGAATCTTTATTCGAGTTTTTAGTGTGCAAAGAGCTAACTATTGTCAACAGAGGAACAGAACCGACCTTTGTGGATGCGAGACGAAGGGAAGTTATTGACGTGACTCTGTGTAGTAATAGAATGCTTGATAGAATATCAAATTGGAAGGTAATGGATCAGACAATGCTGTCAGACCACAGAGCCATCTCATTTCATGTTCGATACGGATCTAAAAGGAAGAAAGGTCGAAAATAAGTCAGAATTCCCAGGAACACGGACATAGTAAAATACCAGGAAGGGTTACGGGATAAACTGAATGGGAGGGTACCCAAAATAACAAAAACCACTTGCGATGTAGAGTCGCAGCTGAAGCATTTACAATCAGCTGTTGAAAATGCATACCAAGAGGCGTGTACACCTATTTTGGTAGATGAAAAGGACCCCACACCTTGGTAAAAGGGAGTCGTGGAAGCAATTTTCCTCGAATATGAGAAGCACAGTTGAGGTCAATAGACTTCAGAAAATTGTTTCGAGGGATCCAGTTTCCAAGGTCGGACTCATTCGCGTTAGAACGGGGGAGATGGTTGAGACACTGGATCGTATAAAGGAGGTCCTCATGGAAATACATTTTCCGTGAAGCCCTAAGTCAGATCAGCCTTGGGCTCTGAGGAAACAAGGAGCAAACATGATGGATAGGGCAGAAGCGGAACGGATAGTAACTCCAGAAGCGGTCAGTGGGGCAATAAAAATATTTTCCCCTTACAAGACCGCAGATCTGAAGGACTTCGCATCGAATCTTCGAAGATATGCTTCGAAAGTCTGAGAGTAGCCTTAGAAAAACGCAGGGTTAACCCATTGATGATTAGATGGGTGGCCACTATGCTGAAAAATAGGGCGATAAATATTCAGACGGCAATTTCAAGACTTAGGGGAAGGGTTAGCAGAGGTTGCCCGCAGGGAGATGTTTTATCACCTACTCTATGGAATATAACTGGGACTGAAGAGACTGGCATCCACACTGTGATACGCCGATGATACAGCAATAATGGCAAGAGGTAAATTCATGATACTCTCAGAGTGGTGGAGCGATGGTGTTAGGAACAAGGGCGCTATATTAATGCCGAAAAGACAGATCTAATCATCTTCACAAGGAAGAGGAGAGACCTGGAATTTCAACCATTGACACTTTTCGGATCGGAACTACATGTGACCAGGAAGGTTAAGTAGATGCTGGACTAACTTTGAACTTCCATGTGGAAGAAAAGATCAGAATGGCGAAAAGGGTGCTTCATCAGAGCAAACGCGTATGTGCATTAAGGTCGGGAGTCTCGCCGAGGTCAACATACTGGATGTACACGATGATAGTTAGACCGACTATCACATATGTATGCGTTAGTTGTATGGTGGAAAAAAAGTCACACAGAAAACTGTAAAGAAGCAATTAGATAGTGTCCAACGCCCGGCATGTTTAGGGATCGCGGGTGCAATATGAACGACACCAACATGCGCAATGAAAGTGATCCTAGGTATTATTTATTTATTTATTTGGGCAACAAAATTCATTTCTAATTTTAAACTGGCCTTATAGGCAGAGAAAAGAGCAAAAGAAAGTTAAGCTTACATAGATGCATACAAATTTTCGTTTCAAAATAGATTTAGAAGAATTAAAGTCGATCAAGTGGTATTGACCATTAAAATCGTTAATCATATTCGTAATCGGTTCATGAAGGCCGTAGTTAGTTCAGTAGCGCGTGATTAGCAAATTGATGCGCCACGCGCCCGGTTTTATATTAATAATGCCAAGAAGTGTAGGAGAATTTATGGATCCATTTAAAAGCTAAAAAAACACGTTTGTAATGGACCTTCGCTTAAATAAAGGGGGAAGATTAAGGAGGAGCAAGTGATCTAGATAGGGAGGTAGGGCGCACGAGTGAGCAATATATGGATTTTTTTATGCATGGGTCAGTAAAGTCATACGACCACCTATGAATAAAGCGTAAGCGGCTTCTGGCTTTATTAATTATGACATCAATGTAGTCGTTAAAGTTCAATTTTGGGTCAAAACCCCTCCGAGGTCACAAATATAATGTACTCGATCAAGGCAAACATTGTCTAAAAAATAGGTGATAGAAGAACTTGTCAGTTTGCGTTAATACTCGTTCCATCTTCTTCCATGATCAGGATATTAAAGGTCTTCTCACCTTGTCGTCTGTCTGAGTACAATTTTTAGTGTATGTCTGCCGATAGTGCAAGATTGATATTCACCACACGATTTTTGTGATCTTATCCTTAAACCACATATCATCATTTTCTTCGACCATATCATCGAGCCGAGCTTTTGGTTGTAATACTTGCTAAAAGCCTAAACAGAGTTACTATCTCAGCATATTCTTATTTATAAAATAAAAACAATGAGTAACCCAGATTGTTACATTTGTAAAAAAAAAACACGTATGATTTAAATATTTCTTGCGGAATTTGCTTTGAAACGGCTTATGCAAAATCCATTGGTCTTAATAGAGAGGATATAGACAAAATCATTTCTACTCCAGGTTTATGCCTTTTACTGCGAGAAACATCGGAATATTTCACAAGATGTCCTGCATTGGAAAATTATTAAGCTTCAGAAAGCGTTTAATTGCCTATCGCCGCTTTTTCCGAAATACAAGACGTATTCAACTTTAATGTCTCAAGTGCAAAAAAAGCTGGTCGAAGGATATTCTAGCATAGATTCGTCTACCCAACAGGAGAAACTAGATGATAATCAGCAACCTGTGCTGCAAAGTTCCAATATCATCAATGGTCAACTGAATCCTTCAAACCCTGTACTTCAACCACCGAAATCTCTGCGGATTCCACCATTGGTTGAAACAGTGTTGCAGCTTCAACCACCGAACCTTCAAACTGACACCGACTTACACACATCTGAGGCATCCAACTGCTCTAGCCTGGTTCTAGATCATCAACAGCAACCTCCTCATGTAAAAAGAGCTCTGCGATCTAATTCGCGCGAAAAGTCGCTGATCGATTCCTTACCTCCTGACAACACTACTAGTAAGGAGTCTACCAGCAAAGATGCGGAAGATGTACATCAGCGGTTGACTGGAGCTCCTCTTGGCTGCTCTCTTAAAGTGGTTCCGCCGCCTTTCATAGTATTTTTATCTCATCTCGAATATGGTACAAAGACTACTGATATTATGGAGTATATTGCGTCGAAAGGCGTAGATACAAGTAACACAAGATGCCATAGTTTGACAGCAGATAACCTATCTGGGCGTTTCATCATTTAAACTGATATCAACTCCACAAACTGAGAAATTACTGGTTAATCCTGGCTTTTGGCCTAGTGACATGCTTGTAAAAGAATTCGTAAACGGGCCTAACAACAAGAATTCTCAGTCAAAAAACTCAAGGATTTAACTTCTCTCAACTTATACTACCAAAATACTGGCGGTCTCGTACAAAGTTGCGCGATGTTCTCCTTTTCTCTTTATCTGGTCAATACGATGTCATTGTTTTTACTGAGACCTGGCTCAATGGAAACCATCACAATGAAGAAATGTTCGATAGAGACCAATACTTAGCCTTCCGCAAAAACGGTCTTCCGCTTTTACCAATTGTGATTGCGCTGTGATGAAATTAAGCTACCTCAGCCAGCTGCAGCTTTCGATGTTGACCAAGTAGCTGTTTGTATAAAATTTAATCCTAAGTTATTTTAATAGTAAGTTATATACCACTTAGGAGTCCGTATTTATTATATAAGGCTCATATTAATAATTGTTTTTTCATCTAAAATAATTTAAATGATCATCAGCATGTTATCATACTTGGAGACTTTAACTTGCCTAATTTAGTTTGGTCTTTTGATTCTGATGTTTCTTGTCTTTTACCCTTTAATGTTAATTATGATTATGAGCGTGAAGTTGCTGACACTCTTGCTCAGCTTGATCTTCGACAGATTAATTATTTGCCTAATGAATTTAATAATATTCTTGATTTGGTATTTGTAGATTCTGAGCTTAGCACTAGTATTTATTAGCAACTCCATAACTCCTCTTTCTCGTAATTCTGTTTTTCATGTAGCATTATCTTTGCAATTTGAATTTTATCATTATGTTAAACCGTATTCATGTGTGAATATTTTTAAGTACAATTATGCTAAAGCCAATTTCAATAACATCTCTAATTATATAAATGACTCGTATAACTTATTTGTTGAAACTGTTAAAGTGGCAATCGATATGTTTACACCTAAAATAAGGTCTGTTGCAGGTACTAAACCTATTTGGTTCAATAGTACAATCATTAATTTAAATAATAAGAAAAATAAGATATACAAGCAGTCCCGCAAAAATAACAATGACCCAGGTCTGCTAAATCAATATCGGATACTCAAAAAACAGTTTAATGTCTTAAATAAGTTCCTTTACAGACAGTATGTTCAGTATGTTGAATCCAAGTTAAAGTCTAATAGCAAGTGTTTTTGGCACTCCAATGGTATTCCTAACTGTATGTGTCTTAACAATGTATCTTCTTATAGTCTATTGACTATTTGTAACATGTTCGCTAGTCACTTTCAATCTGTCTATACTTGTGATACACCTACTTCACAACTAACGAACTATACCTAATCGTCTTGTAATCATCCAAATGTTGGTACTTTCTTTGTCCAATCTCTGAGGTTCAATTAGTGCTATCTTTATTAAAATTTGATAAAAGTCCTGGTATTAATGGCATTCCGCCAATTATACTACAAAAGTGTTCGCATGCGTTTTCGGAACCTCTATCTTTAGTGTTCAACTTATCTCTTAAAAAGGGACAGTTTCCAAAGATTTGGAAGAATTCTTTTTTGACACCAGTATATAAATCTGGATCGAAACATGATATTACTAACTATGGTCCTATCTGTAAAATTTCGGCCATACCTAAGGCCTAACAAACTAACACCTCTCTTAAAAACATTTATCTCTTCCCTACAACATGGCTTTGTCGCTGGTAGGTTCTATCAATCTCTCAATCTTTTGCCACAATGTCCTGAATGGCTTTAAGAAAGGCTTACAATATAATGTCATCTACACTGACTTCTCGCTTTTGACCGCGTCAATCATGATCTTTTAATTCGGAAGCTGACTAAAATTGGTTTCAACTCTAGCTTCTAATTGGATTAGCTCTTATGATGAATGATACAATCTCATCACCCATTTATGTAACCTCTGGAGTTCCTCAGGGTAGCCATCTTGGTCCCTTGCTTTTTCTTTTATTCATTAATGTCATTCCCGACTTGTTTTTGAATTCCCAATGTCTCTTGTTTGCCGATGATTTAAAAATGTTCCGACCTATAAACTCTGAGCTTGACTGCACTCTTCTTCAAGGTGATCTAAATAGACTTTCGAGTTGGTGTCATATTAATGACATTCACCTTAATATTTCTAAATGTCAAAGCCTTAGTTTTTGTTGTAACCGTTAACAAATTCCTTTTACTTACTTGATCAATAATGCCCCGCTGTCCACTATCTCCTCCAAGAAAGATCTTGGAGTAATTTTCGACAATAAACTTACTTTTGTTAAACATATTAAGTTCTTAATGGCTAAAAGTAATTCAATACTGGGATTCATATTACGCAATTCTAAAGACTTCCAGGATCCTCATACTCTTAAATGTCTATTTTTTGCATTTGTCAGGTCTAATCTAGAACATTGTAGTATAGTCTGGAATCCATTTTATGATATCCACTCCATTAGGATTGAGAAGATCCAAAAACGTAAGAAGGCAATATTTTTCTATTATGTTTATTCGCGATTTGATAAACTATCATATTGATTGTCCTTTTCTCTTCAAGAGTTCTTAGAAATCGTTTTGTGTTCTATATACCTTATCATAGGGTTAACTATGGTTATAATGGGTTATAATGAACCAATCTCTAGATGCCTTCGACAATTTAATAATTATTGTAGTCATTTAGATTTTTATCTTAGTTGGAACGCATTTAAGACTAATTTAATTATGTTGTGGTGGTTTTAGTTGTTAAGTTCTTTAAATTTGTATTTATTTTTGTTTTTATATTCTAGTAATCTTAAGAGAGCAGTAAATGTATACTCATTTGATGAATAAACATATTGAAATAATACATAAGTTAGTTGAGTTTGATTTCTGTCTAACAAAGCCATGTTGACAATCAGATATTATAGACCTGTAGAAAAATTCCATGTGTTTGCAAACAATATTTTCAAATAATTTGGGAATGCACGAAAGCTTAGCAATGCATCTGTAATTGCTAATATCACATTTTATCCGATTTAAATAGAGGGATCACATAAGACGATTTCCAAAAAAGAAGGGAAGTAAGAAAAACGGAGGAAGAAATTGAATAATTTAAGAAGAGGTCGCAGCAGGATGTGTTTGTATTTTTTTAGGATGAATGGAGGAATTTGATCTAGACAATATGAAAAGGAATCATCAAGATCAGAAATAAACCTATCAAGAATATCGGTGTCATTGCCAACATCAATAATATAATTTTTGAATGCCGCTTTTAATTTATTTCTGAGCAAAGAATATTTGGAATAGCCGTTCAAGCGTTTGAATTTTATTTTTTAAGTTCTGTTTGTCAAGTTGCGTAATTTTTTAACCTCGCTGGTGAACCACGGATGGCTACGCCTGCTATTATTTACGACTTTCCTTGGAGTAGACAAGTTGATACAGTGTTGATACAGTGTTAGAGATTTCGGTAATAGATATCCGTCATATGCTCGATATTACTTTTCTCGTTTAACAAGCATGGGACTGTTTCCAGGGTACCAATAAGTTGAGAAAAAAGTTGATGATTAATGTGTCTAAAGTTATAACAGTAATTAGTTTTAGCATTAGGTGCTCTATCGATCAATCAAAATACAAGTTAACAATAACTGTTTGATGAAATATAAAGTTTGGAAGAGCATCTTCATTAGCAGGTAGAAGTGTTGAGTACTCGGAGACATCAGTGAAGATAAGATAAGCGTCATTGAGTGTTTGGAATTCCATTGATTTCCAGCGATGGCGTCGAGAAATGATTTAGATGCTTCGTTGGAACGTAACAGATATAGGTGGGATGTATCTTCTGGGTCCAAAATCCAATCAACTAAGGATAAATTTTACCACAACAAGGATCACTAGTGGGTGGTAATGGTGTAGTGATCATGTTCGGTTCTTGAGTAGCAGGTTGTTGGTTCAAGTCCCAACCACAACTACTCAATTTTTCTAATAAAAACAATAAAAACTGACCCCCCATATCCACCTAGAGTGTGCACACGCTCGTAATTAATATTAGAGTTCTAACCCTGACTAGTTCAGACACCACCCACAGAGTAATGAAACCTAACATCACCTGAGTTTCAACCACTACACAAGAAAAATCTGTTCTATCTTCTCTCTTTTCCTTCCGACTTTATGCCGTGCAGAGTGCATACTCTTAGGCGTAAGTCAAAAATATCACTTACGCTGTGTTCCTACATTATAAGGGTATTCATAATCCCTTGAGCGTAAGTTCATTATTTAAAAAAATCACTCTATGCAACTTCCTTTGCTCCCTCTTTTATTCCGTTGTTTCTGCAAAATTCTGGGAAAGTGGAGGACAGCCATGACTTCATCAGCCATAGGCTGCGGCCACGCAGTGAGCGACGAACGGCTGAGCGATGGGTGGCCATTTACTAAGCGTCATCGTTGAGCGATTAGTTGCGAAAATGCCATTGTCAAGCGTAGTTCGTCGTAGTCTTTTAGCTGAAAGTCGCGCTCATATTTATAGAGCTATTATAAGATCGAGAAAACGAAGATTTGGTGTATAGCTAAATCGAGAAAGGGCAAATTATTGTGAATTTCATCACTTATATCAAAATCTTCGCAGATATCCAAACCGATTTTGGCAACACTGTCGTATGTCAGTACCATCTTTTGATTTGCTGCTGGAAAAAATTCGACCAAGATTAACAAAACAAAGGAAACCAATTAGTGCAGAACAGCGGCTGGTTTTATTACTAAGGTTAGTTTTTTAACTTCATTCCACTGCTTTTCGGTGACATTTCTTTTTTTGTAATCTTTGTGTCTGTCCTGCCATAGAACTGAGCAGCTTTGGACAGCTGAGATCAAACTTTCCGCGCTTATTTTCTCTATGGACTTACTTCGTCGCTCAGCGATGGACTAAACAATTTAAAACAGATTTGATTGCAGAGCGACGTCGCTTTGTCGCTTAAAAAAATCGCAAATCGCTCAGGGCTTACTTGGCCACCGCCATACGAATTCACGTGTCTTAATTTCTTGCGTCGATCAGCTGCTCGTCGCTCAATCGCTCAGCCGCTCGTCACTTACTGCGTGGCTGCAGCCGGCCCATTTCCCCAGCATCTTATATTGGCAACCCTTATAGGTGACTGAGATTGACGGTATCTTGGCCTTGCGCGGACAAGGTGTCTGGCGCCGAGATAACAAATAAAGCAGCCGAAAACTACTACATGACCGAAGAAGACCCTCATACAAATCCACATACACGAAACATGACATCACAACGAGAAGAAGGGACGGTGTTTCGAGCGACCCAGCAACATCGACACTTAAATATACAAACACACACGCGCGAAACAAAAATTCATAGCATCGAGATGAGGAGACATACTGTCCCAAGCGTACGAAACTATCAGCGTACACAACACATAGAAATGACCGGCGATCGAGAAGAGGGGACATACGGTCCCGAGATAAAACATAAACCAACACATCACGAACTACACCAACATGACAACGATACAACATAAAACAATTACCCCGTATATATGCAGGATTGAAAAGTCGAGTCGAAACTGAGTTGAGATTTCGACCGGCTGCGTCACAAAAGTTACAATCAGACAGGCAAAGAATAATGGCCGTCTAATAGTAGCTTAATGCTGTACATTTCAGCTTTGCTGAAAAGGTAAACTATCTTAAGTTTGTTTGTTGCATATATATATGTACAATAATAGTATTATCATTAAAATTACTGGTAATTTAATTTAAGAGCAAGAGTACGATAACTTTGGCGCCAAAAATTGGTAACGGTTTTTTGTAGAGGGGTCAAAAACAAGCATTTTTTACTATGGGAGGAGGGGGAATTTTTTTTTTAAATTAAATTATTTATGTCAATAGTTTTTGAAAAATTCGCATGCAAACTCAAAATTTTGATAAAAAAAATTTAAAAAAAAAGTTTAGACCAATTTTTTTCAAAATTGTGAAATGAAGTGCTAAATTGGCTTTTTGTAGTCAATGCCTATATCAATTCTGAATCGAAAATAAAAAACCGAATGGTTTTATGTCTTCTAGTTTTTGAGAAAATTGAAAATTACTATTTTTGTTTTGTTTTTTGGTGGTGCCGTGAATTTCAATATTCGGCTTTATTTCACTTTGTGGAAGTAAAATAACGCCGAATTTCACAAGTTGGCCTTGGCCAACTGGATTTGGGGTAGGTGCAAGTATGGTATATGCAAAGTTACATGGATATAAAGAAACTGTGCATTCAGCCAAATTCGTACCTACTCTAAATCCAACAATGATCCCAAGCATGGGGGTTGCAGTTGCACATTGCACTGTTTATGTATATATGTAAGTCACATAAAGCAAAATTGGTCTAATGTTGTGTATGGGACGCCCGAAAACTTTTACTATGAGGAGTTTGAGAAAATAATAGTTAGAAATGCGGGCATAAATTCAAAGCGTAATAAAGCCGATAACGACGATTTCACTATTAAACGGTTGCTGCAACAGTGCAGTAAGTTTCGCGTTCATAAAAGTTTACCAAAACTGTTACGGCATATTTACTGTAAATTTGTTTACTTTTATGAACTCAGCCTTAATGACAAATTTTTGCTGATTCGCATTTTCGAAAATTTACATGTTCATATTCATGTTGCAGCGAATTATTTACTTTGCGTAATATGTATGTTTGTACTTATGTAATATGTAATGCAATTGATAATGATGCATGCGTGCGTGTAGTTATTGATATTCACAAACTGACTGACTGGGACGCGGAATTCAATGCAAGTCTACCTCCTCATGGTACATTCTGTGTAACGCTAAATGATTTGCTGTACTTTACTTACAAAGATAAACCTATCATCATTAATCCTCAAAGTGATATCACCGTAAATACCAAAAAACAAAAATCTCATAAGAAAGTAGTTTTAGTAATTTTCAATTTTCTCAAAAACTAGAAGACATAAAACCATTCGGTTTTTTATTTTCGATTCAGAATTGATATAGGCATTGACTACAAAAAGCCAATTTAGCACTTCATTTCACAATTTTGAAAAAAATTGGTCGAAAACTTTTTTTTTAAATTTTTTTTATCAAAATTTTCAGTTTGCATGCGCATTTTTCAAAAACTATTGACATAAATAATTTACTTTAAATTGAGGATTAAAGAACAGGTTTCTGGCTTTCAAAACCGGTATAGTACTTCATTGTAAGTGTTGCCGTTGTTTTTTAATATTTGTTTTTTCATTTTAAGTAATTTTTTTCTAAAATTCCCCCTACCTCCTAAACGGGGCGAGATAGACCTCCCCCCCTTGTTTTTGACCCTTCTACAAAAAACCGTTATCAATTTTTGGCGCCAAAGTTATCGTACTCTCCCCAAATTAAGTGCTACTAGTGCAAGCTTTATTAAAGTTCAATTTAAGTAGTTATATTTTTAACTCAGAGAATAATTAAATGTATTAGGATAGAAAAAGAAAAGTATGTATGTACATATGTACATATATGATGTTTAATTGATTGGAAAAGGAAAGTATGTGTGTATATGAAGTTTAAGTTATTGCTTCTAAGTAATATTGCTTTAATTTCTTTTTTCTCAAATTAATGTTATATAAGTTTAAGTTTAGGATGTTTGGTACGGTGTACATCAGCTGAGGCTTGCCATAAATGTTGTTGAAGGGTGGAAGATGGTACAACCCCTCTGATCATCTTCTGGTGTTAAAGTTGTGTTTGATTGGGGTTCGGAACCGTTCATCGTCATAGTACTCCAACGCTGCTGTCATATTGAATTTTTTTTTTACTGTGAGAACTCGCACGCTGTTGTCTCCGCTGTTTCTCGTCGTCAGTAATTTGATCGCTCTATTTTGGATGTGTTGTAGTTTGGCGATATGTGTATCTGCTGCACCTCCCCACGCAAGTATGCCATATCTTAACCTTGATTCAACAAGTGCATGATACACTTGTTTTTGCACACAGTTTGAGGACATATTCTTCAGGCATGCCAATGCAAAGAGGGATCCTTTCAGCTTTGTGCGTAGATCGTTTATGTGTGGTTCCCATAGAAAATGGGAATGGGTCTATCGTTATACCCAGATATTTATACGTATCCACGACATCTATAAACTGGCAGTTACTTGGGTCGGCACAATTGACTGTTTTTATATTTATGTATTACTGTGGGCTACGAATATGTAAAACTTTTGTTTTTGCCGCATTTATTACAAGTCCATTATCGTGCCACCATTTCCCAGCCTCGTTCAATTCTGCCTGCATCATCCTGGTGGCTTCTACGACCGATTTGTGGCAGACAACAATCGCGTATCATCTGCGTATGCATATGGATAGCTCATCTTGAAGGATTTTAAGAGTTCGTTGGTGTACAGAATGAACAGTAAACGGCCAAGTTTAGAACGTTGTGGGACTCCGTACTGCACTGTGTTGGACTTACTGCGATAGCCTTTGATTCCCACACGAAATGTCCTATTTCTGAGATAGTCCTTCAGCCAGTCTAACAGTTTTCCTTTAATGTCCATTCGCTGAACTGCCTCTATGAGTTTGTGGTGGTCTAGGGTATCGAATGCTTTGCTAAAATCTAAGAAAAGCACTAGCACATGATGGCTTTTGTTAAGGCTGGTGTTGACTAGATTCGCGAAATCACAGAGAAGTTGGTTAGTACTTTTTCCCTTCTGAAAACCGTAGCTTATGCTTATCAATAAATTTCCACATACAATCTGCAATCGCTGGCAATATTGCAATCGGACGATAGTTTGCTATCTCATGTTTGGCTCCTCCCTTGTAGATTGGTCTAACAAGTGCCTCTTTAAGCTTTTTTGGCACCGTGGAGGTGTTCAAACTCATATTTATATGGTTCGAAATTAAGGGTGCAAAGATGTCAGGATTTGATTGTATATCTATTGCTCTGATGCCATCTGCCCCGGGTGATATTTAAGCGAGCTATAAGCTTTGTTACTTCTTCACAGTTCGTATCTTCCAAGTAAATTGTATCCCGTAAAAATGTGTTCTTGTGGCTAGATGTTGTTGTGCTACACACGTGGATTATTGATGCAGCTTGCATTACAACTTGAATTACAACATTCATATTAGTTTTTAAGAATAGTTTCATCTAGCGACGGGTTTTTCGATCTTATAGCTAATTGATGAGTGCCCACGTTTTCTTTGGATCACATTTCACTTGTTCCAACTTCCTTTTGTAGTATTCTTTCCGACTTTTGCATACTTTTCTGTTGACTTGGTTGCGTAATCTTTTGTATTCGTTTTCATTGTCGTTTTGGTTCGATTATTCTTCCACCTGCGATACAATCGATCCCTTTCCTTACAGATCTCTATGATGTCCCTTGTAATCCATTGCGCATTTTTTCGAGTAGTTTCTTTACAGGAAACTGTCGAGTTTTTGTATATTTCATCCATTTTTTGGGCTAGTGAGTCAAAAAGAATGTCTGTGTCTGTAGACGAAGTGCTGACGTACCATAAAAAAAAGTAGCTTGCCCCCATGACTGATAGATGGCGACGTGGCAGTTATTAAGTTGACATTTATTTAATAACTGGCATGGCTGCACTTAGCTTTCTAATTTCCTTTTTTGTTAACCACGAGGCGCTAAATGTGCGCACTCATTTCACAGTCAAGGACAAACCAACGAATAAAAATAGAATAGTAAACTAAAGGAGACTAAGTAAGACAAGCTAAATATACTAATGAATTTTTTTAATAAAAGTTTTGTAACTTCACACAAGAGAAACAACGTCTTTCCTTGGAAGCTAACAAAAAGTCTCTGTTACAGCCGAAATTGCTGTAACATTTTACAAAACTTAGTGGATAACGCTTGCAACCTAATTGGACGCAATCCAGCGATTATTAAGCAGCAGCTATGCCGAGAGGGATAAGAAGTCCACAACCGTTCACCGAATCGAGTAAGACGCCAAGATCCCCAGCAAAGAATCCCACCATACAGGATGAAGACTACAACTGCTGCCTTTGCAACGATCCCGACTCTGCTGGAAACATGGTCCAATGCGATCAATGTGATGCCTGGAACCACTATGTATGTGCAGGTGTTGATAGTTGCATAGAGAACGAAGCCTATTTATGCAAGACATGCGCAGGTAAGAGTAACTATTTACCTAAACTTTCAGGGGCGGTATCCGTATCTGCTGTGAGAATTCCCAATATAAAAGCCAATAGCCAATTATCACAAAAACCGTCTACATCAAACCTCGCTGTGTCTGCAACAAGAGCCGTGACGATTTCTGCGCCGAATGCAGCCGCAGTTGCTGCTACGTGTGGAAACCTTGTCGTCACTTCCCCGCTTAATACCGTGGGTGCAATGGTAATTTCTTCAACCCATACGAATAGACAATTTCTTCAACATCTGCCACCTTCAAGTATTGCATCGGTTGTACAAATGACCAGATCTGTCGCTGCTCCTACTATACTAGCTGGAAACCCCGCTCCTTATTCTTATGCGGTAGGTTCCGATCAAAGTGTTATCGGTTTGCCAAATCTACCACCTCGTAATACCTGTATAGCCTCTGCGACAAGTATCGAAGCCGTTCCTACAATCTTAAATGCGGGCGATGCGGAAAGATCCGCACCCCCCCATCAACGGACTACGTACCTTTAAGGAGACAAATAGTAATATTCCGTTTTTTGCGGCACAACAACAAAAAGCTAAAAGCTCATCTAGTTCAAGGACTTCTAAGTTTTCTTCAACCAAACGACTTCAAATGGAGTTGCAGAGAATCGAAGAGGAACGTGCATTGAGGGAGATCCGGGAAAAGAAGAAGATCGAACAAAGGAAAGAGAGGGACGCCGACTACCTAAACAAAAAATACCAAATATTGAGTCAAATCGTGGATTCAGATGACGACGACGAGGGCGAACTAAGGGAAGAGAACGCAACAGCCTCAAAAGCCAAAGTGGACAATTGGATTGATGGAATACCTAACTGGAACTGCCTGCACTCCACGAAAGGCATGTCCCCCAGCTTTAAAGGCGACTATTTCCAGCTGGAGCTGAGAGATAATTCAATTACGTCTCAACTAAAACACATTTCGGAGGGCGGTGCCGGTATTGGATCACAGCTAGGCACGCTTCAATTGTCCTCTGGTTCAGGCTTTGTACCACATGCAATTCATCTTCAGTACGGGGCATCGCGAAGTGGTGTTGCAGTACCTGAGCTTGGTCCACGACAACAACCGTTTGAGCCATCGAAGAACGTCATCCCACCCTCGGTAAATTTTCGTTTTCCGTCCCGGGTTACTCAACCTCAGCAGGAGCCTGCAGGACAGAATTCACAGCCATTCACATTCCTTTACCCAAGCCAACAAGAACTTTCAAATACTGTTTTAACTAAACACCATATAGCGGCGCGCCAGCTAATGTCTTGAGATCTACCGATCTTTGACGGAAATCCTGCGGAGTGGCCACTATTCATTGCCAGTTTTAATAGAAGTACGGAGCTGGGTTATACGGTTACATAAAGCTTTGAAAGGTGATGCTTTAGAGGCAGTGAAAAGTCTCATAATACAGCCAAATTGTGTTCGCCGCGTAATCAAGACCTTGAGGATGTTGTTTGGGAGACCGGAGCTGGTTATTAATACTTTGCTTCGTACGATTCGTGGAGGGGTCAAACTGGAGACTATTGTCACCTTCGCAATAGCAGTGCAGAATCTCTGTGCTACCGTCGAGGCTTCCGCGTTAGTGGACCACCTTAACAATCCCATGCTGATGCAGGAGCTCGTGGATAAACTGCCCCCCGCCATGAGGCTTAATTGGGCGATCCATAAGCAAACGCTATCAACATGTACGCTAGTGCATTTCAGTACGTGGATCTACAAGATGGCCGAAGCTGCGAACGGGATTCTCGTTTCGGCTCCGTCTACCTCGAGTGAGGAAAAGAAACATCGGAACAAGAATTGGAAAGACAGAGGAGTTGTCAATGTCCACCGTAAGGAGAGCGAATTCCATTACGACAAATCGGAGAGGAAGTGCTGTATTTGTGACGGTAGCTGTGCGTCGGTAGCTGAATGTAAGCAGTTTATAGAATCAAGTCGCACCACTAGATGGGAAGAGGTGAGGAAACATCAGTTATGCCGTAGATGCCTAAAAAGGCATGTAAACTTAAGGTGCAAGTCGGAGTCCCTTTGTGGGAAAAATAACTGCATTCGAAAACATCACCAGCTCCTCCATAATGACCAACAGCAAGATGCACAACCTTCAGCAAAGGCTGGAACCGTTGGAGTGCACTCAGAAAAAACCTTTGATGTTCAGAACTGTGACACCGATTCCGTTTTGTTTCGAATTGTATTCGTGTTTCTTTATGGGGACGGAGTTAAAATAAAGGCGTATGCATTCTTGGATGACGGTTCATCCCTTACGTTAATGGATGAAACAGTGGCAAAGCAGTTGAACATTCGAGGATTGCCACGACCACTGTGCCTTAAATGGACTGGGAACACCTCGCGATATGAGAGTCGCTCCGAAGTGATCCACTTGAAAATATCCGGCACGAACGCAAATGCGAAGAAGTTTCCACTTACAAACGTCCATACGGTGACAAACCTAGGCCTTTCAGCTCAAACACTTAATTCCGATGACGCGCAAAGGAGGTTAGCACACCTAAAGGGACTTTCCACCGATTCCTACAATAAAGCTGTTCCGCGGTTACTTATAGGGGTTAACAACGCCCAGCTCGGGCTACCGCTGAGGTGCAAAGAGGAAGGTCTGCACGAACCGGTTGCGACGAAGACCCGCCTAGGGTGGGTAGTTCACGGAAATTGCAACGAAAGGGTAAATAATAATGGTAAAACCCACAGTTTTCACGTTTGCGAATGTAGCGACATATACCTGATCCGCTTAGTGAAGGAATTCATTCGTGACGACAATTTCGGAGCATCAAATTCCCAAAGGACCATAATGTCCCGTGACGACGCTCGAACTTTGGACTTGCTGAACACCCGAACGATTCGTAAAGATGGTCGGTTCGAAACGACGCTCCTATGGAGGTTTGATAAAATCGAGTTGCCGGATAGTTACCCTATGGCCAGAAAACGACTACTCTACCTCCAAAAACGGATGGAACGAAACCAAATCTTGAGTGATATGCTAAATAAAAAAATCGATGAGTACGTTACGAAGGGTTACGCCCGAAAGCTCTCACCCCAAGAAATAACTGAGTATCGGAGTCAGTCGTGGTATATACCGATTTTTCCAGTGGAAAACCCCAAAAAACCAGGAAAAATCGGAATCGTTTGAGACGCTGCGGCCGCAATTCACGGCAGTTCACTCAATTCCGTGTTACTTAAAGGTCCTGACCAACTTACGCCTTTGACATCTGTTATCTACAAGTTTCGACAACACAAGATTGCTATTTGCGGGGATATCATGGAAATGTTCCATCAAGTAGGAGTCCGGGAAGAAGACCAACATTATCAGCGTTTTCTGTGGGGTCACGATGAGGAAGGAAAACCCGATACGTATGTCATGAGGGTTATGACCTTTGGAGCAAACTGTTCACTGTGTACTGCACATTTCGTCAAAAATACGAACGCCGAGTATTTCGCCGATGAATTTCCGAGAGCTGTCCGGTCAATTAAGGAGAACCATTATGTGGACGATTTAATGGACAGTGTACCGACGGTGGAAGAAGCAATTAAGTTAGCTCATGAGATTCGACACTTACATAAGCAAGGTGGCTTTCACATAAGGAACTGGGTTTCTAATTCGTCTACTGTTCTTAAAGCGCTTAAATCAGAACCTTACTTACTTAACGGGCTCCCGACCCGTGAAGAGTCTCTGCCTGAGACACAGCAGCCTTCCACTCTCTTCGATCCCGGGCACGCTGCTTCCAGTTATCTAGACCAAGCGCTCTGGCATCCGCGATAGCTTGATCCTTAAAACGGAGGTTCGGTCTTCCTTGTCTTCTCGAACCTGGGGGCTGTGATTCGAAGATCCTCTTTGCTGGAGCATTATTGTCCATTCGCTCGATGTTTGCCCCTCTGAACGTTTGCACATTCAGAATGTTGGATGCGTGCCTCGCATCTATTAGCACGTGGTCGATTTGGTTGGCGGTTCGACCATCTGGAGAGCGCCAGGTTGCTGTGTGTATTCGTAGTCTTGGAAACCTAGTGCTACTTATCACCGTATTACGAGCTGCTGCAAAATCGATTAGCCGGAAGCCGTTGTCTGTTGTCGTGTCGTGGAGGCTGTGCTTTCCAACTAATCCGCCGAAGATGTTTTCCTTACCGATTTTGGCATTGAAGTCCCCGAGTATGATTTTGACATCATACTCCGGACAGGCTCCGTAGGCTCCGTCCAGGAGGTCATAAAACTCCTCCTTGATAGAGTCTTCAGCTTCGTCGGTAGGGGCGTGTGCACATATTATGCTGATGTTTTGAAATGTAGCCTTGATGCGGATCACAGCCAGGCGATCGCTGATCGGCTTAAAGTCAATTATCATTGAGCGTAGCCGATTTCCCACGACGAATCCGCATCCTAACATGTGCAGTCTTTTGTGGCAGCTGTAATAAATGTCGCAATTTTTCCGTTTTTGCATACCTGATCCTATCCATCGTATCTCCTGGATCGCGGTAATATCTGCCTTGTACCGCGTGAGGACAGATTCAAGTTTTTGAATAGCACCAGGAGTGTACAGTGTACGTACATTCCAGGTGCATACTCTTATATCATAGTCCGTGTACGTTCCGGGTCGTGGTATTAAATGAGGGGGTCCATTATCCGAGGCTTGTGTCTCTCTCATAACTAAATTTTTTTTACGTGGTAAGGAAGTTACCCCGACGGCACAACCCCCAACCTGGAGGGCCAGTTCCATTTTTTTAAACCCCTAGGACGAGGGGCCGGTTTTAAACCGAAGCCAGTATCCCGCTTCGGGGATATGAGCGCTGCCGTTGGCCCAATAAGGGCTCATCCGCCACCATCTCTTTTCCAAAAACCTGAGCTCCGAATATGTCGAAGTAGCCCAGATAAAGTGTTGTGCTTCCGTTTGAAGCTTTAACGCCACCGTTGACTCCATCGAGAGAGTTCGTCCGCTGTCGTATTTATAGTGCTGCAATTTTCTCTTGGTCAACACTCGCGCTTATAAGTTTAGCAAGTCGGGTCCGGATGGACACCAACCAGTACCCGATGGCTACCACTAGGAGGTAAAATAAGGTAAAATAATAATAAAACAGTTACAACACTGGACGTCGCCAGGTTGACGCCAGTCAGTGCCTACCCTATTCCTACAGCATCCAACCATCAGAACCTACAGAGGAAATAAGTGTGAACGACAAAGTTGAATTAGGAACGGAAAAGGTGCTTGGAATGTGGTGGAGCACGTCCTCAGGCCGATTAACGTTTAAACTCACTGCTAACCCAAAACAGAACGAAATCCTTTTCGGATCACGGCGTCCAACAAAACGCGAAGTCCTGAGAGTGATAATGACGATTTTTGATCCGCTGGGTTTGATAGCCTGTTTTCTCATCTACATCAAGATTCTCCTTCAGGACATTTGGCGCTCCATGATTGAGTGGGACGATGAAATCAGGGATGAAGAGTATGAGAAATTGATAAAATGGGTGCGTCACCTACCCAAATTGGAATCCGTCCAAATTCCGAGATGCATGTTACTTCTTCGTGAAGCTTTGCCGCCGTAGCATACGTACGAAATTCTAGCAAGTTAGCGGAGAGCAGCCTAATAGGAGGAAAAACTCGAGTTGCACCTCTTAAGGCGTTATCAATTCCCCGCCTAGAACTGCAAGCAGCACTTCTCGGTGCGCGATTTGCCAAGTCAATCACAGAGTCGCACGGTATCACGTTTAGTCATCGATATTTTTGGTCAGACTCAAAAACTGTTTTGTGTTGGCTCCGATCCGATCATCGGAGGTACCGTCAGTATGTCGCCGTCAGAGTTAGTGAAATATTGGAGCTCACCGAACTAGAGGATTGGCGATGGGTTCCCACTGCCATGAATGTCGCTGATGAGGCTACAAAATGGCAAAGGCTTCCGGACCTTAAATCGACCAGCCGCTGGTTCAATGGACCAGCCTTTTTAAGATCTTCTCCGGAAAACTGGCCGCAGGAGATAGATGCGGGCTCAACAATCGAAGAATTAAAAACGCATTTCGCTGGCGTTCATAGCCTTGGTCAAGAGAGCATGTTTCGGTACAACGAAATCTCTAATTGGAAAAGGTTACTTAGGAGCACTGCGTACTTTTTTCGATTCGTGCATAACGTGAGCACCAGGAGGACCCGGAAACCCAAACTAAGTGGCCCTTTATCATGCGAAGAGCTCCAGTTGGCGGAGAACACGTTGGTAAAAGAGGCGCAAAGAGAAATTTATACAGAAGAGGTTGCAGATCTAAGAGCAGGCCGTGGAGTGGAAAAAAGTAGCCGTCTTTTTAACTTCTGTCCATTTTTGGATGAAAACTGGATTCTTCGGGCTTACGGAAGACTGCATCTGGCGAAGGGAGTCAGTAGAGATTTCAGGATACCGATTATTCTTCCCAGAATGCATCCGATAACATCGCATATCATCAACGATTTTCATCGTCGATACAAGCACCAAAACGACGAGACGGTGATAAACGAGGTACGGCAGAAATACTACATACCCCAAATGCGATCCGCCTTAAAAGCTGTCAAGAAGTCGTGTCAACAATGCAAGAATACAAAGGCTCAGCTACAACCACCAATTATGGCCCAACTTCCTCAGGCACGACTTGCATCATTTTGCCGACCATTTTCATACGTCGGTGTCGACTATTTTGGCCCAATGGCAGTTAGTGTAGGTCGCAGAGCTGAAAAGCGCTGGGGGGTTCTTCTAACATGCCTTACCACTAGAGCTGTCCACATAGAGGTTGCTCACACCCTGACAGCCGACTCCTGTATCCTTTGTCTTCGCAATTTCATGGCAAGGCGTGGCACCCCAATTGAGTTTCATAGCGACAATGGAACTAATTTTCATGGCGCAACGAGAGCTAAGAGAAGCTTTAAAAACGATCAAAACGGAAAAACTGATCGAAACCTTCACTACCACGCACACTAAATGGAAATTCATACCACCTGGTTCACCACATATGGGCGGCAGTTGGGAGCGGTTGGTTCGCTCTGTAAAAACCGTTCCATATGCTACCACGCCCTTGCGCAACCCGAATGATGAACTATTGCGAAGTATGCTTCTGGAAGCGGAAAATATTCTTAACTCGCGACCGTTGACATATATTCCCATAAGCATTGAAAACCCGGAGGCTCTCACGCCTAATCATTTTTTATTGGGCTCGGCTAGTGGATTGAAACCCGCGACAGAATTCAACGACGAAGGCAGAGTGCAACGGAAAAATTGGCTTATCTCACAGCAGTTTGCGGGCCGCTTCTGGAAGCGCTGGGTAGCAGACTACTTGCCCACACTTACCAGACGCGCAAAATGGCTCACTCCTGTCAAACCCGTGGAGGGTGGAGACATTGTCTTGGTCGTTGATCCAAATGGCCCCAGGAACTGTTGGCCTAAGGGACGAGTAATTCAGGTTAAACTATCGAAGGACGGTCAAGTTCGAAGTGCTTTCATACAAACGCAGACTGGTGTCTACGAAAGGCCAGCAGTTAAACTGGCAGTCCTGGATGTTGAGGCTCCAAGGGATACGAGTTCATGGGTGAAACTACCGGAGGGCAGTGTAGACGAAGTGCTGACGTACCATAAAAAAAAGTAGCTTGCCCCCATGACTGATGGCGACGTGACAGTTATTAAGTTGACATTTATTTAATAACTGGCATGGCTGCACTTAGCTTTCTAATTTCCTTTTTTGTTAACCACGAGGCGCTAAATGTGCGCACTCATTTCACAGTCAAGGACAAACCAACGAATAAAAATAGAATAGTAAACTAAAGGAGACTAAGTAAGACAAACAAATAAAAACTAATTTATGTACATACATACATATACATACATATGTAAGCTAAATATACTAATGAATTTTTTAATAAAGGTTTTGTAACTTCACACAAGAGGAACAACGTCTTTCCTTGGAAGCTAACAAAAAGTCTCTGTTACAGCCGAAATTGCTGTAACAGTGTCCGTTTGTTATAATAGTTGTACAGTCGGTAGCTCGGATCAGTTCATTTACTTTTTTCGTTCTAATGTGAGATCGCAATGGTTGGTCACTTTTTCTTGTACATGAATCATAGGTAATAGTGCTATAATGATCTGCTATGTTACTTTGAACTATAGCCGAAAATATTTTTAAATGTGACAAGTTAACCAGTATGTGATCGATCAATGTGCAGCTCCCTATGTTTAAATCAATTCTTCTTTAATGACATTACGTAGTCCATTCGAAGCCAGTATTTCCTGATAGCTAAGGACGTAATTTTTCGTGCTATCTTGGGTATTTATGTTTACATCGCCTAATGATTATATCCTCATTTGCCCTTTTTACTTGCACCTAGGGCAAGTATTGGTTTCGTGAAAAATTTCGAACTCGAGATTTTAATCGAACTTGACATTACTATGATGGAGAAGTCCAAAAAAGTGGGTTCGCCAATTCCGTCGGTCTGTCTGTCTGTATATTCAACTGCAGCCTTAACCGCTGAACGGATTTGCTTCAAACTTCATATCTGGGGCTGTGCGATGATCCCTAGAGACGAAATTGGAATTTTCATTCTAACCTGTAAATTAAGAGTATTTTACTTAAGGCGGATTTCACTAAAAATGGATTTTCTCGAAAACGGCTCTAACGATTTTGATAAAATTATATCAATCATATTTGAGTTAGTTTGGGCATATGCTATTAGATGGCATACCACGTTTTGCGCGAAAAATGCGTATAACGGTAATTTTAGAAATTGGTTATTTCTCGTCTATTTCTTCAGCGATTGGGCTTGAAATCAATATCAGAGGTGGGTATGATAAATGCAAAAATATAACATACCAAGTTTTGGAAATCAAAAAATTTTTTAAAACATAATTCATAGGCTTTGAAAATCTCTCGAATTCATCTTAACATCATATATGATCACGCCCACTTTTTCGATGCCGTTTTTACAAACAATAACTTGAATTTTAGTGCTTTTATGATTGTAAACTTATAGCATTAAGGTGCAAGTACGTACGGCCCAGTCGTGCACTTTATTTTGTTTGTAATTGTCGAGAACTCCTCAATAAATGCATTTTCATTGTATTTCGGTGGTCTATAAATTCCGCAGCCTATTTTCTCTTTTTTCGTTGACTTAATTTTCACTGTTAAGTTTTCAAAGGCCAACTATCCGTTCGCCAACCACACATAATTTAAACAAACTGGTTTTTTCTTTCTACAAAAGAAAAAAAAAACTCAAACTGCAGTCATCTGTCAGTTCGACTCCTCGACCCAGGTAGTTGCACATATTTTCGACTCGACTCAGCAAAAATAGTGGAGTCGAGTCCAGTCGACTCGGTTTCAACTCGACCCGCGTATATATGAATATCAATCCAGGTTCAACCTAGGTTCAACTCTGCATATATACGTAGTACATATAACAAAAAAAACAATTCGATCACATATATGTTTGCACATTTAATGACGTTTGATTTTATTTGTATCAGTCATCGACTGTATAAACAAAGCTTCTGAATTTTCCTCTCTTCTCGCGAATACTTTTCCAGTGCTCTCCCACACAAATCTCTACCCTTTCTCCCTTGCCGTCTTCTTTGCTTGCCACAGTAATTGTCTGACAAGCTTGTCAGCATATTATTAATATAGACAATGCTGTTGTTGTTGTTATTAGGCTCGATCAATTTTGCACTATTGTTTATGTTTTGGTTGATTTTGGCGATCATCAGTGGACGATTTTCACGGGTCTTCTTTAAGAAGTTTGTTTTTATCAAATTGCTGTTGAAAGTGGTGACAATTGTGGATCGGTTTGTGTTTTTGTTTTTGTGCGGTAGATATCTACTATATCCGCGTTTGTTACTTCCTGTTCTATTGTATTTCCTATCGCTTGTATTATTTCGGTTAAATTTTCGTTGTTTGTTTGTGGAAAAATTTGAATTTCTATTGTGTTTTTTAGTTGTTGTTGTTCTAGTTTATTGAGATGATTTCATCCTTTTCGTAATGTGCATCTTTTAATTTTTGAATTTTGAACTCCCTAGCTGCATAACTAGCGAAGTAAATGACGAACTGTTGAGGTTTCGCACTGGCGATACACCAACTCTTCTGAGATTTTCTGAGCGATTAAAAGCCGATCCTTTAACAGATGAACAGACACACAATTACTTCACAACACTAGACGAATTAACATTTATATTCAAGCAACTGAATAACAAAAAATCAAATGGTTTAGATAACATTCCCAACATAATCCTAAAGCATATACCGGACGAAATCATACGGCAATATTGCGTTATATTTATCAATTTATTAAACAACAACTACTTCCCGAGTTATTCGAAACATCGAAGGTTTTTCCAATAGTAAAAAAGGGGAGGGATCCTTCTAATCCTTCTAACTATAGGCCAATTAGTCTCCTGCCAAATATCGGGAAGATTTTTGAAGTTATTATTAGTAAGTCTATTTTGTTCGTTTGCGATAGAAAGGAGATTATACCGCGAAACCAATTTGGGTTTAGAAGAAACCATTCGGCGGTGATTGATTCAGACGTTTGTTGGAATCTCAATGCCAAACGATGTACAGGTGGTGCCTGCCTAGTGGATATCGAAAAAGCCTTTGGATCGACAGGTTAATTTATAAACTGTTGCGATATTATCTTCCGATTCATCTTGTAAAGATGATAGCGTCTATGGTATATGAGAAGAAATTTGTTGTAACTGATAGACAATACACGACAACTAAAGTTTTTAATATCATTAATGGTCTTCCACAAGGCACAGTCACGGCACCGCTCCTATTTATTATCTACATTTCTGAAATGCTTAGGGACGACATTGGTAATTCGTTAGCGTTTGCTGACGATGTTACTTTTTATGCAAGTATTTCAAAAATACAAGACATACAGACTGAACTACAAAATGTTTTGATAAAATTCAGACTTTCTGCTCAAAGTGGAAGCTCAAAATAAACGAAGAAAAATGTGAACTATACTGTTTCGCACCCCAATACGACGTGGTAATTCAGACTTGAGACGCAACTGGAAGAATTTGCAAATAAAGAGTGCTAATGGTCTTCGCATCAAGTCAAAGACCGTTGTGATATACCTAGGTGTGCATTTAGACAAGTTCTTGCACTTAATGAACACGTAAATATTCAGTTGAAAAAGGCAAGAGCGGCATTTATATCTCTCAAACGTCTATTCTTCTCCAGCTATCTAAGATCCGATGTGAAGGTCATATGTTAACCAAGCCTTCGTTCGTCCTATTCTTACTTATGCGAGTCCAGTATGGTGGAACATAAGTCCATCTTACAAGGAAAAACTGCGATTATTTGAGAGAAAATGTATTCGAACCTGTATGCGAATGTATAGAAGCGCACATTCCGACTTTCGGTATTATAATAAGAGACTATTGGATGCTTCCGGTGTATCCAGAATTGACAATGTCATCCTGAATCATTTCGCGCGGTCAGCTAACGTTACAGAGAACGAACTAGTATCGGGCTTGTTTTACCCTAACCCTGAGTATTTTAGAAAGTCTTTGGTGAGTGGTTATATTTTACCTGCGGCATTCTTGCATCTGGATGCATGGATACTTATCAAATTCAACGAACGTGCCAATTATTTATCATATTGCTAGAAGAGTGACAGATAAACGTAACTGGGTTGTGGCTAACGATTAGACTAAGTTGGATTAGGCCCTGGCATGTGATCTCTGATGCATCATTCTGTTGTTAATTTGACTTAAGCATTGACGGATTGGAAATCACATATCAGGGCCTAGTCCTAGGATAGGTTAGGTTAAATTAGTATTAGGCTTTTTCTTTACTAGGTGTTTTTTGTTCTTGTTTAAAAAATAGATAATATTTGTAATTGGTTTTTTCCCACATTTTCCTATAATACAAAATAAAAATAATGTTAACTTAATATCCGATTTTTAGGTATATTAAATATAATTGTTAGTTAAACTAGTTCTAGAGCAAACTTTAAGTTATCATATAATAATATAATAAGTATTGAGAGCCCTTCAGGTCAGTAACTATAAAAAATTATTTTAGTTACATTAGTAGTTTAAGTTTATTTCTACAACAAACAAAAATTGTAAAAATTCAATAGTGGTAAATAAACAGGAAAAAAAAACGTTATCGACGTATTTCAGAACAAAATGAAATATGGCCACGCCCTTTATAGGGGCTACATAGAAAGGAGGATAGGGTATCATACGATCCGTTCCAGACGGATTGTAGCTTTTCTGTATGTTTTTATTGTCTTTGGTGTCCTAATAATAATGTCTCTAAGAATCGTCACTGCTGGAGAGTTCAGGATAGCATGGATGTAATGTCTTTAGAGTAGTCGCACAATGCTAATTCGAAAGAACCAGGTCTGCAGAGCCAAGGTGGATATGATCCTGTTTGAATCCCATGGATTTTGTTAAGCAGGTTGAATTTTTTGATACAGCTCCATATGCATGATACAGCTGATGGAATTTTTTTCTGGCGTGTGGAGCGGTAGGCAGTAATGGTGTCCTTGTTTATAATGAATCTCGAGGGGAACAAAAGTTTTGTAGCAAGTTTCATTATGGTTTCTTCGTATCTCTCAATCAGTGATGGCAAGCCGGATTCAGCCAATATATTTTTGATGGGTGTAGTTGGGAAAGCGTTGATTGATCTTCTTGCAGCTTGGTAGTATGTTGATTTTATGATGTTATACGTTGATTTAGGACAATTCCGTAAAACTTTTCTTTGTTTCTTCTAAATTATTGCTTTTACACAGAATATATACATACATCATCAGCATATAAACAATGATCTAGAATTTTGTATTTAGTTATAGTTTTGTATTTAGTTATAATTTTGTTGATATCATCAAATGCTATTGAAAAAACACCACCGAGGGAGGTTATCCCTGTGGGATGCCATTATGTAGGGGAAAGTTAGGAGAATATGTATTATTTACTCTTACACAAAATTGTCTGTTCGTAAGAAAGACTTTTGGCCCCTCTAGCTTTTTTGGAACTAAGTGAATTCCTATTCTTTTCGAAATCAAGTGAGAGCATCGAAACGTGATTTTTGGCTGATAGAGTACTTGAAACATAAAAGTCAATGTGAAGTAAAGCATCAAGGCAACCCCGTTTCGGCTTAAATACTTGATTTGGAGCTATTAATTGTTTAGCCTCTGTATACCAAAGAAGGCGCTTCGGTATAATCTTTTCAAAAAATTTTGAAATGCACGGTAACATGGAGATAGATAGCAACTCTAATTTTTTATTGTGGCTTGTGGATGGGAATAATTGTAGCGGTTTTCCAACTTTGATGTGTGTTACGGATGTTATTATAAAGATTGATAGAGAGGTGGGTCCTCTCGCGAGCGTCTGACAAACATCCGAGAGTAAAACTGTCATGAAAAAACTTCTCAAAATTGCCGTTTGGACCTTCCATTCTTGTGAAGAATATAACACGCACAACACGAATGGTTGTGAGAAGCTAGGCCCTGGGTCCCATGGACCTGTCGCGCCAAAAATTTGTATTTTTTATTTTTTTTTTGTAGATTTTTATTTTAAACATCGGGTACGATGTCTCTTCCTAATGTATATACCGTATCCTAAGGGTTTATTAAGTTTGACACATAGTTTGTAACATAGAGAAATAATCGAGATAGACCCTATAAAATATACATATACATACATATATTTGTGATCAGCAACAATAACGAAATCGATTGAGCGATGAATACGAGAAACACGTTCTATATGAGTGAAAGAGACAAGAGACTAGAGCGGATAACTAGTACACAGTGAAAAGTCGCCGGTTGAAACGATGTGTATAGCACGAAGCCTAGTCGGTGACTGTAAAGTATTTTAAATATAAAACCGACTTGGAATTGGCCTGGCTGTCACAGTAAAAATTTAAAACAATTCTACTTTACTTAAATGAGAAAGGAAAGTATTGAAACTTAACAATGTTAAATAATGATAAACATGTTCGCTCAATGGAAACATGATATTATGGTAAATGACCTAGGTAACAAGAATAAAATATATTACAAAAGAAAAGGGAGAGAACTACCCCACCAGTCATGCCAAATTACCTGAGAAGAGAGTAAAGAACAATAATGTTTTAAAATGTAGTACACACTTAGTGGATATGATGAAAGTTTTAAGTTCAATAATATTTTTAGCAATATGCTATAGTGAAGTTATATTTATGTATATAAATAATATTGCGAATACATGTGCGTATAGTGAATAGATAAAGTAGGAAGAACAGTTTATTAAGAATAAATATTTATTATTAAATCAGTCTTTGTTATTTAAAGTTTAATATATGTGTCCATCAGAATCAAAAGTAACGTATTCCACTTTTACTACTTCTGAGATATTTGAAAAAAAAGTTTTTTGAGCTGTTGCCCTAGCAATATTTGGGACCTTTTTTACTTCAATATTAAAACGTAGATTGTTGAACCTTAATTTGCACAGTTTGTTGTTGAAAGCAAAATCGTCTTGGTAATATTTAATAATGAATTTTGGAATAGAGTAGTTAAGAAAGTCTGTATCTGGAATAGAGTAGGTTTGAATGTTACACATTCGGAACAGATGCATTTTGAAAATTTCGGTTTAGAATAGATTACTTTTGAAAATAAAACAAACAATATTGAATATTATCTTTTTCTTTAAATGATTCAATACTATTTAATAAATAAATTTAAAGTAAACAAAACAAAGCGAATTCATAAATCACTGCAGTAACATTAACAGAAATAAACAAAACTGGAAAATAGCAGGAATCTAAAAACTTAAATTCTAAAAGACAAATCTGGTTCATGAAATTCACAGACAGGATCCCCTTCCATATCTTCTTCCCAGTGCTGCCAGACATTTTTCAAGAAAAATACCACATGTTAAATGAAAATTTACCATTCCCACCAAAAATTTAGTACAAATAACTTTCAAAGTCAATAGAGTACCGCAAAAAGCATGAAACGGAAATTAAAACCACAAATTTAAAGAAACAACCACAACACATTAATACATCACAAAACTACGCAACATCCAACCAGCACGATTGGAATCATTTCCTCTTGTTGTCTTTAGCTCCTTTTGATCTAAACGTTTTTTTGCTTAGTGCCTAGAATACGAAAAGTGTCCAGTGCCTAGAATAGTAATTGCCACAAAACAATAGTATATGTAGATCGCTACGCATAAGTACAATCACCAAATATGTGAGATCGCCGAAATTAACCCTTTCAAGTTATGGGATGAATTCACTATTGCAGTGAAAACAAGCGAGTCAATAGAATTTCCCTTTTTTGTATGGAAATCGTAAAATATTACCTTTTTACCACAACTTGAAAATTGAAGTTGAAATTTACCACAAAAAGGTAAATTTACCACGATCTGACAGTACAGAAATGATTGTGATTCATTTCTAAAATGTCCTTGTAAAATTTAAGCGAATGCTGGAATTCCAGTCATCTCCAAAATGTTTAGTTAGTAAGTTATTAACGTCGTTCAGCTTCGCATCTTTTATTTTGATTCCTAATGGTAGTTTTTTGGAGCCATGGATGAAAAAAGTTTACCTTTTGTGTTCGGTTTAGATTCGCAAATATCCGACTTGTAAAATGTTTCACCTCGCACATGGATGCATTGAATTTAAAATGCCAAGCAGATGGGGGTTTAGTGAACTTTAGGACTTCTTGTTTAAAATCCAAAACGGGATATTCATCAGACCCCAAATTTATTACTTTTCCGTGTTCTTCATAAATTGATAAATAGTCATCAGCAGCCACAATCGTCTCTCTTGCTTTAACTTTTTTTTCTATTTGTGCAAACACTCTATCTGGGGGAATGTAGGAGTGACCAGGAATGGGAAAAATCAGTTCCAACGTTTGCACATGACGGGTGCTCGCAGATACCTACCATAATGAAGTTCTTATTTTGCCCCCCCACATCCATCAGCAACGAGACGAATTGTTCTTATTCCCTGAAGGTTTGTTTCACAAAGCTGGTGAAACACTGCAGACGCAACTTCGTTAGAGCCTTTGGGTCTGTTATTTTCAGTCCAATGATATAGAAACACATTCTCTTTGGCGAGGGATGAGTGAGAACTTCCTACAACAAGGCCGAAAAGATACAAATATATCTGCCGACTATATATCCGAAACTTTAGGCAGTGTCATATTTTTCTGGCAATCGAATGACATTGTCAGCAAATCACTCCTTTCTTCACCTAGGAGGTCGAAAAATGCTTTTCCCCTTAACTTATGGATCCTTAATTTAGTCATCAATTCAATCTTATTTTCATCCATTTGTTCTATTTTCAAAAGTTCCTTTAGCTGTAGACATGTTGAGCAAACATCTGATGAAGGAGCTTTAAATCCAAGGTTGAAACATGTGTTGAAAACCATCCGAAAATAGCTCGATTTAACTAGGTTCAGCTGATGACTTTGATTAAACGCCTTCCACATCCTATTAATCGAAAGCTCTGAAGGTAGGAATTGTCGTTTTGCTGTCCGACTACGACAATAATGTACTTCGATAGTTTTATACTGCTGGATGAAATTAAGGATCAGTTGCTTTGATTCTGTCAGTTTAAAGCTTTTCCGATCACCTCCGCGAATTTCTGTTGGAATTGCACCCGTTTTGAAGTGATTGTTGCAAGCATTCCGTACACGACCCTGTGTAATTTCGAGTATATTCAAAAATATTTGGCAAACTTTGAAAATCTGCTTAGACCTAGTTCGAACAGTGTAGGTAACAGAAAATTGTATCCTTGAGCCATTCTTCAAATTTCTGTCAGTGCGTTGAGGCTTTTTAATTTGGAATAGCCTAAAATAAATGCATCCTGGGCAAGTTTTGACGGTATTGTGTAAAAGCCATTTAAAAATTTAGTGCATCGCAAGTTTTAAGCATTCCGCATTTATAAGCACTACCTCTATGACTGCAAGTTGACATTATTGGATTTTTTTGTCTCTTGTATCTATGAAAATTTATTTAAGACCATTGATGCATATCTATCAAGAAAGGTTTCATCACTTACCGTTGCACTTTAGCTAGCTCACGTTTCCTATTTTCAACATTTACTTTTCTCTTGCGCAGATACACGGCAAGAATAGGTGATTCGGTGGATTGCATATTATAGTACGTATTTGTTTTACACAAGGAATTATTACCGCACTCAACAAAGAAATGAAACACACTAGTTAAAACCATGTAACAAACTCTGACAACTGATTTTCCTATTCTCCCGCCAACATTTGGAATACATGCATTTTGATTTCACCAAAACAAACAGAAATAATTTAGGATTGGAATACGGTCATTTTGATTTTAACTCGGAATAGAGTAGCTTTGATTTCAAAGGGTATTGGGAATACATCGGTTTTGATTCAAACCCTAATTTTCAAGTCAAAATATCTCTGGGATTAGTAGGCTTTTGAAAATTTTGATTGCAGCCAAAGAAAACTTTAAACAAGATGAATTCACATTCAACGTTAACTCATTTTTTTAAAAAAGTGGAGTACATCGCTTTTGATTCTAATTGACACATATATGTATGTATATACAAGTGCGAGAATAGATTTACTTTTGAGAGGTGTAAGACTAACTATAAACATTTACATATGTACATACATTAGATATGTACTTTTTGTTTATTTATTGGTTTTTTTATCTTAGTTAAAGTTAAAGCTACATAATGCTGTTGGATATCTGTTATATAATCTGGTGAATAAGGATATCGGTTTTGGATTACTGATCGTATGTGATTTTTGTAAATGATTTTTGGTTTTACCCTCTATAGGTTAGATTACTACTTTTCTTGTAGAAATTAGGTAAAATGTGGTGGTCCTTCTAGATCTGGAATAGGGGTGTGGACCGTTCGTTGAGGATGATAATTGGAGATGCATAATATCTATCAAGGATCGAATGCCCAATGTTGTTGTCGTGAATGTTTTGCAAGATAGAATTTGGATGTCGTCTTAAATTAGGGCGACGGAGTTTCGCTAAGTTTGTTAAGTAACTCAGTAAAGGTGTAAATTCGGATGATTCATAGGTCTTTATTTCTAAACCACTTCCCTGAAGATATTCTGTATTTTAAAGTACATTTCCTTAAGATAGTTCTTTCGAACCTCTATAGCTACTTTACATTTATTTAGTGTTTTCCTAGCATATAAAAACGATATAAGGACTTTTGGCAGGTTTCTTTCGAATGAAAGATCCTGCATGTTCCGCAATTTAGACGCGGTTAATCCTTATCTCGCCAAGTCGAAAACTTACGTTTTTTGTAGTCGGCGCAATAAATTGCTCTCATCCAAAATTTGTAGGGCTATATTGTTAATATGTCCAATTAGTCTGTTTCTATGCTTTCGCGCGAAACTTATAGTTTCAGCTTCGATTGTAAGAATTTCGAGATCTCTATGGATATCGTCGTTTCTAGTATACCACTATGCTTGGACAATTTCTCTAAGCACTTTATTTTGAAAAGTTTGTATAATACAGTGTACACGATTTTTAATGTAAATAATTGTCTCATAAACGGACTCTCTTATAACCGGACGCGGACACCAATTTTCATAACCGCAATAGAATTTCACTCTCTCTTAAACGGACAAAACGCATCTGTTTTCCTTTTCCGGCAAGAGTACGATAACTTTGGCGCCAAAAATTGATAACGGTTTTTTGTAGAGGGGTCAAAAACAAGCATTTTTTACTCGCCCCGTTTAGAAGGTAGGGGGAATTTTAGAAAAAAATTACTTAAAATGAAAAAAAAAAATTATTAAAAAACAACGGCAACACTTACAACGAAGTACTATACCGGTTTTGAAAACCAGAAACCTGTTCTTTAATCCTAAATTTAAAGTAAATTATTTATGTCAATAGTTTTCGCATGCAAACTCAAAATTTTGATAAAAAAAAAATTCAAAATTGTGAAATGAAGTGCTAAATTGGCTTTTTGTGGTCAATGCTTATATCAATTCTGAATCGAACAGAAAAAACCGAATGGTTTTATGTCTTCTAGTTTTTGAGAAAATTGCGCTTTGCTCTTGTTACCCAGCAAAAAATTTAGAAAAACGTTAAAGAATATAAACATAGTAGGCTGCGGCGTCGGCGGCCATCTGTCGACTATCCGACTATAATTATCGTCGCACAATGAAATTAAGAGACTAAGAAAGGCATTTGATATGTTGACAGATGTACAGTTGCATTTTGAAAATATGGCGATCAGTAACCAAAATTTGCACCAAACTAAAATTTCGGATTTCTTTATTTAACCATTTTTTTTTTAAATACACAATGTAACATGTAGTATGTACATACATACATAGTCTTAAGTTATGAAAAATTAATTTTTAAAGACTTTGTTTATGTTTTGTTATTATCCTTTTTATTACCTACATTTAATGTTTATCACAAAAAATTAATTCCATTTAAAAATAAAATGTTATACTGTCTATTGTGTTTTTTTTTTCAAGGTTGTCAATCTTAAATACTATAAAATCAAAAACGCTAAGGCTGCAAAAGTCCTTGAAATCACAGTTTCTGAAAAACAACGGAGAAACTTCAAATTTTGCACAGTAATTCCTTATAACCTGTATATGTTCGATAAGAAGGGATTTTCCGAAATTCGAGGTCTAATTGGGGAAAGGGGGGGGGGGGGGGGGTACGGCTGTGTAAAAATGTTTACACAGCCGTAACTAAATAATTGCTTATCAAATTTAAAAACAAAAAAAATTGTTTTTAGTAAATTCGTCTTCGATGCATTTTAGCTATAAATCATCCGTCTGCGTTGTCCTAAAGCTGAGCAATGCTCATAACAAGTAATCAAATCATCCCAATAATTTTCCGTCACTGGAGATCACAGCCACCAGACGTGCACCAGTTGCTATCATTGCCATATCGTGTGTGTGCGTGTGTGTGGGTGCGCGCCGCAGTGACTTGATCGTTTTTGAATTACAGTCGTGCTTCTTTATAATTAAAAACATTCGACACGTTTGCAATTTTATTAATCAGGATATTAGTAAGGGAATAGACCAAGGATTTACACTTGAAAAAAATCATGATTAGGTAATACTAAGTACATGAGACCGGCAGTTCAGAGGCCGATTGAAATAAATGAAAGTTTTCCATTTTCAATCAAAAATCCTCTAAATAACATTGATGGCATTTTTCGAACTAAGCAAAATCGATTACTTCGCCAAGTATAAATGTATAACACCTTTGTACTGCAAGGTGTTTTATTACGGCTGAGCAGATAAAGGAAGCTTCCGTCTCTGATTTATTCCATTAACATCTGTTCGCAATAATGCTGATTTTTGCCAGTTGTTGAATCCACAACGTCTCTGGAAGAAGATATAAAATAGCAGTTGGAAAAAGAACGTCGGCGATCGTATGACCAGCATAGTATAAATGTCTACAACAACTACTTGATAGTTCTCGAGAAATTAGTGGTTGAGGTGGGAGATCAACCCCTTAATCATTATGGATTACCACAGCCCTTAGTATCAGGTGAAACTTCTTTCAACCTCAATTACTTAGAAATGTCGTATGACATAGACGATCTATAAAACCACCCATTTCTCAACTCTAATCAGAAGAAAATTTATACTAAAATCATTCCAAGCTTCACACCAACAAGTGATTACATTTTCTTTTTTGACGCTCCAGGCGGGACGGAAAACATTTTTTTCATTAACCTGTTGCTTGCTAAGATCAGAGCATTTAGGTAGCTTCGTCTCGAATAGCTGCAACACTTTTGCAAGACCTCTTTTTAACATATATACATAAGTAAAGTTTTATGCAAGGTTATAGTCTGGGATGAGTGCACCATGTCACACAAAAGAGCAACTGAGGAATTGAGCAGCCGTTGTTAGTTTTCCCGAGGGCATTTTGTGCTAATGAGATAAGGGCCTACTTAAAATCATCCTACTTGTGGCCAAAAGGGAAACAGTTGTATCTTAAAACCACAGAATTCAATCGATGTGAAACGAATGGTATAATACCGTACCCCACTCCCTTTGTATCAACCTTACTAAAGTGGGCGTGGCATACAGATATGAAATTTCATCGTCTTAGCTTAAAATTTAAAGCCGGAAAAGTGGTGACATTCAGACGTACAGACAAAGGGACGACCGGACGGATGAACGGACGGACGAACGGACAGACATAGCTCAATCGATTTCGCTATTGATCGCGTTGTCTTGATACTGATTACGAGTATATATACTTTATACGGTATATCTCGACTATTTCTTTATGTTACAAACTGTGTATCAAACTTAATATACCCTTCAGATAGGGTACATTTGGGACATAAGTGGAACGTGGTTGGTGAAGAGTTTGAGCAGCTTGAAAATAGAAATAGACGACGGAAATATAGAAGAAGAAAAGGGAAAAATACAAATTCCCAATAGTTTGTGTTAAATCGTGAGGGACATAAAGACACTCCGGATTTGAAGAACATAACCAACAGAGGGCTATACTAACACCAAAAAAATTGTACAATCGAAATTAATGTTTGGCAGTTTTGATATGACATAGAACTATATAGACAAAGTAGGTAGTAGGTATCAATGAAGAGGTGAATTATCTGTTGTAATATTTGCATACTCTCAACTCCCCAGGTATTCACACAAAATACTATTGAAGGTAGGCACTCTTATTATGCTCTTAAGGAATTTAAACCCAAATGTGCAACGGAACCAGATCGCAGGTGAAAGGTTTCCACAAAAATGTGATGGAGGCGACAATCTATACCAGCTGCTGCTAAGGGGAGACTGTGTTGATTAATTATTTTATTAATTTGGATTTCTAAGAAAATATATGTATTGTAAAGATCCATTGATAAGAATTAGGGTTACGTACGTTCCTACCTACTTATTCATACTATGAAAAACATACGAGCGAAGCCGGAAGGGTCGGCTAGTATCGTATATTTTCTCATAACCCGACCTCTCATAAGCGGACAAATTTCTTGGTACCGTCAGTGTCCGCTTATGAGAGAGTTCACTGTATTTGCATTTGTTTTCTTGGTACAACCCGAAAGTTGTAAACCGTTGTAACGTCAAAGGGGATTCCTTATTGGTTTGGACTGTCCAGAGCCGATAGTCTCTGATGGCTAAAGAGCCGAACTGAGAAATGATATATCCGTTGAAGGTCAAATCAAGTCTAATTTTATTACACCATCGGAACGCTATTTATACTTATAATTCTTATTCTAATGCCCTATAGTACTTAATTACTCATCGCAGTGTTTTACAAAGGTAAGCAAAAACATCAACAATCCGTCTGGAACGGATCGTCTGATACCCTATCCTCCTCTCTATAAAGTGGGCGTGGCCAAATTGCATTTTGTATCTCAAATATGGCTATAACCTCGAACGTTTGAGGATGTTACATGTAAAATTTTATCAAAATCGGTTTTTTAATGAAAACGCCCCCAAAAAGTGGGCGTGGCCAAAACTTTTGTATGGGTGGATTGTAGGGAGTCTGAATGCCTAAGTATTTGGTCTTAACAAAATTTTTCGGTTTCATATAATTTAATGAAGTTATGAAAAAGTAGGCGTGGCAGTGGGCGTGGCAGTGGGCGGATATAAACAATTTTTACACTTGTACTGTATCTTTTTCTCAGAAGCCCAGATATGAAATTTCATCATCCTAGCTCAAAATTTAAGGCCCAAAAAGCGGTGACATACGGACGGACGGTCATCGCTCAATCGATTTCGCTATTGATGCTGATCACGAATATATATACTTTAAAGGGTCTATCTCGATTATTTCTCTATGTTACAAACTATGTGTCAAACTTAATATACCCTTAGGATAGGGTATAACAAGTCAATTCGATTCACTCAAATAGGGATCGGGTGACGACCACCGAGTGACCTATAAATCGTTCATCGCTTCGTCGTCATACAACACCAGGTGAGCAATCGCTTGACTGTTTGTTTACGCTGTTGCGTCACTGACTCATGGTACACTACAACCTTCCCCTACAAAAAAATTATTATTAGTTTGCATTTCTTAAAATAAGAACTAATTTAATTTATAATTAGAATAAGAATTGTCTTAAAAAAAAACTTATTATTTTAAATGTTGTTACTTCTACATTGTATCTAATTATTATTGTGCAATTCCTTTTCTTTATTGTCTATTAGTATTGTGCTATTGGGCCCATTTTGAGCTACAATCTTGTATGGACCTTTATAAGGCTTAACTAATTTCTTTCTGTTTTCTACTTTTACATATACAATCATTGATTTCAAAATTCCCTTCATTTACATTGGTTTGTTTTATTCTTCGTTTATTCTTTTCCTTTATTAGAAGCTCATTTGCTCTATTGTGAGCATGTGTTAACTTAAGTTTTAGTTCATTTGCATAATCTTCTATATTATATACCTTAATGTTATTATCTAATATTTCGCACGGTAGCGCACATAGCTTCCCGTACACTAATTCAAATGGTGTGTATAGCGTGGTGGTATGTGGAGTTGTGTTATAATAATAAGTATAATACGGCAAAAGTTCATCCCAATTTTCTTCATATATTATATTTATTCATTTAATACTCTGTGATTCCTTTCAATGGATCCTAGTGTCTCATGGTGGAATGGTGTTGATGTCACATTTTCAATGTTCAAAAGTTTACATATTCTTTTTAGGAGTTCATTTGTAGACTCCGTTCCTTTATCCGTTTTTAACTTCTTAAAACAACCATATTTTAATATGAATTTTTCTACTATTGTTTTTGCTACTGTTATTGCATCTTTTGACTCTATAGCTAGAGCTTCTAAAAATTTCGTAAGTTGACATTGCAACGTTAGAATATAACGAAAATTATTTGATGGTCGCAATGGTCCAACTATGTCTACGAAAATAGTTTCAAATGATGTACTGGGGGTGTCGGTTATCATGAATTTTTCTCTTGTATGCTTTATTATTTTGGCTTTACTACATGTTTGGCAATTGTTGATGATTTCTTTTACCTGTTTGTTCATATTTTTTCACACATATTTCTGCTTTAGCCTGTTGATACATTCCCTGATTCCACAATGTCCTCCGTAAAGTGAATCATGATATTCTTTTATCAATCCGTGCATCTCTTTCTTTGCTGCTATATTTATATATCGGCGCCCATTCATATTCATAATGATTCTAAACTCCAATTTCTTCACGTACCTGACGTCTGATATTGATGTCGCATCCCAAACATGGAGGTTTCTTCACATTTGAGCTTGTGGTACTCGCACGGTTATCATTTACTATGTTCTTTTTGGTTTTTTCTTCTATCTCCCTTTTCTGCATTCTAGTCAGAACATTGGCATTGTATTTCGGTATCATCTCTATTAGCATATTCGAGTTTAATTTTACTCTTGATAGCGCATCAGCGCTTGTGTTAATTTTTCCTTTCTTGAACACTATTTCAAAGTTATAATCCATCAGATCTACTCGCATTCTTGTAAGTTTCGAAGAGGGATTTTTGTATGTAAAAAGACTTACTAAGGGTCTATGGTCGGTGTAGACAATGAATTTCTTTCCAAATAAATAAGGTCTAAAATAATTTATTCCCCAATGAATTGCTAGTAGTTCTTTTTCTATCACTGGTTTGTTTAGTTCATGCTTGTTGAGTGATTTGCTAGCGTATGCTATAGGCTTATCCTCTCCAATTTCACCCTGAGATAATACTGCACCAGGTGCATAATTTGATGCGTCTGTCGTGAGTATAAAAGGTTTTGAGAAATCCGGGTAACTTAGTACCGGTGGTGAGGTTAGTTTCTGTTTTAAAATAGTAAATGCTTTTTCACACTCCTCAATCCAGTAAAATATTTGCTTCTTCTTTAGTAAGCTATTTAGTGGCTTTGCTATTTCTGCGAAGTTTTGAATAAATCGTCTATAATAATTGCAGAATGCAACAAATCTCCTTACTTCGTCAGCGTTCTTAGGTTATTAGGTACTGGGTAGTTTTTTATTACTTCGTACTTGTTCGGATCTGTACGAACACATTCCGCAGTGATTAGATGTCCAAGATATACCACTTCTGTTTTCAGAAAGTTACATTTTTTTGGGTTTAGCTTTAGATTATGACTTTGTAACCTTTCTAAAATCTTTATTAATTTCTCATTGTGGTCTTTTAAACTTGAACCAAACACTATCACGTCGTCCACATACAAGCAAGCAGAATCTTATAGTCCACCCAGCGCCAGAGACAGCATTCTTTGAAAGCCATTCGTTGAGATCTTTAGCCCAAAAGGTAATCTTTTGAACTGAAAATGACCTTTATCTGTCGAAAATGCAGTTAATGGCCGTGATTTTCGGTTAAGTGGGATTTGATGGAATGAGCTTGTCATGTCTAATGTAAAGAAGTATTTAGCCTTTCCTAGCTTGTCGAGTATATCTTCCAGTCTTGTTAAGGGGAATTTGTCATCTACGACTTTTTTGTGTAGTGATCTATAATCAACTACTAGTCTCCATTGTTTTTCTTCTCCGGTGCTCATTTTTGGTACTATTAGCAATGGTGAGTTATAAGGTCTGACTGATGGTTCTATAATGTCATTTCTCATTAGGTCCGCAACTTGGTTGTCAATTTCTTGCAATTGAACGTTTGGTATTCTGTTATTCCTTGTATAGACCGGCGTTTTGTCTGTTGTAGAAATGTGCTGCTCGTAAAAATTGTTTAGTCATTGGTTCTCCGTCTAAATGAAATACGTTTTGGAATTGCTCACAAGAATGGTTTTCTTGGCTTCTTTGTCTAGGTTGTTTATTTTTAATTCCTTTTTTACCCTTTCTACTCTTTTGTCATGATTCGATGCTTTATAGGAGAGTGTCTTGTAGTTCCTTAGTGGTTCAATGCCTATGCTGGTGTTGCTTATTGTTACAGATGTTTCTAGTGTATTCAGTAGCTTAACATGTTTTATACCTTCTGCTGGTATTATTGTATTTGCTATGAATACGCCCTTCGTTACTTCTTTGCCGATTATGACACTATCTTCCTCTAGATTCAAATTTACTTGTGTTATTACCTCTGCTCTTGGTGGTAATATAATGATATCGTTTATCGTTTTTATGTTCATATTCATTGGTATTATTATTTCCTCCTCGTCATCCTGAATCGTTAATGTATATGTTTCATAGTCAATCTTAGAGTTATGTTCCAGTAGGAAATCTCGGCCTAGTATGCCGTCTACTGCTATGTTCATTTCCTACTCTATAATAACAAATTTGACTATAATGCTCTTTCCTTCAATACTCAATTCAATATTTGACACACCCTTCGTCATTATCTTTTTACTGGTAATGCCAGCTATATTCTATGTTGTTTTCTTTTATTATACTACTCTTACATATTGATATGTCTGCTCCGGTATCTACTAATAGTGTTATTGGTTTATTATAAACTTTTGCTCTTACCCTAATGAAATTTGTTATATTGTCATCTTTGCTTAATTGAGTTAGTTTCTTCGTTGTGGTCTCCCCGGTATCTGGCGTCCGGGGGCCATCGCGTTTTCCGTTTGCACGTTGTTTCTTCCTTGGAACGATCCATTATTATTCGTACCAAATCTACTGTTGTTATAGGTGTTTACTTTACTTCGTCCTCTTGTAGTAGTGCCTGTACTCCAATTTTGTCCAAATCTCCTTCTAGTTGCATACCTATTTCTGTACGTATTTACGTTCATCACATTGCTTGTGCTTGGACCTGTGTCTATTTGAATTGCTTCTGAGAAGTTGCTTGGTCTTGCTGCCATGATCACAGATCTGGTGGGTTCATTGAGACCTTTCTTAAATGCATTTAAACCTATTTGGTCATTTAATTTCACAATGACTTTTCTATTGTCTTCTCTGTGTTGTTCTCCTAGGTCTGCTATTATTTCATTTAGTTCTGCTATTAGTGATTCAATTTTTGCTGCAAATTCGTTTACGTTACTGTTTGCTTGTCGCGTTCGCGCAATTTCATTTTGCACATTAAGTGGGTTCTTTTTAGATTTATAAACTTTTTGAAGTGCACTTTTTAATGTTGTTAAGTTTGTTGGCTCCTCAATTGTTAATAGTCTATTTTTTACCTTGTCTGTTATTTTGGAGATTTTGATGAATCTAAATAATTTTCCTCTTTCACTTTAAAATTGTATCATCCCTAAGAAATTTGACAGTCTCTTATTGTCTCCATCAAAGTTTGGGATCGCTTTGGCCGCGGTTATTAAGTCAAAGTCTGCCATCTTTGTGTTTGTACTGGTTTTGACCTATAGATAGCAATTTATCTCTTTCACTAGTGCTTCAAATATTTCTTTGCTTTTTTTTACCTGTGCTTCGTCTATGCTCTCCAAGCTGTTTGTATTTCTGCTCTTCTTCTATCTACATATTCTTGCGTGTATTCCCTATTTGGGAATTTTTTTCTTTTTGGGCAAATTCTTCCTGTCTTATACGTTTTACCTGCTCCAGGAATTTCTTCTTTTCTTCTTTGGAGCTAATGGCAGCCAGCCGAATTCTTACTTTGCGAACTCGTCTCGACTTCTTTGATGGTTATTGAGGTGGTTCTGTAGGTGTTTGTTGCCTTTTCTGGCGCTCTCTATACTCCTGTATAGTTATGGGTTTGGGTACAGCAGTTGGATTTTTCTTTATCGCTGCCCAAAGTTGTTCTGTTGTCTCCATTCAGGGTTCGTGATGCGGATACTTCGTTCGTCTCGAGCTGCTTTGGTCAGGGTATTACGGGGGATATGGATTAAACAAATCGTCGTTCTTAGTGTCCTATAAGACCCTTACCTCTGGTGGGGGGTATCTTATAGTGGCAGGATCGCCATGTAACGTCAAAGGGGATTCCTTATTGGTTTGGACTAGTTTAGGCTGTTCAGAGCCGATAGTCTCTGATGGCTAAAGAGCCGAACTGTGAAATGATATATCCGTTGAAGGTCAAATCAAGTCTAATTTTATTACACCATCGGAACGCTATTTATACTTATAATTCTTATTCTAATGCCCTATAGTACTTAATTACTCATCGCAGTGTTTCGCAAAGGTAAGCAAAACAAGTCAATTCGATTCGATTCAAATAGGGATCGGGTGACGACCACCGAGTGACCTATAAATCGGTCATCGCTTCGACGTCATACAACACCAGGTGAGCAATCGCTTGACTGTTTGTTTACGCTGTTGCGTCACTGACTCATGGTACACTACACCTTAAGTCCACACCGGTTTCAGCACATGCTTGTATAAAAGCAGTGCTGAAACCGGTAAAAAAAACATTTCCAGCTGTACTCATATAACAAGTAGAGAAGCGGCCCACGAACGCTTCCTTGCGGTACGCCGCACTATGGGACAGCGATTAACGTATCCAAAATGTTTTTTTTTTAAAGTAAGATTTCAATGTTTATATTAGTGAAAACAGGTGGATAGATGTCCAAATTATTTGCTTCAATGATTTTTTTACATTTGATATCAAGCGTTATATCAAATTATGTCGTCCAAATAGTTTTGTGAAGTAACTTTTCAACATCTTCATTCTTTGTAACCGAAAATGGAAGTACATACATAGGTGTCACATATTTTAGAAAAGCTTATAGGTTCTACTTTCTAAATAAAGCCAATTCGGACATTTCCATTTAATCCATTGAGAAATAAAAATTATTTCTGAAATAAGTACTTTAAAATTCTCCGTTGTCTAATGTTTAAAGAGACATTTGACTGTTAGCGCTGTACAAATTTATATTAGGGTTTATTCCTTAGGTCATCAGTAATTATGAGGAAAAGAAAAAAATTGCCCCAATCTGTCATCCGTTGTTCTAAACCTATTAATTTGTCACTTGGTCACAGCTTGATAAAATTGTGACCAATATATATTTTCCTCGTAACAGTGTATTGATAAACGGCAGACGTGATACATATAGTATAGTTATGTAAATAGTGGTTAGGTGATCTAGTTATTTCTGGTTAGTTGACAAATAAACATTAAACATATCGTGTGTAATATTTAAAATTTATTTTTTCTTTCACACAATACATTTCATAAGTTATTAAAATACGTACATACATATATTTATATGTAACTATTATATAAACTAAATTGAATTCTGTAATCTGTTAGAGATAAGCTCGGTAGATAAATAAATAAATATTCGCATTTTACTTATTTTCGCAAAATGAGTGAATTCGTGATTTCTAAAAGCGATTTGTGTAACTTTTTCATTTATAATGGAACAAATATTTCGGATCAAATCTAAATATGAAAATGAAAATGCATATCAGTATGGCCTTTCAACTTTGCATGCTTGGATCAGGTGTATGGAACTCATTTTACATATATCATACAATATGTCCTTCCAGAAATGGTCTGCAATTACACCTGAGAAGAAGAAAAGTAAAGAGAAAAAGAAAAAATATGTGCAAGATCGTTTTCACACTGAACTGGGCTTACATATAGATAAACCACGACAAGGTAGTGAAAACAGCAATGATGGTAACACAGCTCGTCGATTTTTTCAAAATTATCACTCTTCGGTAAATATAACAGGAGTTGATGAAAAATTAATAAAAAAGTTTTACGTGATCTTACAAACATTTTCATCAGGCATGGCTATCAATCCGGAGTTATTTGGCAAGTATAGGCTCAACAAAATATAATTGGTACTATATGCCCTCTTCGGTCCATAAAATATTGATCCATGGTGAAAACATCATTAAACATTTTGCGGTATTGCCAATTGGTCAGTTGTCCGAAAAATTGTGTAAGCCTCAATTGTGTACTAAAAATGTGACATTTGTGTGCGTTTTTTTTTGCTATAAAAAACTTACGTATATACATATATGATATGTACATTATTTAAAAGCCTAAATATTAAAGATTATGTATACGAAGTTTCACCCTTTTATCACTAACAACAAAAAAGATATAGATTTTTGAGACGATAAGTGGTGGCTGGTCCCATAGTGCGCCGGCCGAAATTTCTTTAAGCGCCGAGTATTCGTTTTCATGTACGTAGAACAAGCTGCGTACAACAAAAAAATGCATTCGACGCGGGCGAGGTTTAATATAGTTTTAGTTCAGTAGATATTGCCGATATTATCGGACTTATCGAAGGTTACCATAAAAAGCGGAAGTCCACGCCTTTCCTTATCTGTTTCCGTTTGTTGCTTTTCTTTCTTGATTTTAACGCCATCAAAAATTTTAAAGCCTTTGGCTTTAAGGTCGTTCATAATCTCTTCATTGGTGCATGAGGGGTAAAGTCCCCTTGCTACAACCCGAAGTGGCCTTTCTGACTTTATTTCGAAAGTATACCACTGGATCTTCTCGGTATTTAGCTTTTTGGGGCACTATTCGGTAGTCGTCGTGATCATCGACGTTAATTTTCCACGCATTTTTCCCTTGTGTAATGTAATCTTAAATTTCGATGTTATCATTCCTTTAAGGAATCTAAGCAACTTATTATATTCCATTACCCCGTCGACGTTTATTGGTGGGGTATTGGTGTGGTATTCCTGACTAGCTAACCGTGGTGGAGTACATTCGCGTTATTTCTGTAAATGCTTGTCTCTTAGAACCTTTTCATTTTTTAATAAGTCTATCTCTTTCCTTAGATCTTAATAGAGTAGATTCATTTCGTTAAGCTTGATTCAGAGTGGTTTATTTTCTTCCCCAAAGCTTTTATATTTCGCTGAGTCCTGATTTTCGCGCGCTGGCGCTCCCGGTGGACTTCTTTTCCCGTGGTTATTCGATCTTGGTGGATGAGGTCGATATACCCTTGAACTCATTGTAAAGGTGTCATTGGATTGCAATAAGCGGCTCTCCCCAGAATCCGTAGATCCTTGGGGAACCTCTGAAAAAACTGTGACTGGAAAAAAAGTGTTCATCCAGGTAAACACTGAGATAGCAGTTGGCAAGGAAACTAAAGATCATTTTGTGAAATATGCAGGGAAGTTCAGCGAGGTTAATTTTAAAAACAGGCCGTCATGCCAAACGAGATCAAAGGCTTTTGTGAGATCAAGAGCGCAAGCAACGGTGCATGTTTTTCTTTTTTAGATTATCGAGGACTACGTTTTTTAGGTGTAAAAGGGCATGTTCAGTGGAGTGTTGTCTCTTAAAACCATATTGTTTGTTGGGGATGATTCTGTGATCTGTAATAAAATCTTCTATTTGAAATGGGTCTAAAGTTGCTGATATCATTGGAATTTTCTTTTTTTTTTAATAAGGATAAGTTTGACTTTTTTCCGTTCCCGAAAGTATCCGTTGTTAATACAGTTATTGATGATAGGGGTGATGTATTGAGGAATATACATACATAGCTAATGCATTTTTTAATAACAAAGTTTGAAATGCTATCTGGGCCGGAAGATTTTTTGTAATTAAAGTTGTATATTATTGTCTCAATTCATTCTGCTGAAGCGAACTCCTCCGAAGATGAGTGGGATGATCTATTGTTATCTGAGAAATGGGTTAGAACAGTGTTTACATTCCAGGCAAGAAATCTAGAGTTGTAATCTCTAGAGGTGAGCGTTGATCGGCGACGCGTTAAATCCAGTAATTCGGCCAATTTATTTGAAAACTGCACGAGACGGTCGGAGTTAGTTGAGTCTGATCCTAAATTTGTTGTTCATCTCTATTTTAATTTGATCTTTAATTATTTTACTTAGGCAGGTGATAAGTAAAGCCAGAGAAGTATACGCTTGACTGATTCTATTTCCTTCTTTATGGAAAGTTCTGTTAAGCTGAATTTTCCAAACTTTTCGCAGTTTTGGTGGCCAAGGGATGGTGATGCGGAATATATGGGAACACAAGCGTTCTCACCTTAGCCTCTCACTATCAACTCCTACTCTACACCTCCGCGTTGGTGGCTGCTGGGTGCCTAGTACCTCGGCTGGAGATTGGGTAACCAACCCCTTTGGAAGGTCGTTGGTGGTAGCAAACGAGAGAGGGGGGAGGAGTGTTTTCTCACTAAGACACTTCCTTCTAATCTGGACGGCAGTGGACGAATTCTCCAGGTGGAATCAACGGTGGCGCCCACAGTTCCAGTCAGGCCGAACTTTCTAGTGCAATCCCTACATGAGCTGCTCTGACTTATTCGGATCCCAAGTCTATAGGGATCTCCAACACTGAGCCAGGGTGTATAAAAGGGAACTGGTCCTCCAGGTTGGGGGTTGTGCGTACGGGTAACTTCCCGACCACGGAAAAATACACTTAGTTCCGACACAAACACAAGCCTCGGATATGGATGGACTCACTGTTGACGACCCCAGTAATCGAAATAAGGACAACGACCTTCGGATCTGCACGTGGAATGTTCGGACCCTTAACAGACCGCGTGATCTGTTATAGAGAGTGATACGGTGATTGCTATAGAGTGCAGAAACAGCGCTTATTCGGATGTGGATTTGTCATAAGCGGCAGACTTAGGCAAGAAGTCTTAAGCTTTCGACACGTGAGCGAACGACTTATGACAATCCTCATCAAGGCTAAATTCGCCAACATAAGCCTTATATGCGCTCACGCTCCCACCGAAGACAAGGACGACGCCACCAACGAATGTTTCTACGAGCTCCTCGACAAAACCTACGAGCAATGCCCTAAATATGACGTTAAAATCGTTCTAGACGATTGGTAAGCACAGCCTCCACGACACCACGTCCGGAAACGGACCTAGGCTTATTGACTTCGCGAAACGTCACCATAACAAGCACATGGTTTCCTCATCTCAATATCCACAAGGGGACATGGCGGTCTCCTGATCATCAAACGGTCAACCAAATTGATCACATTGCATGCCTCCAGTATTCTGGATGTCCGAACCTTCCGAGCAGCCAACAACCACTCGGATCATTACCTTGTTGCAGCCACGGTACGAATGCGGATATCCCAAACGTCACAACAAAGAAACAATACTGTGAGAAGATATAACGTTGAAAAACTGCAATCGCAAGAGATCGCCAGAACCTTTGCCGAACGCGCACCCGAAATCTCGCTAAAACTCCTATGCCGCCAGTATCAAATGCCGAGGACCAATGGCAACACTGCCAACATGCCATCAGAAGTGCCGCAACTGATGTACTGGGTTTCGCTCGACCACCACAAAGCAACCCATGGTTTGACGAAGAATGGAGCTGCAAAGAAGGACGAGAGCCGCTCGTGAGCTCTACGAGCAAAAGAGACGGGAAGAACATCGGCTTCTCCGAAAGAAGAATCGAGCGCGATCGAAGATATTGAGAGATTATACTCCAGGAATAATGTACGGAAGTTTTACCAACAGGTAAAAAGAACGTGTCAGGCCAACAAGACCCGTACAGAAGCCTGTAGAGATGAAGAAGGAAACCTCGTAGTAGAGTCACAGTCGGTGCTGAGAATATGGAAAAATTTCTTCTGCAGACTGTATAACGGCGACGAAGACCAACATTCCGCTGTCAGGCAGAATGAACCATTCAACATAGACGATGATAGCCAAAACTTCCGTCCACCTGACCAAAACGAAGTGGGAATAGCAATATCCAAACTTAAATCCAACAAGGCTGCTGGACCTGACGGCTTACCAGCCGAGCTGTTCAAGGCAGCTGGAAATGACCTGGTAGAGAGCATACACCAACTCATTTCTAAAATTTGGTCAGATGAGTGTATGCCTGATGAATGGAATCTCAGCACCGTTTGCCCGATCCACAAGAAAGGAGATCCCCACAATTGCGCCAATTACAGAGGTATCAGTCTCCTCAACATCGCGTACAAGATCCTATCTGCCATATTGTGTGAACGTCTGAAACCCTTCGTCAACAACCTGATTGGGCCCTATCAGTGTGGTTTCAGACCAGGAAAGTCTATAATCGATCAAATTTTCACACTTCGGCAGATCCTGGAAAAAACTCAAGACGTCCAAATCGATACAAACCATCTTTTCATCGATTTTAAGGCCGCATGTGACAGCATCTATAGAGACGAGCTATACAGAGCCATGTCTAGTTTTGGCATCCCTGCCAAACCCCTTCGCCTGTGCAGGATGACGTTGGAGAATTCTCGCTGCTCCATCAAGGTCGGTAACGATCTCACCGAGACCTTTGATGTCAAAAAAGGATTTAGACAAGGTGACGCGCTGTCATGTGATTTTTTTAACATCGTTCTTGAAAGAATTGTGCGAAACTCACAAGCCAACACCGGAGGCACAATCTTTCAAAAGTCTGTGCAACTATAAGCGTACGCCGACGATATCGACATTATTGGAAGAACACAGCGGGCTGTCACCGGTGCGTTCGCTAGTATTGAAACAGAAGCTGCCAAAATGGGTTTACCGGTAAACGAGGGCAAAACCAAGTATATGCTGTCAACCAGAAGGGATACGCAACATCGACGAATTGGACAGAACGTCACAATCGACAGCTATAACTTTGAGGTAGTAAGGGACTTTGTAAACCTCGGCTCTGCTATCAATTCTGACAACAACGCCTCGGCAGAAATAAAACGAAGAATAACTCTTGAAAATCGCTGTTTCTTTGGGCTGAGAAGGCAATTGAGGCCTTACTACCCTATCCCGAACAACTAAGGAGACTCTATATAACACCTTGATCATCCCAGTCCTGCTTTATGGCGCTGAAGCTTGGACTTTATCAAAAGCGGATGAAGATATCCTCGGTCGTTTCGAGAGAAAAATTCTTCGTAAAATATTCGGTCCCGTTTGCGTTGACGGGCTTTGGAGGAGAAGATTCAACGACGAACTATACGAGCTGTACAGCGACATCGACCTAGTCAAAAAACTGCGCATTAGTCGTTTGAAATGGCTAGGACATGTACAGCGAATGGACACCAGTGCTCCGGCCCGAAGAGTCTTCGAATCACACCCGTAGTTACCAGTTTCTGGGTAAGGTCGTTATTGATAAGTTGCCAATTAGTTTCATTAAAACTTGTTTTGAAAGGTAGGGGTGTCAGCAGAGGTGAGATATTACCCAGTTCTAAAGCGAAAAAACTGAAAAGTGGTCTGAGAAAGGTCCATTGTTAAACAACTGAACTTCCGCGCTGTGTATTGTGGAGACAGAAGATTGGCTGACACTATGTATGTAAAAGTCAATAGTAGATAGAGAATTAGGTCTATTTGGGCTGTTTGGGGAAATTATGTCCGTATTTAGAAAGGAGTTGTTCTGGAACCATGAAACCATTTAGGTTCGATATTGCGCCTCCCCAGAAGCTGCGTCGTGCGTTGAAATCTCCTCCAATGACAAAAAAATCGAATCTGGAGAATAATTTTCAGGGAAAATGTAAAATGTAATTTTAATTTTATTGATAAAAATAAAATATTATATTGTGATTGATATATACATATAAAGGAAGACGGCCAAAAGTTCACACACCACATTTGAGCAATTCGAAGTTTTGGTGGTATTTATGGAAGCTAAGAGTTTTATCAATTCCTGATAATGCAGTTTGTCTGGTAATTGGAAGCTGTTGCTTCCAACGTGAGCAAGGCTTCCTTCGACAGCTGAAAGTTTTCCACAAAACTATATAGACTATATATGTATGTATAAAAACTATATATTATTACAGATTAACAACTTGAGCTTATACACTGCTGTGCAAAATAATAGGCACAGGCTACTTGATACTAGTCTTTTTGGAGTAGTGAAATAAAAAAACAATATCTGCTTAAAAATATAATTATTTTTAGTGTTGATGAATGAAATAATAACAATCAAAACATAAAATTGGATAAAAATAATAAAAAATAATAACATTAAAAAAGTTCAAGTTTTAAAGAACTTCAACACATTTTGGGTGTCAAAAAAATAAGCACACTAAGTAGAAAATTCGTATATTTATGTGAGTAGTAAAAAATTCAAACAAATGCAAATTATTTGTAATTAGTCTAAATGCTCTGATTAAAATTTGGTAGTCATACCCTTATTTTTCAACATAACTTTGCACCTGCGTGGCATTGAATTTACCAGTTTATGGTATACTGAGTTGGGTATTTCGTACCAAATTTGTTTGACATTTTGCCACATCTCCAATTTATTTTGTGGGTTCAGAGCAATGCTGAGACCTCTCTCTACATGCGCCCAAAGATTTTGGCCTGGGGACTGTGCTAGCCACTCTATATAACTATAACCTTTGTATCCTGAAACCACCTTTCAATTATTTGCGCAGTGTGTTTAGGATCGCTGACGTGTTGAATCTAGCAAAGCAACGTCTTATTCTCTTCAGCATACGGAATCATATCAGTTTCTAAAATTTCAACATACTTTTCCATCGTCAGAGTATCTTGTATCCCATGAATTAGCCGAACACCATAATAGGTAAAACATCTCTAGAACATGATATTGCCACTAGCATATTTAATCGTTTAATAGACTAAATTTGCGATCGAATTCTTTTCCAGTTGACCCCCTACGTATCCTTTGTTGATGTCATGTCAAAATAAATAGAATTTCTTCTCATCTGGCCGAAATATGTAACGTCATTTCTCGGCAGGCTAATGTAAACGAGTTGTAGCAAATCGTATTCGGTCTTTTATGTATTTTTGATAACAGAGGGACTTTTTTTTGGCATAGTAAACTTTCAAATTGGATTCTATCAGTCTTATTCTAGTCACGCAGATATCGATGTCAAGGTTTAACTGCGATTTTATTTGCGTAGACGCAATTGGACTTTTTTTGATAGAACTTACTATATGAAGGTTGGTTTTAACAGAAGGCATGCCGTTTTGACCCCGAGTTTCTTAAGAATGTCTATATTTTAAGGTATTTATTATCATTCCTAAAGAACACGAGACTGTTTTAGCAATAACTCACAAAGAGTTTACATCCTTTCTCATTTCTCCTAGTTCTAATGAACAGTGCTTATTTGTCTCTATCATTTCCGAAAAATAATTGACAAAACCCTATAATTCAAATCAACATTTTAATTGTCTTTCATCCTCACTAACAAAAAAATTAAAATAAATATTCTGGCAAATAAAAAATTATTGACTTTGTTTCTGTGCCTATTATTTTTATTTTGCACACCAGAAAACGTGACTTCATCATAAAAAAGCGTATACTTCATTGAACTCAATATTATTGAGACTGTTGTTGTCTCTAATTTGTACCTTTACTTTAAAGTCAGGAATTTCTATTATCCTTAAGAGTGTGAAACGCGAAAACATCCAACTATAGTAAGTGTGCTCATTATTTTGCACAGCAGTGTATGCATGTATGTATATTAATTTAAGGTAAGCGAAGTAGGTGGACACAGAGTTTAAAAATCTTCCTCGATGATACGTCTTCTATAACGAAAAGCATTTACAGTATACGAGTATAAACAATCCCAGCCTTGTTGCCCATTCAAGATATTAACTGCTTCGTCTACATCCAGGACCTCTGATCTGAAGTATTTTTCGCGAAACTCCTTTAAAATTGCGAAACTTCTAGAAAGTGTAATACATCCTCTTTCACTCTCTGGTTACAGAGACTGCACAAAATTGGTAGATCGGGTTAAAGTTCAGTTTTATTAGCTCACCTCTCATTTTGAAAATAGTGCTTATTTTGTCAATTGAATTCTGGTTAAGAAAATGTCTTATCCTGAAAGTTGTAATTCAATTGACTATATATGTAGGTATTGTAAAGCTCCGGTATTGTAAAGCTCGAGCTTAAGACGCATATTTTTCGTACATGACAAAACTAATTTTTTCCATTAAAGTGGCAAATCGTCTTCTTAGAGATATGTGATCCTCAGCGGGTGTAATGGAAAGGTTAAGTCCACAGTTAGACGTGAGGAGATTCCATTCTTGGACGAGGCTTCCTCCTGTCATAATGTGAGCAAGTACTATCCTGGGTAACCTTGCTTCTTCCATTGTCATCACTTTATTTACATAGTTAAAATGCATTTTCAGAGTCTCTAAAAACATTGGTGATGTCCTAGTTTCAAGATGTAACATGTAATTGAGCGTATTTATAGGCAAACGAAAAGTGCGCTTTAGGAAGTAGCGTAAAAACTTCTCCACTTCATCGAAGGAGCAATATCCCCACACTTGAGCACCGTATAGAAGTATCGAGGCAGCGGTTGGGCGAAATAATTTTTGCTTCGAGTTATGAGCTATATATTTATTATTGAAACAGCGGCCCCACACCGATGAAAGTGCTCGCTTAGCTCCAGCTAATTTACCCTGCAGATGCTTTCTCATAATTAGATTGGCCGATATCAGGACTCCGAGGTATTTATATTCGAGGACAATTTCAACCGTTTCACCTTGATACGTCCACTTTTAATTGCGAGAATATCTGCCTCCGCCTCCTCTGAACACCATAATATTCGACTTTGTCAAGTTAACATTTAAGTTCCAGCATTTACAATATGCGTCTAGTCTGTTCATCATTAGTTGCATCCCATCTTTAGATTCGGAGAAGAAGACAATGTCGTCCGCATACAACGGTGCAGGAATTCTTGTGCGACCAAGATCAATCACACCTCCTACGAAGTCCGTAATATCATTAATGAACAGTATAAAGAGCAACGTACTTAGGAGGCTTCCATAAGGAATCCTGTTGGCTCGACATCTGGTCAGCGGAGTCGCACTTATCAACCCTACAACTCACAGCACAACCACTCCAATCCCACCTCTTCACCTCATAGGGGATCGACACAGCAGCTCAGGCCTTGTGCTTCTGCTAGGCCATGTCAGCCTGCTCTCCTACGTGCTGCCTCCCCTGTTCATAGTAAGAATATAGTGGCTCTCAAACTTCTACAGTAGAATGTAAAAGGGTACAAAAAAAATTATGACAAGCCAAATATTCTTTTAAAAGAACACAATCCTGACATCCTTCTACTGCAGTAAACTCATTGCCCACACGGATTTTCTCCACATCCACCGAAAGGATACAGACGACACTTCTCAAATTTTTCACACAACACAACCGCAAAACAAGGCATTGCAGTTCTACTCAAAAGTAATATTCCGTATGATATTGTGCCCTTAAAACTTCAAACTTACTAGCCTTTGCAATTGAGCTAAAACTCTCGGTTAACATGTTGTTCCCCCGAATTTTGACCCAAAATCACCTGGCATGCCCTTTCTGATCTACATAACAGTGACCACTTTCCTGTCATCACGACAATTAAACTCAAACACCAAGCTGCTACAAAAAATTTATTCACCCTGACATTTAAAACTGACTCAGCTGACTGGAAAAAATTCCAAACACTAGTCAACTACCATCTAAATAACAGAAAGCCTGCGTCTTCTGCTAATAAGGAAGCCGCTAACATTCTTAAATCTGTTCGTAGTGCCGCCAACCTCTCCATCCCGCAGTCTTCACAAAATAGATGTAAACACACTGTACCATGGTGGAATTTGGAATTATCCATCTTGAGAGACAACAGTCACTGCTTGGAAAGCCTTTAAAAAAAAAAATCTCAACCAAATCAACCTTATCACGTATAAAAAGGTAAACGCCGCTTTCCGTAGGCTACTCAAATCGAGCAAGCTTAAATCCTTCAACGACTTCACCTCTACCACTAATCCAAATTCTCCCATAAAAAAAAACAACATACGCTGCCTGTCCGGGGACAATGTCAAGCAATCAATAAAATTTATCAACACGCCAGCAGGCTCGATTTTCCTTCCTCAAGAAATCAGTAATTGCTTCGCACAAAGTTGGTCTTATGCCTCGGAGGATAAACATTTTCCAAATACCTTCAATTTAAGTAAGCGGGTAGTTTTAAACGCGATATCTCACACAAGTACCAGTTCAGAGACCTTACGATTAGAAGAGGCTATATCACTTTCAGAATTCGACTACTGCCTGCAATGTGTCAAGTCGGATTTAAACCAAAGCAAGGCTGTATAGACGCCCTTTTGCACATTGACTACGTAGTAACCAATGAGCTGTCCGCTCGGAACCATGTTTCGATCCTTGCTCTGGATTTCGAAAAGGCTTTCGACCGGATAGGTATTCACTTGATTTTGAATAAACTCAAAGAATGGGGAATCGGCCCAAAAATACTCGGTTACATAACTGCGTTTTTGACCAACAGGAAGTTTTGCGTAAAAATCAGAAATGTCTTTTCTAATACAGTTGCATTATTTAATGGAATCCCGCAAGGATCACCTCTATGTGTATTACTTTTTTCAATCGCATTTGATGAAATAAACAAAGTTATAACCATACATAAATATTTGGAACACTGTGTTTACGCTGATGATGTTTACATAGTCTGTAAACACAATGATCCAACTATGTTACATTCATCCCTTTCTAATGTCCTAAAAGACATTGTAGATTGGTCTTCAACCTATGGTGCTACCTTGGCACTCAACAAAGTCCTCCATATTTTCCGGAAAAGTAATGTAAAAATAGAATCAGTATCTAATTTAAGTATACTTGGATTGTTGTTTAACAGTAAATATAAATGGAAAAGTCATTGTTTAGAAGTTAAGAAATCACTAGCTGCAAGGTGCAATATAATTAAGTATTTAGCCTCATCTAAAAGTAATGCCAATGGGCCTTACTAACAACCAAATCTAGTATACGGCTTCTCCACATTTTCCAAAATGTGTGTACCAATAACGAATTTAATAGTCGGCTTTAATGGAGCTAAATTTTAATGTACAGACAGCCATGTTTAATTTTACAAATATGTTATTAAAGACCAGAGTAATGCCAATGTACTAATTTAATAGCACGAACAATACTAAAAAGGATTAGATTTGGTATCTAGAATACTAAAACTATGCGTAAAATGGTAATTGAATTTACCAAGAATTTAGAACAGAAATTAATTTATCTGTCGATTGATATAAAAAAGGTTGAATTTCAATTAGTTTTTGTGAAGAAATTAATAAGTCGCTGTCAAAGTTTATTCACATTTCACACGATGTAGGACGCAATCCACAATTCTTTTGCTTCGTTCTTGGTGGTTAATTAGTTAACTGAAATTCGCAGATTGCTGCGAACAGATAAAAAGTGGCTGTGAATGAAATGTCAAAATTTGCGAATATTCGCCTATTCGCATTCTCCATTATTATTTACTGAAATACTTAACAGTAAAAATGTGTTTTTCATGAATGTTTCATAGAACAATTAATTACTACATGTTTCGTTATACAAAGTTATTGTTTGATGAAAATAATATTATATTAGAGTTTCAAAAAAAATTGTTATGGAATCCAGTTTCCATTTAGGAGGGAAAATGGAACCAATAAAGAGTATTAACTTCAGTGCATTGGTATCACCGCTTTATATGTATGAACAAGCAAAGAAAACAATATCAGCTGATTTTCTTTATTTCGACTTTCTAATGCCAAGTGTGTAGGCGTCTCCTGATATTGGTATGTAAAATAAACATTCAATTCAATTTTAAATTATAACCACTGTCCTTATAGCATATATGGAAGAATTCAAGTGCAAATATGAAACGTCAAACCAATGTTATGTAGTAGATTGAATGAAAATGTAGTAAATTCTTTGAAAGAGCCAAGTTTAAGTAAAAGCCGACTATTAAAACACTTAGATACTATTAGTACACTTTAGACTTAAGTGTGTATTAATATTCAAGGTGACACCTTTTTTACGTCACGACTAATGATTCGTTGTTAGTAAGGCCCAATGTCAATACCCTATGTTACGTAACAAGAATGCTAATATTAAGTAAAATCGACTACGCATTATGTATCTACGGCAATGCCCCGAAGTCCACCCTAAACATCATCAAGACGCCCTATCACCAAGCGGTCCGCAGAAGTTTAAATGCATTCCCAACCACGCCAACTTAAAACCTACTTGCAAAAGCTGGATTCCCCTCCATTGAAGAACGCTGCATGGAAGTGTCGGCGAAACTGCTCTCCAAAATCTGTTTCCTAATCGGTTCTATCTTAGACCCAGACGTGCTCTTATGTTCAAATAGGAAATCCAAGCAAAGAATATCGTCAGCGATAGAAAACACTTTAAAACTCAGCAAAGATTTAAGCATTCCATCCAAATGCTTCCCCAAGCTCACAGCCTCGCAGCCATCTTGGTCTATAAAGACTGATTCTATTATATTAAACCTCTGCAAATACCAAAAAATACACTCAAACAATCGTATATATCAATCAGTTTTCCTAAGTATATCCTCGGACCTGACCTCTAAAGGATGGAAATTTATTTACACAGATGGTTCCAAGACAACACACAATACTGCATTCGCTGTCACCTCAGAAAATGGTACACTCCTTAGACAAGGTATTATGGTGGAGACTGCCTCTATCTTTACCACAGTGGCCATATTAGAAGCGCTGGTGCTAGCAGACATTGCGCATGGGAAGTACGTCATCTGTTCCGACAGCCTTTCAGTAATAAAGGCTACTGCAAATCCAAAAAAACAATTCCCAATTAGTCTGCCGTATCCGAGACATCCTCCTTAAAGAACCGGACAAGACCAAACTAATGTGGGTACCAGGACATGCAGGTATACGCGGTAATGAAACCGCCGACCAAGCCGCTAACTCAGCTAGTGTTTGTCCCACCTACTTATTCGACACATACAGCAAACGTGATCTACAACGTACAACGTAAAACAAAATAAGACACGCACAAATGAATGATTGGGAACTATATCTTCACCATTACTCGAGGAAAATCAACCCCACCACAACATCCCTTCGACTCCGCCTTGGACACTCCATAGCTACTCACCAACACCTACTAAAGAATGAGTCGCCCAATCTGCACCTCATGTAATATCCACATCCTAAACATGGAACACATCCTTGGTTCCTGCTTTTTTTCTTCAAACACGGCTAGTAGTCATCTTAAGGACAATATTTACAAAATTTTAGACAATCCATCACAAGAAAACTTAAATATAATAAATAGGCTCATAGCGTTATTCAATATCAATTTATAATACTTATATAAATGTACATTAAATCGAGCTGAAAGCCTTTGCAGCTAATGCTCAAAAATCTTGTATTAACATGTAATTTATTTCATGTCAATAAATATTATTAATAATAATAATAAATTTAAGTTATTACGGTATTCCGACTTTTATCCTTCCATATTAGTTTGGGTAATAGCCTTAGATCCGCTATTGTACACGTAATTTCTAGAGGCATTTGGTCTGAAAACGTACCTAATCCTACACGAAAATCATGCAGTAGAAGATGCCAATCTCCGGAAATGAAACAATAATCAATTACTGAACAGGATATTCCACGTATAAAAGTAAGAATCTCCCTCACAACTTCCATTCAAAACTCGACCGTCATATGCATCTACAAGCTCCAGTATTTTGGCACCCTTGTTATCCCGAATTTTATCCTTCGATCTGTGAATCATATGCATATTTGGCGATTTGAGACCACTGTCGAAGTTGCTTTGAGATAAACCCAACCGACGGTTAAAATCACCAAAAAGCATTATATCTGTTGCGTTTAAAATTCATAACTCGCCTCTTAGTTTATCGTAGCCTCGTTGCCATTGGTTGCAATTTAAATAAATGGAGACTATGTAGAGTTTTGTTGTTAGTTTTTACCTCTAAGACGCATGATTCATCCAAGTCTTTAAACTTAACTTCTACGCCAGTAAGGTCCTTACGATATCCGAATAGCTGTCCGCCGCTTCCTCTTCCAAAGATCGCTGATTTAACTGCTTGTTTCCATTTTAGTTCATAATTCAAAAATATTTTCTTACATCTAACTTCCTCCATTTCCAATAAATGTGTCTCATATAAAAGAAAAATATCAAAATCCTTAATATAATTAAAAAATTCAGTAAACATTAACTTGTTTTTAAGACCGGCTACATTATAACTAACTTAAATATAAAAGAGTTTCGTTCTGGTAGACAGGCGTGCCTCATTCATTGTGTAAACTCTTGCTTGTGTTTTGATCGGTTGCCTGCTGACAGCTTCGCTGACATTTGGTTTTTCTGATAGTTGGCACACATTGTTTTGTTTTTGAAGTTCACTCAGAAGTTTGCGTAGTGGTGTTATGTCTCCAAAAAGAATTTTTAGGGTTTGTTCTCCACTTTCTTCCGCGCATTTCAGCCCTTCTAATGAGTCCTAGGTGAATATCTTATCTGCTACATGTAATTTATCATCTCTCAGGGTGATTTTCATCTTAGGGTTCTTCTCCCGTAGGACGTTCATGATTGGCACCAACTTCCTCGTCCTTTGGCGAACATTATATGGAAGGTCCTTTTGAATGCTGAGTTTTGTCCCTTTCAGTTTTTTGGCATTATGAAGTACTTTCCTGGCAGCATCTCGAGTTTTCAATTTTACAATTATTGTTGCGGTACGAACATCACGACTACGGACATTGTACGCATACTCAACGTGAGTGTCTGGAGCATTCGTGTCCAACAAGCTGTCACACAAAGTCTTTGCTTCGCTACACATGTCGGTGCTGTTTTGAGCTGGCAGATGCACCACCACATTAGACTCCATATTCTTCTGCGTGAGTTTATCCAGTTGTTCTTCAAGTAGCTTGTTACGCCCTTCTAGTTGGTTAACTCTTTCAGATATGATCTCATGGCGCTCTTTTAACCCAGCTAACTCACTACAGAGCACTTGGAAGTTCTCCTTCGTTGCTAATTCTTTGGCAAGCTCCCTATTTTTCTCGTCCAGGATCTCCTTTAATTGTTTGACGGTAATTCCAGTTATTTTCGACATTGTGTGTTCAATTGGATTTCCACGGCGTTTTTCGTTATTGGAGTGATCCGGAGAGATTTGCGACAGAGCTCTTTTGCTCATTAAGAGGCCTCCACCCAAAAAATACGAAAAAAGCGAAAAATGAGCAATCGGTTTACAATGCCATTCAACGAATCGGTAACCAATTTAAATGGTAGTTATCACATATTAAAGAATAGAGTTCAATCTGCAATGTGATCGACCAGATTTTTGAAAAACGTTTTTGTTGCTGTAATATTTGAAAATTCCGGACACATCTTTCGCTTTTTTGCATAAAATTGTAAATCGGTTTACAGTTTTACGATAAGAAAACGTTATTGGCATAATATAATATTGGGCTCTTTGGAAAGGTAATGAATAGATCTCCAATGTGATCGACCAGAATTTTGAAATTTATCTTCTTTTCCGAGATATTAATGTTTGAAAATTGATAAAATTAATCAAATTAAACAATTTTCATGTAATATTTTCAAACTAAAGTTTCTTTAAAATGGTAAAGGGACATTCCATGTAGCCGCTAAAGGAAAAATAAATAACCTTCGTCCCATAGTTACTGCGAACCACTGCATTTCATATGACTCCATATTAAGACAAATTCCATTTTTAGGGAGTACAATTCAGTTTTTAATTCAAATTTTTGTCGCTAAAGCGTTTATTTCAGAAAAATATTAGTTTCGATTTCGAAAATATTTTATTAGGGTTTGGTTGATTTGCAAAATATGAGTACGGTGTCGGTGTGCCATGATGTGAATGTATTTGAGGTTCCTATACTTCGTTCTTTGTTGCGAAAGTATGTATTATGTGTATGTATGTATGTATGTATGTATGAAATGTGTTTTTTCATATGAATATTGGATATAAATTTGATACAATATTTCTAATGAATTGATTACAATATAAAAATGACTTAATGAATTTATCCTTCTTTGCGAGAGTTGACAAAGTTAAAGTTAACTTGGTGAGAAGTGTGTTTCCTCTAAAGTCGACACAATCAGAAACCCAATACCTAATAAAGACATTGATTTCTGATATTCTAAATATTAGTTAATATGTTTATGTACGTAGATTAGATTGCAAATCAGTACTAAACCCTTTCAAATAGTCTTGGCAGTCATAATCATTCTATCTGTACTGTAAGTACCTAACTCTGAAACTGGTAAATAGACACAGTTTCAGCATCGTCAAAGTTTGCGTACGGGGACGGGAAAATGGACTTTAGTACCTGACAATGCTGGAGATAGCAGCTCTTACCAAAAATGGTTAAAAACAATCCATATGACTAATAGCAAAAATTGAGTGCTGCAATCAGTTGATGCTAAATTTTCGTAACAAATTGGAAGCTGTGACTAATGGCTGCAAAACAGGGCTCAGAGGTACTTTGATTGCAAAATTAGAAAGGATTAGGAAGGATATCTTAAGCGCTATTGAGTTCAGAAGATATGAACGTTTATTAGAAGCTAAAGCTATAAAGGTGATTAAAGAAGTTATGTACTATGCCATCAATCATATTTTTGGCGACCATGATATCCGTCCTGTGTAACAAGAAAGATATCAATTTAATTCCAATTATGAATTTATGAGTTCATTATTTTTACCTACTAGAAGAGTCGTTATGAATACAAGATGTCTTTTGATGGTTACTCAAACAACCTGGCTGAACATCATAACTCAATCGTTGCCAAACTTTTTGGAAGGAAACGTATCAACTCTTAGTAATGGATATTCAAACAGATAGTGTCATTTTACTTACTCGTACTCTGTACTCTTATAATACACAATTATTTCATTACAATACGTGTGATTGGTATTGTGGAAAAAATATTTTGTGATTATTCCTGGACAACAAATGCATATAGTCCAAGGTTGCATAGAGAAAACTTTTACGAATAATTGAAAAAACAAAATAACAAAAGAAGAACAATTTTGAAAATATACCGAAGGGGCAAAATTTTTTTTAGATTAAATTGGGCTAATACCAGAAAAGATGTTGGGTTCCAATCAGCCAAACATGACTTCCGACGAAATTATAAAAAAAAATGACGTGGTAGACAAATTAGAAGAAAAACAGTCAAATCGCCAAATTATAGAAAGACTATAAGACAGTCAAACAACAGAAAGTGAATGAGTCTAATTTGATAATAGCGATCGGATCAACTGACTTAAAAGAAAGTTAAAGCTTATTACTTATATGTATTTCTTACTTGTTTGAAGGACAAAAAATACATTACAAACAGAAAACGTTACTGCTGTAGTATGCTAAAGTTGTTTAACGGTCGAAATGAACAGCCAAAATATGAAATTATTCATAAAATACGAAAATTAAATTTTTCATGTTTTGTTGTGAGGCAAAATTAAAATCCCATACACAATTAAAGCTCGCCCTAATACTAGCAAGGAAAGAAATCCATACATTCCTACAATACTACTTCATTCATATTGTTGCCCAGCAACGCAAATATAAACAAAAATTAAACTTAGAACTACACCCTCCTATAACCAGTCAGTTATAGTTTTTCATCATAAAACCGATTTTTAGTCCTTAAATTTTTAACTAGGACGCTGAAATATCTGTGCTTCTGACGAAAAGATACAGTAGAAGTGTAAATTTTTTTTACATCCGCCCACTGCCACGCCTAATTTTTTATAACTTCACTAAATTATATGAAACCGAAAAATTTTGTTAAGTCCAAATATTTAAGAATTCAGATTCCCTACAATCGCCCACTTTTTGGGGGCGTTTTCATAAAAAAAAACCGATTTTGATAAAATTTTACATGTAACATCCTCAAACATTCGAGGTTATAGCCATATTTGAGTACAAAATGCAATTTGGCCACGCCCACTTTATAGAGAGGAGGATAGGGTATCAGACGATCCGTTCCAGACGGATTGTAGCTTTTCTGTATGTTTTTGATCTTTTTTTGAGGAGATCTTTACTTCCACATCCGCTTTGACAATTGTCAGTTGTCAATCAGCTTTAAAATAATTGTGTTATTGAAGAAATAAATCCTAGATAGGCACCAGGTTTCTCAGAATTGTTAAGTTTTACGTAAGTAGGCCAGAATTTGCGAACACGAATAATTAAAACATTTATTGGCAGTCCAAATAGATTGACAGGTTCATTCAGAAACTCACTAAATAAAGATGTTGGGTTCTTTTGGGTATTAGTTGTCTGACTAGCATACGATGTTGAGTCCGGTGTACGTACTCCGGAGGATGTCGGCATAGAAGCCACGGGATGACACGTTCTGAACTGCTTGTAGGACAGATTGTTTGACTTGGAAATTTTTACTAGAGGTTTTTAGGGACAGGTTTTCCCTTCTCTTAAGATACTCTATACAGTTAGGGCAGCCGCTGAAATTAGCGGGATGTCCTCCCGAAGCAGTTAATGCAGGATACTTTGGCTTTGTCGCTACTCGTACTTAAAGAGCAAGCACCTGGCTCGTGCAAGTTCTTGAATTTAACGCACCTATTGGGTAAAGCGCAGTAAGCACTAGCGTGACCAAACCTTTGGCATTTAAAGCACTGGGTTACTGTTTTACTTTTACTTTTTCCATCTAAGCCTATGGCGAAGGATCCATTGGAATAGAGTTGGTGGCGGATATCCCCGAAGCGGGGTACTGACTCCGGGAAATCTGGCCTCTTGTCCTAGGCGTAAAAAAAGGAACTGGTCCTCCAGGTTGGGGGTTGTGCGTCGGGGTTCCTTCCCTACCACGTAAAAAACTAGTATATTCGAAACTACAGCAAGCCTCGGATAAGGATGATCCCACTGTTAACGACACCAGCAAACGAAATAAGGACAAAGAACTTCGGATCTGCACCCTTAACAGGCCGCGTGCAGCCGAACAACTAGCAGAGACCCTAGATTGCTACAATGCAGATATCACAGCCATCCAGGAAGTGCGATGGGTTGGCCCGGGCAAAAAGAAGATGAAAAACTGTGACGTGTACTATGATAATTGCTGTAGGAAAAAGAAACAGCGCTTATTCGGATATGGATTCGTCATACAGGGCAGACTTAGGTAAGAAGTCTTGAGCTTTCGACAAGTGAACGAGAGTCTTATGACAATCCGCATCAAGGCTAAATTCGCAAACATAAGCCTAATATGAGCTCATGCTCCCACAGAGGACAAGGATGACGCCACCAAAGAATGTTTCTTCGAGCTCCTCGACAAAACATATGAGATATGTCCTCAGTATGACATTAAAATCTTTGTAGTCGATTTTAACGCCAAGATAGGAAAGGAGGACATCTTTGGTAGGGCGATTGATAATCACAGCCTACACGACACCACATCTGGCAACGGGCTTAGGCTTAATGACTTTGCGGCGGGGCGAAATGTCAGTATATCAAGCACACAGATTCCTCATCTTAATATCCACAAGGCGACATGGCGATCTCCTGACCATCAAACGGTCAACCAAATTGACCATATTGCGATCGACGCAAAACATGCCTCCAGTAGTCTGGATCACTACCTTGTTGCAGCCAAGGTATGAATGCGGATATTCCAAACGCCACAACTAATAAGAACTACTGTCGCGATCGCCAGAATCTTCGCCGAACGCGTATCCCGAAATCTATCAACGACTCCTATGCCGCCAGGATCAAGTGCCGAAGACCAGTGGAAACGCTGCCAACAAACCATCAGAAGTGCCGGAACTGATATGACGGGTTTCTCCCGACCACCACCAAGAAACCCCTGCTTTGACGAAGAGTGCCGGCAAACACATGCAGCTAAAAAAGAAGCATACACAGCGGCCCTGCAAAAAAGGACGAGGGCTGCTCGTGAGCTCTACGAGCAGAAAAGACAGGAGGAATATATGCTTTTCCAAAAGAAGAAAAAAGAGCATGAGAAGCGCGCGATCGAAGATATTGAGAGATATACAGAAGCCTGTAGAAATGAGGTTTTAGAAATGGCTTTGGAACGCGAGAAGCTTTATTTGTCTTTAATACGCTGATTCAGCGAAGCCTGGAAATGAACAAAGCTGTGTTTGTTTGTTTCGTCGGCTACGAAAAAGCTTTCGACAAAGTACAACATAGTAAGATGATGAAAATATTAAGGAGCAAAAATATAGACAGAAATGATGCCAATATTATTGAGAACCTCTACTGGAATCAGACGGCAAAAGTAGTTATAGAGGGTGAAGAATCGGAAGAAATACAGATTCGTAGAGGAGTCAGACAGGGCTGCATCTTATCTCCGCTCCTTTTCAATATGTATTCAGAGGAAATTTTTAATAATGTGTCAATACATCCAGGCATAGGAGTAAAAATCAATGGATTTCCAATCAACAACATAAGATACGCAGATGACGCAATAATAATGGCAAATAATATAAATGAACTGAATATTATTATGAACAAACTCAATACGGAAAGTAACAAATACGGGTTGAAAATTAATGCAAACAAAACCAAAATTATAGTATTTAGTAAAAGCCGAGAAACGCAAAATTATGAACTGAGAATAAACAACATAGTTGTGGAAAAAATGGACACAATTAAATACTTAGGAAAGAGAATCAACTGCAGTGCAAACCCCTCCAAAGAAATTGAATGTAGGATCGAGCAAGCGAGATCTGCATTCTGTAAGATAAGGAAAGCGCTCACGGGCAGAGAGATTAATCTAAGTCTCAAACTGAGATTTGTAAAATGTTATGTGTGGTCGGTTCTACTTTATGGAGCAGTGGACACTAAAAGGAGCAACAGAGAGAGGATAAAGTGATTAAGGAAAGTGTCGAATATAATTCAAAATCTGTGAATGAAATAAAAAATGAAATGAAAAGGGTGAATAAGAGTGCTGCAGAAAAGAATGATAAGAGACAAAAGGATAAATCATTCTCTGAAGTCCTAAGAAATAGGGAACCGGCTGTCCTTATCTATCCAAAAAAAAGCGATCAGGTGGCAAGTGCAACAAGAAAAGAAATCAAAGCGAACATAGATCCAACAACAATTAACGTAGACAGTGTCGTAAACAAATCCAAAGGTGGCATTGCCATTCGATGTGCGGACAAAAATTCATTAGATAAATTAAAAACCCAAGTGGAAAATAAATTAAATAAAAATTATGAAGTAAAACTACCATCATTAATTAAACCAAAAGTGTGCATTATGAACATTGAAAATGATGAAATCGAACATGAAATTTGAAATAAAATTAAAGCACAAAACACGAAGATAGCAAACTGCGAAATGTCGTTGGTCAAAATCTTTAAAAATAAAAACAAATGCAGTCACCGACTAGCTCTCGTGCCGTACGCATCGTCTTAATCGGTCTCTTTCCATTACTCTTAAGAAATTTACTTTTGTTTATCCCGTTATAAATAAAAGAAAAAAATCTTTCTTTCTCCTTTACTCCTTGCTACAGTGCTCGGTCCTAGTGCCTTCGCGTGTGATAGTGAGTTTTTTCTATTAAACATGGCCTCAGGGCCTAAAACAAGACCCGGAAATCGGTTCAGCGCACTTTCCGAAGTTTCGCTATCCGAACCAAAAGCCAAAAAGAACAAAACATCATTGAATTCTTTTGTAGACTTCCCTGAACTCCCCAAAACACCAACCCACAAAAACCCAAGATTTGTTGTCATTGCTGCTCAAAACGAATCGAAATCCATTTCATCAGTTAGCATTTTCGCCCTAAGAAAGACAATCGATGCTGTAAGCACAGAATATACACAGATCTCCCAACTAAGAGACGGAAAAATTCTCATTTTAACTAAAAATCAAAATGTTGCTGACAGATTTATTGCCACCAAAAATCTCTCTAACCTTTGCCCTGTTACGCTCACATTGCACAACCAGCTCAACTTTTCTAAAGGCGTAGTGTACGCCCCCTGGCTTATCAACGTGTCTGAGGCAGAAATTGTCTCGGAAATGAAAGCACAAAAAGTAACAGAAGTGTACAAATTCACGAAACAAATCGACGGTCATCATCGCCCAACAGGCCTCATGCTTTTTACTTTCGACACATTTCAAACACCAAATACTGTTGAAATTGGCTGGTACAACGCCAAAGTTAGTGAATATATCCCTAACCATATGCGGTGCCGCAATTGCCAGTTACTTGACCACACCATTAAAAAATGCAACAACACCCCCATGTGCCATATGTGCAATCTCCCACCCCATACAAACAATGAATGTTCCCGCATCATGTGCGCGAACTGTTCCACCACTCATCCTTCAACATCTACAGAGTGTCCCAAATACATTCAAATGAAAGAGGTTCTAAGAATCAAAACGAAGAACAAGTGCAGCATCAGCGATGCCAGACGCATCTACAAAGATCAGTTCCCTTCTCAACTAACCATAAATACCGACACATTTGCCCAGAAGACTAAACAAACCAACGACACACTCAACACTTCTCCCCTACCTACCAGTTCATTTCCTCAAAAACCTAATTCAAACAATATAATACCAGCTATACAAGAATCCGAAGTAACTGTAACAAATAAAAAAACCACCACTCAACCACAATCTCTCCCCATCCATAGTAATTCCACAAAAAAAACATTGTCTCCCCCCTCCCTCCCCTTGCCGTCCACAGCTTCATCATCCCAAGCTACACAGTTATCCACACAAGCAGTCGCGTCAGCGCTAAAGTTCAAAAACAAAAACACAACACCATATAATTTTAATGAATCCCTTACTAATACAGTTACATCAGTACCCACTTCATCCACTATCGATAACAACGAGTCCATCACTCATTCCACCAAACCTAATTTGTTTACTACTCAAATGAGTACAAAAAACTCAAATCTCTCACCACTGTCCAAAACCACTCAATCCAACCAATACTTATCAATAACAACCAATACTACGTTCCTACTCCAATACTAACTGATGATGACAGCTCATAATAATAAAACTAATGACGCTCATAATACCGACTCTGCTTCTCAGAAGTTGAATCTTTCGTGTCCCTTAAGGTCCCCGAATGGTTCAACATCTGGGCAGCAGAGTCGAAGCTTAAACCCCTCATACTATGATTTTTCACAATATAGCAAAAAATATATTGTACAAAAGTCTCAACTTAGGGTTCTGCAATGGAACCTTAATGGGTTTATAAACAATTACCATGAAAATTGCATGTTTCGAGAGATTTACAGCTCATATCAATCCAAATACAAGCTTAAAAAAATTATGGGCAGGCGTTAAAACCCTTACAGGTAATTATATACCTCGCTCCATAAATACAAAAAAAGATGAGAACAATGTCATCAGTTCACCCCAACAGATCGCCGGGCACTTCGCAAAAACTTGGGAGTCCTCCGCCAATGATTCAAATTTCCATTGTGAATTCATAACCAAAAAACTATCAGCGGTAAAAAGCACCCTACCCTCCTACACCATCAATCCCTCCGCAAACCTTATTGAATGTCCCATAACTATGTCCGAGCTTAATAGCTGTCTTGACTCAGTAAAAGGTAAAAGCCCTGGCTTCGACCGCATATCATATGCAATGCTTAAAAACAGCCCTCCTGCTTTAAAAATAAGGATGCTAGCTTTATTTAATGACATCCTTAACCAAGGCATAATACCACAAGCTTGGAAAACGGCATCCATTATCCGCTTACCTAAACCCAACAAGGACAACTCCACCATATCCGGTTATCGTCCAATATCTCTTCTATCCTGCACGGGGAAAATCATGGAAAAAATAATTTCAAGGCGCATAGTCTGGCTCTGTGACAAGAACAATTTTGTCGACCATCGCCAAGTTGCATTTAAAAGAGACCGTTGTACTATAGACGCTTTATTGCACTTAGACGAATTCATATCCTCGACTCTGTCAGAGAAAAACCACGCGTCAATCCTATTGGTTGACTTTGAAAAGGCTTTTGACCGTATCGGTTCCCACATTATTTTGAAAAAAAACTTATTGAATGGAAGATCGGCCCTAAAATTCTCAATTATATACGTTCTTTCTTAAAAAATAGATATATACTTACTCTTCGGTTCACAAATTAAATAATGGTATCCCCCAAGGATCGCCTTTATTAGTGGCGCTTTTCGTTATTGCCTTCGATGAAATCCGCAAAATTATTGACAACCACAACATTGGTCATCTGCTGTATGCGGATGACCTTATTTTATTTTCCAAATGCAAAGATTTGAATGTGGTAGGAAACGTCTTTTCCAACATTCTTAGTGATTTGTCCAAGTGGGGCAAATACTCGGGAGCTAGAATTTCCATTGAAAAATGTGAAACACTTCACATCTGCAAAAAGTATAGTTGCAGCAAAACAATCAACGTACACCTAAACAATACATACATTACTAACGTTAAATTTGCTAAGATACTCGGTATTATATTTGACCACAAATTTAGCTTTAGTAATCACTGCATGTTCATAAGAAAAAGCCTCACATGTAGGGTAAATATTGTTAAATACCTGTCCTCCAAAAATAGTTACAGTAATGTAAACACTGTTATTAATATAATAAGGTCTATTATCCTTTCCAAAATTGACTACGGTCTTGCGATCTACGGCAAATCCTCAAAATCATCTGTGCAACTCATCTCTACACCTTATCATGCAGCCATCAGATCCAGTATGAGAGCTTTCCGCACTACCCCGATCATCAACCTACTTACCGACTCAGGATTACCATCTATATACGAAAGGATTGACTACATTACTTTACTCTCAGTTCTGAAAATCAACTCCTCGAAGAAGTCGCCCATTCACCAGGACGTGAAAAAAATATTAAATCGCAATAGGGCTCTTACGCTTCCGTCTTCAATATACAAATCACTAACATCTGCAAGAACTTTGAACATTCCAATACCTACAAAGGTCAGAAAGACATCATGGCTTCCTCCTTGGATATTTCCAAACCATACTCTATGCACCAGCCTTAGTAAATATCCCAAAGCCTTGACAGGAAACGAAGTTTACCGGAAAACATTTGCTGACATCCTGGAAAAGCATAAGGGCATAGGATGGAATTTTCTTTTTACCGATGCCTCAAAAACAGACGACAGGACATCCTTTGCAATTGTAGAAGAAAATGGCTCAGCCATTTCGAAGGGTCTTCTCCCAAACCTGACGTCCACTTTCACGGCCGAAGCATATGCCATACATATGGCTATCAATCTCTCAAAAAATAGGAAAACCGTCGTTGTCACGGATAGCCTCTCCTCGATTACAGCCATTGAAAATCTCAACAATAACATAGATATCATTTCATCTATCCGAGACAAACTAATAAGAAACAAAGATTCAATGAAAATACTGTGGGTTCCAGGACACATTGGTATCAAAGGCAACGAGCATGCGGACACCGCAGCAAAAGCAGCATCAGTTTTACACCTTCAATAAAAAAGACTTACGAACATACTTGCTTCTACACTTTAAAAGCAAAAGAAAAACCTTCTGGTCCGAATACCATCACCTATACAAACAATTTAACCCGAATGGCGATAAAACAATTTATCCACAAAACATTCCAACAAAAAAAATAAAAGCTTATATTAGACTTAGGATGGGCCACACCATCATCACGCATAAACATCTAATTACAATGGAAGCACCACCAATCTGCCAGCTATGCGCCGATAGACCAATGCTTACCATAAGTCACCTCCTGGTATGTAACCAAGTCAACGACATCTGCAAGCGCATTTCCAACCAAAACATTAGTGATCTTTTAAGTACAATTAACGCAAAGAACATAAATTATGTTTATTGTCTCTTATCTGAAATTAATTTTGATACCTAAATTACTTTTACAATTAGCCGTAAGCCCAGGTAGCTAGCGCTATTTCTCCATATTATTGTGTAATTTATTACCCACTAATAAACTTCTAATAATAATAATAAAAACAAATGGAGAAACTTGAATGTTGTTTTAGAAGTGGATAGTGAGAGCTTTATAAAAATTATTAGCTTAGAAAAAATTAGAGTTGGTTGGGTAAAGTGCCCAATCAGAGAATTTTATGATATTAACAGATGTTTTAATTGCAGAAATATGTAAAAATACAATAGGATGTACGAAGTGCGACGATAGCCATAAGTTTAAAGACTGTAAAAGTGAACTTGTTAAGTGTATCAACTGTACAAAAGCAAACGAAATTTTCGGTTTAAAGTATAACTGTGATCATGAGGCAAATAATAAAGATTGTCCAGCGGCCAAAGGATGGTGATGCGGAATATATGGGAACACAAGCGTTCTCACCTTAGCCTCTCACTATCAACTCCTACTCTACACCTCCGCGTTGGTGGCTGCTGGGTGCCTAGTACCTCGGCTGGAGATTGGGTAACCAACCCCTTTGGAAGGTCGTTGGTGGTAGCAAACGAGAGAGGGGGGAGGAGTGTTTTCTCACTAAGACACTTCCTTCTAATCTGGACGGCAGTGGACGAATTCTCCAGGTGGAATCAACGGTGGCGCCCACAGTTCCAGTCAGGCCGAACTTTCTAGTGCAATCCCTACATGAGCTGCTCTGACTTATTCGGATCCCAAGTCTATAGGGATCTCCAACACTGAGCCAGGGTGTATAAAAGGGAACTGGTCCTCCAGGTTGGGGGTTGTGCGTACGGGTAACTTCCCGACCACGGAAAAATACACTTAGTTCCGACACAAACACAAGCCTCGGATATGGATGGACTCACTGTTGACGACCCCAGTAATCGAAATAAGGACAACGACCTTCGGATCTGCACGTGGAATGTTCGGACCCTTAACAGACCGCGTGATCTGTTATAGAGAGTGATACGGTGATTGCTATAGAGTGCAGAAACAGCGCTTATTCGGATGTGGATTTGTCATAAGCGGCAGACTTAGGCAAGAAGTCTTAAGCTTTCGACACGTGAGCGAACGACTTATGACAATCCTCATCAAGGCTAAATTCGCCAACATAAGCCTTATATGCGCTCACGCTCCCACCGAAGACAAGGACGACGCCACCAACGAATGTTTCTACGAGCTCCTCGACAAAACCTACGAGCAATGCCCTAAATATGACGTTAAAATCGTTCTAGACGATTGGTAAGCACAGCCTCCACGACACCACGTCCGGAAACGGACCTAGGCTTATTGACTTCGCGAAACGTCACCATAACAAGCACATGGTTTCCTCATCTCAATATCCACAAGGGGACATGGCGGTCTCCTGATCATCAAACGGTCAACCAAATTGATCACATTGCGATCGACGTAAGGCATGCCTCCAGTATTCTGGATGTCTGAACCTTCCGAGCAGCCAACATCGACTCGGATCATTACCTTGTTGCAGCCACGGTACGAATGCGGATATCCCAAACGTCACAACAAAGAAGAAATACTGTGAGAAGATATAACGTTGAAAAACTGCAATCGCAAGGGATCGCCAGAACCAAAGGATAGCAATATCCAAACTTAAATCCAAAAAGGCTGCTGGACCTGACGGCTTACCAGCCGAGCTGTTCAAGGCAGCTGGAAATGACCTGGTAGAGAGCATACACCAACTCATTTCTAAAATTTGGTCAGATGAGTGCATGCCTGATGAATGGAATCTCAGCACCGTTTGCCCGATCCACAAGAAAGGAGATCCCCTCAATTGCGCCAATTACAGAGGTATCAGTCTCCTCAACATCGCGTACAAGATCCTATCTGCCATATTGTGTGAACGTCTGAAACCCTTCGTCAACAACCTGATTGGGCCCTATCAGTGTGGTTTCAGACCAGGAAAGTCTACAACCGATCAAATCTTCACACTTCGGCAGATCCTGGAAAAAACTCAAGATGTCCAAATCGATACAAACCATCTTTTCATCGATTTTAAGGCCGCATATAACAGCATCTATAGAGACGAGCTATACAGAGCCATGTCTAGTTTTGGCATCCCTGCCAAACTCGTTCGCCTGTGCAGGATGACGGTGGAGAATTCTCGCTGCTCCATCAAGGTCGGTAACGATCTCGCCGAGACCTTTGATGTCAAAAAAGGATTTAGACAAGGTGACGCGCTGTCATGTGATTTTTTTAACATCGTTCTTGAAAGAATTGTGCGAAACTCACAAGCCAACACCGGAGGCACAATCTTTCAAAAGTCTGTGCAACTATAAGCGTACGCCGACGATATCGACATTATTGGAAGAACACAGCGGGCTGTCACCGGTGCGTTCGCTAGTATTGAAACAGAAGCTGCCAAAATGGGTTTACCGGTAAACGAGGGCAAAACCAAGTATATGCTGTCAACCAGAAGGGATACGCAACATCGACGAATTGGACAGAACGTCACAATCGACAGCTATAACTTTGAGGTAGTAAGGGACTTTGTCTACCTCAGCTCTGCTATCAATTCTGACAACAACACCTCGGCAGAAATAAAAGGAAGAATAACTCTTGCCAATCGCTGTTTCTTTGGGCTGAGAAGGCAATTGAGTAGTAAGGCCCTATCCCGAACAACTAAGGAGACTCTATATAAGACCTTGATCATCCCAGTCTTGCTTTATGACGCTGAAGCTTGGACTTTATCAAAAGCGGAAGATATCCTCGGTCGTTTCGAGAGAAAAATTCTTCGTAAAATATTCGGTCCCGTTTGCGTTGACGGGCTTTGGAGGAGAAGATTCAACGACGAACTATACGAGCTGTACAGCGACATCGACCTAGTCAAAAAACTGCGCATTAGTCGTTTGAGATGGCTAGGACATGTAAAGCAAAGGGACACCAGTGCTCCGTACATATAGGAAAAGTGTATCAAAAATATTATAATACAAATCATATTGCCAAATTATGCAGACTGCGACAAGAATAACTAAATCGTCAAGCACGCTAATAGATTACGTGATAACAAATAATAAAAGGATTACTGCTTCAGTTGCCCCTGACTTGCAAATAAGTGACCATCAAACAATTGCTGTTGAAATTAACAATGGTAAGGAGACAAAATTAATGACGGAAGTAAATAAAAAAAAGTGTATACCGATGATGAAATACAATAAAGAACATTTTTGCTTTAAGGAATAGTCAAATGAGTGTAATAAATGGTGAAATGGATATTGATTTAATGGGAGAGCTATTTCTTAAATCTATTGACGAGACCACAGCAAAGTTTATGTTTAAAAGTGAAATTAAACAAGACAATTATAAATGTTTCAACAAACGGCTTCAATCGCTAAGAATACTAAAGATTAGAAAACACTCAAAAGCGGTATTGTGCAAATCGGAAGTCAATTGGCGAGAGTATAAATTAATAAGAAATAAGTATAAAAGTGAAATTAAAAAGTGCAAGGAACTATTTATAAAAGAGAAAGTTCAGTGTTCGACCAATCAAAAATCCATGCACGCAACATCGACGAATTGGACAGAACGTTGTAGTGTCACACTACACATAACAATGGTATACAAAATAAATACACAGCAATAAATAGTAGCATAGTAAATTGCATTCATTCATTCATATCCAAACAGAACATAATATCACAAATCTAAATACAACATACACACTGCACATACAGTACCATAAGCAGAAACGCTGGAACCGAAGTTCGTTCGAGTTCAAGGTAACATTCCCTGTTTCGAATTACCTCAAGCTAATTCAAGATGAAATTCAATTGCTCCGATTTCTTTAGCGTATGAAGAGCGAGCAACCATAAGTGTTGACTCGGCTCGATGTAATGAATATTATAATATTCGATTTTTTTATGTATGGATGTATGTATGTATACGTAAGCTCAGCATAAACTTTGTATGATAAAATTTTGTATAAATAGTGTAAGAATTGGAAAATAAAGGTGAAGACGATTTTGATAGCTTAACAAGCACACACAAATTATCTTTCATTTCAGCTTGTTAGCTAAACAATTATCGGCTTGGGATAGCCTTAAAATAATCCTAAAATAGGTCTCATTCAATAGGCATTACAACGTCACAATCGACAGTTATAACTTTGAGGTAGGAAGGGACTTTGTCTATCTTGGCTCTGCTATAAATTCTGACAATAACACCTCAGCAGAAATAAAACGAAGAATAACTCTTGTCAATCGATGTTTCTTTGGGCTGAAAAGGCAATTAAGTAGTAAGATCATATCCCGAACAACTAAGGAGACTCTATACAAGACCTTGACCATTCAGTCCTCCTTTATGGCGCTGAAACATGGACTTTATCGAAAGCGGATGAAGATATCCTCGGTCGTTTAGAAAGAAAAATTCTCCGTAAAATATTCGGTACCGTTTGCGTTGGCGGGCTTTAGAGAAGATGCAACGACGAACTATACGAGCTGTACAGCGACATGAACCTAGTCAAAAATCTGCACGTCAGTCATTTGAGATGGATAGGACATGTAAAGCAAATGGACACCAGTGCTCCGGCCCGAAGAGTTTGCGAATCAAACCCGGATTGACAACACATTACAGGAAGACCTCGCCTTAGGTTGCGCACACAAGTTGAAGGGGACCTGAAGTGCGCAACAAGAGGCAGTTAGCTACGAACCGAGCTAACTGGAGAGGCTTGTTAGTTGAGGCCCAGGTTCAGCCCGAACTGTAGCGCCACCTAAGTAAGTAAGTATCCCTGTCATCTACGCAGGTGTAAATGCCTAGATCCATGTTATTTTTCTTTGATTATTTCGTCGAAAATGGTTTAATTAGCACCCTCAGTGAAGAATCCACTTTGAGAATATCATTTTCTATCATTTTGGTTGTGAATCAGATAGACCTTTTAGTAATATTGAAATTTTTTTTATTATCTTGGTACGAATGAGTAGGCGTTGACCTTTATTTCGTACAGGCTCTTCATAAGATAAGCATGGAAGTCGATATCCTTTACAAAGATTTTTAACCTACCCAGCCCTCTGTTTTCAAAACTTACATTGTCTAAATTATTTTAATAATTATTTCTTAAAAATTCTAGTAAGTTCTTTGAACTTACCCCCTTTCCAAATATAGGTGGACACCACTCGTTGTTCGTTCTCAATACTGTCCTTGCCTGTTCGTTGTCCGGGATGGTTGTAGGCCCTACACGAAGGTTTTTATCCAGTATTGCGAAACGGTTGCCGGCTAATCGGTTGTTTTCATGTATGGCTCTTTTTTTCGATAATTATGGATTATTGAATGTTGTCCTCCTTTTGCGCGGCTAATTATATTTTCAAATGACGTTGAGTCGTTCTTTAAAATTCCTTTAAGGTCATTATCAGCCAACTGACCGAATATAAGTTTATTTTCATTGCACCACATTGACTACGCCGAAATGTTCTGCAAAGCTGCGTCAGTTTTTTTATTCATCAGCAGGAAGAGAAACACGTCCATCTCTCTCAACAACACAGAGTCGACCTCTGCACTAAATCATCAACCAAGTATGGGTGGATGAAACCATGCCCGATGACTGAACTATCAGCTCTATATACCGCATCTTCAAAAAAGGCGATCCTATGTCTTGTAAGAACTACTGAGGCATATCCCTGCTTAATGACGCATATAAGATCCTATCCAACGTACTGTGTGAACGTCTGAAGCCTTTCTGCAGCACATAGCATTCATCGTCTTGAGCTATACAAGGCGATGGACGAATTCGGGATGCCGGCTAAACTGATCCAGCTGTGCTGCGTGACGTTGTAAAACACGCGGTGCAACTGCAATTCGGAAGCAGTTCCTCCGAACTATTCCAAACATGCATCGGATTTCGGCAAGGAAATGCGCTATCATGTGACGTGTGAGCACGGAAGGAGCTATCTATAACAAATCTGTCCAGCTGCTGGTTTACGCAGACGACAAATGCGAAACAAATGCGTTTAAAACTCATAACTCGGAGGACAAAATGTATGCTCTACAAAACCTTGATTCTCTCGGTTCTGCTGTATGGAGCTGAGTATTGGACGATAAGCAGGAAAGCAGGGCAGATTTTGAATACTTTCGAGAGAAAAATTCTCCGTCGGATATTCGATCACGTATGCGAGGAGGGCGAATGGAGAAGATACAACCGCGAACCCTATGAGCTATACCAAGATGTGGATATAGTCCAAAAAGCCAAAAGACGTCGACTACACTGGCCCGGCCTCATCTAGTGAATGGACAATAATGGTCCAGCAAAGAGGATGTTCAAATCACAACCCATAGGTTCGAGACGACAAGGAAGACGGAACCTCCGTTTTAAGGATCAAGCGTTTGATTTAAACAACTGCAAGCAGCATGCCCGGGATCGAAGCGAGCTGGAAGGCTGCCGTGTCTTAGCCGCGTATACACAAAAATACAAATTTTTGGCGCAACAGGTCCATGGGACCCAGGGCCTAGCTTCTCACAACCATTCTTGCTGTGCGTGTTATATTCTTCACATGAATGGAAGGGGCCTACTGTTTAATGCCGGATCCGAACGGCAATTTTGAGAAGCTTTTTCATGACAGTTTTACTCTCGGATGTTTGTCAGACGCTCGCGAGAGGTGGGGCCGTGAAAGAAATTTTAGGTGTTGTCTGGAGATTGAACCTGGAACCCCTTGCTCCGTAGTCCAACGCACTAACCACTTGAGCCACGGCGCCCTTGAGCCAGCCGCGTATATAACCAATGATAAAAAGAATTAACTACATATATAAAGGCCTGCAACAATTAAAAACTTGTCAGACTAAGCTATTTTTAAATGGAGAATAAATTTCTAATTGAACAATAATTTAATATACATAATTAAATAATACGTATGTATGTATGTATGTATATATCTAAGATTAAGAGTTTATTACAAACTAATAAAACTACTAAAAGGAAACAAGAAAGATACATACATATACACACATATACATATATGAATGTTTTAATTTAGGGGATTTCACAACACAACTTATTTATAAGTTGTGAAGAACTATTTATACCTTATAATCAGTTTCATTTAAAGGCAATTGTGTTCATTCAACAAAATTTTTGAAAATATTTATTAGAACCACTTACCAGCGAAATCTAAAACATTCGGGCTTACTCCTGATTCCAAAAGTTTTTTTACGCTGTCCTGGTCTCCCTTGATAGCAGCTACATGTAAACTTGTTTCTCCACGTTCATTAACTCGATCACGTGACCTCGAAGCTAAGTGGTTGATGTTATTAAGCGATTGATGAACATCTAAACAAAAATTAATGAGTCTGAAGCGTATGTTTACAATAAAATTAATACCAGGACTGCAGGATGGAGATGCAGATGACGTCATTTGCATTAAAAGTGCCATTTGCTGCCGTTCTGACATTGGAGTACTTGGACTTGGTCTACCACCAGTTATGCCCGAAGTGTTGCCAAATGCTCTGGGCCTGGGTGGGGGCATAGTAGACTGCAAACAGAAATTAGACTAAAGAATATTATCCCAATCTATAACTTACGAGAATAAGCAAACGAATCTTATCTCTGTCCTTCGAAAACGAGTTGTTGCAAGCAGTTTCTAATTAGGCAATAACCCTAACATTACAATGTTCAATTTAACCACGTCTCACTAATACAGTCCGTTTACCATTTTTAGTAAACTGTGTAATTCTCAAAAAGCAAAACTTTCCAATGACGTTACAGCTGTCTAAAAACTTCTTTCCAGGAACTTCAATTTATGGATTCAGGTAAGTTCGACGCTATTTACACAAGTTGCAAATGAAAAGTGCTAAAGTAATTAAAGTCATATTCTAGTGAAAGAGACCTCGGAGATTTCAAAAACGTCCATCCATGAAAGAACACTATAGGCGTTTTCTTTTTTAGTCCGGAACAGAGCTTTGAACAAAAGCTGAACATGTCGAGCGCACTCTAAACGGAGCACGCCCTGAACGCTCTGATTTATTTCAGAAATACGATTGGGCAGTATCTGTCAAATGACTGAAAATTAATCCAAGATTCATGCTTTTGCTCACATATTAAATTTTTTTTAATTATTAACTGCTAATAATTAATTAAAAACAAGTTCCGAGTTCCATTTCAATTGTTTTCGGTTTTTCGATTTTTCAATGCTTTACCTAATGTCAAACGTCAAATTCACCGTACTCGAGTTCTGCTCACGATGCTCAGTCAATTCATGCAGAGATAGAACGCGCTCTGAGTACGCTCTAAATGAAAAAAGAAATAGGTTATGTGCTCTGAGTGCTCTTCACAAAAATTGAAAAACCACCATTTTTTTTAACTACTCAAACAAAAAAAAATGCTTCATTGGAATGAAAGCATTTTTGACACATGAGGAACGCTGAAAACCATAACGTAATATATCGTTGAAGTAGTAGGTTGACACGGATAGGATTTTTAGCAAAATTTTGCTTTACCGGAACATTTAAAAATAGTTTTCTTTTATTTTATTTCGTTAGATTAGCTTGCAGTGATCATAACACTGAAAAAATAGTTTTACGTTTTTAGTAAAAAATTATATACATGCAAGACAAAAAGTTACTTTTCAATAAGTTGGGGGCAAAATAAATCATAATTCAATTCGCAAATGACTGTAGCCGATGCGACGCAAGTCAAAAACATTCTGCATATGTGTTTCACGTGCAGAGATGCACGCTGCGCTGCGTACAGAAATTCTTCACATTCACGTACATGTGCAGAATTTCTGTACGCAGCGCAGCGTGCATCTCTGCACGTGAAACACATGTGCAGAATGTTTTTGACATGCGTCGCATCGGCTACAGTCATTTGTGAATTGAATTATGATTTATTTTGCCCCGAACTTATTAAAAAGTAACTTTTTGTCTTGCATGTATATAATTTTTTGGTAGTGCCGATATCTTAGGTATATTAAATTCTATTAACTGGTCTTCAATTTTTCCAAAACAAAAATACCTACTCGTATAAATGAACAACGAAACTTCAATATGGTGATACAAGACTCCTCAAACTGTGTTTTTTGCAGCGAATTTAGAAATAGAGACATCTTGCAGTGCTGCGGTGCATGCAGCGTTCACATGTAACTTCGTTCATTGCACCGCCTATGTTCTAGTTTTTCCGCGTTCTGAATTCTGCACATGTGTTTTGGGCATTACTGATTTGTGGTGGCCACACAAACAGTGTTTTTGTATGAGAAGTCTATCAAAAGTGGAATTAATTATAAAAAGTGCGATATTTGCAATATATTTTTAAGCTTATTGTATGCAAATACATAGATACAATTGTTATTAATCAGTTTTATTAGGGGGGTGTACTGCCACGCCCACTTTCTCATAACTTCACTAAATTATATGAAACCGAAAATGTTTGTTATGACAAAATATTTAGATATTCTAGAATTCACTCATACATCAATTTCTGCCACGCCCACTTTTTGTGAGCGTTTGCATCCTAAAACCGATTTTGATGAAATTTTACGTGTAACATCCTCAAACGTGATAAGTTATCGTCGTAGTTCACTAAAAAAAATTCAGTACGGGCACCTAATATTGTATATTTAGATCAAAATTATTTAGAGTATTTAATTTACTGCTGGATGCTTTAGTCATTCCAAATATAATGGCCCTTAGGCCTAGAAAAACAGCTTTAGTCTTTAAAATGTTCAGACAAAACACAAAAATTGGTTGTAAAATCAAAACCTATGTAATTGAGTAAAGACACTCCTATGGCTAAACAATACAATAAAGAAGAAAAAGGGTCGGAATTTTTTAATTGCTAGTTTATCCTCTTTTCTTTCTACACACAAATCTCAACTTAACACTTATATTCAAAATAAGTTTCACCTATCATACACACATTTTCTATAATAAAACATCTTTTTTTTTTATTCGACCTACAATGTATGATAAGCAAACTTGTTATTTGCTCAAAATACAAAGCGGAATACATTAAATTATTTATGTTTGCTCTGGGGTACAAAAGAATGTTTTTATTTTTTTTGTTTTTTATTTATGTCGTTTTCCATAGGACAAAAAGAGTGCTCAGAGTGTACTCCGAACAGGAAAAAAACACTCATAAATACGTTCCATTGGCTGTTCGAAGTGTGCTTTTGGGAATGTTTTTCGATTCCGGATTTCATTTCGGAGTGCACTCCAAAATCACTTACACATATACATAAATTCTTATATCGGACTGCGTGTCAAATTCAGCCAGAAGACACATTATTTTGTTATTGTAATTAATTTTCTCGAGAAGTTGACAAAAAAAAAATTCCCCATTTTGTTTTTTTGCTTTGAAAACAAAAAAAAAATCTGTCATTTGAACACACATACACAACTGGGCAAAATGATTTTCGCATGTTCCTTTGGAATCTAAAAGAAGTGAAACCAATGGAAAACGACATTAGTATAAATGATTTGTAGCATATGTTACATTTTAAATGTACCGTATTTTTAAAAGATTCACCACGAAGCTATAAAAGAAAATCTGACGGTTACCCTCCCACCCTCTCTTTTGAAAACATTTCATCAACTGATCCACTTACCATTGCCAACTTTTTTGCTACCTATTCAAACAATCTTTCGCCAACAACTCCTTCGATCCGGATCCCTCTTACTTCAATTATCTACTTAACTTCTCTGGTGGTCCCTTTCTGTCCTGATCCTACTCTTATCGAAAATAAATACCTGCGTCTTCATGATGAATTCTCGCCTGGTCCGGATGGTCTCCCTGGCATCTTTCTCAAAAAATTTTCGTCCAATCTCTCCCTCCCCCTCTCTCATCTCTTTCGCCTATCTCTTTCTCAGGGAGAATTTCCTCAGATTTGGAAAACCTCTTATGTGGGAGACAGACTGCTGGTATTGATAGTGATAGTGAATACCACAACCCCTGACAGACTGCATGTCGTAGTACACGTTAATTTTTGTAGTATACTTTGACATTATGCATGAATTTTGTTTTTCAATGTAACGGCATTGATTTGGTTTCTTTTGAAACTTCCTACGAAAAAATTAATTTCGATGAAATGTTTCCAGTTTGAAGGCCCAATTTGTTTTTTCTCCGAGAAAAAACGGATCTAGTATATTATTGAAACAGTTTAGATAAAATGGTGTCCTCTTTAAATCCATTTTCCAAACTTGAGGATATACTTCTTCGTTGTGAAGAAGCTACGAAGAATCACCAACAGAGAGAAAGTGGCGCTGCAGTCAGTAAGAACGTGGTATACCACCAAAAAATTACGAGTTTCAATACCAGGTTTGTTTCGTGGTATACTAGCTCTTCGAAAGTATTTTATACGAAGTCTTAAGCTTTCAGTGCAAGTTTCTTATTTCCCCTAACCAACATGGCTTTCTAAAAGGTAGATCAACTACGACAAACCTCGTCGACTTGTCATTTGCCCTCTCTGCCTTAGAGAATGGCAAGGAAGTAGACGTCATTGCAACTGATTTCAGTAAAGCTTTTGATATGATATCTCATAACTTGATCCTTTTTCAAATTGTCTGACCTCGGTTTCGAACCCATATTGTTAAAATGGATATCTTCCTACCTGAAACCCAGTATTATAGTGTTCGTTTCTGATCCGTCTTATCGGCTCCTTTTTCGGCCACGTCTGGTGTTCCACAAGGTAGCCATTTTGGTCCCCTTTTCTTCATTCTAACTATAAACGATGTCGATAGGATTATAAAACAATCCTCCCTTTCTCTCTACGCTGATGACACCAAAATTTTTAAAACCATCTCTTCACCTCAAGACTACTGTCTCCTTCAACAGGACCTAGACAGCTTTTCGCACTGGTGCTCCAAAAACTGCTTAGAACTTAATATCGCTAAATGCCAATCTATTACCTTATCACGTAAACACCTCGTATCCCCACCCCGCCCTTACCTTCTTCACGGTCAGCCTATATCTATCGTTCAATCTCTTCGCGACCTTGGAATATTGTACGATAGGGAGCTAAACTTCCGTTCCCATATTGAGGAGATAATCTTGAAAGCTAATTCATCTCTTGGCTTTGTTAAACGGTGGTCTAAGGAATTCTCTGACCCTTACGTGACTAGATCCCTCTACATTACCTTTGTTCGTCCTTTACTTGAATACGCCAGTCAAGCGTGGCCCCCTATCAGCAAGTACATGTGTCAAGAATCGTATGTAGGCTGCGGAAAGTTAACTTAAACCTTATCCAGTTCGATTTCAACCGCAGCACTCCCAGCCTCAAACTCAATCTTCTTCATCCTTAGCTTTAAGGTATAGCTCTTAATTAATCTTAAATTATATGAAACCGAAAAATTTTGTTAAGACCAAATATTTAGGTATTCAGATTCCCTACAATTACAATTACAAATTACAACAGTTTTGGCCACGCCCACTTTTTGGGGGCGTTTTCATCAAAAAACCGATTTTGATAGAATTTTACATGCAACATCCTCAAACATTCGACGTTATAGCCATATTTGAGTACAAAATGAAATTTGGCCACGCCCACTTTATAGAGATGAGGATAGGGTATCACACGATCCGTTCCAGAAGGATTGTAGCTTTTCTGTATGTTTAAATAAATTGTTAGTTTTTAAGTTAGTTGCAGCTTGTTATTAAGCAAAATAAATGGCTGCCGTCACCCCCACCAAAATTAAATTAAATTAAAAATTAAAAAATAATTTAAATTCGTTCTTGTTGCTATCTGGTAGACATTATAATGGACTCCAGTAGTTAGCGCTAGAGTCCTTTGTACGAGAACTATTCGCGTTATTCGTTATCCGACGATATTTATTATCCGAGGACAGGCGGTTGCCCAATTAAAGATTAAATTAAAAAAGCTCCGAGATGAATGAGGTGTTGTTAGGTTTCAGACTGTACTCCGTGGGTGGTGTCCGTACTAAGCGGGGAAAACGTTTTGCATTCGGCTCTTAATTCGCTGTTCTTTATTCAAGCATGCATGTCACTTACATTTTTGTTCGTGACAGTTAGTATAATTGTCGACGATTGACAAGTGACCGTGTTGCCATATTAGAACATGTAATATTACTTGGAAATGAAACATTATTAATTAATTTTTATGTTCGAATAATTGAATAAAAAATTAGTATTCTGCTCAAAGTGGTATACTAGCGATATTAGCGTAAAATGTAAGCTATAAAATATTACTCTCATCTGTATCTGTTAATAAATTTCAAAAATTCCTTACAAAAAAACGAAAGCATGGCAACTCCGCGGTAAATGTAAAAAAGGAGCTCAGCTGCACAATTGCAATGGATAATAACAAGATTAAAGTAATTGTAACAAATAATTATTTAAAATATGTATGTACTAACAATTTCTCCTACATTATTTTTTAAGCTCCAGAAGAAGTTGGACGACAGAGGAAATCAAAGCTTTTCTGGATGCGTATAGCAAGAGGCTGATTCTTTGGTGACTTGCAGCAGCATTCTCACAAGCGATTGAGGAATCCGTGCTTTCAGGGTTGAATAATGAAAAAGCTGATGAGCCAGATTCTTCGCTTTCATCGTTGCTTTCAATTAAAAACTATAAAATAAAGAAATTGTTAATACAGTTTATAATTCAAATAAAAAAATAAACGATTGTATTTACCTCAATTGCAGCAGCTTCCATTTTTAGATTTTTTTTTCAATGTCATGTTTTGACAGAAATATGTGTCAGACAAAAGAAGGGCTGCCACACTTTAAAACAAAAAATATCGATGATCTATGATGTTTTATTATCTTAATCTAATAGCATAAATTAACAATACCTAGATAGTCAACTTTCCATCCCCAACCCGCGAAAACCCGCAAATGGGCTGAGCCTAATCCACTCTTTCGTTCCCATCGGTGAATACGTGTAATGAGAGATTTGAAGTTTAATCAGCTCATCTACAGGTCCAAAACAATAGCTCATGTAATTTTGCATTAGAGTGGAGTGAATCTATGCTGACAGTTTTCACCAAATTTCAGTAAATCGATACTTTCTTTTGTATCGGCTAAACACGTGGCTGTCATAAATGGAGGTTATTTTCCTTTTTCCCCATTTGTTTACTTTTTAGCTCAAAAGAGTAAATATATTTTTGATTTTAGACAACTTTTTATACTTTTTTTTATGCCACTCGATTCGACTTATTGCACTGAATTCTGTTTTTTTCTGTTTAAGAAATATAGCATTCTGAAATTGTCGTGAAATAATGTAAACAAAGGCAGTGGGTCGCCGCGGGTGTGTTTGGAAGTGCAGTGGGGAGTTTAGGATGTTAAAACAATATCTTTTTTTTTAAATAAATGAAACGTGTCTTACACAAATAAAGAAATTTGTGTAATGTAACTACGAAATTGTTGGAAATGGATATTCAGATTTTTAATTATTTTATTTAAGTAATTACTATTCTGTTGTGTTATTATTCTACATTTGTATGAAATTTCGTACTGGATTGAGTTGTTCTTCGCTTACGTGCTTACTGATTTGTAGAAAAGTTTGATTTAAAGTACATACATATATGCACAATATACATATACGTAAAAATTATTTACAGGAGAATAAATTGTTAGTTCTCAAATTTTATGTGTAGATGAAAAGGCTGGTCGAAACCTTATGTTCTGTTAATCTTTAATGTAAAAATAACTGTAGATGGTTAAGCCAGAATACAAAATTAAAAGGAGAAGAATAAAACAAAGAAAGACAACAAGATATGGAGGTTAAGGATAACACATCAATTTGCGTTTACCATCTCAACACATACATATATATGTCCTTTAATCAAACATATTCTTCTTTTATATTTGACGTAAAATATATAATAAACGTACCTACTTGTTGTTTGTTCAAAAAACAAAGTGGAAGAAACTAAAATATGTATGTTTATACTGTGATACATATGTTTGTATGTTTTAATTTAGTTTTTTATTTAGTATAAATGATTTAAAACATACGTTACATTTTGAATTTTACTATTTTAAATGTAACGTACTTTTAGCAGATTCACCACGAAACGAAGAATATTTTGATAGTTGTTTATTGGACACAGCATCCCCTCCAAAATTCGTCAGTTTTTGACTTCATATTGTCCAAGATGGCTGCGCCCGTGTGACAGTTGTAGCTGTCAGTTGTGATCACCAGTGGATTTGAATGTGTGCGTAATTTGCCTGCAAAATCACTATCCATTCTTGCTCAAAAGTGATCACAGCTTGTTGGTCGAAAGAGAGACCCCCTCGAATTTGACCATCTAGTATAGTTAATTTATGTCTAATAGAGATCAGATCATGGGGATAATAAAACACCGCTAATGCTGTAGAGCTGAACTAATTTTTAGCTTTTGGGTGAATTTCACGGAACAAAACAAAAAACAAATTTATCTCTCAATTTTCTCAACGCATGCAAAACTTAGTTTACGCAAAAGGAAATTCAATCACCTGATGACTGTAATATATTATTCAAATGCATTCACGTATAGAGATTCATTGGAGGGGATTTAGGCTCCACCCATTGGAGGGTTTTAGCGGGCAGGGGATGAGAAGTCGACTATCTGTATTAAACTGTGATCCCGGCTGAGCTCCATTATTACATTAATTTTTACTTATCAAAAAAAATGTTTATGTTTCTTTTTTAGTTCAAAGCGCTCAGAGCACTCAATCCTTGTTTCTTTTTTATTCAGAGCGCGCTCAGAGCGCTCTCTATCAACTCAGAGTAAATTGAATGAACATCTTGAGTAAAACCCGAGCAAGTTGAATTTGACGTTTGACAGAACGTAAAGCATTGAAAAAAGAAAATCGACAATAATTGAAATGGAGCTCAATGCTTTGTTTTTAATTAATTATTTGCATTTAATAATTTAATAAATATTTTTTTTGTAGAAAAACACTATTTCAGTATTTAAAAACACCAATGGCATGAGTCTTCCATTAATTTTGCCTATTATACCATTTAGAAAGTACATATAAATCGCTGAATCATTTCGACTGCATTTTTGCTCTAATACCATGTTCCCAACAAACGAAATCGCGAGATATCGTCAAGTTTCTCCAAACCTCTGACGTGTCGCCATACAATTTCCAGGTTTTAAAATCTCGGGATTTCGGCGAAATCTCGTTGAAATCTGTTTGAGTTCATCCGTTCGAGAGAGGTTGTCAAACCGAACAAGCCTACTGAATGAACCTTAGTTTGTTTTGTTGTTCATTTATAGACGTCAAAATAAAAGATGCCACAACAATTGAGACAATCGGACAAAGAGGTAACATTTACAAGACGAATATTTACAAATATTTATATAATTTGTTAGCACACTCCTGGTGCTGTTCAAAAACTTGAATCTGTCCTCACGCGGTACAAGGCAGATATTACCGCGATCCAGGAGATACGATGGATAGGATCAGGTATGCAAAAACGGAAAAATTGCGACATTTATTACTGCTGTCACAAAAGACTGCACATCTTAGGATTCGTCGTGGGAAATCGGCTACGTTCAATGATAATTGACTTTAAGCCGATCAGCGATCACCTGGCTGTGATCCGCATCAAGACTACATTTCAGAACATCAGCATAATATGTGCACACGCCCCTACCGACGAAGCTGAAGACTCTATCAAGGAGGAGTTTTATGACCTCCTGGACGGAGCCTACGGAGCCTGTCCGGAGTATGATGTCAAAGTCATACTCGGGGACTTTAATGCCAAAATCGGTAAGGAAAACATCTTCGGCGGATTAGTTGGAAAGCACAGCCACCACGACACGACAACAGACAACGGCTTCCGGCTAATCGATTTTGCAGCAGCTCGTAATACGGTGATAAGTAGCACTAGGTTTCCAAGACTACGAATCCACACAGCAACCTGGCGCTCTCCAGATGACTACGACTGGCTAATAGATGCGAGGCAAGCATCCAAAATTCTGAATGTGCAAACTTTCAGAGGGGCAAACGTCGACTCTGACCATTTTCTTGTTGCAGCTAAGTTCAGAGCTCGACTATCCAATGAGAAGAAGCTGCAAACCGCCCAGAAAAAGAAATTCAACGTTGGAAGCCTTAGCACGACTGGAGTAGCCAGAGTCTACAGAGAGCGCCTGAGCGAGAGATTCTTCGCTGTGCATTCACCATCCACAAACGCCAACAATCTGTGGAACCAGTATCGCGACATCATCAAAGGGGTAGCAGAGACCACCATAGGCTACCAGCCACCACCCAAAAAGAGCCCTTGGTATGATGATGAATGCGCACGCCGGAAAAAGGTGACAGAAAATGCGCACTTGCAAGCGCTGCAACGCAAAACAAGGGCAGCTAGAGAAGAGTATCGAACCAGAAGAAGAGAGGAGAAGAAGATCCTGCGTACGAAGAAAAGGGCCCACGCAGCTGCCCAGCTCAAGGATATCGAAGAGTCAAGCCAAGCTGGTAGCTGGCTTTAAGCCCGGAACGCAGGCACTTCGAAACAGTGAAGGAAACCTAGTCACCGAAGCACAGGGAATAGTAGATGTATTTAATCAGCATTTCCAGCAGCTACTTAATGGGCAGGTAGAGAGAGTGATAGGGCAAGAAGAGAACCCGCATCCAGTCAATGAAGAATCCATTCCCCCTCCTAGTTTTGAAGAGGTCGGCTCAGCTATCAAAAAGCTGAAAAACAACAAGGCCACCGGCTCTGATGCTCTACCAGCATCAAGAAAGGCGATCCTATGTCTTGTAAGAACTACCGAGGCAACTACCTGCTTAATATCGCATAAGACAAGATCCTATCCAACGTACTGTATGAACGTCTGAAGCCTTTCTGCAGCACACTAATCGGCATGTACCAGTGTGGCTTCCGGCTCGGCAGATCGACGATCGACCACATTTTCACACTAAGGCAAATTCTGGAAAAGACCAACGAATTTCAAGTCGAGGCTCACCTAAAGCCGCATATGATAGCATTCATCGTCTTGAGCTCTACAAGGCGATGGCCGAATTCGGGATCCCGGCTAAACTGATCCAGCTGTGCCGCGTGACGCTGGATAACACGCGGTGCAACGTGCAATTCGGAAACAGTTCCTCAGAAATATTCCATACAAGCACCGGATTTCGGCAAGGGGAAGCGCTATCACGTCATTTCTGACAACTTAGTGGAGATTCGACGAAGACTTACCCTAGGAAACCGTTGCTACTTCGGTTTGGCGAAACAAATGGGGTCAAAACTCCTAACTCGGACGACGAAATGTACACTCTACAAAACTTTGATCATGGCAGTTCTGCTGTATGGAGCCGAGTGTTGGACGATAAGCGGGAAAGCAGAGCAAATACTGAACACTTTCGAAAGAAAAATTCTTCGTCGGATATTCGGTCCCGTATGCGAGGAGGGCGAATGAAGGAGAAGATATAACCGCGAACTCTATGAGCTGTACCAAGATGTGGATGTAGTTTAAAAAGCCAAAACACGTGGACTACACTGGCTCGGCCACATCGAGCGAATGGACAATAATGCTCCAGCAAAGAGGATCTTCGAATCACAGCCCCCAGGTTCGAAACGACAAGGAAGACCGAACCTCCATTTTAAGGACCAAGCTATCGCGGATGCCAGAGCGCTTGGTCTAGACAACTGGAAGCACCGTGCCCGGGGTCGAAGAGAGTGGAAGGCTGCCGTGTCTCAGGGAGAGACTCTTCATAGGTCGGGAGCCCGTTAAGTAAGTAAGTAAGTTAATTTTTTAAGATCATGGAAAATAAAAAATATTAGGTTCTAAATGAACTATGGGAGGAGAAGATTGGTGAATTGGTGATGAAATTAATTCAAGAAAGTGTTGAAAATCATAATTAGAAACATTACTTACTTTGTCCAGATTTTTCTATATTTTCTGCGACTCTGCGCTTTATTCCGTCTTCTTAATAAATGTAAGCGTTTATGAACTTGTGTATTTTGCAATTCAATAAATGTATTCCGTGTTACTTCGAAATCAGCTATAATAGCTGCAATAACTTTTTCTTCATTTTCTATAGATATCATTTTTAATATTTACCATGTTCCCACCGAACCGGAACCTCGTGGTTTCGATGAATTTCTACCGAAACCACGAAAACCGTTCGCAATAAGTTGAAATCAATTCAAATGTCAATACATGTCAATCTGAAGTCGTTTCAAATGCAAGTGGCTGACAAAACAATTGTCAACAATCGCCGTGTTTTATATTTTTTTTCCCCGTTTGCTGAAAAATGAATTTATTTGTGTAATTAGAATATTACTTTTAAAAATATTGCCTCTTTGTCCGATTTAAAATGAAAATAAAACTAAAAATGGTGACGTTTGGAATTGACAATATAAAGGAACACTAGAATAATGCCCAAATCACAATGTTGCGTGCGCGCGCGCGTCCGTTGGTAGATTTAGTATAAACAATACGCTCTTATGGGGTAACACAAAATGTGACCTCAGCGTTAGATCGGCGGTATATCGTAAACGCTACTACAACGTCCAAGTAGATCTACTTTCTTCTTCTGCGTCCGTTTGACAACTATCGGATATCAGCTGTTTTATGAATTGTTCGATTTTCATCGCCAGGGTAAATTCTTGTGGCGCGTATTTACCCCGAATTATTAACCTGTAATATGATTTGTTGTAATATGGTTTTTAATAAACATTAATCGTGTTAGATTATGTACAGTATTTTATTTAAATTCTTTATTAATATTCCTTTCTTTGCAAAGTTATTTCTCACATTTATGTCTATTTGTAAATAAAAAAAAAAAGGAGTAAATTTCTACTGTTTTTTCTGCGACCAATTCGTGTATGACAAATTTGAGGAAACATCATTATATGCTGTCATCTTCCTAACCTTCCAACGGACGACCTCCACAACGCGACATTTGCGTGCGTTGTGACAAATAATATCGTAAAACACCTAGGATGGACTCAACGGACGCACACACGCACGCAACATTAGGCGTTTTTCTTCAGAACAGAGCTCTGAACAGAGCCTGAACATGTCGAGCGCGCTATGAACGGAGCACGCTCTAAACACTCTGATATATTTAAGAAACACGATTGAGCAGTACCTGTCATATGACTGCAAAATTAATCGACCATTCATGCTTTTTGTCTTCTTAAACACTAAAATAGCGTTTATACACAAATAAAGTTTTCATTTAATTATTAACTATTAATAATTAATTAAAAACAAAGCCTCGAACTCCGCGCTCTGAGCACGCTCTAAACGAAAAAAGAAACACGAATCGAGTGCTCTAAGCGCTCTGAACTAAAAAAGAAAAACGCCTATTGTGATTTGGGCATTAATCGTTTTTCTTTTTAGTTCAGAGCAGAGCCTGAGTTGTCAAAAAAATGTTTGTGTTTCTTTTTAGTTCAGAGCGCTCAGAGCACTCAATTCATGTTTTTTTTCGTTCAGAGCGTGCTCAGCATCTTGAGTAAAACCCGAGCATGGTGAATTTGACGTTTAACAGGGGGTAAAAAACAATGAGAAAAACATACAGAAAGCTACAATGATGCCCTATCCTCCTTTCTATAAGGTGGGCGTGGCCAAATTGCATTTTGTACACAAATATGGCTATGGGCATGGCCAGAACTTTTGTAGGAGCGAATTGTAGGGAAGCTGAATGCTTAAATATTTGGTGTTAACAACAAACGGCGTGGCGTTTCGGATTTAAAAAATTTTTACACTTGCACTGCTTCTTCTTTTCAAAAGCTCAGATATGTAGTTTCATCCTCCTGGCTCAAAATTTAAGGCCGAAAAAGCGGTGTTATACAGACAGACGGACATGGCTAAATCGTCTTCGCTATTGATACTGATCATGAATATATATGTGGAAAACCCTTAATTTCGAAAGCGCCATCTGTCCGACACTTTTCTACATTCTTGCCGTGGTTGGCACTTCTTCCATCAGCCATTTTGTTTCCGGATTATTCTATTCTCGAAGCCCGAGGGAAGAGGTGTCAACCGCGGTAAGTATATTGTATTAGTATAAATGTAATGGCTGGATGCTGTAGGAATAGGGTAGGCACTGATTGGCGTCAACCTGGCGACGTCCAGTGTTGTAACTGTTACTGCGCATCAATTGTGCTTATTTTACCTCCTAGTGGTAGCCATCGGGTACTGGTTGGTGTCCATCCGGACCCGACTTGCTAAACTTATAAGCGCGAGTGTTGACCAAGAGAAAATTGCAGCACTATAAATACGACAGCGGACGAACTCTCTCGATGGAGTCAACGGTGGCGTTAAAGCTTCAAACGGAAGCACAACACTTTATCTGGGCTACTTCGACATATTCGGAGCTCAGGCCGATAAAGATTTCCAAGAATAAGTCAGGTTTTTGGAAAAGAGATGGTGGCGGATGAGCCCTTATTGGGCCAACGGCAGCGCTCATATCCCCGAAGCGGGATACTGACTTCGGTTTAAAACCGGCCCCTCGTCCTAGGGGTTTCAAAAAATGGAACTGGCCCTCCAGGTTGGGGGTTGTGCCGTCGGGGTAACTTCCTTACCACGTAAAAAAAATTTAGTTATGAGAGAGACACAAGCCTCGGATAATGGACCCCCTCATTTAATACCACGACCCGGAACGTACACGGACTATGATATAAGAGTATGCACCTGGAATGTACGTACACTGTACACTCCTGGTGCTATTCAAAAACTTGAATCTGTCCTCACGCGGTACAAGGCAGATATTACCGCGATCCAGGAGATACGATGGATAGGATCAGGTATGCAAAAACGGACAAATTGCGACATTTATTACAGCTGCCACAAAAGACTGCACATGTTAGGATGCGGATTCGTCGTGGGAAATCGGCTACGTTCAATGATAATTGACTTTAAGCCGATCAGCGATCGCCTGGCTGTGATCCGCATCAAGGCTACATTTCAAAACATCAGCATAATATGTGCACACGCCCCTACCGACGAAGCTGAAGACTCTATCAAGGAGGAGTTTTATGACCTCCTGGACGGAGCCTACGGAGCCTGTCCGGAGTATGATGTCAAAATCATACTCGGGGACTTCAATGCCAAAATCGGTAAGGAAAACATCTTCGGCGGATTAGTTGGAAAGCACAGCCTCCACGACACGACAACAGACAACGGCTTCCGGCTAATCGATTTTGCAGCAGCTCGTAATACGGTGATAAGTAGCACTAGGTTTCCAAGACTACGAATCCACACAGCAACCTGGCGCTCTCCAGATGGTCGAACCGCCAACCAAATCGACCACGTGCTAATAGATGCGAGGCACGCATCCAACATTCTCAATGTGCAAACGTTCAGAGGGGCAAACGTCGACTCTGACCATTTTCTTGTTGCAGCTAAATTCAGAGCTCGACTATCCAATGAGAAGAAGCTACAAGCCGCCCAAAAAAAGAAATTCAACGTTGGAAGCCTTAGCACGACTGGAGTAGCCAGAGTCTACAGAGAGCGCCTGAGCGAGAGACTCTCCGCTGTGCATTCACCATCCACAATCTGTGGAACCAGTATCGCAACATCATCAAAGGGGTGGCAGAGACCACCATAGGCTACCAGCCACCACCCAAAAAGAGCCCTTGGTATGATGATGAATGCTCTATATGCCCCATCTTCAAGAAAGGCGATCCTATGTCTTGTAAGAACTACCGAGGCATATCCCTGCTTAATGTCGCATATAAGATCCTATCCAACGTACTGTGTGAACGTCTGAAGCCTTTCTGCAGCACACTAATCGGCACGTACCAGTGTGGCTTCCGGCCCGGCAGATCGACGATCGACCAAATTTTCACACTAAGGCAAATCCTGGAAAAGACCAACGAATTTCAAGTCGAGACTCACCATCTCTTCATCGACTTTAAAGCCGCATATGATAGCATTCATCGTCTTGAGCTCTACAAGGCGATGGCCGAATTCGGGATCCCGGCTAAACTGATCCAGCTGTGCCGCGTGACGCTGGATAACACGCGGTGCAACGTGCAATTCGGCAACAGTTCCTCTGAACTATTCCAAACATGCACCGGATTTCGGCAAGGGGATGCGCTATCATGTGACTTCTTCAATCTTGTGTTGGAACAGATAGTGCGCAGGGCAGGTGTAAACACGGAAGGCACTATCTTCAACAAATCTGTCCAGTTGCTGGGATACGCAGACGACATCGACATCATCGGTCGCTCCCAGCGCGCCGTGTTAGAGGCTTTTACGGCAATTGAAGAAGAGGCGAAACGTGTTGGCCTTGAAGTGAATGAGGACAAAACCAAATACATGTTGTCAACAAACAAAGAAGCATCTGTCCACCGCCTAGGGCAAAACGTCACTGTTGGCAACTGTAACTTCGAAGTGGTTAAGGAGTTTACCTACCTCGGAGTAAATATCAACTCCACGAATGACAACTTAGTGGAGATTCGACGAAGACTTACCCTAGGAAACCGCTGACGGTTCCTAACTCGGAAGACGAAATATATGGTCTACAAAACTTTGATCCTGCCAGTTCTGCTGTATGGAGCCGAGTGCTGGACGATAAGCAGGAAAGCAGAGCAAATACTGAACACTTTCGAAAGAAAAATTCTTCGTCGGATATTCGGTCCCGTATGCGAGGAGGGCGAATGGAGGAGAAGATATAACCGCGAACTCTATGAGCTGTACCAGGATGTGGATGTAGTCCAAAAAGCCAAAACACGTCGACTACACTGTCTCGGCCACATCGAGCGAATGGACAATAATGCTCCAGCAAAGAGGATCTTCGAATCACAGCCCCCAGGTTCGAGAAGACAAGGAAGACCGAACCTCCGTTTTAAGGATCAAGCTATCGCGGATGCCAGAGCGCTTGGTCTAGATAACTGGAAGCAGCGTGCCCGGGATCGAAGAGAGTGGAAGGCTGCTGTGTCTCAGGCAGAGACTCTTCACGGGTCGGGAGCCCGTTAAGTAAGTAAGTATAAATGTGCTTGTATTTAACACAATGTATTTCACATATAGAAATAAACGACCCCATTAAATTGATCGTTTGAGCGTGCGCTTCCTTCCCAAATCGAGAACATCTTTATTTCGCGGCTGTTGTTTGTGTGCGCACCACATGTTGAATCGCACACCGCCTCGACGGAGTCCACGCAACTATGGCGTGGAATCTATTGTGTCAACTCTCTTCCTCAGCCGTCGTAAGTAGCCCCGACACCGCAGGGACATCTGAAAGCGCTGCCCCAGCCGATGCAGCCACAGCGTCTTCTGCTCCGATTCCACCAGCCGCCGTAACTGAAACTCCTACGTACACCGCATCGATCTTGTCAGCCGCCACTGAGACTTCCAGGTGCACAGTGTCTATGCAAATGCCAAACAGTGCAATTGCAACAACGATCTCTTCAGCCACGAGTGGGATTTCTGCGTACACTACGCCTGCCGCTAAAGCCACCGCAGTTTCTGTCGGTACAGATGGTTTTGTAGTAGCAGCCGCTGCTCAAGCGGACCAAATGTATATTCTTTCATTACAGAAGCAGATTGCTGCGCTGGAAGGACAGCTTAAGGCAACACAAGTCCAGTTGAGGAGTAGTGATTCGCAGTGCAACACCCTTAAACTAGCAATGCAGTCACTGCCCTTGCAACAGCCTGTCGCACATGCGTCGCAACCAGCTTTGTATGAACAAACAGCTACGCATGCACAACCGCCGTTAGTCGCACATGCGTTGCAGCCAGCTTCGCATGAACAAAGAGTCACGTATGCACCGCCGCCGTTAGTCACACATGCGTCGCCATCTGTATCTACGAATGCAACATCTTCGGGCGTGCATATGACATCAAGTACATACGCTTTGACGCCATACTTGCATGCCCAGTCGCCACATATGTACGTACCGCCGCCACATTCGTACATACAGCCACCGCTCTATCAAATTCTGCAGCCATCCAATTCAGGCAGTGGTGTAAGCCAGTTGTCAGGAACTAATGGTGTATACTTGACGCCACGTAAGGTCCAGGATCTTCCAACGTTTTCCGACAAATGCCGCCTTCAACTATACGAACTTGGAGAACAACCAGAGGCTTCAAAAATCTCTCCAAGGGGAAGCAAAAGAAGCTGTCAAATCCCTCTTGATCCACCCGGATAATGTAGGAAGTATCCTGGAAGAATTACGCTTTCGTTTTGGTCGCCCGGAACAACTCATCAACAGCGAACTGAGTCAAGTTCATGAGATACAGCCTATCAACGAAGCCAATATGGGTCGCCTCGTTCCATTCGCGACAAAGGTGAGGAACTTGGCCATATTTTTGCAATCTGTCAACGGCCAACAGCACATTACGAACCCATCACTGCTTAAAGAGCTAGTTTGCAAGCTGCCTATGACCAAGCGAATGGAATGGGCGAGATACGCAACAATGATTCAGCCATATCCAACAATCGTGAACTTCAGCGAATGGCTCTCTGACGTAGCCAGGTTGGTTTGTTCCGTCCAGGACAACGAAGACAAAGAGCCGAAACGACGCCTACCGGTACTGCATACTGCCAGAACCGAGGAATCAAGATCTCCAAGATGTCCTTTGTATCAGGAGGTACACAAAGTGACCGAATGCAGACAGTTCGTCAAAGCAATGGTGCCGGAACGATGGTTGAGTGTCAAGCTACATGGTCTTTGCTTCACGTGCCTGAAGAAAGGGCATACTACTCGTAACTGCCGCGTGAAGAGTATTTGTGCCATAAACGGATGCCAGAGAAGACACCACAAGCTACTCCATGAAGTCCTGCCTATCCCTACTCCATTGACGGATGCGAGTCAACAAACTTTCCAAGGTTCTACAACTGGTAGTGTGCTAGCTACAAAGGAGATTGCCAACAACGACCCGAAGCTCTTGTTTCGTGTTCTGCCAGTGACGCTGTACGGTCCAAATAAAGCCATCAACACCTATGCACTTTTCGATGAGGGATCCTCGATATCGATTTTGGATGTCGCCCTGATTAAGTAGATGGGCCTCAAGGATAGCCCGCGCCAGCTGAATATGCAATGGGTTGCTGGGAAACAAGCACAAGAGCCCTCGTTGATTGTTGACCTGCAGATAAGTGGAGCAGATTTAAAGAAAAAGTATGAACTTCGGCACGTGTATGGTGTTTCGGACCTCAAGCTACCAACTCAAAGTCTCAAGGAGTCAGATTTGGGCACATTTGCAAGCCGTCTGAAGGAGTTCCCTATGCAGTCGTATGCTAACGCCGTTCCGAAACTTCCGATCGGGCTTGATCATTGCCATTTGGGTATCACGATGGAACTACGGACTTTGGGTAGTATGCCACGCGGACAAAGCTTGGATGGACTGTGTTTGGTCCGACGCCGGCGATCACACACACGATTACACCTTCCTGTGTTCTGACCTACACCAATTCCGCTGATGCCATCCTACACGATCTGGTTAGCGACTATTTTCGCACGGAGAGTTTTGGCGTAAGAGCATTTCCCACACTCGAGTCCAAGGAAGACATTCGTGCCAGAAGCATCCTCGACTCTACTACGAAGAGGATTAACGGTCGATTCGAGGTTGGCCTGTTGTGGAAAGCCGATGATACGTTTTGCCAGACAGTCTCTCTATGGCACAGAAGCGCTTGGTCGGAGTAGAACGCAAGATGAAAAGAAACGAAGATTTTGCCTCCGCTTACAAATCGACTTTGCGAAGTTATGTGGACAAGTGCTATGCCCGCAAGCTGCAGCCAGCAGAAGCCGCCATCACAGGACCAAGGACATGGTATTTGCCTCCCTTCGGGGTAGTCAACCCCAACAAGCCACAGAAGCTTCGCCTAGTTTTTGACGCCGCCGCCGAGGTAAGTGGGGTGTCACTCAACTCCTACCTACTGAAGGTAGGGTACCAAGGGTACCAGCCACTTCCATCTGTTCTCTTCAATTTCCGAGTAGGAGCAGTCGCGGTGTGTGGAGACATTAAGGAGATGTTCCACCAAATCGGAATCCGCCAGGAGGACAGATGCGCCCAAAGGATTCTGTGGCGTGATGGAGATGACGGCAAGCCGCCTGATATCTATGAAATGTTGGTGATGACGTTTGGAGCTGCCTGCTCACCTTGTGCTGCTCAACATGTCAAGCTCAAAAACGCCTTGGAGCACGGCAGCATGTACGACGCTCGTGCCATCAAAGCCATAACGGATTTTCATTATGTTAATGACTTCGTCGACAGCTTCGAATCTGTCGAAGAAGCAATCGGGATCTCAAGTCAAGTTCGAGAAATACACAAGGCCGCTGGTTTTGAGTTGCGGAACTTCAGCTCGAACTCGGAAGCCGTTCTCCAAGCCTTGAAGTGTGCTACATCAACTAACGGAGAGACTCTCTTACCAGCTGAAAAGGTCTTGGGAATGTTTTGGTAGCCAGATAAAGACAAATTCCGGTACAAGCTGAAGTTCCACCGAGTGAGCAGAGACGTCATTGATGGAAGCCGACGTCCCACAAAACGGGAACTGCTCAGCATCGTTATGTCGGTCTTCGATCCGCTAGGATTCTTGAGCCCTTTCGTGGTAGCCGCAAAGCTGGTCATGCGTGAAGTTTGGCGACGTGATTTGCTGTGGGATGAAGAACTGCCGGAAATATCTGCACCTTCTGGAACAAATGGCGCTTGCAGTTGCACAACGTTATCGGGATGGCAGTTCCTCGCTATTACTTTCAAGGAGGCGCCCCTAAGGAGCTCCAGCTCCATGTTTTTGTGGACGGAAGCGAGGACGCCTATGCAGCCGTCGCATATTGGAGAGCGACAAATCAGGACGACGTGGTCGAGATCGTGTTCATATGCGTGAAAACGAAATGCTCTCCACTGAAGCCATTGACCGTGCCTCGTATCGAGCTTCAGGCTGCAGGTCGACTTTAGTTCATCATCCAGGTGGTTGAATGGTCCAGCCTTTTTGTGCCAGTCGGAGGCACAAAACTGGAACGTCCAGTGTCACCACGACGTCGAGGAAGAACTTCGGCCAAAATACGCTCTCGTCATGGTAAGTAACAGTCTAATAGATTGGAACCGTTTTTCCTCTTTCAGTCGGATCATTAGAACCATGGCCTGGGTACTGCGTGTTCTCAATCGTAGTCAAAATTACGCCTTAATAGCTGACGAGTTGGACGTCGCCGAGAGGGTACTTTGCCGCCAAATAAAGTGTGGGTTATCAGTCCCAGAGGAGAACCAGCTATTTAAGCTTATGCCGTACCTTGACGAAGAAGACATCCTCCACGTATATGGACGCATCGACCCCGCGTCATGGTTAACGTATGCCGCCAGAAGACCCATCATCCTGACATCGGTTCACCATCTTACAACGCTTGTGGTTGCCCATTGCCACGACAAGATGATGCATCAGAATACGGAAGCTGCTATCTGCGAAGTACGACGCAAATACTGGGTGCCCCGCCTGCGTCAGGTTATGCGGAAAGTGATCGCAAACTGCAGGGTCTGCAGACTTCGAAGGGCCAAGCCGATTCCGCCAGTCATGGGAGCCTTGCCAGAGGACCGGATCACGCCGTACCTGAGACCATTCTCATACACTGGTCTGGACTACTTCGGGCCACTCACTGTCTCCATTGGTCGCCGCATTGAGAAACGGTGGATTGCACTTTTCACCTGCTTGACAGTGAGAGTCATTCACCTGGAAGTAGCGCATGACCTGTAAACGGATGCGTGTATCATGGTCATACGCAATTTCATCAACCGCCGAGGAGTGCCGCTTAGGATACGTAGTGACAATGGCAAGAACTTCATCGGTGCCGACCAAGAAGCGAAGCGTTTTTCTCAAGTTTTCGACTGCCATCGGATCCAAGACAAGCTGTCAACAAAGGGAATTGACTGGCGCTTCAATTGTCCAAACAACCCGTCCGAAGGAGGTGCCTGGGAGCGCATGGTGCAGTTTGTGAAGGGTGTTCTACGACACACACTCAAGGAGGTTTCACCGCGAGAGCACACCCTGCACTGCCTAATAATTGAGGCAGAGAATGTAGTCAACTCAAGGCCGCTAACGCACGTGCCAGTGACTGTCGAACAGGGGGAGCCGCTTATCGCCAATCACTTCTTGCTGGGCTCAGCTAACACAGCTCGGATACCTGGAATACTGGAACCAGACGAGAAGCTATTTCTTTTAAGGAAACAGTCGAGAGTCGCCCGCCAATTGAGGGACACCTTTTGGAAGCGCTTGGTTCTTGAGTACCTTCCCACTTTAACACGGCGATTTAAGTGGTGCCGACGGTCAAAGCCAGTCGAGTTCGGAGATCTGGTTTTCATCTGCGACCCCAATGTCCCGAGGCGAGAGTGGAAGCGAGGCAGAGTTTGACGTGTATACCAGGGAGCAGATGGAGTCGTCAGACGAGCTGACATACAGACGAATACAGGAGTTCTATCCCGTCCAGTTTCGAGATTGGCTGTGTTGGATGTGGAAGCCGATAGTGAATCGGACCGATTCACGGGGGCGGGGATGTGGAAAACCCTTAATTTCGAAAGCGCCATCAGTCCGACACTTTTCTACATTCTTGCCGTGGTTGGCACTTCTTCCATCAGCCATTTTGTTTCCGGGTTATTCTATTCTCGAAGCCCGAGGGAAGAGGTGTCAACCGCGGTAAGTATATTGTATTCATATAAATGTGCTTGTATTTAACACAATGTATTTCAAATATAGAAATAAACGACTCCATTAAATTGATCGTTTGAGCGTGCGCTTCCTTCCCAAATCGAGAACAATATATACTTTATAGGGTGTATCTCGATTATTTCTCTATGTTACAAACTATGTATCAAACTTAATATACCCTTAGGATAAGGTATAAAAAATCGAAAACTATTGAAATGGAATTCGAAGCTTTGGTCTTAATAAAGTATTAGCAGTTAATAATTAAATAAATACTTTTTATGTGTATAAACTTTATTTCAGTGTTTAGGAAGACAAAAAGCATGAATCTTCGATTAAATTTGCAGTCATATGACAGGCACTGCGCAATCGTGTTTCTTAAATAAATCAGAGCGTTCAGAGTGCACTCGACAGGTTCAGGCTCTATTCAGAGTTCTGTTCTAAACTAAAAAAGAAAAACGCCTATTGTTATTTTATGTGTAAACCAAAGTTCACGGTGTAGGTTTGTTCGATTGGGTAATCTGTCACAGATGGACGAACTTAAAAAGTTTTCAACTAAATTTCGCTGAAATCACGAGATTTCGAGAGCTTGAATATGTATTTGAAATTCTCAGAGATTTGGATGAATTTGGCGAAACCTCGGGGTTTCGTTCGGTGGGAACATGGTATAAAACGCTGCTTGTGAACTTTATATTGTTTTGTATTTAATTAATTGTTATTGTTTTTAGTTTAATCGTCCTAAATCGGTTGCAGGGACCTATCGCTTTTAATAACCAAATTCATCGATCTCATGAAGGTTGTTGTAACTAAGTTTCACTGTAATTTAATTCATTTTCGAAGATGATATTTTCAAAAACAAGTGTAATTTTAAATATTGTGAGAGACGATTGATTTCTCTATTCAAGGAAGGGCTTTACGCCATAGGTGTCTGCCAGAGTGTACTCAAAAAAGGGTAAGGCTGAAGAGCCATAGTGGAGAATACGATTGCTTGGAGTCAAAAGTAATTCCACTTTTGAGACTTGATCTACCCCATGACACATACGTAGTATGGTTTGGAAAACCAAAAAAATGTAGTACGATGATGATACATTCATTCAAGAACGTAGAAGTGCACACTATGTATTGTTTATGTTATGCCTGCGTTCTAGCAGCGTCATCAATTTGCGTTGTCGTACTTTGAGTGTGTCTTTAGTGTTTGGGTGATTGAGTTTCGTTTCGTTTATACCCTTTGAATTGTGACAGTGTTGCAACTAAGTTATGCAACATATTAAATGCGTGCATTGTTAGTGTTCTGGGTAATAAACCCATTAAACAACAAATACCTAAAATTTTTGTCGTTTTCATCGGAGAATTATTATTTACTTTTGCAAAGAACGTCACAACGTTTTCTCATTCTAAAATTGCAAACCGATTTGCTTATTATGCAAAGTAGTCAGTGAATTTTTTAAATTTTCATCTCTCAAAAATCTGGTCGGTCACGTTGCAGATTATAGCATTTTTATTTAATATGCCATTCCACTTGGTTGTCATTTTGTTAAAGTTTTTTGTAAACCATTTAAGGCGTTTTTTTTTAGTTCAGAGCAGAGCCTGAGTTGTAAAAAAAATGTTTTTGTTTCTTTTTGAGTTCAGAAACAAAGCCTTGAGCTTCATTTCAATTGTTTTCGATTTTGTTTTCATTGCTTTACCACCTGTCAAACGTCAAATTCAGGATGCTCAGTCAATTCACGCTGAGATGCTACAGCGTGTTTTGAACACGCTCTGAACGAAAAGCGGAACACGAATTGAGTGCTCTGAGCGTTCTGAACTAAAAAAGAAACACTAACATTTTTTTTTGACAACTAAGGCTCTGCTCTGAACTAGAAAAGAAAAACGAATAATGCTATAAATATTTTATTTGTGTATAAACACTAACTATTTCAATGTTTAAAAAGAAAAAGCATGAATCTTTGATTCATTTGAGTCATATGCCAGATACTACTCAATCATGGTACAAGAATATAAGGTATGTTTGACTGTTGAATGCAATTGGAGTGTGACGTCATCGTGCCTGACAGTTTTTGATTTTTGAAACAAAAAAAAAAAAAAATGTTCCACATTTCGCATTATGGAAATCCGCCCCTGCCCCCCCCCCATATATATTTCACCGTTTATGGAATTTACTTATATAAACGGCGATTTGTAAAATTATAAGTACTGAGTTTTGGACTTAATTCCATGTCACCAACTTTTGCACATATTATTTTGTATTGCCTATTTCTAGGCAAGAATTAATTCCATGCCACCTACTTTTGCACATATTCTTTTGTATTGCCTATTTCTAGGGAATTACGAATATACCTGTCATTTTTGAGAATTATGACTACTGTTTATACCCTATCCTAAGGGTATTTTAAGTTTGACACATAGTTTGTAACATAGAGAAATAATAGAGATAGCCCCTATAAAGTATATATATTCGTGATCAGCATCAATAGCGAAATCATAACTTCATTAAATTATATGAAACCGAAAAATTTTGTTAAGACCAAATAATTAGGCATTCAGACTCCCTACAATCCACTCATACAAAAGTTTTGGCCACGCCTACTTTTTGGGGGCGTTTTCATCATAAAACCGATTTTTGGGCTTTACGTTTTTAACTAGGACGCTGAAATTTCATATCTGGGCTTCTGACGAAAAGATACAGTGAATAAGTCTAATTTTTTTTTTCATCCGTCCACTGCCACGCCTATTTTTTATAACTTCACTAAATTATATGAAACCGAAAAATTTTGTTAAGACCAAATATTTGGGTATTTAGATTGCCTACAATTCACCCATAGAACAGTTTGGCCACGCCCACTTTTTGGGGGCTTTTTCATCAAAAAACCGATTTTGATAAAATTTTACACGTAACATCCTCAAACGTTCGAGTTTATAGCCATATTTGAGTACGAAATGCAATTTGGCCACTCCCACTTTATAGAGAGGATGATAGGGTATCAGACGATCCGTTCCAGACGGATTGTAGCTTTTCTGTATGTTTTTTTATTATCTTTATTTGTTTATTTCTACTACATATTTATTTATAATATTTTACAATTTTAAAACAAAGAATATGATGTTAGAAAGCGGAAATTGAAGAGAAATTGCTACTTATCTGTGAATAATACCTCGAAAATGCGTTCAGTTTAGAGGTCTTTTATGAACTTCAAATGTTAATAACTTTGTTAATAATAGTTTAATAATAAATTTCATATTCGTCTTTAGAAGCCCATTTTACAAATAAAAATATTTTTTTTTCAAATTTTTTGCCAGGTGGCCATAATGGAAAGCACAGCCGAAGAAATGAAATCAGTAGAACGTGTATTTTGGTTTGCTAAGTATTAGTTTTTTGTCTTTTTTTATTTAAATATTTTTGATTTTAATTGTTTTTGTTTAAGGTTCTAAGTCTAATAGAACCTACATCTAAAAAGCAAACGTTTAGCCAGGTTCAGTAGTCATTTTCGATAATTTTTGTTCCCACCAAACCGAAACTTCGTGGTTTCGATGAACTTTTACCGAATTCTTAGGCGTTCGTACCGATTTGAAGTGATTTCAAAAGAATGTTGTTTATAGCTGATTTCGCAGTAACACGAAATAACTTTATTGAATTGCAAAATGCACAATTTCCTAAACTCGTACAATTATTGAAAAGACGGAAAGAGCTCAAAATCGCAAGAAATCTAAAAAATCTGGACAAAAGTAGGTAGTGATTCGAATTATGATTTTCAGCACATTCTTGAATTAATTTCATTTGCAGTCACGTTCAAGTCATTTCTGGGAGAAGAATGTTTTTGAAAAAGACAACAATTTCTTTAAAGAAAACTTCCGGATGTCACGGGAAGTAAATATTTAACTTGCTATGCAACGAGCTACAAAATAGCGAGATACAAACTACCGAAAATGTATTCCATTGCAAGAAAGTGCCTATTGGATTGTATCGCAAATTTGTTTAGAGTTGGAAAATCTTCAGTTTGCAATTTTGTGAAGAAGTGTGGAATATCCTACAACCGAAGTATTTGAATTTTTATCCACTTACTAGGCAATAAATAGACGAAAATATACGTGGCTTCGAAGTAATCGTATAATAAATTGTTGTTGTTATTGGTAGCAAGAGTTTACATAGACATTGTTCTTAAGATTAGTGTACATAAATACCGTATTTATTTACCTTTCTAAGGAAAGAGATATAAAACGAATGCAAGCTAAATAAATATTAATAGATAAATAGTTGAAGGAAAAGCTACTAAGAAACACTTTCATTAGAAATATCACAGTGTTTGAGTGTTGCATGATTAACATACAAAAGTTATCACATAATTTTAATAAATATATAAGACATTGTAACAATGAAAAGGAGCAACATAATAATATATTAACAAATATTTATAGGTACATATGCATAAATAATTAGACTAAAGTTAATAAAAAGATATTAACAACAATGATTATAAATAACTTAATCGTGTATAAAGTTTAAAATTAAAATACATATTATCTGAAAATGCGCATGATGAGCGAAATATATCTTTTAATTTATCAATGCGATTAGAAATGAGTTCTAAATTTGCTATGTCATGGAGTAGGCTGGTGGGAAAGTGCCGTGGCAGATCGAAATCGAAAGATTAGGATGTTTTGGCGCTATTGCTAAAAAGAATAAATTAAATGTTGTACGCACAAGCAACATTGTACCACTTTAATTTTTTAGATGATTGTCATATTGAGGTCAAACCATCTGCTGAAAATAAGAAGTACAACACCAAAACCCCATTCGGAAGGAGTATGCCGAAAATATTGTGGTGTTGTCGTTCCCGTGGATCTGATTATACCCATATAGCCCAACGGCAACTGCAGAACAAAAAAATTTCAACCACTGTCTATCAAAATGACGAAGGGTTGTTGAAAACACGTTCGAGCACTTAAAAGCGCGATTCGAAGGAAATAGCAAAGGATTGGACAACGACATAGATAATACTTCCTTAACAATAAAGTCCTCCTGCGTCTTGCACAATTTTTTAAAATTACACAATGATCAAATAAATAATCATTGGCTACTACAAGAAGAGGAAGGTTCAATTAACGTGCAACCGGAGTATGTTTCACGTATAACCGACAGCAACCCTTCCGCTGAAAATATTAGAAAAGCTATTATCAACTATGTATGTATTAGGTAAGAAAACACAATTCAATTTTTCTTTAGTTTTTCGAAATATTTACTAATGTCTTTAAATATTCATTTCTTTCCCTTTCAATTTCAAAAAATTGTTCATTTGTTTCCTGTATACATTTAAGTGTGCCTCTAATTTCTACATCGAAACCTCCCTCCTTCTTTTTTGCAGCTCACGAGATCGACCTTATTGCTGATGATGCACTTGTCGTCGATGCACTTAAAGTCGATGCGCTTGAAGTCGATGCGTTTGTGGTCGACGTGCTTGGGGTCGATGGGCTTTGCCCAGAGTTGTTAGTGACCGACTGATTTTTTAGATTATTTATTTAAAATTCCTTATATAAAATTCAGTATTACTACACAATTTGGAAAACATAACAATAGAAGATAAAATAGATATGAAATATAAGAAACTTCAATTGGCATTCTATATTTTTTATACGTAAGTAATAAAAATAGTGTTGAGTGCCACTTCAATGAGTAAATTAGACATTCCAAAAATTAAGTTATTTGGGTAGAGTTAACTTTATAATTTTATATAATAAGCAATAAATATAATATATATAATAAACAATACCTGTGCAATACCAGCTGACGCGAAGTGTATGCTTTGATTTAAGTAAGAGTACCTCTTACGCCACTGTTTTTGAGGCGGATCTTCTTGCGATTCTGGACGATTTCCGTTTGCAGAACGATTTCCCTACATCCAGTTTTATTATCGTTATCTTTTCAGACAAGCTGGCATCAAAACACTCATTTGGGTCCCAGAGCACAGTAATTATGCGGGTAATGATCGAGCAGGCAATTGTCGGCTCTTAACGGCTTACTAACGGAGAGACCACTAGGTGCCGCTAAGTATATATAAATATAATTAAACACACTATAGGAAAACCCTTGTTCGCGGATTTCGACGGGATAGCTGAAAAAGGATTGACGGGGTCGTGGTAACAGAACGGCGCACCGTAGCTCTAAGTTGGTTTTCTTCTGAAAAACTCCACTCTACCTACCCATACTATTTATAAAAGCAATTGAATAAAACAAACCTCAGATCGTATGTATTTTTCCAAGCAACGTGGCTCAATCTTTGCCCATTGTGTGCTTGTGACGAAAAGAGGATTGTTATCGAAATTATCTGCCAAATTTCTGGACAGAACCGCTTTATGCCCAAAACACATGTTCCGAATTCTGAACGCAGAAAAACTAGAACACAGGCGGTGCAATGAGTGAAGTTACATGTGAATGCTGCATGCACCACAGCACTGCAAGATATCTCTATTTCTAAATTCGCTGCAAAAAACACAGTTTGAGGAGCCTTGCATCACCATTTTGAAGTTTCGTTGTTCATTTATACGAGTAGGTATTTTTGTTGTGGAAAAATGGAAGACCATTTAATAGAATTTAATATACCTAAGAAATCGGCACTACCAAAAAATTATATAAGTAAATGTAAGACAAAAAGTTACTTTTCAATAAGTTCGGGGCAAAATAAATCATAATTCAATTCACAAATTACTGTAGCCGATGTGACGCATGTCAAAAACATTCTGCACATGTATTTCACGTGCAGAGATGCACGCTGTGCTGCGTACAGAAATTCTGCACATGTGTTTTGGGCATTACGGTGCATTTAGCAATCTAGATATTCTTAAAATACCAATCATCGACAGGGAATTCCAAATAACATATTCGTTCATATTTTATATTCATTCTGTTTTTACCACAGACTTTAATCAACAAAGGAGATAAATTGTGTGTTTTTGGAGGAAAAATTTAAATTCTTACATTTATTTTTTGAATAGCTGGAGCAATTCAAAACGGAACAGTAAGTGTAATCCGACATTATCCCTAAATTATTTGTTTTTATTTTTAAATTATTTTTTACTTTTATTTATGTCTTACAAAAATAACAGTACAATTTTCATAGATAAATATAAACACCAAAACGAAAAATAGCAATGAGAAATTGCATTTCAATCACTCTCGATGACGTCATGGAAAGCGAAAATGGCGCCGCTGTCAGTGAAATACAGCATACCTGGTATCTGTATCAATCGCATTCTTATATAAATCAGATGGTGATCCGTTCAGAGCGTACTCGACATGTTCAGGCTCTGTTCTAACTAAAAAAAGAAAAACGCTTTAGTCGCCTTTGGGTTCTCTCATGATTTTTTGACAGAGCCCTTTGAACCAATTAGTTATCGTAAAACACATTGTGTGGCTTATAACTTTTATTCCAGTCAGCCCACAAAATTTAAACTCTTCTTGTCTATTAACAGAAAATTCAAACTTAAATATTTTTATTGTCTAGTGAACATCGTCGAAACACCTTTCAGTTTTTTCCATGCTCTCTTCATCGGCTCTCATCAATTGTCAAATTCACTTGTTGTTATTGTGATTCTGGGGTGAGTTTTTTGTTTTGTTTGTGGGATTTAGGGGTGAATTGACTAACCAAACAAATGGTTGTGAAAATGTAACAATATGCGTGAAATAGTTTTTATGTCCAAAACACATGTGCCGAATTCTGAACGCAGAAAAACTAGAACACAGGCGGTGCAATGAGCGAAGTTAAATGTGAATGCTGCATGCACCACAGCACTGCAAGGTGTCTCTATTTCTAAATTGACTGCAAAAAAACACAGTTTGAGGAGTCTTGTATCACCATTTTGAAGTTTCGTTGTTCATTTATACGACATACATTTATATTTTTGTTTTGGAAAAATTGAAGACCAGTTAGTAGAATTTAATATAAGAAACCGGCACTACCAAAAAATTATATACATGCAAGACAAAAAGTTACTTTTCAATAAGTTGGGGGCAAAATAAATTATAATTCAAATCGCAAATCTGCACATGTGTTTCACGTGCAGAGATGCACGCTGCGCTGCGTACAGATAATCTGCACATGTGTTTTGGGCATAACTTCGCTCATTGAACCGCCTGTGTTCTAGTTTTTCTGCGTTCAGAATTCTGCACATGTGTTTTGGGCATTAGGCACCTGGAAAGTGCCGGGAATGTTTAATACATTATATGCCTTGTTTGTTTAATGATTTCTGGTAGCGGGCAGGGGATGACAGGTTGACTATCTGTTTAATCTGTGTTCTGCATACAGTTTTTATAGAAAGAGAGAAGAATATGTTAATTTAGATTTTGGTACTAAAGTAAATGTTATTGTTTTCAAATTAAATCAAAGCATAAAAGGTGGCAGTGGACGAAAATAATATAAAAAAATGAGTGCTTGTCTGTTTTCTATCAAGACTAGTTTCTTTGCTTAATTTAATGGAATGGAATCAATAGTTTTAGATTCACAATTAGAAACTATTAGCGACATAAAAAACATAAGTTTTTCTAGGAGTTCCCACGATCAACAATTAGTTGCGAACACTGATAAGGTAGAGAAAATTGTTTTTTTAATTTTAGTTCATGTGTCGATATATTAATTGTACACCCAAACTTTTTTTTAAGGCAGAAAAAACTAGAATGGTTGTGTCTTCCCATGGAGAACGAAGTGGTGCTGTCTCGATGCAAATGGAAGGTTTGATTGCAGGCCCTTCCTTTGATGCAGTGAGAAATGAACAGCTTCCGCATTATAAACAAATGCTGTGCCTTGAAAATAATGACTATCATTCCGAAAATATTAATATTTCCGATGGTAATCGCAATGTAAAAATGGGAATTGATCTGCAGTCCCGTACGCAGGACTCTGAAAATAGTCAAAGCAATTTTATATGCTTGGAGATATTCCCAATTCGATGTAAGACAACGAATGCAGAGTTGTACCGAAATAAATTGGGTTCTGGCGGACGCGGCCGTTGCATTAAATATAAGGATCAGTGGTTCACACCAAGTGAATTTGAACATTTTTGTGGTAGAGGATCAAGTAAGGATTGGAAACGATCAATAAAATACGCAGGACGGAGTCTTCAATCTTTGATAGATGACGCAGTTTTAACACCACATGCCACTAATTGTACTTGCTACGTATGCTGTGATGATTTATCTGGTAAGCAGCTTTGACGTTCACTTGCAGTTGAAAAGCGGAGATGGGGGATATCAAAGCTTAGATCAGACGATTTGTGTATTTCTACACAAATGAAATTTGTGTACATATTTGTGTTTATATCAGATTGGTTTTAATTCGATTGCGGGTTGACGTACATACATTCTACAAAATTAAATAAACCAATTATTATGGCCGCGTATTTACTTGACAGTGAAGAGGAAGACGAAAGCCAACAAAAGGTAGTCGAGTTGCCACACAAGCGCCGTACTTGTTATAGAAAATATTGGTTTGGCCACCGCGAGATGGAGGGCTTTTGCGGAAAATTACTCGTGGAATTGCAGAAGAGCCGCGATTGTATCGCAATTTTGTTCAAATGTCGGCCGCTCAGTTCGATCATTCGCTTGCTTTGGTAACTCCGTACATTCAGAAAGCCGAAACCATGCGTGCCAGCGTTCCGGCATCTGTACGGCTAGTCCTCACGCTGCGCTTTCTCGGTCCAGTATCTTTTCCGCATTCCGCAGAATACCATTTCAACCATTATAAGGGTACGCACAGCATTGTATTAATGGGTATCGCGAACGTCGAATATAAATTACTTTACGTCGTCGTTGGTTGTAACGGTCGATTTACTGGCATCGGCAAGGTGTTAAGATTGACGCAAGGCTACATCCGCTGCAGTCGGTCGCCGCACGCACGGAGGCCACGATCGACGCCTAAAAGTTGCAATTTAAACATACGTACCAAAAAACAAATTAAACAATTTTAAAGAACGAAACTATGCGAACTGCAAATTCAAATTGTCAAAACGATTTGTGTATGCGCACGAAATTTGTGTATGTACGAATATTTAGAATACACAAATGATGTGATATACACAAATAGTACCCAAATATACACAAATAGTCATAAATTCATTTGTGTATCCAATCAAACGATTTGTGTATACAATACACAAATGATACACAAATCGTTTGTGTATGCCATTTGTGGTCATCAAATTTGTGGTTCAGACGGTTTGTGCATTTTTCTGACAATAGTACACAAATTTATACACAAATTTTTGTGTATACACAAATCATCTGATCTTAGATTTCCGGGGCACCAATTTTTGAAAACGCAATTTGGCGACGACTATACTTTACGAGGCGCCATAATCTCAAAACGAAGTTTTGTAGTTCTCCGTAGAAAATATAAAGTACCAAAAATCTCGTTTTCGCTTAGTTTAAGAGATATTAAGATTTGAAAATTAAATTTTTCCTATAAAATTTCTATTGAAGTACATATGTACATATGTATGTATATAAAATTCTTGCCGTCGAACAGACAAATTATTGCTTACTTTTAGATGTTGGAACAGTGGTTGGGTGTATAATATACCTCGGGTTCGAGCCTGAAACGGCACATTTTTTTGCAGTTTTATGGGTTTTTTTGTATGCATTTGCATGCACATGTACAGTGATGTGCGAAATAATAAGGACAGCCTTTACCATATTTGAAAAAAAAGAAAACTAAGAACCTCGTGATATTTATGATAAACTTTAAATCAGTATTAATTGATTCAAATTTCAAAAACATAAAAATAACATAAGTTACCCAAAATTTGTACTTTAAGTTAAAAAAAAAAAAGTTGTGATTTTCTTCTAAATGGCCTGTGAAAAAAAATAAGGGCAGCTAGCAATTCTTCATGAAATGACTTCAAACGCAAACTTTAACAACAAAAAATTAATGTCAAAATACAATCAATGAAATATTTGATTAAACATGTACTTCAGTGTTTCGTTGCATAGCTCTTGTTCTTGATAACGGCCAAGCAACGTCGCGGCTTCGAATCCACTAGTTTTCGGCAAGTACTAGATGGAATAGCCACAGGTTCTCAATGGGATTTAAGTCAGGCGATTGAGAAGGCCAGCTTAGGACGTTGACATCGTTGTCCGAGAACCACTCTTTTGCACGCTTTGATGAAAGTTTAGTATCATTATCCTGTTGGAACACCCATCGTAGAAGCATATTATCTTCGGCATAGTAGTATTTAATATATTAACGTAGGACAGTGTTGTCATAGTGCCCTCGATTTTATGAATGGGACCTACACCCTGATAGGAGAAACATCTCCATACCATGATGCAACCCCTACCATGTTTCACCGTCTTGATAGTGTATTTATCGTTATGTGCCGTATTGGGCGGTCTCCACACTAGTGAGCTGCAGTGATCAGAATTAAATAAATTTACTTAAGTCTCATAAGACCTAAGGATATCGAGCCATCGCGATTCAGTCCAGCTGCAATGTTTTTCTGCAAAAAGCAACCTTGTGGCTACATTCTTTTTCGACAGGAGTGGTACCTTTCTTTATAAGAATCTTTCGTATGCTAGAAGTGTCGACGTCCAGGTAAAACTCCTTTTACAATGCGCAGGATGAATCAAAAGGTTAATTTCTTACGTAGCGCAATATCCTTTTTTGAGAGAGGCGGCCTTTTTTGGCTTTCTTCAACGTGTTTCTGCCTTAGATTGCCAATTAATTGTATTTTTAACTATTGTCTTCGAACACCCAACAATTTGGACAAATTTCCGGTTTAAAAAATCATTATTATGCAAATTTTTTATTTGTTTCCTCATCTCATCGCTACAGTGCTGTACTCGACCAATTTTTTAGCACTAATTTCTAATAAATTTACAAATTTTATTTTGTTTTGTAAAATTAAACTCTTATCTTACCTATTAGGTTAAAAAAGTAAAGCTAAAAACAAAAATTGCTTGATTTACAGAGGAGATATAAGAGGTGTCCTTATTATTTTGCACAGCCGAAACAAATAGCTCTGCGCAAACTTATGACATAATTTGGGAGGCAGACAGAATATTTGGTTGTAGACAACTATACTTTGTTTTACAAACAGTAAAGCTTAAGATCCCATTAATTTTCTTTGTTTCGATCAACCATCACAGGAATTGGACGCTTTTGAAACATTTTCGTAGAAGTGTCCCTATTATTTTTCACATCACTGTATGTATGTACCTCTCATTCTTATGTACATACATACATAACTACTTTTTTACAAGCCGGGTAGCGATACCTTGAGCACCTACATGTGAGGCCGAAGTCCGGTTGGTGTATGAGTCCAAGAGTACCTCAGACTTTGAAATCCTTTTAGAGCGGGCAGCGGGTCACCCAGCCACTATGCTGACATCTAAAATTAAGGAATAATTTGTCTGTACCACGGCACAATTATATATTTCAATACAAATTTCATACGAAAAATTGAACTCAATATCTCCTTAAATACATAAATATGTAGGCGAAAACAAGATTGTTGGTACATGTTTTATTATTAAATCAAGGTGCACAAAATTGTGTTTTCAAAACTTGTTGCCACGGAAATAGTAATCGTGGCCGGAAAAGTGTCAATCGGTGTCATTCGATTAATGCGTCAAAAAAAATTAAATATCGGGAATTAAGCAAAAGAAAAACAAAAGCAAACTTATTCAATGGGGCTAGCTTCTATTATGTGAAGCGAGCAATATTTGTATACCCTATCCTTAGGGTATATTAAGTTTGATACATAGTTTGTAACATAGAGAAATTATTGAGATAGGCCCTATAAAGTATATAAATATGTGGATTTGGATATTTTATTAAAAGATATTTTAGTTTTAATTCAATTAGGTTTATATAAAAGTAAGGTAATTTAGTAATAATTAATCGTAAATTGAATTAAACAAAAGCAGTTGTGAAAAAAGGAAAAAGCAAGGCTACTAAACCGTCTTCTCTAACACGTCGTTCGTCGTTCGTCGTTGTTCTGTCGCTCGCCGTTTGTCTTTAACTGACTTCACTTTTGATAGTCCATCCATATATCCATCCTGGATACAAGCTGTCTTCAGCGCCCTGCTACAAAGAGTAAGAAAAAGGTTAATTAAAAGTTATCCTCATCAGATAACGAGCTTAAGTCGAAGTCCGTTTGACGCCAGGGCTTCATTAAGTCAGCACTACTGGTTGTGATATTTGGTCCCTCATGATCGCCGAGTTTCTTTATTTCGTATCTGTCGTGATTGCCCACATCCGTGATCTTGTAAGGACCAAGATACTTTCCAGATAACTTAAGGTAATCGTTCATCGTTAAAAAGCTCCCTTATATCTTCGTAAATCATGCTGGTTAATTCTGGATCCGTGTTGTTTTTCATCTTTGTCCCAAACATTATCTCGAAAGGTATAGCTTTAATGCTGCATTGCCAGGTTGAATTGATACATCCTTGAAGGATGGGGTCTTTCATAGAGTCGTGAGTACGGAAATTATGATTGGATTAATTCGCTCAACTTGGCCGTTACCCCGTGAAACGCTGGTTGCTATGACTAGGTGTTGACTTTTTTCCGCCTTGCAATAATCATCAAAAATGTGGCTCGTAAATGCAGATCCTCTATTTGATATGATCCTAGCTGGATTCCCAAATATAGCTCTTTGAATTTCCAACTTGGCGATAGTCTCTGCCGCCGTCATCGTTTTTGTTGGGTAAATCCATGATTTAAGCCTCTTAGCTCATCGTACGTGCTAAGAGGTTTACTTTCCTTGTCGATGGGGCAGAGAAATCCGTCTTGTTTGCCGCTTTCCTTTCCGACAAAATACAAGCGATGCAGTTGTTACGTGTTTGTTCCAACTTCTTCGCCAGATTTGGTGCATAGTACTCTCGTTTTATGACCTCGGACATCTTTTTCGTTGCAAAATGTCCATCGTTATGCACACTCCGCAGAAACTCGGCTTGCATCCTCTTTGACACATACAATAATTTTCGTCCTTCCTAATCGACCTTGAAAATAACTCCTCTCTCGATTATAAAATTTTCATACGTACTGTGTTCTAGCAGTTTTTTAATGAGGCAAACATTTTCGTCGTCTTCCTGTGCCTTGATGATCCTGGACAAGAATTCACCTTTTACAACGCCAATTGCATTCCGACTCAGGGCATCCACATGTCGCATTTTCGTAGCACTTCGATGTTCCAGTACGAAATCGAATTCCTGGGTTATCAACACCCACCCAGCGATTCGTGGAGCAAACTATCCGTTCCATGGTACCTTTAAATGCTGCGCAGTCAGTGACAATCTTAAATTGGAGTCCCGGAAGGTAGTGTCGATATTTCTTCAATGCTGTAACCACAGCGAGAGCCTCCAACTCGTAACTACTGTAGTTTTGATCTGCCTCCGAAGTTTTCTTACTATAAAAAGATACAGGAAAAAAGTCATTACCTTTTTGGAGCAAGACAGCGCCAAAGCCCAATTTCGAGGCATCCATATGAAGCTCCGTTTCTGAATCCGGACGATATGACACTGACACTGACACTGGTGATGTTGTCAATAGACTTTTCAGCTCCTCGAACGCTGCTATCTCTCTGGATTCAAACTGAAAATTTACATTTTTTTTAAGAGATCGGTTAATGGGCTCGCTATACTGGAGTATCCTGGATCAAATTTTCGGAAATAGCCTGTTAATCCCAAAAACTTTTATCTTTTAGTACATTGTTTGGTTATGGAAACCCTCGAACAGCATTTGTTTTCACCTCTGATGGTCTAATTCGCCCACCTTCGATTCTAAATTCCGAGTAATCAGTCGCATTGCACAGGAACTGGCACTTCTTCCACCGAAATATTAGACCATGCTCATCAGCCACCACCATCACTCCGTTTAGATTGGACATGATAGTCATTTCCCAGCACAACAAGGTCGTCCATATAAAGTAGAACTATTTTCTGCATTATCAAGTCATGGAATACCCAGTTGATATGACGCTGGAATACAGGCGGAGATGTACACAGTCCAAACGGAACTCTATTGAACTCATATTGTCCCTCGGCAGTAACGACTTTCTTCGCTTACTGGGACATGAAAAAATTCATTCTCCAAATCCATGGCAGAGCTTAATTGATCGATCTGATCATCGACAAGTTGTGGTGGAAACCGGTCACGAACAATTAGTTTGTTGAGATTGCGGCATAATCGCTTCCATCCTTTTTATTCGCTAGAACAATTGGAGATGAGTATTCGGAATTGCTTGGTCCAATAATATCCTTCCTCCTTTCCGGCCACTCTTCAATCTGTTAGTGAACGATTTCCTTTTCCAACGGCGCAAGTCGTCTTGGACGTTGAGCGATTGGGACCTCGCTTTTCAGAATGATTTTCAATTCCACGTTTGTTGATTTTAATTTTCTCGGTTTGTCGACTGACTAAATGTCGAATATTCTCACGGTATAATGGATTGCCTACACAAACTTTCTCCTCATCGCTAACCTGAAGACAATTTTTGAGATGCGGTTTCATCGGTTCAACGTGTACACCTTCAGTACTCAGAGTAATACGCGTTCCTTTTAAAATATTTTACCCACTAGCAGAGCATGCTTAAGACATCTTGAAGAGACCATGTAAATTTTATTGTGATATGTAGTGCCGTCAATGTGCACTAGTGCTTCAAAATATCCATACCATTACAGTTACGTCGCTGCCAGTATCGATCCTAGCTCGAATTTCAACAGTGCCACGAATTTCATAACTGCCTTCACGTCTAATTCACTTAAGCCCACATCCACTAGATTGACGGTCCTAGAATTGCCCTTTCGCAATGGGCATTTACACGAAACATGGCCAAAATTATCGCAATTAAAGCATTTAGGACCTTTTGACTTATGTTCGCACATTTTGCTCTTACTTACTTACTTACTTAGGTGGCGCTACAGTTCGGGGTGAACCTGGGCCTCAACTAACTAGCCTCTCCAGTTAGCTCGGTCCTTAGCTAACTGCCTCCAGGTGCGCACTCCAAGCTTGTTCAGGTTCCCTTCAACTTGTGCGCGCCACCTAAGGCGAGGTCTTCCTCTGCTGCGTTGTCCCTCCGGGTGTGATTCGAAGACTCTTCGGGCCGGAGCACTGGTGTCCATTCGCTGTACATGTCCTAGCCATTTCAAACGACTAATGCGCAGTTTTTTGACTAGGTCGATGTCGCTGTACAGCTCGTATATTTCGTCGTTGAATATTCTCCTCCAAAGCCCGTCAACGCAAACGGGACCAAATATTTTGCGAAGAATTTTTCTCTCGAAACGACCGAGGATGTCTTCATCCGCTTTTGATAAAGTCCAAGCTTCAGCGCCATAAAGCAGGACTGGGATGATCAAGGTCTTATATAGAGTCTCCTTAGTTGTTCGGGATAGGGCCTTACTACTCAATTGCCTTCTCAGCCCAAAGAAACAGCGATTGGCAAGAGTTATTCTTCGTTTTATTTCTGCCGAGGTGTTGCTATCAGAATTGATAGCAGAGCCGAGGTAGACAAAGTCCCTTACTACCTCAAAGTTATAGCTGTCGATTGTGACGTTCTGTCCAATTCGTCGATGTTGCGTATCCCTTCTGGTTGACAGTATATACTTGGTTTTGCCCTCGTTTACCGATAAACCCATTTTGGCAGCTTCTGTTTCAATACTAGCGAACGCACCGGTGACAGCCCGCTGTGTTCTTCCAATAATGTCGATATCGTCGGCGTACGCTTGTAGTTGCACAGACTTTTGAAAGATTGTGCCTCCGGTGTTGGCTTGTGAGTTTCGCACAATTCTTTCAAGAACGATGTTAAATAAATCACATGACAGCGCGTCACCTTGTCTAAATCCTTTTTTGACATCAAAGGTCTCGGTGAGATCGTTACCGACCTTGATGGAGCAGCGAGAATTCTCCAACGTCATCCTGCACAGGCGAAGGGGTTTGGCAGGGATGCCAAAACTAGACATGGCTCTGTATAGCTCGTCTCTATAGATGCTGTCATATGCGGCCTTAAAATCGATGAAAAGATGGTGGGTATCGATTTGGACGTCTTGAGTTTTTTCCAGGATCTGTCGAAGTGTGAAGATTTGATCGGTTGTAGACTTTCCTGGTCTGAAACCACACTGATGGGGCCCAATCAGGTTGTTGACGAAGGGCTTCAGACGTTCACACAATATGGCAGATAGGATCTTGTACGCGATGTTGAGGAGACAATTGTGGGGATCTCCTTTCTTGTGGATCGGGCAAACGGTGCTGAGATTCCATTCATCAGGCATACACTCATCTGACCAAATTTTAGAAATGAGTTGGTGTATGCTCTCTACCAGGTCATTTCCAGCTGCCTTGAACAGCTCGGCTGGTAAGCCGTCAGGTCCAGCAGCCTTGTTGGATTTGAGTTTGGGTATTGCTATCCTCACTTCGTTTTGGTCAGGTGGACGGAAGTTTTGGCTATCATCGTCTATGTGGAATGGTTCATTCTGCCTGACAGCGGAATGTTGGTCTTCGTCGCCGTTATACAGTCTGCAGAAGAAATTTTTCCATATTCTCAGCACCGACTGTGACTCTACTACGAGGTTTCCTTCTTCATCTCTACAGGCTTCTGTACGGGTCTTGTTGGCCTGACACGTTCTTTTTACCTGTTGGTAAAACTTCCGTACATTATTCCTGGAGTATAATCTCTCAATATCTTCGATCGCGCCCGATTCTTCTTTCGCTCACGAGCCGCTCTCGTCCTTCTTTGCAGCGCCGCTTTGCATGCCTCTTGTTTAGCTGCATTTGCTTGCCGGCATTCTTCATCAAACCATGGGTTTCTTTGTGGTGGTCGAACGAAACCCTCCACATCAGTTGCGGCACTTCTGATGGCATGTTGGCAGTGTTGCCATTGGTCCTCGGCATTTGATGCTGGCGGCATAGGAGTTGTAGCGAGATTTCGGGATACACGTTCGGCAAAGGTTCTGGCGGTCTCATGCGATTGCAGCTTTTCAACGTTATACCTTCTCACAGTATTTCTTCTTTGTTGTGACGCTAGGGATATCCGCATTCGTACCGTGGCTGCAACAAGGTAATGATCCGAGTCGATGTTGGCTGCTCGGAAGGTTCGGACATCGAGAATACTGGCGGCATGCCTTACGTCGATCGCAATGTGATCAATTTGGTTGACCGTTTGATGATCAGGAGACCGCCATGTCCCCTTGTGGATATTGAGATGAGGAAACCGTGTGCTTGCTTGCAGCGAAGTCAATAAGCCTAAGTCCGTTTCCGGACGTGGTGTCGTGAAGGCTGTGCTTACAAATCGTCCTTCCAAAGATGTCCTCCTTTCCTATCTTGGCGTTAAAATCGCCCAGAACGATTTTAGCGTCATATTTAGGATATTGCTCGTAGGTTTTGTCGAGGAGCTCGTAGAAACATTCTTTGGTGGCGTCGTCCTTGTCTTCGGTGGGAGTGGGAGCGTATATACGGCCTATGTTGGCAAATTTAGCCTTGATACGGATTGTCATAAGTCGTTCGCTCACGTGTCGAAAGCTTAAGATTTCTTGCCTAAGTCTGCCGCTTATGACAAATCCACATCCGAATAAGCGCTGTTTCTACCCTGTATAGCAATCACCGTAATAGAAGTCACAGTTTTTCATCCTTTTTTTGCCTGGCCCATCCCATCGCACTTCCTGGATGGCGGTGATGTCTGCCTACTAGGGCCTCTGCTAATTCTTGGGCTGCACGAGGTCGTTTAAAGGTCCGAACATTCCACGTGCAGATCCGAAGGTCGTTGTCCTTATTACGATTGCTGGGGTCGTCAACAGTGAGTCCATCCATATCCGAGGCTTGTATTTGTTTCGGAACTAAATTTGTTTTTCCGTGGTCGGGAAGTTACCCCTACGCACAACCCCCAACCTGGAGGACCAGTTCCCTTTTATACCCCTCTCAGTCACCGACTATCCGCCGAGCTGATTAGATCGTTATTCTCCTTTTCTTTCTACACGCTCTTGTTTTCCCGTTGGTGCGTTCCCTGCTACTTCGCTAGCCGTTACCCTTTAATTTTTCCTTTCTCTTTTGTTTGATAAGTGAGTGGTACAATCAAAACAAGTGCTAATCATCCCATGTGCTATGGCCTTCGGGCCACGTGTGCTTTCGGGCAACCGCTTCAGTGAGCTTAGTGAAGACCCACCCGCGGAGCCCAATAATAAAAAACGAAAAAAAATTAATTACACTGCATGTGATATAGAAAAAGTTTTTCCAGAAACCAACTCCAAAAATCCCCGATTGATAATTATCGCCTCAGCAAACGAAGATAAACCCCTCTCATCATTCAGCGTTTTTCTCCTAAAAAAAGCTATTGATAGCATCAGTACGTCCTATGAGTCCATATCCCCACTCCGGAATGGAAATTTGCTTATTTTGGTGAAATCGCAGAAAATTGCCGACATCTTTCTTTCCAAGAAAATGTTATCCAATCTTTGTCCAATTGTAGTTAAATTGCACGAGAATCTTAACTCACCCAAAGGTACAATCTATGCGCCCTGTCTCATTAATGTTCTTGAAAAAGAAATTGTCGAAGAAATGTCCCCGCAAGGTGTTACAAGTGTATTTAAATTCACAAAATCAGTAGATGGTACACAGCGTCCTACAGGCTTAGTGTTGCTTACCTTCGATCGATTCAGACCCCCCAGCTCAGTCCAAGTAGGTTGGTACAACCTCAAAGTGGAAGAGTATTTTCCGATGCGGTGTCGGAACTGCCAGCTTCTTGGCCACACTGCCAAGTGGTGTAAGAGCAATCCCTCCCTCCCACCCCACTCTCCCAATGAGTGTACACGAGTTCTATGCGCAAACTGTAATGAACAGCATCCTTCTTCCTCCAAAAAATGCATGCGCTACTTACAAGCAAAGGAAATATTGAGAATTAAAACCATAAAGAAATGTAGCTTAGCAGAAGCCAAACAGGTATTTAAAGAAGCAAATCCAATCCCTGCCCCTGCCACCCAATATGCCACAATCACAAAAAATGGAACACAAACATCCACATCTACCAGCTCCGAAATATGCAGTGATCCTGCAGCCAAACAAAATTGTAAATCTTCCACGTATACTTCACTACCCTGTTCAACAAACAAACAAACAATTAGTCATGCACCTAAAGAGCGGAACAATTTCAATCCAACTCTCTCTTCACTCGCTAACAAAACATTTCAAACAACCAATTCAAAAAACCTCAATAATCGCCCCCCCTCTCCCAAATCGTCCCCCGATACACAACTTCTGATAAATCTCCCAAGCTAAGTATTCCTAACGATTCTGTCTCTACAAATATTCATCAATTAAAAACAACATCCTCAACAAATTCGCCAACTACGTCTACCAATTCTACTACCCAACCACACTCTTCACCAATCTCTAACGTCACCCAATCCCTAATAAGAAACAATCAGTGTTATTTATCTTCGCCCCGGATAGATGATGATGACTCCAATTAATAACAATTTTTGCCAAACAAACGACGAACCCGCCGCCCGGTCGTTGGACCGTACGGGCTCTTGTGCAAGCCCGTATGATCCAACGGCTGGACGGCGGGATCGCAACAGATCTACCACCAGACCGCCCAAATTCGACTTTTCACAATATAACCAAGATTATATTGTTCAAAAGTCTCCCTCCCTTAACAAAACAGTACTTACGGTTCTTCAATGGAACCTTAAAGGCTACTACAACAATTTACACGAACTACAAATTATATTATACGATAAATCCCCCTTAGTAGTTTCCCTCCAAGAAACACATCTACCCCACACCACTGCCTCCCTCCCCCTCAAGAGGTACCAAACATATTTCCATAATATTGAAACGATCAACTCATCCAAACAAGGGACTGGTCTACTAGTACATAAATCAATACCCCACCAAATACGGCAAGTCAATGGTTCCTTCCCATTTTCATTTATTGCGGTGGAAATTCTAATGAAAATGAAACTTATAATTATATCGCTTTACATCCACCCCGAACAAAGTTTTACCGCAGACGACCTTCACAATATGGTTAATTCATTTGATGACCCCATTCTCCTCACGGACGATTTCAACGCCTGGAGTCCCCTATGGGGCTCGCCATCTAATAATAAAAGAGGAAAAATAATAGAGGACTTTTTATTGAACTCCAATCTTATGATTTTAAATACCGGCCAACCTACGCACTTTTCCACGCACAAAACGTTAACACATATTGATCTAACTCTGTCATCCCCCCAACTTGCGACCAGAACAACATGGTCAGTACTCCCAGATCTGCATGGGAGCGATCATTTTCCCATCATTAGTGCAATCACCTTTGATTCCCCTCGCCTAAACAAAAAACTCTTACCGAAATATATTACTGAAAGAGCCGATTGGGACTCGTTTCGGAACCACATAAACAACTATTTAAACCATAGAGCCTTTTCTGGTAACGTCAACAAAGAAGCAGCAACAATCCAAAGAGCCATCCATTTTGGAGCCAACTCAGCCATCCCAAGAACAGCGAGTTTACCAAGGCAACGCATAGTTCCCTGGTGGAGCAAGGACTTACAAATCCTGCGTACAACCAAGCAAAATTGTTGGAAGCAATTCAAAAGACACCCCGACGATAGTAACTTGATAGCCTACCGCAAAGCTAACGCTGTGTTCCGGAAAGCTGCAAAATCTGCCAAAAAAGAGTCCTTTGAAAAATTTACCGCAAACATCAACCCCCAATCCTCATAGAAAAAACTTTGGTCGGATGTAAAGGCACTTACAGGGGATTACCGGCCTCTGCCTTTGTCTATCCTGCACGGCACCCAAATTGTATCCAACGCTACCCAAATTGCGGATCTTTTCGCCAAAACATGGTCCAACTATGCAGACGACTCCAACTACCCCTTTGAGTTTCTACACAAAAAAAACTTAGCAATGAAACTTAGCCCTTGCCCACAAAATCCTCTTCCATCAGCTATCCTCACCGATCACCCTATCACTAAAAAAGAGTTTGATGACCAACTCTCGACTGCTAAAGGCAAAACTCCAGGATATGATAGAATTACCTACATGATGCTAAAAAATAGTCCAAATAGTTGTAAAGCACGTCAACTGGCATTATACAACCAGATCTTCACCCAAGGCATAATCCCACAAAGTTGGAAAACGTCCTCGGTCCTCCCAATACACAAGCCCAACAAAAACACCACGGATGTAGGCGGGTACCGTCCTATATCCCTTCTTCCTTGTACAAGCAAAATCTTAGAAAAAATTGTTGCAAAACGACTTATCTGGTTTCTGGAATTCAATAACCTTATAGATAACAATCAGTCGGCCTTCCGACCTGGCGTATGTGCATTGGATGCTTTATTACACATCGATCACTATATATCATCGGCTTTGGGGAGTAAAAATCACGTTACCATCCTTTCTATTGACTTTGAGAAGGCCTTCGATAGGATTGGGGCACATATTATACTCAGCAAATTAGTTAAATGGAACATCGGCCCCAAAATGTTCAACTTTATAAGAGCTTTCCTGACAGCTAGGAAATTCCGTGTAATGTATAACGGCTGCTATTCCTCCATCTACCCTCTGCATAATGGCACCCCCCAAGGTTCACCCCTCTCCGTAATTCTTTTCATTATTGCGTTTAACGACATAAGCAAAATCGTTCTAAAACACAAAAACATCAACCATTCTCTTTACGCAGACGATCTTATAATCTTTTCTAAATGTAAAGACATTAATTCAGTGAGTAGAATTTTTTCTGCACTCATAGCTGACATTAATTCCTGGGGTAAAATATCAGGTGCGAAAATTTCTATTGAAAAATGCAAAATTCTTCATATATGTAGGAAAACTAGTTGTACGAAAAATGTTAATATTAATATAAATCATATTACTTTAGCAAACGTAGATAATCTACGCATCCTAGGTATTATTTTCGATAAAAGGTTTAATTTTAAGGAACATTGTACTTATCTTAAACACAAATTAGCTTCCAGGGTTAACATTATTAAAAACTTAAGCTCTAAAAATAGTTTTAGTCATGTAAACAGCTTACTTAACATTACGCGTGCAATAATTCTATCTAAAATCGACTACGGGCTCAGCATCTATGGAAAGTGCTCCAAATCATCACTTAACCTCATTCAACCACTCTACCATGCGGCAATACGGACCAGCCTAAAAGCCCTTAGATCCACTCCGATTAGGAACATGGTCGTGGAATCTGGACTTCCCACGATCCATCAAAGAGTAGAGATAATGACTTCAATGGCGATATTAAACATCACTTCATCCCAAAACAAAGGAATCTACAAGGCCACTACAAACCTATATGGGAGATCTAAATCATCCAAACTACCTTCAACTATAGAAAAGACTGTAGCACTTGCCAATTCTATGGGAATGCCACCTCCGAGTCTTCGAAGCACCACCAAAACTTCGCCACCTTGGGCACTAAACGATGAAGACATTATTATCACTTTTAGTTGTCTTAACAAAAACTCCACGCCCAACGAAGTCTACAAGCAAATGTTCCTGGAGTTATGGGAATCATATAAATCCAACAAATGGACTTTTATATACACCGACGGATCCAAGACTGTTTCCGGTGTGTCATTTGCTGTTGTTGATGAGAATGGCAATACCCTATCCAAAGGACTGCTTCCCGCTTTCGCTTCCGTGTTCTCAGCAGAAGCTACTGCTATTTCACGGGCCATTGCGTCTGCAGGAAAGCAAAAAACTATTATATGTACAGATAGCATCTCCACCCTGATGGCTATTATGAATACCAACAATAACACGCCAATCATTGTTACAATCCGGGACCATTTAATCAAAAACCATGGAATTTTTAAGCTCCTATGGGTTCCTGGGCACGCGGGAATAAAGGGGAACTAAGACGCCGACGCAGCAGCTAAGAATGCGATTAATGAGCCTCTTTTTCTTCATGTGACATACAACAAAAAGGACATGAAAAAACATATTCGAACCTACGCAGACAATAAACAAAAGGAATACTGGGGAACATACTCACATCACTACAAACTGATTAACCCTGACAGAAGGCCAGCCCTTTACCCAAAGGATGCTTCAAAAAATATGATCAAGGCCTTTATCCGACTGCGATTAGGCCACACCCTTCTAACCCATGGACATCTATTCAGCAAGGACAACCGCCCACAATGTCACCTCTGCAGTTCCAACCAATCACTCACCATACAACACCTAATCTTTGATTGCCCCACCGTTCAAGCCAATTTACTTAATCTCTCTCCCAATTCTCAATTATCCCAAATTCTTTCCATTCCTTCCCAATCCAATATTAAGTTAGTCTACTCCCTCCTTTCGTCTTTAGAATTAAATAATAAATTATAGTTCTTCTTTTCTACAATATAGCCGTAAGCCCTGGTAGCTAGCGCTGTAAATATGTTATTAGCATATAATTTATTATTTGTTAATAAAGTTTAATAATAATAATAATATACCCCTAGGACGAGGGGCCGGATTTTCAGGAGTCAGTAACTCACTTCGGGGATATGAGTGCTGCCGTTGGCCCATTAAGGGCTCTTCCGCAACCAACTCTTTTCCAACACCCTGACTCAGTGTTGGAGATCCCTATAGACCTGGGATCCGAATAAGTCAGAGCAGCTCATGTAGGGATTGCACTAGAAAGTTCGGCCTAACTGGAACTGTGGGCGCCACCGTTGATTCCACCTGGAGAATTCGTCCGCTGCCGTCCAGATTAAGAGGAAGTGTCTTAGTGAGAAAACACTCCTCCCCCCTCTCTCGTTTGCTACCACCAACGACCTTCCAAAGGGGTTGGTTACCCAATCTCCAGCCGAGGTACTAGGCACCCAGCAGCCACCAACGCGGAGGTGTAGAGTAGGAGTTGATAGTGAGAGGCTAAGGTGAGAACGCTTGTGTTCCCATATATTCCGCATCACCATCCTTTGGCCACTCACATTTTGCTCTTATGACCGATTAATCCACAATTAAAACACCGGATGTTTCCACCTGTGCTAGTATCCTTGGATTTAGTGGATTGATGATTAGATGAACGTGGCCTGCAACTTAAGCCTAAAATCACTCATCGTTCGTGCGCCATACAGCATCGCTTTGTTGATAGGATAGTCATCGATGCCGTCAACCACATACTGTATTACGGATTGGTCATCCACACCGCCTTTTGCACCTAGTTCCCTCATTCCAAACAGGTACTCGGAAGTAGTTTCACCCTTTTTTTGTTTTTTCGCCGCCAGCCCTTTGTGTACATCTGCAACTGTAATGTCACCTCCGAATTCATCTAATAAAAGATTCTTTAAATCTACCCATTTAATTAAAGTCGGCTTGGTTCGCATAGCCATTCTTGCGGTTCCCACCAAAAACTGTTTAGCGTTTGAGTATCTGCCTCATTTTATTCCCTTTCATCAAAGCAGATTCAGTTTCGAATTCATCAATCCACGATCCTACGTCACTTTCGCGGCTGAAAGATGATACGGCGTTTAGAGCGTCTTCAAATGACCCAATACTTGCCTGCTTAGTACGATTCTTAAGTTCATCTATCTCTAACCGTAGCAGCGAATATTCTAGCTCCTGACTATGAGTACGTTGATCATCTTTTCGCGCATCTCCCACTAGTGTACGTTGATCATTCAGCTCTTCAACCTCACTTTCACTACTTCTCTCGTCACTCACTTTCGTCGCTCGTTGTACTGACTCCTTTCGATTGCACCCTCTTTGAAATGACGTCGTCGCCTCAATGCCACCGGGCAGAGTACCTGCATCGCCACCACCTGTTCTTACTCTCCAATTCCATTTCATGCACTCTACGTGTTTCTTATTCGGCGTCGCTATCTAAATTAAAGAAACAAGCTAATTTTCAGTATCACAGAAATTCTTCAAATTTGGTAGATAAATCGTTTTTCTCTTTTTTATGACTCTGTTTCCCTTTTTTGGTTTTCCCGTCACTAATTACTTAGCAGAATTATTACATTTTATTTTACATTTTTATACCCTATCCTAAGGGTATATTAAGTTTGACACATAGTTTGTAACATAGAGAAATAATCGAGATAGACCCTATAAAGTATATATGTATATTCGTGATCAGCATCAATAGCGAAATCGATTGAGCGATGACCGTCCGTCCGTCCGTATGTCACCGCTTTTTGGGCCTTAAATTTTGAGCTAGGATGATGAAATTTCATATCTGAACTTCTGAGAAAAAGATACGGTACAAGTGTAAATTTTTTTTAAATCTGCCCACTGCCACGCCCACTTTTTCATAACTTCATTAAATTATATGAAACCGAAAAATTTTGTTAATACCAAATATTTAGGCATTCAGACTCTCTACAATCCACTCACACAAAAGTTTTGGCCACGCCCGCTTTTTCATAACTTCACTAAATTATATGAAACCGAAAAATTTTGTTAAGGCGCAATATTTATGTATATATTCTGATTGTCTACAATTCACTCATACATCAATTTTGGCCACGCCTACTTTTTGGGGGCGTTTTCATCAAAAAACCGATTTTGATTAAATTTTACTTGTAACATCTTTAATCAAACGTCCGAAGTTATCGTCGTAGTTCAGTAAAAAAAATGCAGTTATGCAGTATAATTTAGTTCAATTATTTATTTAAGAAAATATAACTTATAACTAACAATTTTAAGAAAATTAAAGAAATATTCGCCAGTGACTATATTGATTTCATTTTTTAATTAGTACATATTATTGAATTTGCATATTAATAATTAAATTCTGACAGCAATTCTTTCTTATAAGCTAACGCTAGTAGTATATATTTAACTACATTTTCCCAATTATATATTCCATATAATATGTCGATAATATCTTTATCTGCTCACCGGGCTTGGCCGTAGTACGTACATCTTAGTTCCCTTAGGATAGGACATCTATCTATGAAATGTTGTATGGTTTCTACTTCCCCTAAGTTACACATTGAACAGATCCCTGTCACATTTTCCCCAAATCTATTACCATTCAGTTATATCAAGTTGTCTATGAGATATAATATTCCGTTATCATGAACGAGGTGTTTATAAACTCTGGTCTGGCTTTCCATACTCCTTCTTTCCATTTCTTCATTTTTTTTTATTTTTCCTAGTTTTAGTAGCTTCTGTCTATGAATACCCCATTCTCCTGCTGACCAATTACCAATGTCTCCTCTCAAACCGTGCTCCTTCAGCTCCTTCAGTTCTTTATCCCAGAATAGATTTTTTCCAATGATTTTTAGTGAAAGCTGATGTGGCAATCTTTGTTCATCGTATGAAAATAGTATTTTCATTATATACCCTAAATGTAAATCTAACGCGAAAAATGTTCCGTCTTCTATTCCTGTTTCCAGCATTAAAGCATACGGTGGGGTAAATGAGGGTAGTTTTAAAATTCTTTTTGTAAAGTATAACTGAAGTTTATTTATTTCTTCAAAGTATTTGTAGCCCCATACCTGCGCTGCATATTTTTGGATTGCCCTACATACTGCTAGGAATAGTTTTCACTTAGATTTTAAGGCTATATTCTTTTTGCAGTCACCGACTAACACTCGACTCGACAACATCTTTCTGTTGATTGTGTTCTCTCTCTGACTGCACTTCTATTTTCGCCAACCGGTTCTTAAACCAACCAAACGGTTCACTAAATCTTCCATTTCGCGACCCGTTAGTGTGTTAAAAAAAAAATATATACCCATAGTGGAAAAAAAAAGAAGTCGAATAAACTATGGCCGAAGGGCCACGTGTGTTTTCGAGCAATCGTTTTAGTGATCTGAAAACAGACCCACCCCCTTTTATAAAAACAAAAAAAGAAAAAACCCAATGCTTCTTTCATAGACCCAATTAATCTATTCTCGACCCATTCTCTCCCGGACAATCCAAGATTTATTGTGATCTCGTCGACTAACGCCGAAAAACCCCTAACTTCTTTTAGTGGTTTTCTTCTTAAAAAAGTGATCGATGGCATAAGAACGGCCTATAAACAAATTATCCAACTGCGCGACGGTAGCCTCCTTATCCTAGTAAAAACCAAAAAAATTGCTGACCTCTTCTTAGCTAAGAAAGTACTCTCCAATGTTTGCCCTATTTCAGTTACCCTTCACCTTCATTTAAACTCGTCGAAAGGTACGGTTTATGCCCCATACCTTATTAACGTGCCCGAACTAGAGATCATTCAAGAAATGAAATCACAAGGTGTCATTGAGGTTTACAAATTTAAGAAAATCGTAGATGGCAATCAGCGTGCAACTGGACTGGTTCTTTTAACTTTTGATCTTTTCCGACCTCCAAACACAGTGAACATTGGAGGGTATAATGTCCAAGAAACTGAGTATTTCCCCAATCATATGCGTTGCCAAAACTGCCAACTCTTAGGCCACACCGCCAAACGCTGTAATGGTAACCCTTCGTGTGTTAATTGCAATTTACCACCTCATGCCCCCGAAAACTGTACACGAACTTCTTGCGCTAACTGCAATGAAGGGCACCCTGCTTCATTAAAAACTTGCCAACGCTACCAACAAGTAAAAGAGACCCTTAAAATAAAAACAATACGGAAATGTAGCATGGCTGAAGCTAAACAAATATACATCGAACAAAATAAAACCAGATTCCATCCATTAACCTACTCAACAATTACAGGTAATGCCAACCAACTAAAACCAACTATTTCACAAAACGACCCCATGCAAACCAAAATCCCCAACAACGGCACTTCCATGGAAATCTCATCTCCAACTCTGCTAGACACACCAATTTTAGCTCAAAAAAAACACAATCGCCCACACTAAAAAACAGACTTATCACCACACCGCTCATCCAACACCACTAAAACTAACTCCCCCAACCGGCCTGTCTCTGTCGAATTAATCGCAGCCTCCACTCATTCAAGTTCGTCCCGCTATCCCACGCAAAACCTAAGCCTCTCTCAAAACATTCCATACAAACAACTTTCAACTACACCTACTACACACTCAACACCACAACACGATCATCCACTTCATCCAGCTTAAACCTCTCTCAGACCACCCCCCTCAATCAAGTATCAACAACATTAAGTACACACACTCATAACACCACACAACAATCACCAATTTCATCCATCACTCAATTACTAATAAAAAACAACAGAATCTAATAATCATGAATTCAATCAATAACAACAATTATTGTAACACCCCTAAACCCGCTGCTCATAGACTGAACCATACAACCTCCATATGGAGGGTGAATGGTTCAGTTCCCGAAGAGCCCAACTCTAATTCTTCACAATATAACCTATGCGCATCGACCTCCAGTAGAAGGGGTCGCTATTCACACTCACGCAACTTATCCGACAGAAACCACAACAATAAGAATTTCCAAATCCAACAATGGAACATAAAAGGATTCGTCAATAACTATGACGAATTGTGCGTTTTGATAAAAGAAATGTCACCCAGTATTATTGGCCTTCAGGAGACACACTGTCCCCACCTATTCAACCATAACATACCTAAGTCCTATAAAGGCTACTTTCACAACTTCTACTATAACTCAACAGCTACACAAGGCATCGGTATGTTAATTAAGGAAGGCATTCCACATAAGCAAATACCCATCATTTCTAATATCATAACGATAGCAGTTGAAATACAACTGGAGCTGAAGTTTACTGTTGTCTCCATATACATATGTACATCCCGCCTGACCAAATATTCTCCAGCTTCAACTTAGAAATTATTTTTAACCAGATCCATACCCCCGTTTTAACCGTCGGAGTCTTTAATGCCTGGAACGATCTGTGGGGCTCTCCCACCACTAATCGGAGAGGGGCTATACTGGGAAAAAATTTAAATGATTCAAATCATTTAACCACCCACAAAACCCTTACACACATCGATTTGTCTTGCTGCTCGCCCGAATTTTACACAAGGACTTCTTGGGAAATTTTGGATGATCTCTATAACAGCGACCATTTCCCTATAATTTCCACTATTACTATTGGCCCAACCTACTTCAATACAATAGTAAAACGTAAATTTATAACTGGCTCTGCTAACTGGATTTGTTTTAACAAACACTTTAGATTATCTGTCGGAATATTAATAAAGAAGCCGCAATACTCCAAAAAGCAATTCGTGTTGCTGCTAACAAATCTATACCTCAAAGTATCCCTAATACTATAAAGTGGACTGTGCCCTGGTGGAATCTAGAGCTGAGTAATCTGAGGCATGAGAAAACAAAAGCCTGGAGAACTTTTAAAAAGCATCCAAATCAGAATAACTTAATCCTGTTCAAAAAACTAACGTCAAAATCAGCAAAGCTAAGTGTCTAAAGGATTTTACCTCAACACTCAATCCTAAATCATCCATTAGCAAAATCTGGCAAAACATTCACTGCTTGACGGGTAACTTTACTCTTAAATCGATTAGATGCATTGAAACTCCGGAAGGTCCAATCTCCTATGCGACAGTAATTAGCAACTACATCGCTAGCACCTGGTCGAACGTATCTAATGACCACAACTTCTCAAACAGCTTCACAGCAAGCAAGGTTAATTCCTTCACTCTTATCCCTGACCCTAAATTAATTTCAGATTCAGCTAGACGAATCGAAACCCCAGTTTCCATACTAGAACTCGAAACTTGTTTGTCCAAACTTAAAGGCAAAACGCCCAGCAGGGACAGAATATCGTAGCATATGCTGAAAAACCTTCCCCCATCAACAAAACTACGACTTATACAACTATATAACAACATCCTCGATGCAGGGGTTATTCCACAGAACTGGAAATTAGCAACCATACTGCCCCTTCATAAGCCCAACAAACCCTTAAACAACATCTATGGATACCGCCTGATATCACTTGTATGTTGAAAGTTCTTGAGAAAATTATTGCTAAAAGACTTCTTTGGTTTACTGAATCAAAAAAATTACTGAGCCCAAATCAAGTGGCTTTTATGCCGAGTAAAGGTTGCACAGATGCACTTCTCCACCTGGACTTCTTTATCTCAAATGCCCTTTCAAGTCGCAGTTCATACTCTGCATCCTATCCGCTATCCAATGGAATTCCCCAAGGATCCCCACTATCGGTGGTACTTTTCATCATCGCTTTTGACGATTTAAGTAGAATTATACTTCAACACAAACAACTTGATCACTGTATTTATGCAGATGATGTACATATTTATCCTGTGTAAACACATTGATCAGGTAAAAGCTAAAACTCTACTAACAAATGTAATCAACGATATACTGAATTGGTCAAAAGTTTCTGGTACCAAGTTTTCATTAGATAAATGCAAAACTCTGCACATCTGTCACAAGATCTCATATAGTGGTCTAACATTAAGCTTTGACAATATATATATAGATAACGTTAAGGATTTAAGTATTCTAGGTCTAATATTTAACAATAAGTATAACTGGAAATCTCATTGTATACAATTAAGAAAAAGCCTAGCTTCTAGAGCCAATATAATTAGTTATTTAGCTAGTAAGAAATGTAATGCACATATTAACACAATCTGTTCAATAACTAAATCCATTGTGCTTAGCAAAATAGATTACGGTCTACTTATCTACGGGAACAGTCCAAAATCAACGCTAAACATCATTAAAGCTCCTTATCACCAAGCCGTACGTAGAAGCATTAATGCCTTTCCAACAAGTACCACTAAAAATATGTTGGTAGAAGCCGGCCTGTTTGTTATTTTCAAACCGATCAGTTCGACAAAGACATCACTTCTGCTATGAACATGAAAACTGCAAAACGCCTTTCTTCCGCTATCTCCCTATCATTGGTATGCGCTAAAGAAATTGAACCTCCATTTAACAGGATTGCTGTACACAGACCGGTTTATTCACCGTGGTGTATAAAACCCACATCTATCATCATGGACCTGGCAAACTATGACAAAACAAATACCAACAAAGATATATTCAATGCATTATTCCTTAGCATATCCTCGCAACTAAAATCCAATGGCTGGAATTTCCTATTTACAGACGGCTCCAAAACCCAAGACAGCACATTTTTCGCAGCTACATATGAAGACGGTTCTCTGTTGAACATAGGAATACTACCTTGTTGCTAATCCATTTTTACAACTGAAGCTTTAGCTGTTCAAAAAGCTACAGCAACAGCTAGCAATGTACGTGGGAAATTTGTGATATGCTCAGATAGCTTATCAGTAGTCAGGGCAATAAAAAATCCAAACTACAACACGGGGATAATCAACAAAATCCGAGACTGCCTAATAAGAACTCCCAATAAACTGGAGCTAATGTGGGTTTCCAGTCATATAGGTATCCAAGGGAAGGAACATGCCGACACCGCTGCCAATCATGCACACTGCGTTCCAGTCCATAAATTTGGTATTTACACTAAACTGGACTTGTTACGAACCATCAATCACAAATTTAGATGTAGCCAACTAGCGGACTGGCAAAACTACCAGAACCATTACTCGCTTATAAACAAGGACAGAACACAGCCAGTCTACCCTACCACGACTTCTTAACTGATGAACACCACCTTCGTGAGGATGCGGTTAGGACATACATCTTTCACCCACCAACACCTTCTCAAAAAGGAACCTCCACCATGGTGCCAAGCTTGTAACTTAGAATGTGCAACATGCTTTTCAACCAACCAACTGCTTTACACCAGCGCATCACCCTACGACGTATTAAGACACCCAAACCACGAAAACATCCTTACAATCTATAACCATGTAAAAAGATATAACTTGTCAATTTAATTAAGACTACACATACTAAAATAAAACTTATAACTTATACCAACATATTAACCTTTTTCTAATATACTATAGAGCCGTAAGCCTTTGCAGCTAGTGCTTTTTCATTATTAATTATATGTATTTGTAATCAAATGTTAATAAATTATAATAATAATAATAATATTCTTTTTGCTTAGAAAGTGTTTGCAAGTAGAGTTTATGCTATTTTTTGCCGAAGAGATCCTTCTTTCGACATGTTTTTGAAAAGATAGACCTGGGGTTAACAGAACGCCTAGATAAACGTATTGAGACACAATTCTTATTTCATTACCCTTGAAGAACCATTTTTCTTTATTTAAAAGCTTTCCCCCCTTCCTGAACACCATAATTTCAGATTTACTTAAATTTAGCTCCATATTCCATGAACTGCAGTATCTTTCAAGTCTATTAACCATCATTTCAAGTACTTTGATGTGAAAGCGTAAATTTTTTTCTTTTCTGCAAATTTTATGTGTACAATTGCAGATAGATTGTAAATGTATCTACCGTGGAATATTTCCTCCTGAAGCCAGCTTGATATTCATTTAGAATGTTGTTATTTTCTATTTCATAAAGTTAACCTGCTATTTAGAATTCTCATCATTACTTTTGCTATGCAATTCATGAAGGAAATTCCGCGGTAGTTACCTGGTTCTAGTAAATTTCCCTTTTTAAATATTGGAAATACTACACTGTTTGTAAAGCTTTCGTCTACCACACCCTTATCGAAAATTACGCTGTAGATTCTTGCGAGTTCTTCTAAAAAATTGTTTGTAGCATTTATTAGGAATTCATAGGGGATCCTATCTTCACCTGGTGCCTTATTTAGTTTTACATTTCTTTTATCTCTATTGGCGTTATTTTTTGGTCTAGTTCTTCTATTTTGCGGAAATTTGGGGCATAGTAAATATTAAGTGATTCTTGAGGGGGATTTAAGAGGATTTGGAAATGGTTTCTGAACTTCGTAGCTGATATTTCGCAGCTTATTTGGAAGTGCTGATTTCTTATTTCTTTAACAACTTTCCACCATTGTTTGCTATTTCTAATGCTATTTATTTTATTATCCAGCTTCTGGTAATAATCTTTCATACTGGATTTGCATATCATCTTGTAAGTATGATTTGTTTCAATATACTTTTCAAGAGTCAAACTCTTGGGTCTCCCTCATTTCTATATATTTTTAGCAGCTCGAATGATTTCCTTCTCGCTCTATAGCACTTGACGTCGAACCATTTACATTTGGGTGCGTACAATATTGTATGTGTGGTTCTCTTTACCTCTGAGTTCTTAATAACATTTTCTGAATGCCTTAAATCTATCTGGTCTTTCTCTTGTCCGAGGCTCAACACATTGTTGTCTAGATTTCTTTGGTATTGCTGTTTGCTTTCCTCCTTCCATTGGAGCTTTGGTAGCAATTTTAAAATTTTCGCCTTGCTACTTATACCTTCAAAGTGGAGAAAGAGTTCTATTGGCTGATGATCAGACCAAATTGTATTCCCGAGAGTAAAACGCTTCACATATGGCAGCATTTCTGCAGAGATTGCACAGATGCCGTTAACTGACTCTCCTACTGGATTTATAAAACTAAAATTCCCTTCCTCATCACCTTTGGTGTTCCCATTTAATACTATTAATCCATTATCCCTGCTTACTTACTTACTTAGGTGGCGCTAGTCGGGGTGAACCTGGGCCTCAACTAACAAGCCTCTCCAGTTACTCGGTCCTTAGCTAACTGCCTCCAGTTGCGCACTCTAAGCTTGTTCAGGTCCCCTTCAACTTGTGTGCGCCACCTAAGGCGAGGTCTTCCTCTACTGCGCTGTCCCTCCGGGTTTGATTCGAAGACTCTGCGGGCCGGAGCACTGGTGTCGCTCTACATGTCCTAGCCATCTCAAACAACTGATGCGCAATTTTTTGACTAGGTCGATGTCGCTGTACAGCTCGTATAGTTCGTTGTTGAATCTTCTTCTCCAAAACCCGTCAACGCAAACGGGACCGAATATTTTACGAAGGATTTTTCTCTCGAAACGACCAAGGATATCTTCATCCGCTTTCGATAAAGTCCATGCTTCAGCGCCGTAAAGGAGGACAGGTATGATCAATGTCTTATAGAGTCTCCTTAGTTGTTCGGGATAGGGCCTTACTACTCAATTGTCTTCTCAGCCCAAAGAAACAGCGATTGGCAAGAGTTATTCTTCGTTTTATTTCTGCCGAGGTGTTATTGTCAGAATTTATAGCAGAGTCGAGGTATGTAGACAAAGTCCCTTACTGCCTCAAGGTTAAAGCTGTCGATTGTGACGTTCCGTTTAATTCGTCGATGTTGAGTGTCCCTTCTTGTTGACAGCATATAATTGGTTTTGCCCTCGTCTACCGCTAAACTGATTTTGGCAGCTTCCTTTGCAATACTAGCGAACGTACCGGTGACAGCCTACTGTGTTCTTCCAATAATGTCAATGTCGTCGGCGTACGCTAGTAGTTGCACAGACTTTTGAAAGATTGTGCCTCCGGTGTTGGCTTGTGAGTTTCGCACAATTCTTTCAAGTACGATGTTAAAGAAGTCACATGACAGCGCGTCACCTTGTCTAAATCCTTTTTTGACATCAAAGGTCTCGGTGAGATTGTTACCGACCTTGATGGAGCAGCGAGAATTCTCCAACGTCATCCTGCACAGGCGAACGAGTTTGGCAGGGATGCCAAAACTAGACATGGCTCTGTATAGCTCGTCTCTATAGATGCTGTCATATGCGGCCTTAAAATCGATGAAAAGATGGTGGGTATCGATTTGGATGTCTTGAGTTTTTTCCAGGATCTGCCGAAGTGTGAAGATTTGATATATTGTGGACTTTCCTGGTCTGAAACCACACTGATGGGGCCCAATCAGGTTGTTGACGAAGGGCTTCAGACGTTCACACAATATGGCAGATAGGATCTTGTACGCGATGTTGAGGAGACTGATACCTCTGTAATTGGCGCAATTTAGGGGGTCTCCTTTCTTGTGGATCGGGCAAACGGTGCTGAGATTCCATTCATCAGGCATATACTCATCTGACCAAATTTTAGAAATGAGTTGGTGTATGCTCTCCACCAGGTCATTTCCAGCTGCCTTGAACAGCTCGGCTGGTAAGCCGTCAGGTCCAGCAGCCTTGTTGGATTTGAGTTTGCGTATTGCTATCCTCACTTCGTTTTGGTCAGGTGGACGGAAATTTTGGCTTTAATCGTCTATGTTGAATGGTTCATTCTGCCTGACAGCGGAATGTTGGTCTTCGTCGCCGTTATACAGTCTGCAGAAGACATTTTTCCATATTCTCAGCACCGACTGTGACTCTACTACGAGGTTTCCTTCTTCATCTCTACAGGCTTCTGTACGGGTCTTGTTGGCCTGACACGTTCTTTTTACCTGTTGGTAAAACTTCCGTACATTATTCCTGGAGTATAATCTATCAATAACTTCGATCGCGCGCTTCTCGTGCTCTTTTGCTCTCGTCCTTCTTTGCAGCGCCGCTTTGTATGACTTTTGTTTAGCTGCATTTGCTTACCGGCACTTTTCGTCAAACCATGGGTTTCTTTGTGGTGGTCGAGCGAAACCCACCACATCAGTTGCGGCACTTCTGATGGCATGTTGGCAGTGTTGCCATTGGTCCTCGGCATTTGATGCTGGCGGCATATGAGTTGTAGCGAGATTTCGGGATACGCGTTCGGCAATCATGCGATTGCAACTTTTCAACGTTATACCTTCTCACAGTATTTCTTCTTTGTTGTGACGCTAGGGATATCCGCATTCGTACCGTGGCTGCAACAAGGTAATGATCCGAGTCGATGTTGGCTGCTCGCAAGGTTCGGACATCGAGAATACTGGAGGCATGCCTTACGTCGATCGCAATGTGATCAATTTGGTTGACCGTTTGATGATCAGGAGACCGCCATGTCCCCTTGTGGATATTGAGATGAGGAAACCGTGTGCTTGCTTGCAGCGAAGTCAATAAGCCTAAGTCCGTTTCCGGACGTGGTGTCGTGAAGGCTGTGCTTACAAATCGTCCTTCCAAAGATGTCCTCCTTTCCTATCTTGGCGTTAAAATCGCCCAGAACGATTTTAGCGTCATATTTAGGATATTGCTCGTAGGTTTTGTCGAGGAGCTCGTAGAAACATTCTTTGGTGGCGTCGTCCTTGTCTTCGGTGGGAGTGGGAGCGTATATACGGCCTATGTTTTCAAATTTAGCCTTGATACGGATTGTCATAAGTCGTTCGCTCACTTGTCTAAAGCTTAAGATTTCTTGCCTAAGTCTGCCGCTTATGACAAATCCACATCCGAATAAGCGCTGTTTCTACCCTCTATAGCAATCACCGTAATAGAAGTCACAGTTTTTCATCCTTTTTTGCCTGGCCCATCCCATCGCACTTCCTGGATGGCGGTGATGTCTGCCTACTAGGGCCTCTGCTAATTCTTGGGCTGCACGAGGTCGTTTAAAGGTCCGAACATTCCACGTGCAGATCCGAAGGTCGTTGTCCTTATTACGATTGCTGGGGTCGTCAACAGTGAGTCCATCCATATCCGAGGCTTGTATTTGTTTCGGAACTAAATGGTTTTTTCGTGGTCGGGAAGTTACCCCTACGCACAACCCTGGACCAGTTCCCTTTTATACCCCTAAGACGAGGGGCCGGATTTTCCGGAGTCAGTAACCCACTTCGGGGATATGAGTGCTGCCGTTGGCCCATTAAGGGCTCATCCGCCACCAACTCTTTTCCAACACCCTGGCTCAGTGTTGGAGATCCCTATAGAAATAGGGATTTCACTAGAAAGCTCGGCCTGACTGAAACTGTGGGCGCCACCGTTGATTCCACCTGAAGAATTCATCCGCTGACGTCCAGATTAAGAGGGAAGTGTCTTAGTGAGAAAACACTCCTCCCCCCTCTCTTTTGCTACCACCAACGACCTTCCAAAGGGGTTGGTTACCCAATCTCCAACCGAGGTACTAGGCACCCAGCAGCCACCAACGCGGAGGTGTAGAGTAGGAGTTGATAGTGAGAGGCTAAAGTGAGAACGCTTGTGTTCCCATATATTCGGCATCACCATCCTTTGGCCACTACCATTATCCCTGCAGTATTCCATAAATTTCCTCCCTCTTGCATTTACGATTCTATCATTTGACAATCTTCTATCAGTGCCTGCTATAAACATAGTCTTTTGCAAATCTTCTATATTTTGCTGGAGTTCTCATATTCCGACGTTCATACCCCCTAACACTATTGGATTCGTTATCTCATTTTCTATAATAAATGATTTAATAGATTCAAATTCCCTGTCCCAGTTGCAATCCCTGATGTATAATGGTATGATTTTATATATTATATTCTTCATCGTTATTTTGATTACATCTGTATTATCCATTCTTATAAAAGTATATTTAATTCCTATTTTCAATAAGTTTTTATTTACCCCGTATAAACATCCTCCCACTGCTCTACCAAATATGCTGTTTCGAGTCGCTGCTCTCCAATATATTTCAAATCCCTGAAAATACTTTTTATATTGATCAAATTTATTTTCACAAATGTGTGTTTCAATTAGTACGAAAACGTCCCATGTTAATATATTCAAAAAATTCATTAAATAAAAGCTTACTTTCTAGACCATACACATTATAAGATAGTATTCTAATTTTAATTTGTTTACATTCTCTTGTTTCTAACTTATGTTCTAAATTAACTAATTATATCGCCACCACAGACGGCCTTTTCCTATTTGCTCTTTAATTTATCTAACAGATCCTTATAGTTTAGGCTAAGTGCATTTAGTGTGTCCCCATACATCATTCTGAGTACACTATCCCCCTTATCCTGCCCACATAGCAATTTCTTTTCTCGATTCCAGGTCATCCATTTTTATCCTATTTGTATTTTTTCGTGCTTTCTAGTTATTTCCAGTATGTTGCTCTTAAGGGTTAGCATGACACGTTTTTGTTCCAGTTTAGCGGCAGTCAGATCCCTTTCGATTGATATAGCTTTTTCTGCGAGATTTTTGGTCTGCTTTAAAATGTTCCAAACATCATCTTCCGTTATTGCAGTATTTGCTGTTGCACTAACTGATTATTTCAATAGTTTTAACTGGGATGAATTTCTGAAATCCCCCAACTTAAAAGGTAATTATGATGTATGGGTGATGTTATGGGCAAAATTAATTCTGGTTTTGATTTATTTGTTCCTAAAACGCGTCATTTGAATGGGTTCAAATCCCCTTGGTTCAATAAAAGATTGGTAAATTTAGGTAACGTAAAAAGAAAAGCTTATTGTAATTATTTATTAAATAAAACAAGCTCAAATCTCGAAATTTTTTTGAGATTTCGTAAAGAATACGAGTTTTTATATAAACTGCATGTCTTGTTCGTGGAATCATCAGTAAACCGTAACAGCAAATCGTTTTGGAATCACATTAATTCAAAAAGAAATACCTCAGGCCTAAGGTCATGGAGTTTGATAATATAAGTTCAAAAGATTTGAAAAGCACTTGCGATTTGTTTGCAGACTTTTTTGAGTCTGTATATAACAAATCTCAAGTGTCGTTATCAAGAAATTACTACGCTAATGTTCCCGACATCGGTAAATTATAGTTCTCCGGATGAGGATGTTATTATTGCATTGGAAAACTTAATTTAAATAGCAACCCAGGACCTGATGGGGTACCAGGGGTAGTATTAAAGAAATGTGTTTCTTCCGTTTTTCATCCACTTAAAATTATTTTTAACCAATCACTTAGAACTGGTTATTTTCATAGTGAATGGAAATACTCTTTTATAACTCCAATTTTAAAAGTGCCTCTAGACAAAATGTTGAAAACTATCGCCCTATATCAAAGCTTTCTGCGATTCCTAAATTGTTTGAAAGCATTTTGAAGGATAAACTTTTTTTTCGCAATAAAAGAGATTGTGTCAAATAATCAACATGGCTTTATTCGTGGTAGGTCATGTACTTCTAATTTAACTTTATTTACTAATTATGTATATTTTTAATAGCTTTGAGAAGAGGTTGCAGGTTGATGTACTCTACACAGATTTTACAAAAGCCTTTGACAGAGTGCATCACACCTTACTTTTAGCGAAACTTAATTCACTAGGTTTTCACTCATCAATGCTTAAGTGGTTTCTATATTATTTAAAAGACAGAAAGCAAATGGTAAAGGTCAGTGGTTTGATATCTCGTGTTTTTAAAGTTATATTCTCGTATAAATAGTACAGCAGACTGTATTCGTTTTCAGGCTGACATTGATAGGTTGTTGGAATGGTGTAATTATAAGATTAACATATCCAAATGCAAAATTTTTCCAGCATACCGCATTGCAACGCCGCTTTTTTACAATTATTTAATTAACGGTAATGGACTTCAACGTTTTGATGAAATCAAAGATATCGGGGTCATATTTGACAGTAAATTAAGTTTTTCCTTTCATTATGAATACGCCATTGCTAAGTCTAACTCTATGTTAGGCTTTCTTAAACGTAATTGTAAAGACTTTCGAGATGTATGTATATAGCCTTAAAGCTGTATACTGCTCATTAGTCAGACCTTATTTAGAATTTTCATCTATCATTTGGGATTCACCATATGTTATTCAAATAGGTTCGATGAACTTCCCAGTTATGATAGAAGGTGTAATTTGATAGGCTTGCAAACCGTAAGTTTCAGGCGTAAGGCATCATCGGTCATGTTTATTCGCGATATTATTAATTATCATATTAATTCACCAGAATTAGTTTCTCTTGTAAATATTTATGCTCCCCATAGGTCACTTCGGGTGAGAAATTTATTTTTTATGGTAGTAATGAGCCAATTTCAAGCTATATATGCAACTTTAATCAGCTTTGCAACGAAATTGATTTTTGCTTATCTCGAGTAGAATTTCAGAATTGTATTTATTCACTTTTTAATTAATATTTTGTTTCTTTGAAGTAGTCTATAAGATTGAAGATCGATAGGATTCCGTAGTCGCGCAACAAAAAATAGTTGTGTTAAGCGATACTGAGAATTTACAATGAGAGCGTAGTGGTCTGCGTGATGGAAAAAATAAAAAAAAAAATATTGAAATTTGTAAATTAAATTTTTCCTATGAAATTTTTATTGCCTTGGAACGGACAAATTATTGCTTACTTTTAGATGTTGCCACAGTGGTTTTATGGCTCACTTGGGATCACCCCGTTAGCCAGAACAAGTAAAATCTAGAATGAAGAAGATTAATTTTTTTGCCACAATTTTTATTATGGCCTATTCGGAAAAAATTGAAAAATGTTTTTATACGTAAAATGGCCTAAGCACGAAAATGAAATTTATTTTGCAACGAAACTATTATTAACAGTTATTAATAAATAAAGTTCTCGAATGACGTCTAAGCGGACGCCATATTTGAGGTATTCATAGATAAATAGCAATTTCTCTTTACTTAATTTCCACTTCCTAACATCATATTCTTTCTTTAAAAACTGTAAAATATTATAAATAAACAAATAAAGATAATAATAAATAGAAGCCATAATTTTCAAAAATGACAGGTATGTACGTAATTGCCTAGAAATGTACATGTCGCGCAACGTGAATACGCTTAGCCATAAGCAGCCTAAAAAGATTTCAGACTATTCTTCGACTCATATAACGAATGGCCTATGTACATACATATGTACATGTGCACGTACATATGTGTACGAAAACAAAAAACTTCTAAAAGTGTGGAAGTATTTTGGTCCTGTATCATCGAGGTCCACAAAATTATGTTTTCGGTTTTGGCGCCTTGGAAACTATAGTATTTTATATATATTTTTTGTTTTCAGAAGCTTTTTTATGACAGTTTTACTCTCGGATGTTTGTCAGACGCTCGCGAGAGGTGGGGCCGTGAAAGAAATTTTAGGTGTTATTTTTGGGGATTGAACCTGCAACCCCTCGCTCCGTAGTTCAACGCACTAACCACTTCAGCCATGGCGCCCACACTTTAACATTATTTAGAAAATAAAGTCTTTTTCGAAATCAGTTCCGATTATTTTACGACTTGACTATTTTTTCCGATGTATATCCACGTATAAAAAACATACAGAAACAGTACAATTCGTCAGGAACAAATGATATAATACACTATCCTTCTTCCTTTGTATCAGCCCTACTAAAGTGGTCGTGGCATTCTTCATTTTATTACAGAGAGGCTTCGATAGACAATTTCGGGACCGCAAAAGTGCGAAGTAAAACGAAACAACGTACTAGTGGCCAAATAAAGGTTACCATACAGTGATGTGCGAAATAATAAGGAAAGCCTTTACGATATTTAAAAAAACGAAAAAACTAAGAACCTCGGGATATTTATGAAAAACTTTAAATTAGTTTTAATTGATTCAAATTTCAAAAACATAAAAATAACATAAGTTACCCAAAATTTGTACTTTAAGTAAAAAAGAAAAAAAAGTGATTTTCTTCTAAATGGCCTGTGAAAAAAAATAAGGACAACTGGCAATTCTTCATAAAATGACTCCAAATGCAAACTTTAACAACAAAAAATTAATATTAAAATACAATCAATGAAATATTTGATTAAACATGTGCTTTAGTGTTTCGTTGAATAGCTCTTGTTCTTGATAACGGCCAAGCAACGTCGCGGTATCGAATCTACTAATTTTCGGCAAGTACTAGGTGGAATAGCGTGCCACGCAGCCTTCACAGATGTCCACATTTTCATCACGTCTCTTAACGCTACTTTGACCTCTCGCCACAGGTTCTCAATGGGATTTAAGTCAGGCGATTGAGAAAGCCAGCTTAAGACGTTGACATCGTTGTCTGAGAACCATTCTTTTCGGCGCTTTGATGACTATTTAGGATCATTATCCTGACCATTATCCCATCGAAGAGGCATATTATCTTCGGAAAAGTAGTATATTTAATATATTAATGCAGGACGGTGCTGTCATAGTGCCTCAGATTTTATGAATGGGACCTACACCCTGGTAGGAGAAACATCCCCATACCATGATGCAACCCCTACCATGTTTCACCGTCTTGATGGTGTATTTATCGTTATGTGCCGTATTGAGCTGTCTCCGCACTAGTGAACTGTAGCGATCAGAATTAAATAAATTTACTTAAGTCTCATAAGACCAAATGATATTGAGCCATCGCGATTCAGTCTAGCTGCAATGTTTTTCTGCAAAAAGCAACCTTTTGGCAACATTCTTTTTCGACAGGAGCGGTACCCTTCTTGCGCTTCTTGCTTTTAAATTGTTGGTTATAAGAATCTTCCGTATGGTAGAAGTCCAGATTAAATTCCTTTTACAATGCGCAGGATGCAGCAGAAGGTTCATTTTATACATAGTGCAATATCCTTTTTTTTGTGATAGGCAGGCATTTTTGGCTTTTTTCAACCTCTTTCTGCCTTAGATTGTCAATTGATTGCATTTTCAATTGTCTTCGAACACCCAATAATTTGGATAATTTTCCGGTTTGAAAAACCGTTATTAAGCAAGTCTTTTATTTGTTTCCTCATCTCACTGCTACAGTGCTGTGCTCGACCCATGTTTTATCACTAATTTCTAATAAATTTACAAATTTTATTTTGTTTTGTAAAATTGAACTCTTATCTTACTTATTAGGTTGAAAAAGTGAAGCTAAAAACAAAAATGCTTGATTTGCGGAGATATAAGAAGTGTCCTTATTATTTTGCACAGGCGAAACAAACCGCTCTGCGCAAACTTATGACATAATTTGGAAGGCAGACAGCATATTTGGGTGTAGACAACTATACTTTGTTTTGCAAACAGTAAAGCTTAAGATCCCATTAATTTTCTTTGTTTCGATCAACCATCCCGGAATTGGACGCTTTTGAAACTTTTTCGTAGAAGAGTCACTATTATTTTTCACATCATTGTACCTTTGTACATAGTAATTTACCTTGATATTGCTGAAGAATACTAAATCTGAGTATTTTTTCGGACTTCTTTATATGCACTACTGTTTACAACTGTGCTCCATAAGGGTACATAAGTTTGTCCGCAGACTATTAGCCACAAGTGTCTTTTTTGTTTTGAATGCAAATTGTGCCGTGAATGTGTAAACATGAATAAACAGAGCAAACACACGTTTTTATAGCTTTAAGAAGCGAAAATCTTTCTAACGTGGCTATTGGTCAAAGAGTTGGATTCAGTCACATTGCTGTTCTTCGCTTACTTCCTAAATTTAGAACGGAAATACTCCAAAAAGGAACCCGCAAACTGGAAAGAGGAATAAAAGCACTACACGGCGGAAAGACGGCATTATTTTGAGATAAAGCTATATTAACAGATGTCTGTCATCTGCAAAAATTAGCCAAGAACTTGGCGATCAACATAGATTTAATATTAGTACGAGAACTTTTGGGAGAAGACTGTAAAAAAATGGGGCTTTATGAACGAAAAGATCAAAAGAGCCTACATTACCAACAATAATTGTAACTCCCCGCCTGACATTTGCAAAAGACTATAGAAAAGACTTAGGCCGACAACATCAGTCAGATGGTATCTCCTATGTAACCCGAAGAGTGAATACTTGAAGCAATGCTGTGTTGTTTCTCGCAATAAGTTTTCACTTATTTTTATGATCTGGACTTTCATTGATTCATTATATTAACATACATTTTAATTTAAACTATATTAAAAAAAAACTAAAACACTTCTGAAGTTAAAGTTATAATTTGAAAAAATCAAGATGAAGATGGTAACATTTATTTTGCCAGAAGTGTATATCGAAAATAACATCATAAAACACAAGTGCGAAAAAAGGACTGCACGTGTATCTCGCCAAGATAAGAATGAGGAAGGAGGGAATTTTGCGAGTAAATTGTGTTCCGAAAAACAACGTAAATGAAATTTATGACATGATACCAGACTTGTCAGCTAGCATTTTTAACATTTTAACTTTATACCCTATCCTAAGGGTATATTAAGTTTGACACATAGTTTGTAACATAGAGAAATATAAAGTATATATATTCGTGATCAGCATCAATAGCAAAATCGATTGAGCGATGACCGTCCGTCTGTCCGTATGTCACCGCTTTTTGGGCCTTAAATATTGAGCTAAGAGGATGAAATTTCATATCTGGGCTTCTGAGAAAAAGATAAAAGATAGATAAAAATTTTTTAAATCCGCCCACTGCCACGCCCACTTTTTTATAACTACACTAAATTATATGAAACCAAAAAAATTTCTTAATACAAAATATTTAGGCATTTAGATTTAGTTTTCATCAAAAAACCGATTTTGATGAAATCTTACATGTAACATGCTCAAACCTTCGACGTTATAGCCATATTTGAGTACAAAATGCAATTTGGCCACTTTATAGGAAGTAGGATAGGGTATCATACGATCCGTTCCAGACGGATTGTAGCTTTTTTGTATGTTTTATTACCTCAAACTAATATTACCAGGGATTTGTTCCGTGTCGAACTATTTCCGAATCTGATTCATTAAATTTTAAGCTCAGAACATTTTCTCACTACAAACCATAAAAAAGATTTCTGCGCCTAAGAAATATCGGTTAATATCCTGTTGGAAGTGAATCCTACATCAGTTGCAATTGTTTTGCCTCGTGTGAATTCTGAGCTACTTCATATTATTGATCGCAAATTATTAATTATAAATAATGATCTGGCAAATTTTTGAATTTTTGATTACTTTAAATATAAAACCTCAGTAAATTTCAATATTAGTTATGTTTTACACACAAAAACCCCATGTTTTGAGCATAATCGGGTGACTACACTTCCAGTTGCAAATGTTTTGGCTGATACTGTACATATCTTAATTATTTCTCAATGTTGCAAACTATTCAGCGTAAGCACGGCAGATACGGTGCGTGCGTTTTGGACTGATGTCCTACGTAAACACGATATTACGGGAAACGTGTGCGTGCGACGGTTTGATTTTGTCCGTAGTATCGTGTGGAAAATGTTAAAATGTCAAGTAATTTAAAAATGTTTCGTGTAGTTTCTACTTCTTTTGCAGGGTGATTATTTATTCTGGAAAACTGTAAATTGTGGTTTCCCATCGGATTAAATTTTGTCTTAACATGGAAAAGTGTCTTCTTTCTCTATATGAATAATGTGTAGGATGCAAATATGAACTACATTTTCAACATTTAATTTCACACTGAACTAAACAAATTGTTAACGCTAGCACACTTGACTAGTTACAGGTCCTTTGCGATACCAACTGGACCATAAAATTCTCCGTACCTACTTGTAGAACTAATTGGACTTTCTAATAAAGTCTAGTCGAGAATATTTCCCAGCAGCTTCTCAAAAATCGTTTGAACACACACCAAGCCATTCAAATTGAATTTCTTTTCGTCTGACCACAGTGTTCCTATATTTTTGTCATATGCGTCCTCCAAAAGTGCAAGCGCTTTTGTTTCCATTGTGCATTGGTGTCTTTCTTGAAGTTTGAGACGTTTCCAATGTTGTAATATTAATTACATGCCTTACTAGAACAGGACCATTTCTTGCTTGAATTTTTCCACCAGAGTCGGTGGAATCGGAGACTTACTTATAGTCGGGCTACACTTCGGGCTGATTCTGGGTCTTAACCAACAAGCCCCTCCAGTTAGCCCGCTCTTTAGGTAACTGACTCCAGTTGCGCACTCCAAGTCGGTTGAAATCCCGTTCTACGTGTGCGCGCCACCTAAGGCGAGGACTTCCTTTACTGCGTTGATTGATTCGAAAACTCTACGGGCCGGAGCACTGGTGACCAATCGCTCTACATGTCATAGCCATCTCAAACAACTGATGCGCATTTTTTTACTAGGTCGATGAACAGTTCGTATAGTTCGTTGTTGAATCTCCATCTTCAAAGCCCGTCAGCGCAAAAGGAACCGACAATTTTACGAAGAATTTTTCTCTTCAAACGACCGAAAACATCTTCATCCGCTTTCGTTAAAGTCCAGCGACATAAAGGAGAACTAAGATGATCAAGTTGTTAAATAGAGTCTCCTTAGTTGTTTGGGGTAGGGCCTTACTACTCAATTGCCCTCTCAGCTCAAAAAAACAGCGAGTGGCAGGAGTTATTCTTCGTTTAATTTCTGCTGAGGTGTTGTTTTCAGAATTGATAGCAGACCCAAGGTAGACAAAGTCCCCTTATAGCTGTCTTTTGTGACGTTCTGTCCAATTCGTCGATTTTGCGTGTCCCTTCTGGCAGTGATGCCAAAATTATCATGCGGATTTAAAATCGATGAAAAGACGGTGGGTATTGATTTGGACTTCTTGATTTTTTTCCAGGATCTGCCGAGGTGTGACTTCATCGATTGTGGACTTTCCTGGTCTGAAACCACATTGGTAGGGTCCAATCAGGTTGTTGACGAAGGGTTTCAGACGTTCTGTCAATAGGATCTTGTTCGCGATGTTGAGGAGACTGATATCTCTGTAATTGGCGCAATTGAGGGGGTCTCCTCTCTCTTGTGGATCGGGGAAATGGTGCTCCATTTATCAGTCGAAATCATAGAAATGTGTTGGTGTATACTCTCTACCAGGTGATTTCCAGCTGCTTTGACTAGCTAGGTTTGAAGGCCGTCAGGTCTTGCAGCCTTCTTGGACACTAGACGGGTCTTGTTGGCCATACCCTATTCCTGGAGTATAATCTTTCAATATCTTCAACCACGCGCTTCTCTTGCTTTTCCCGTTTCTTCTGCTTATAGAGCTTAGGAGCCGCTCTCGTCCTTCTTTGCAGCGCCGCTTTGTATGCCTCTTGTTTAGCTGCATTTGCTTGCCATTCTTGGCTTGGCATTCTTCGTCAAACCATGGGTTTCTTTGTGGTGGTCGAACAAAACCCAGCGGCATTTCTGATGGCATGTTGGCAGCGTTGCCATTGGTCCTCGGCATTTGATGCTGGCGACATAGGAGTCGTAGCGAGATTTCGGGTTACGCGTTCGGGAAAGGTTCTGGCGGTCTCTTGCGATTGCAGCTTTTCAACGTTATATCTTCTCACAGTATTTCTTCTTTGTTTTGACGTTAGGGATATCCGCATTCGTACCGTGGCTGCAACAAGGTAATGATCCGAGTCGATGTTGGCTGCTCGGAAGGGACGGACATCCAGAATACTGGAGGCATGCCTTACGTCGATCGCAATGTGATTAATTTGGTTGACAGTTACATATTCAGGAGACCGCCATGTCCTCTTGTAGACATTGAGTTGCCTGCTATAGTCACGTTTCGCCTCGTCGAAAAGTCAATAAGCTTAAGTAGGTTGCCAGACGAGGTGTCTTTGGTGGCGTCGTCCTTGTCCTCTGTATCCTCAGTTTCTCATCCTCCTTTTGCCCGTCTCATCTGACTTCCTGTGAGTTGTTTGGCTACACGTGGCCTGTTAAAGGTCCGAACATTCTACATGCAGGTACGAAATTTGTTGTCCTTGTTTCGTTTGCCGGGATCATCAACAGTAAGCATCCTTTTCCGAGACTATTGGTTGCTTCGCAACTATTTATTTCAGTTCCATTTTATACCCCTAAGGCAAGGGGCTGGATTCTCCGGAGTTAGTAACCCGCTTCGGCAATGTGAGCTCTGCCGTTGGCCCATTAACGGTTCATTCACCACGAACTCTTTTCGAACACCCTAGCTCAGTATTGAAGATCCCTATAGACCTGAAATTCAAATATGTTAAAGAAACTCATATAGGGATAACACGGATAGTTCAACTCAACTGGAACAGTGGGCGCCACCGTTGACTCCATCTATGGATTTAGTTCACTGCCACCTGGAGCAAGAGGAAGTGCCTTAGTGAGAAAACACTCCTGCCCTCTCTTTCGTTCGCTGCCACCAACAATATTCCAAAGGGGTTGGTTACCCAATCTTGATTTGAGGGACTAGGCACCGAGCAGCCGCAAACGTGGAGGTTTAGAGTAGAAGTTGATAGTGAGAGGCAAGCGTGAGAGTGCTTGTGCTCTCATATATTCGCATCACTACCCTTTGGCTACTCTAATCTGAGACTAATCTGTCTGCTGCTAATGTGGCATGTTTTTTCCCAAAGCTCTCTTTGGTCTTCAAAAATGACCACACAACTTTAGCACTTCTTCTAATTATTTCGGCAATTGTTTGCAGTGAGAGTGCAATAACTCAGCATTAACATCTAATCTAATTTTGTCCTTTCTGAAGTATTGAGCGCATTTGCTCGGCCCATTTCTGCTGACTCAGCGATTTCTGTTTCTATTCAAGTGACGCCGAAAACACAGTACTTTGTAGCAATGCGAAAAAGGAACTATCCTAACTGGAATTATTCTGTTTAGGCATTGTTTTTAAGTTTCAGAAAAATAAATAAGAAAAGCAGCTTCATAAGGTTTATTAGGCACTAAACGCTCTTATCGTGAGAATAACGCGCGTTGATAGTGTACCTCGTATAAATACATGCAGGGTTCAAAAGCAAGTCGAAATTTAGTTGAGATTTCGAGCTGGGTAGCTGGGCACACCGAGTCGAAAGATTGCGTCGGAATTGGATTGAAAAATAGTTGAGCTGACAGATGAGCATTACCGCCAAAACTGCAAAATAATGCAATAAACGGGAACAAACTCAAAAATATAACAAATAGCACAGCATCGGCACACCAACCAAAACGCCAAAAAAATAACTCAGAAAAGCTACATACAATCCGTCTGGAACGGATATCCTATCCTCCTTCCTTAATATCCGCATGTTACATGCAAAATGTCATAAAAATGCGTCCAAAAATTGATGTGGACACAATTGGTGTATGGGTATATTGTGGATAAGCTTAATATCTAAATATTTGGTCTGCATGAAATTTTCGATTTCAAGTAAAGTAGTGAAGTTATTTAAAAGTGGTTGCGACAGTAAGGGGATTTAAAAAATTCTGCTATTGTACTGCTTCTGCTTCTCCCATGCACATGCACACGTATGAAGTTTCATCCTCCTGGCTTCAAATTTAAGGCACAAAAAGTGGCTCAATGGATTTCGGTATTGATACTTATCACGAATACATACACTTTGTAGGGTACATATACATACACCCCGTGCCAAAAAAAAACGTCGCACCCATGCATATTTTCTAAAAAGAATTGTATTTTCCTGAAATTTTATTATTTCTATAAAATTTGAATGAGGGAGTATCCTCCTTAATATCGTCTACATATTTCTGGGCAAATTTCCCACAAATGAGGCAAAAGTGCGAAAGTAGGTAGATTCTAGCAAAAAACAGGTAGAAAATAGGAATATTTATCGTATTACTCCGCAATAAAGAAAAAATATATTACAAAAAAATTAAAATATATTAACATTGAGTTAAGATAAGTAATTTTTACAAGAAAAACAGTTTTAATTTTTCCCTAATACTTCGTAGCACCACCCTTAGCATTTATGACCGCTAGAACCCTTCGTGGCATCGAATCATAAAGTTTTTTGATTTCCTCTGCGGTTATGTCTTCAGTCCATACCTCTTTTATTACTGCTTTGAGCTCTGCAATAGTTTTAGAGGCCTTGTTGAGTACCTTGCGGCCCATAATTGACCACAAGTTTTCTATTATGTTCAAGTCAGGGCTATTTCCGGGCCAATTTAGGGATTCCAGTCCAATATCTTCTTTGCATAGGGTTGGAAGAAAACAATAATTAGACAAGGTTAGGAGTGCAGATTTAAAGTCAAAATTTGGTTTTACTTACCGAACGAGCACGATGACAGGGAGCGGAATCGTCCTGAAAGATGGTATTTGGGACGTAGTAGCATAACTCCTCTATTGTAGGAACAACACCATCAGCAATGATTTGTTTATATTTTTCTGCATTTACATAACCATCCAACAGCAAAATACGTCCAAGACCCCAATTTGTCATGCATCCCCATACCATGACATATGGTGTATGCTTTAAGGTCGGAAGTAAGCATTTATCCGAATATCGTTAATTGGCTCTCCTTTGCACTGTCTGCTTTCCATCAGGTCCGATGAGGTTGAACTTGGATTCGTCAGAAAATATGACTCTTCTCCAATCGGTCAGCGGTCCATTCCCGGTGCTCTTTAGCCCACGCCCACCTTTTTTTCTTCATCTTTGCTGATAGAAGTGGCTTCTTCGCAGGTCGACGGGCTTGAAGACCCACTTCGTTTAGCCGGCGCTGAACACTTCGCATTCTGATATCAGTAGTACATGTCTTGTTCAGCTCCTTCATTAATTCCTTGGCTGTTGCAAAGCGATTCTTAACTGACATGTGCTCCAAAATCCTATCTTGCCCATCTTGACCCATCTTTTTGGGTCTTCCGCTTCCAGGTTGCCTCTCCGTTTTGCCCGACGAGCTCAATTTTTTTAAAACCCGCCTCACAGTGCTTTCGTGACAACCCACAACTTGTGCAATTCGACTATTGCATAAATTTTCGCCGTGAAGAGCAAGAATACGACCTTTATCTGCTTCGCTTAAAACCATCGCGGAATTCTTTTTTGTGAAAACACTTTGAACAATTCTAGAACACTAGGCTAAGCAGGTCAACGAAATTGTACCTACGTACGTATGTGTTAAAAATATGAGAGAAATACATCCGGAAGTCATAAAATCATAAAATTTTTCTAGTGCGGCATTTTTTTTTTGGCACGGGGTGTATATCGATTATTTCTGTATGTTACAAACTTAATATACCCTTAGGATAGGGTATAAAAATATTTTTTCTTTTCTACTGAAGAAAACAGAGAAAAGCTACAATCCGAGTACAAGGCACACCAACCGAAAAGCAAAAAAAAACATACAGAAAAACTACAATCCGTCTGGAACGAATCGTCTGATACCATATCCTCCTCTCTATAAAGTGGGCGTGGCCAAATTGCATTTCGTACTCATGTAAAATTTTATCAAAATCGGTTTTTTGATGAACACGCCCCCAAAAAGTGGGCGTGGCCAAAACTGCTCTATGGGTGAATTGTAGGGAATCTGAATACCTAAATATTTGGACTTAACAAAATTTTTCGGTTTCATATAATTTAGTGAAGTTATAAAAAAGTAGGCGTGGCAGTGGGCGGATGTAAAAAAAATTTACACTTCTACTGTATCTTTTCGTCAGAAGCCCAGATATGAAATTTCAGCGTCCTAGTTAAAAATTTAAGGCCCAAAAATATCGGTTTTATGATGAAAACGCCCCCAAAAAGTGGACGTGGCCAAAACTTTTGTATGAGTGGGTTGTAGGGAGTCTGAATGCCTAAATATTTGGTCTTAACAAAATTTTTCGGTTTCATATAATTTAATGAAGTTATGAAAAAGTGGGCGGATTTAAAAATTTTTTACACTTGTACTGTATCTTTTTCTCAAAAAGATACAAATATGAAATTTCATCGTCCTAGCTCAAAATTTAAGGCCCAAAAAGCGGTGACATACGGACGGACGGTCATCGCTCAATCGATTTCGCTATTGATGCTGATCACGAATATATATACTTTATAGGGTCTATCTCGATTATTTCTCTATAGGCGTTTTTCTTTTTTAGTTCAGAACAGAGTTCTGAACAGAGCCGGAACATGTCGAGCGCGCTCTGAACGCTCTGATTTATTTAAGAAATACGATTGAGCAGTACCTGTCATATGACTGCAAAATTAATCGACCATTCATGCTTTTACACTGAAATAGCGTTTATACACAAATAAAGTTTTCATTTAATTATTAACTACTTATAATTAATTAAAAACAAAGCCTCGAACTCCATTTCAATTGTTTTCGATTTTGTTTTCTCATTGCTTTACCCCCTGTTAAACGTCAAATTCACTGTGCTCGGGTTTTGCTCAGGATGCTCAATCAATTCATACTGAGCTGATAGAGCGCGCTCTGAGCACGCTCTAAACGAAAAAAGAAACACGAATCGAGTGCTCTAAGCGCTCTGAACTAAAAAAGAAACACAAACATTTTTTTTGACAACTCAGGCTCTGCTCTGAACTAAAAAAGAAAAACGACTTATGTTACAAACTATGTGTCAAACTTAATATATCCTTAGGATAGGGTATAAAAACATACAGAAATGCTACAATCCGTCTTAAACGAATACCCTATCCTCCTTCCTTAGTATCCACCTTACTGAAGTGGGGTGGCTACAGACAATGTATAGGTCAATTGTAGATAATTTGAATATCTAAATATTTGGTCTTAACAAAAATGTTCCCCTTTGAATCAGTTATCAGTATCAACAGCGAAGAAGATTTAGTCATGTCCGTCCGTCCGTCTGTCCGTAAATCAAAACTTTTTGAGGCTTAAATTTTGAGCTGTGAGGAAGAAATTTCATATCTGAGCTTTCGAAAAAAAGCTTAAGTACAAGTGGAAGAATTTAAAAAAAATAGCCTGCGGGTACGCCCATTTATTCATAACTACACTATTTTACTTGAAATGGAATAAAATCATTAAGAGCAGCTATTTAGGTACTAAAATTTTCCATAATTATGTTATACATATAGCCAAGCTTTTTATTGAATTGATCCGATAACTACGAACGGATGAGGATGTTACACGCAAAATGTCATAAAAAACGCCCCCAAAAAGTTGGCGTGGCGACGTATGATGTGTAGGTGAATCGAGGACAATCTTAATACCTAAATATTTGGTCTGCATACAATTTTTCGATTTCAAGTAAAGTAGTGAAGTTATGAAAAAGTGGTTGACAGTAAGGGTATTTCAAAATTTCTACAGCTTCCCCTTCTCCAAGGCACACATATGAAGTTGCATCCGCCTAGCTTAAAATTTAAGGCACAAAGAGTGGCTCAATCGATTTCGATATTGGTACTTATCACCAACACATATTTAAACTGAATATATCCTAAGGATAGGGTATAAAAATGGTTTTTCTTCTCTACTAAAGAAAACGTACAGAAAATGCAATGGGCGCTATAATACCCTCTCCTACTTTCTTTGTTTCAGCCCTATTAAAGTGGGCATTGCATACTGCATTTTATTGTTGAATTATTACGATAAATTCCAATGTTTGATAATGTTATATGCAAAATATCATGAAAGTCGATTTTTAAACGAAAACGCCTCCATAAAGTGGGCGTGACTATAGAAAATGTATAGGTCAATTGTAGATAATTTAAATATCTAAATATGTGGTCTTAACAAAATGTTTCGCCTTTAAATCTACTATCAGTATCAACAGCGAATACGATTTGGTCATGTCCATCCGTCCGTCTGTCCGTAAGTCAAGACCACAAAAAAAATAGTACGCCACGCCCGCTTTATTAGGGCTGATGGAAATGAAGGTTGATAGGGTATCAAATGATCTGTTCCAGACGAATTGTAGTTTTCTATACGTTTTTTGTTTTTAGCAGTTATTGTTTTTTATTATCAAATTATTTCAGATTCTTTGGAATCTTTGTATAAATTATTGTGTTTAAATATTTTAATTTTCACTACTTTATTTACTAGGTTCTGGTCCTATTCGACTATTTACTCCTTACAAGAGAAAAAAAAAAAATCAGACTGATGATGAATGTGATGATATCAAAAAACGACCATCTGAGTTTCCTACGAAATATAATGATCTTTGTGGATCGAAGTTAAACCTCGCATCCAACGCTGGCGCATGGAATGCTGCTACGAGTGCAGAAAGTTCTGCTGATCTTATTATTCACAATCCTCTAGGTAAATAACTAAGCAATTAAAGAAACAAACACATTTATTAATAATGCATTTGATAGCTTACATACATATTAACGTTTAAAAAAAAAATTATTATTATTATTATTTATTAACAAATAAATTTAAAATCTACATGTTAACAATAAAAGGTCGAGCACTAGCTGCAACGGCTTACGGCTCTATGATGTTAGAAGGTCTAAACTATAGAATTTGATTCAAGTAGAAGTTTATTAATTTTTTTTATGTTTTCGAAATTAGTGTCGTTAAGAAATTCATAAATTGTTTGGTTGCTGACTGTAATAGGATTGCGGGAGAAGGAATTTGGACAGAGTTTTTGGCCAAGAGTGTGGAGGATGTCGATGGCACAATTACATTCAGTACATATCGGAGGTGGTTCTTTTCGTAGAATATGTTGATGCGTCAGTGCAGTGTGGCCTAAGCGTAGGCGTGTGAAGTTTATACACATTTGTTTACAGTTGGTGACAGAATATTTAACAGGTGATCGATCCTTATTGATGTTAGTGTAATGGTGTTTATGGTTTTGCCAGTTGAGAAGGCGGTTCTTTTTGATAAGCTGACTAGGCGTTGGAGGTCGATTCTCGTGCATGTATTAAAAAGAAGTGCGTATGCACTCCTTTGCTATAGTATCGGCAAGTTCGTTCCCCGAAATACCGATGTGACTTGGGACCCACATTAGCTTAGTTTTTGGATAGTGTTTAATAAGCAAGTCTCTTATATGTTGAGCCAATTGATTTTCATAATTCGGGTTAGCCACACCTTGTATCGTCGAGAGGCTGTCTGAGCATATGACATATTTGCCATGTAGGTGGGTTATAATTTACGCTGCTTCCAGTATAGCAAAAGCTTCGGCTGTAAAGTTGGAAGCCCAGTCTGGTAATAGTCCATGTTTTATGACTGTCCCATGCTCATAAACAATCGAAAACGATGTTATTTGCTGTGTTTTGGAGCCATCCGTAAAAATGAATTGTCAACCTTGCGATTTCATATTTCTTGCGACTCGATTAAATTCTGTTCGGAAAACGATTGGTGGTGTTTGTGCTTTATTGTATTTCATTAGTGTCATGACAAAGGAGGAGAGTTGAATTTTCTATGGTGGGAAGATAGGATAATGAGTTTTTGTTCTTTTTGATATGTGGATTTCTAGCTCCTTAGCCTTGTTTAGCGTAGTTGTTATTGCTGACGGAGTCCTCCATATTTTCTTAGAGCGTAGGGTGTTATCTATGTTTTCGTCGATAATAGAATTTGAGGAGAAAAACAGTTTTGGGAGCAGTTTAAGAGAATGCTCATAAACCATTTCTTCAAGAGTGGGAAGTCCGGCCTCAGCTAGTATGTTGAGTATAGGTGTGGTGGGAAACGCACCTATGCTTTTCCTTGCTGCTTGGTGCTAGTACGGCTTTAGAAGATTGAGTGTACTTTTCGGGCAATTACCATAGATACCTAGACCATATGTTATTTTGCTTAAAACTAGAGCTTGTGTAATATGACATAACGTATTTACATGTACGTTTAGTTTTTTACTGGCTAAATAACTAATGATGTTAGTAGTTGCAGCTAGGCTCTTTCTTAAGTTGATACAATGTTGTTTCCATTTAAACTTATCATTCAAAGTTAGGCCTAAGATTTTTAGTTCGTCAACATTTTCAATAAGCACGTTATTGATGTGTATACGAGGCTGTTTTCTGCAGATATGAAGTACTTTGCATTTTTCAAGGGAGAGCTTCGCTCCTGAGATGGTAGACCAAGACATAATGTCTTCGATAACTTTGCAGAAGATTATTTGTGCTTTATTGATGTCATTTACTTTACACATTATGTGGACATCGTCCGCATATATGCAGTGGTTTAAGTACTTATGTTTGGAAATGGTTTGACTGAGTTCATCGAAAGCGATGATGAAGAGGACTACAGAGAGTGGTGACCCTTGAGGGATCCCGTTATGTAATGGAAACGCGGGTGAGTAATGGTTATTAACACGTACACAGATTTTTCTGTTGGACAGAAAAGATTTGATGTCATTGAAAATCTTAGGTCCAATTCGCCATTTGTTAAGCTTATTAAGTATAAGATGGATGCCTATTCTATCGAAAGCCTTCTCGAAGTCGAGTGAGAGAATTGTAATATGGTTTCTAGCCGATAATGCGTTGGAGATATAAGCGTCGATGTGTAGCAAACTGTCAATTGTACCTCTGTTTGGCTTGAACGCAACTTGTTTGACGCTGACGAGTTTTTGGGAGTCAATAAACCACAGAAGGCGTTTCGCTATAATTTTTTCTAAGACCTTGGATATACAAGGTATAAGGGAGATAGGCCGGAAACCCTCTACTGTATTTTTATCCTTTTTTGGTTTAGGAACAGGGATAATCGTTGCCAATTTTCAATATTGTGGGACAACTCGTGTGTAAAAATTTTTATTATACAGCTCGATTAATCTGAGCTTAAATTCGTCTGGGAGGTTTTTTATGATTGGGTAGGATATGCGGTCTCTCCCTGGGGTTTTACCTTTTAGCCTGGAAAGACAGCAGTCGAATTCCAGCTTTGTTATGGGGTCTTCAATGTACTTCGCAGGCTTGCAGGTATTGTCAGTATTAGTTATTATTTGAAGACTACTTATTTTACTATTTACGAACGTGCTGGAGAATCTTTTATCTTCAGATTCTTTTGACCACGTATGGGCAAAGAAAGAGGCGATGTCTGAAGGAGAGGATATTATGCATTCTGGGGTTTCCAAGCAATTTATGTAGCTCATTGGAGGGTCACTAGTAAGGGAACGAATGTTATGCCAAATTTTTGCAGGAGAAGATTTAGGATTTATTTCCGAGGTAAAATCGTTCAGACATTTGGCTTTACTTGTTTTCATTGCCCTGTGAAAAATGCTGTTGCTTTTTCTGTAAGCTATAAGGTTAGCTTGAGTGGGATTTTTTTTAAATACTCGCCAAGTTTTAGTTTTTGAGTCTCTTAAATGCTTTAGATTAGCATTCCACCATGGAACATTACGCTTAGTTATAACAGGAGCAGAAGAAGGGATACTCATGTTAGCTTCTTTGTTAATATTTGAAGAGCGAGTTCTCATTGAAAGGTTATTAGAAGCACACGATTGGAATTTTTCCCAATTAGCGTGGTCAATTTTATACTTAGGTATAGGAGGCGTTTTGGGGATAGTTGTCCCCTTCTTGATGGAGGTGATAATGGGAAAATGGTCGCTATTGTGCAGGTCTTCTAATATATACCAAGATGTTTGGGTATATATGTCACTAGAACAGCATGATAGATCAACATGTGTAAATGTGTTGTGAGTAGAAAAATGAGTAGGGGAACCATTGTTTAATACGAAAAGATTACATTTTAATATAAAGTCCTCCCATATCGCGCCGTTGCGATTACAAGTAGTAGAGCCCTACAGCGTACTCCAGGCGTTTATATCACCAACGATTAAGACAGGTGTTGGAATTTGCGTGAGAATGTTTTCTAAATCGGATGTGGTGTAGGACTGGTTAGGAGCGATGTAAATGCAAACAATCGAGAGCTTAAGCCAAGCGTTTATTTGAATAGCCAAAGTCATAATGTTGGAGCGTACATTAAGTTTATTGTGGGGAATGTTTTTTTTAATAAGGATTCCAATGCCTTGTTTGGATGTTGTGATTTGGGGGTCGTTGTGAAAGTATCCTACATAGGATTTGGGCGTAATTGACTTTGCTCCGCTTCCATAGTGAGTTTCTTGGACTGCGATTACATCTGGTAAATATTTTTTTATTAGTATAGTTAGCTCATCGTAGTTGTTTACATACCCTTTAATATTCCATTGAAGGATTTGAAACAGATTTCTTGAAGTGTGTGATTTATTCTCAATATATGCTGAGTTATATTGAGATAAAACATTAGTTTGGGTTGCGAAATATGTTTTGTTTTGGACATGGGAACATGTTGGTCTAAGTTGTCTGTGTTTGGTTCTTGATTGTTGTGGCTTCAATGTAATCTTGGGTGATTGGGAGGGCCCTGTTGATCAGACTCCGAGCTGTTCCGGTTTGAAGAACCGAAAAAGTTCGGAGACTGAGCAACAGGGCCATTTGAATTTTCATTTGTGGTTTTATTGCATTTCATCATTATTATGAGATGAATTTAAATAATATTGGTTTTTCTTGATGAGTGAAAGTGTGTATTTTGATATAGGGGAGTTCGTAATATCTTGGTTATTGTTTGTGGCAGAGGGTGGTGGATTATCACGTTGGGAGAGATAATTATGATTAGAGTCGTTTGTGCTGTTAGCTTGTAAGTTTATTGGATTAGGATTGTGGTTGGCTGAGACCTTAGAGTTTGCTGAGGTACTTGGGAGGTCGCAATAATTATCGCTTTTGGAAGTAGTAAGAGATTTCGTCTTATTTATAGGTTCATTTGGAACTGTTGTAGCTATATGTTCGTTTTGGATTAGGAGTGGGTAAGAAGAAGACGGGTTGCAGTTATTAGTGTTTTTGGAAATAAGGGGGGTATTTGATTTATTTGTTGGGGCTAGAGTTTCATTTATACGGTTTAGGGGAAGGGAATCAGAAGGAGAGTCAGATAATGTTTGTTGTGTTGTAATTTTGACTATGTTTGCGTAATTTGTGGTGTTAATAGGAAAAGGATTTCGTTCTTTGTAAATTTTTCGTGCTTCTGCCATGCTGCATTTATTTGTAGTTTTGATCTTGAGGATTTCTTTAGCCTGTAAGAAGCGGGGGCATGTTTTGGAAGAGGAAGGATGTTCTTCGAGTGCATTGTTCGGATGAGTGAGGAGGGAGATTGCAAGATTCACATGATGGTGAATTTTGGCAGCGTTTTGTCGTGTGGCCTAAGCGCTGGCAGTTCCGACAACGCATTGGGTTGGGGAAGTATTCCGACATTTTCACATTATACCACCCAATGTTAAGTGAACTTGGGGGGTGATATAGATCAAACATAAATAGCATGAGGCCAGTGGTTCTTAGGTTATCTTTTTCATTTTTTTTTGAATTTATATACATCGATTACGCCTTGTGATCTCATGTCCCTAATGATTTCGTCCTCGGGGATATTTATTAAATAAGGTGCATTGGCCATGCCTTTACAGAAATTAAGGTGGGGATGTAGTTTAACAGATATTGGGCAAAGATTTGAAAGAGTTTTTTTTTACAAAAACAGTTCAGCCACTTTTGAGGATTTAACCAGAATTAGTAGATTACCATCGCGTAGTTGTGAGATGTGTTCGTATGAAGAACTGATATTGTCTATTGCTTTTTGAACTAGGAAAATATTAAGCGAAGATAGGGGTTTGTTTTGGTCTGTAGAAGAGATTAATATAAACTTTGGGTTATTGGTGGAATTAGAAGTGGGGAAAATAACTTGTTCACTAGTAATCGGAGATGGGCTTTTTTTTCTTTTCTTTTTTTTAATATCGGGTGGGTCAAGGTCTAAAACTTTGAACATGTTACCCGAAGGAGCACGTGGCCCGGTGGCCATGATAGGTTATGTAGTTTTGTCACTTTCACTCACACTCACGTTTCGAGGTACGAAGGGAGCAAACGAGAAGCAAAAGATAAAGTGATTGATAAGACGAGGAAGATTGAAAGAAGTCACAAGCGAGAGCACAAACTGTTGAGAGGTCTTTACGGTTTGAAGATCAGCCGATGACTCGAAAAAAAAATTATTAAATATTTAGTGCTTCGCTCTTGCTAATAAATAGTTCTGGTTTTCATATATGTATGTATACCTACCTCTTATCTATAATTTAGTGAACTAACATATGTCGTCTAAATATTTTGTATATAGCACCTTACTAAGAAAAAAACATTCATTATCATTTAGTAAGTAATTAAGCCAGTTACCTAAAATCTCCTCAAGGAATAGTTTAAACTGCTTGATATTTCTTTTCATAATATTTTGTGCTATTCATAGTGATTGAAATCGAACAATCGAAAAACTGAATTACTTTGTTCAGGAACTCCGAGACCTATTGCTCTCGGTTATCTGTCCGTCCGTCCGACCCCAGTAACTTTTAAACTAGAAATGATATGGACAGATTAAACTATACTTCAGTATAATTCGGTTAATCTCTAAAATATCGTTTTCTACAACCGAAAGTTTACAAGTTGTTTTCGCTCAACCATAGTTTCTCTTGCAGCCAAAACTCGTACTCTTCCTTAAGTATTTATTTATTTTTTTATATATAATAACAGGTACTTAAAAGTAACCTGGTAAGACATAGAGAGCCAAACTGCGAGTACTATTAGCTCTGAAGTTAATTAACTATATCAAATTTTACATTTAAGATTAGATAAGAATTTGTCTACTACTTCAATATTTATAGGATTGGGAGTTCTAAGAATTTCATATTTATTTGTATTATATCATATTTTATAATTGTTTTAGATTTAGTGTTACATTGCAGGTGTTGCATAACGAAGGGGGTTGATTGGTGAGGAGATGTTCGTGGGTGGCTACAGTATGCCCAAGCCTAAGGCAGACAAAGTTTGTTATTTTGGATTTCGGAAGGTTAGGGTATCTAGGATGGGATTTATCGCAATTGATTTCCTTGTAATGATGATGGTATTGGCTCCAATCGTTTAGCTGTTTTTTTCTTAGGGAGTTTTTTATGGTGTTAGTCAAGTCCTGTTTTGTGAAGATGTTAAAGAAGTAAACAGGTGCATCCTTTGTTGAGCTAGTAGCTCGATTTGCTTCTTCGTTGCCGCGTGTTCCAGAATGCCCGGCAACCCACGCTTATTACCTCGCCATTGTTGTTTGGGTTGGCAGTGGATTTCAACACAGATATACTGTCGGAGCAGATTATGGTTTTTTCACGAAGTTTTGATGCTGTTGTAATTGCTTGAAGGATACCAAATGGTATCAGGTTTTGTAAGCCAAGGGGGCGATTATGTTTTGAAATAATACCTTCGTTTTGTAGGAATTTGAAGTTGGTTAGCTTTAACTAAAATTAGTTTCAGAACTGACGGGATTCTTTTTTCCGAAAAAACCTTGTTGGAAAAGCGTTAAGGCATTTTCTTACTGCTTGATGGTATGGTGGTTTAATAATATTGAGAGTTGATTTTGGGCACCTGCCGTAAATATAAATTCCAAAGTCGATTTTCTTTAACATTAACATTTTTGTTATATGCGGTAGTGTATTGATATGGACATTACTTTTGTTACTGCTCAAATATTTAACAATGTTGTACTAAACAGTGTTCTTTCCAGTAATACTTATTACTAAAGATTAATCCTAAGATTCTTAAGTTATTAACATTTGTAATAGGAACATTATTTACGGAAAAATTTAGATTCGAACATTTAAGTTTTCGGCAAATGTGAAGTAGTTTACATTTAGTCAATGATAATTTAGCCCCGGAATCGGAAGATCAAGCTAAAATATCGTTAACAGCATTAAAAAAAAGTATTTGCATTAAGTTAAGTCGGACATTTTACTTAAGATATAGACATCGTCAGCATAGAGGCAGTGGTCTAAAAGATTATGACTATTATGTATATTAGCTATATGTCATCGAACGCTATTGCGAAAAGTATTACCGAGAGGGGTGATCCCTGCGGTATGCCATTATCTAGTGGATATATCTTGGAAAAAAATTGTTTATTCTTGAGCAGAATTTTCTATTTGATAGAAATGATTCGACATATTTGAAGATTTTCGATAAGCATGAGATTAGAGATATAGGACGATAGCTTTCTATAAGAGCTATGTCCTTATTTGGTTTGGGAATAAGAACCAAGATACTGGTTTTCCAGTTTTGAGGTATACATAATTGAGGTGTCAAAAATGTTAATATAGAGTTGAATTAATCTTAATTTATCTGCTAAAGGGAGATTTTTAATCATGGGGTAGGAAATTCTATCTCTTCCTGGTAGGAAATTCTACCCTTGATCTTACACAGAGCTGATTCGAATTCAAAAAGCGTAATTTGTTTTTCAATTGAATTGACGAATTGATTGCTAAATTGTTGTCCTGGATTGTATTTGGTAATTTAATTTTATTTTTTTTATCTGAAGTTTGAGTCGAAGTTTGTGTCATTTGAGTATGTATACCATATTTGTGCAAAGTGATCCGCCATTAGTGCTGAGCCTGTGATTATTTCATCTTGTGATTGAATGCTTACGATTTTAGATGGTGAAGAATTACCTGTTAAACGGCGATTATTTTGCAATATTTTTTTCGGAGTGGAATAAGGGTTCATTTGTCCGGTGAACTCGCCGAGACTCTTAGCTTTACTATCTTTTAAAGCCTTTCTTAATTTAGCGTTGGATTTTTTATAAAGAATTAATTTTTTTTGTGGGTCCATGAATTCTTTCAGAGATGACATTTTTACTTTTCGAACTTCTGTGAGCTCAGAATTCCACCAAGGGACGACTCTCTTAATTTTTGGACTGTGTGTATGATTGGTTTGGGGGATAGAGGCGTTGGCAGCTGATCGAATGGCTTTTTGGAGTATAGCTGCTTCTTTGTTGTTGTTGAGACTCGGTTGTTTTTTTGACAAGTAGTTCTGAATTTTGATTTGATATATCGACCAATCTGCTAAGTCGGTTTAGAATTTTAGGTTTGGGGGGTATTTTTCCGAAGAATTGCCAGAATTGCCAGCTGTAGTTTTCCACGACATTGCCGGGAATAGCTCTGGAGAACAACATGTTATATCTATATGAGTGAATGTGTTATGTGTTGATAGGTGGGTAGGTGAGCCATCGTTAGAATTATAACATTAGAATTCGGGAGGAAGTCTTCAATTATCCGACCTCTTTTATTAGTGGTAGGAGAACCCCAAAGGGTACTCCACGCATTAACGTCACCACCAATTATAATTGGAAGTCAACTTGGGAAATTATATTGTTAAGATCATTTGTTTGAATAATTTGTTGGGGGGGGGGGGGGAATGTAAATATTCATGTAGGTAAGTTTGGTTTGAAGCTGGAGTTCGAGGCAGATGATTTGTAAATTTGACTTAATTGATCGAATTTTATGCGGAATGTTTTTCTTTATGAGTAAACCTATTCCTTGCTTGCAAGTCGTATTACTCTCTATATTTGTAAAATAGGCTTTGCATTTTCTTGGTACTATTGGTGATGAGCCCAAGGGTACGTCTGTTTCTTGAAGTGATACAAGATGTTACTGTCAAAATTGCTAGCAAATGTTTATTCATTAAGAGCAATTCCTTAAGTAATAAAATATTATCTGTTTTAAGAAAGTGTGTGAGTGAAGTGAAACTCATGACTCCGTCGCTAAAGAAGTAGGCCGGAAATCGGTTCACCGATCTTTCCAAAGATCCGCCGCCCGAACTTCAGCCAAAAACCACAAGTCCCTTCCCTTCTTATTTGATGAATATCCCGTTTTACCCAAAAGTGCTATGCTTATAGCCCCAAAACTCGAAAGAAGCCCATGACTGGTCTGAGTATTTTCTTTCGATGGAATAGATAACCTTGACCTGATGCTATCTGGGAAATTTCACAAGCTGGGACTGGTTGTAAGGTTTTGAAGTGACGTCAAAGTTGGCTGACGATGGTGTTGTTGCGTCGTGGAAACAAAAACTAGCCAGATCCACGAATGGTTTCTCCGTACACCATTTCCGCTGCAGTCGCTTTTATGTCCTCTTTGAAAGATGTTCTGAGTCCTAATAAAACGATTGGTTATTCATTGACCCATGATGGGGACTTGTGACATTCTATAGCTGCTTTTAATTGGCGATGAAGCCTCTCAACCATGCCATTGGCTGCAGAGTGGTACGAAGTGGTCGTCAAGTGGTTGATCGCAAATAATTTAGCTAGTGCCTGAAACATTGGGGATAAATTGTCTTCCATGATCAAATGTTACCTTTAAAGGCACCGAAGCACCGAAGCGATGTAGTTGCCGAAAAGAGGTCTGGATAGGGTGTCCGCTGTAGAGTCTTCGAGAAGGCTGGCTTCCGGGCATTTTGAAAACCGATCTACAAAAGTGAGACAAAACCTTGAGCCTCGAGAATGCGGTAGTGATCCCACGATATATTCAAACTTCGAACCTGGAGATGCAAATTCACTTATAGGAGATGACGTATGGCGAGTGATCTTGGATTTCTGGCATGGTACAAATGCTCCTGCCCATGTTTTGCAATCTCTTTGTAATGATGGCCAGATGTATTTTCAAGCGACGACCTTTACTGTAGCCTTTGCACCGGGTTGACTCAGATTGTGCAGTGAATTGAAAACTTAGCGTCGAAACTGGTGTGGGATAAAAGGTCTGCTGGTATTTTGAGGCAGATCACAATAGTAGTAGTAGTAGTGCAAATTCCATATTGCAAATAAGAATGGAATAATCTGTAATATATAGAAGTCAGTAACTTGGTAGAACATACTCACCTCAAATAAAAGAAGAATCCTAATATGCGGCGAAAATATTTTTGTAACTTCTCGATGTGGTTAAAAAAGGACATCTTAGAGTCAATAATTAATCCCAAGTACTTCTTCAATCATCAGCAAATACTTATAATGCTCCTTTAAAATTTAGACCAAATAGAGAATTAATTTATTACAAAAAGAAACATACTTTATTCCACTTCTAACTTTTTCTACCTTCGCCTTTTGTGATCTATTATTTAGAAACGATGTGGACCCCTCGAACATATAACCTCGAAAACCTGCTTTACTAAGCTTCTCTAATAAAATGTTATGGTTAACCATATGGAAGGCTTTAGTTATATCCACAAATAAAGCTGATGTATTTTTTTTCCCGTCCAAATTTAAGTAAATTTGCGAACAAACACCTATAAGAGTTCAGTAGATTTGCCTTTCTGAAATCCAAATTGAACAGAATTAAAAAAAAAATATTTTTGTTTAAAAACTTTATAACCATATTTTTAATAACTTATTCAAATATTTGGTGGGAAAAATCTACTTAAGCGAATGTGTAGACATTCACCTATTATACTAATCCTCCATACAATATACATATGTACATATGTACATATATATGGTCATGCTTACTTTTTGGGGGTGTTTTCTTAATAAAACCGTTCATTTGCATATCTCCTCCCACACGTGTATTGTGCTTTGCCTCCCCTTGTACTTGAGCGCGTTGAATATTCTGTGGGACAAATCCACTTTCGCACTCGTACAGTAGCAAGAGTACTTAAAGATTTTAACATAAACAAATCCGCTGGTTCAGATGGTATCTCACCCATTATTCTGAAGAGGTGTTCTTCCACGCTGGCAAAACCACTGCGTAAGCTTTTTCATCTATCCTACTCTTCTGGACTCTTCCCGAGTAGATGGAAAACAGCATTTGTCCAGCCCGTCCCTAAAAAAGGGGAATCTTCTTCTCCCTCCAACTATCGACCCATTGCACTTACGTCCCTTCTTTCCAAGGTCATGGAAACGGTGATAAATCGTCAGCTTATGAAATATCTTGAATCACGAAAGCTCCTCAATGACCGTCAGTATGGCTTTCGTAGCAAAAGGTCCACTGGTGATTTGATGGTATATCTTACCGAAAAGTGGAACCACTCTCTGCATCATTCTGCAGATGTAAGTGGTAAGTGTAAGATTGTTGCGCTTGATATTTCAAAGACATTTGACAGAGTTTGGCATCAAGCTCTTTTGTCGAAAATGCGTGCATTTGGCATCGATGAATCTCTTCTTCAATGGATTAGAAACTACCTTTCGGAACGTTCAATTCAAGTAGTTTTGGACGGTTTCAAGTCTGCTATCCACCATATAAATGCTGGTGTTCCCCAAGGCTCTGTTTTGTCTCCGACTCTCTTTCTTATATTCATAAATGATCTCTTGTCTGCTATTTCTAATCCAATACATTCCTTCGCTGACGACAGTATCCTCAGCTTCTCATATTCCTAGACTCACGTCCCTGCTCTTCGGCCGGAGATCTGGAACGGCAGCGTATGTTAAGCTCATTAAATTCCGATCTTGACAGTATAATTAAATGGGGTATAAACAACAGAGTGGAATTTAATGCTTCGAAAACTGTCAGCTGTCGCTCAAGCGTAACCCAAACCCTTTGCCATTATCAATGAATGGCACCTGCATCGTTGAAACCGAAAAACTTTCCATTCTCGGTATGTGTGTTAACGACCAGCTTCGTTGGAATGACCACATATTCGAATCCGCCAAGAATGCTGCGAAATGTCTAGGATTTCTCAAATGGTGCAAGAAGTTTACCCTCTCTGATCTGGCTACAATATATAAGGCATACATCCGCCTCAAGCTCGAGTACAATGCCCATGTGTGGTCTGGTGCTCCTAAGACCTCTTTGCACCTGCTGGATAGAATTCAAAATCGAGCGTTAAAACTAATAGGGAGCAGAAGTATAGCGGAGTCTATTGACTCGCTCCAACATCGCAGAAATGTCTCTAGCCTTTCCTTATTCTACCGCTTTTTTCATAAACAGTGCTCCAGCGAAATAGCCAGTTGCATTCCGCCACTTCAATAATTTTCTCGCAAAATCCGTCACGCTTTGAATGCTCATCAGTATACCCTCAAGCCTATTTTCGGACGTACCGTCAAGTATAGAGATTCTTTCATAAACCGTACAACACGAATGTGGAATGCTCTACCAAGCTCTATTTTTCCCTCATATTATAATCCACAAACCGAAGTCCGAAGCCCGAAGTTAAAGCACCTAAAGCATCGCAGCGGTACAACTTTTTTCCCGTATCCTGCATACCGTCCATCCGATTTTTATTACTTGCACCTATACCTATAGGTCAAGTATTGGTTTCGTGAAAAATTTCGAACTCGAGATTTTAATCAAACTTGACATTACTATGATGGAGAAGTCCAAAAAAAGTGGGTCCGCCAATTCTGTCTGTCTGTCTGTCCGTCTGTCCGTCTGTCCGTCTGTCCGTCTGTCCGTCTGTCCGTCTGTCCGTCTGTCCGTCTGTCCGTCTGTCCGTCTGTCCGTCTGTCTGTCTGTCCGTCTGTCCGTCGGTCTGTCTGTCTGTCTGTCTGTCTGTCTGTCTGTCTGTCTGTCTGTATATTCGACTGCACCCTAAACGGCTAGGCGAATTTGCTTGAAACTTTGCAATTTTGGAATTATCATTCTAACCCTAAAATTAAGGGTAGTTTACTTAAGAGCGATTTCACTAAAAATGGATTTTCTCGAAAACGGCTCTAACGATTTTTATAAAATTTCATATGTGAGTTAGTTTGAGCATATGCTATGCCACGTTTTGCGCGAAAAATGCGTACAACGGTAATTTTAGAAATTGGCTGTTTCTCGGCTATTTCTTCAGTGATTGGGCTCAAAATTAATATCTGAGTTGGTATGATAAATGCAAAGATATGACGTACCAACATTTTAGAATTGCCACGCCCGCTTTTAAAAAATTTTAATTTTTCAAAATTTTTACTAGAAATCGAAAAAAATTGTTAAAACAAAATTAATAGCCCTAGAAACTCTCTATAATTCACCTGAACACTATATTTGGCCACGCCCACTTTTGGGGGCGTTTTTACAAAAAAACGATTTTGTGAAATCTCGAAGATACATAGCATAAGGTCAATGTTATCAATTCCATCGAAAATGCAGAATGCCACGCCCACTTTATTAGGCTTCATTTGTAAGAAAAATAAGACATGAATTTTAGTCCTTATAAGATTGTAAGCTTATGGCATTAAGGTGCAAGTACGTACGACCCAGTCGTGCACTTTATTTTTCCAACCTCTAGAACTTTTTTTGCAGCGTTTCCTCATGGATTTGATGGCTGAGACCTGCATACTTCGCACTTTTTTGAACTGCTCGACCAGGGCAGATCTCTTCCTTTGTCATCTAGGTCTTTGCACTCAACGAGCACCTCGTGCGTTAGGGACCGCACTTCCACCATTTCCCCGAGAACTTGACCTACTTTGCTTTGGTGGTCAGAGGTTTTTCCATCTGCCGCTTTCTTGAGCTCAAGGAGTAACTCTCCCTTGGCCGTCTGTCTTATGCGGATTACATCAGACCCCAGGCCATTTAACTCAGGGTTAGGCTTCACTTTTCGGAGTATATCGCAGTAGGATATTTCTCCAATTTTCTTAATCACCAGTGCGTCCAGCTTAACATGAATCTTGCCTCGACCTTTCTCTACCACTCTTTTCCACTCGACTCTGTTGTGGTTTTTACACCTGCATCTTTGACTTGCGGTTTTGCCGTCTTTCGTGATTTTTTCTGGGGGACTTTTTCTTTCTTCTCCCTTTGGTATTTCTGGACGCTTTGTTTCACCACCATTGCTGCTTTTTTTGTGACGATTTCAGCGTATGACAATGTCTAGGGTTCTTCATTACTTGGAGATCTAGTCCTTTTCTGCTTAGGCTCTGGCAGTTGTTTCACAGGAGAAGAAGAAGGGGCCGATGCGCTCATTTCTGATGACTGTATGGTTTGGGTACAGTTGTACAGTTGTAGTGTACAGGGATAGCACTAGCCAGTTTTCTAATTTCGTGATGGACATTGGTTTTCCCTTTGATGAACTCCATCATTTATGTTCTTTCCCAGGGATTTCATGGCTTCACGTTTTTCTCTTTCCTCGCTAGTTTCTCTTCACCTTACTTCCGTGTTGATTTCGGTGTTTCTGTAAGGTTTAAGTCCGGCTCCCTCCGTTATTTCTAACGGCGGCAATGGCATTAGTACAGAGCTTCTCCTGAATGGATCTTCCTCTGTACTTTTGACTCCTGAATTTTGTACTTACATTTTTGTTTTATTTATATTTATTTTTGTTTGATTCATAATTTGGATCCCACGAGTATGGGGGAAAGGAAGTCCACCACATCAGAGACCTCTGTAATGTGGTAAGGCTACCTTACAACCGGAGGGCACCGTTAGCGATGCTGTATGGATTTTTTGTCCCCAGCACCATTCAGGCCTCGCATAACGCCTTACCTTGGGTGACAGGACGCTTAGTTACGGGCGGCATGTACTCGCCCTGTCACAAAAATTTCACTGAATTTGTGTTTTTTGTTTTGTTCCACGAGCGGTGGGTGATGGACGTGCGCCTCGGGTAGTTGGGCGATGGGTTTTGAAGTGCTGTAGAGGCTGCAGTTTCAACAGTTCGTTGAACTGGCTTGCAATGCCGGTTGCCCAGATATAGGATTTCCGCTCCTGCTGACTCCATTCCAGAATGATGTGAGAGACTAGATTAGATTAGATTAACAAATGAGGTGGGGTCCAGTCACCATATCTCTACGGCCACAGATGGGCCTATTGTGATTGCCTCCAATTAGCTCACTCATGATACCCGAGATAGTAATGAATCCTAGAATATCTTTCAGTGAGCTAGCAGATATGTCCTCTGCTTCTAGGTAGAATTTCCCTAGGTGACGATGACGTGTTCTGACACGTTACAGTGACACAAAATGTATTCTGCTGATTTTGACTTGACAGTGTCCAGCAAGGAATCCTGTGATTATACGAATCTGACTTCTAGTTAGACCTAGAAGTTATTTCGTTCTTGTAAGGGAAATGTTTGGCATGAACATTTTGGCTTGTCTGTTACCTTCAGTTTTCGTCCAGTAATGGTTAGCTTTATTTTTCAGCCAATTTTTATACCCTATCCTAAGGGTATATTAAGTTTGACACATAGTTTGTAACATAGAGAAATAATCGAGATAGACCCTATAAAGTATATATATTCGTGATCAGCATCAATAGCGAAATCGATTGAGCGATGACCGTCCGTCCGTCCGTCCGTCCGTCCGTTCGTCCGTATGTCACCGCTTTTTGGGTCTTAAATTTTGAGCTAGGACGATGAAATTTCATATCTGGACTTCTGAGAAAAAGATACAGTAGAAGTGTAAAAATTTTTTAAATCCGCCCACTGCCACGCCCACTTTTTCATAACTTCACTAAATTATATGAAACCGAAAAATTTTGTTAAGACCAAATATTTAGGCAATCAGATTCCCTACAATCCACCCATACAAAAGTTTTGGCCACGCCCACTTTTTGGGGGCGTTTTCATCACAAAACCGATTTTTAGGCCTTAAATTTAAATTAACTAGGACGCTGAAATTTCATATCCGGGCTTCTGACGAAAAGATACAGTAGAAATGTAAATTTTTTTTACATCCGCCCACTGCCACGCCTACTTTTTTATAACTTCACTAAATTATATGAAACCGAAAAATTTTGTTAAGACCAAATATTTGGGTATTTAGATTCCCTACAATTCACCCATAGAACAGTTTTGGCCACGCCCACTTTTTGGGGGCGTTATCATCAAAAAACCTATTTTGATAAAATTTTACATGTAACATCCTCAAACGTTCGACATTATAGCTATATTTGAGTACAAAATGTAATTTGGCCACGCCCACTTTATAGAGAGGAGGATAGGGTATCATACGATCCGTTCCAGACGGATTGTAGCTTTTCTGTATGTTTAATGCAGTGTTTCGCGTGTTTATGGGTAGTCTATAGAATGGTCTTGGCATCATGAAGGTTGATGCCGATTCTCTTCTGGCTAGTATATCTGCCATTTCATTGCCTGTATGTCCACTGTGTCCTGGCACCCAAATGAGATGAACTCTGTTTGTGCTGGCTAATGACATAAGTAGTTGAAGGCAGTCCCATACTAGTTTTGATTTGATTTCATATGCCTTAATGGCTAGAAGCGCAGCTTTGCTGTCAGAGAGAATAAAAATGTTCTTATTTGTTATATGTAGATCTGTTGATATTTTCTCTGAGACATAGTTCTATAGCAAAGATTTCCGCTTGAAATACGGAGTTACATTTGTCCATGCTTGTGTAGATGAATATTTTTGTATTGACACCGTATACTCCAGCCCCAACTCCTTCATCTGTTTTTGATTCATCTGTGTACCATACAAGGGAATCGCTAGTAAATGTGGGTTTATTCTGTTCCCAGTTATGGCGGTCTGGGAATGTGACCCTGAAGTTTTGGCTGAAGTTAAATTTTGGTAGACAGTTATCCGTTAGGGTGATTCCAAGTAGTTCATCTTTGTTTAATTCTACGGCAATGTCTGGATGGACTAGCTTGGATCTGTTGTCATTTTCAGATATGAGCATAAAGGCGTTAGTCATAGCTTCTCTATGTTTTTGAAGATGTAATGGTGGGAGATTAAGGATAACTTCCAGCGCTGCAGTAGAGGTTGTTCTCATAGCGCTCGTAGTGCATACACAAGCTAGTCTTTGAAGTTTATTGAGCCTGTCTTGTGTAGACCTCTGCTTCGTTTTTTGTCACCATACCGGTGCTGCATAAGTGACGATTGGTCTAGTTATGGCTGTGTAAAGCCACAACATAATTTTGGGGTTTATACCCCAGCTCTTACCTACTAGACTTCTGCTGGTCCATAAGGAGAACCTGGCTTTGTCTATGGTTTTCGTGAGGTGAAAGTTCCATGTGAGTTTTTCATCTAGACTTAGGCTCAGGTATTTGACTTCTTTTGAAAACTCAATTGCTTCACCAAACAGAGAGGGTTTTTGTAATTTGCATTTATTTTTTCTTTTTGTGAAAGCAACTATCGTGCTTTTTTGGGATTGACGTTTAGGCCAACTTTTTTACACCAATCAGCAACTAGGTTGAGTGCCCTCTGGAGGAGTTCCGAGATTGTTTCTTCGAATATGCACTCTGATTAAGATCGCAATGTCATCTGCGTATCCTTGGGCATAGAAACCGTCATTGCTGAGTATGTTTAGCAGTTCATTTACTACGATGGACCATAATAGGGGGGAGAGAACACCACCCTGGGGACAACCTTTCACAGCCTTGACTCTAATTCTATCATTACCTAGCGTAGCATTGATGATTCTGTCGCTTAGCATGTGCTTTATCCATTTACATGTGGTATTACCTACTCCTGTGTTTTGGATGCATCTGTATATTTGGGCATGTTCAGTGTTGTCGAAAGCTCCTTCGATGTCAAGGAAGCAGCCCACCGCAATTTCTTTGTCTCTGAGAGATTTCTCAATCTTCGTGGTGAGTTCCTGAAGAGCATGCGTAGTTGATTTTCCTGGTTGATAGGCATATTGGTTTTTGTGAAGTGGATTTCTATGTAGCGGAACATCCTTGATATGTCTATCAAGTATTTTTTCCATTGTTTTTTTTTGGAAAAAAGAGGTAAGGCTGATAGGTCGGTATGATTTTAGTAGATCAGTTGGTCTACGACCTGCTTTAGGTATAAATTTAACAGTTACCTCTTTCCAACTTTTTGGTATGTGACCCCAGGCAAGGCTTGTTCTAAAAATGTTGATAAGAACCGGGGTTAATTGCGTTATACCTTTTTGGAGGAGTGCTGGGAAGATTCCATCTTCACCAGGGGCTTTATATGGGTCAAATGAATTGATGACCCATTTTATGTTCCCTTCCTGAAAAATTTCTCTAGATCTCTTCCAGTTCTCTCTGGTTGGTCTATTGATTCTTCTCTGGAGAGGATTATCAGGAGAGATAGGTGTTATGGTGCAGTTTGGGAAGTGGGTTTCGGCTAGGAGCTGTAGCGTCTGTAGGCCGTTTTCCATGTAGGTCCCATTAGGTTTTTTCATTAGTCCGATTTGATTAGTGTGCCGCACATGAGAGGCACTTTATCTGGTTCTTGTATATATACGCCTCCTGGATAAAGGCTACATCTAGGTGATCCTTATTAAATTTATGATTTAATACCGCAGAGACGGCTTTTGCATGCTGTAGATTAATTTGGATGCACCTTAATCCATAGTAAAAAAAAATTACTGTAGGGATATGTTGGCAGGATTGCCAACAATTTTTAGCTTCTGCAGTGGTCTGGCTAGCTTCTGAGGTCTTAGACGTTGAGATCAAGTCTTCTGACATCTTTGACCCTTGAGGCTCTCCCTTAGCCATTGCCGCTGAGTTGCTCCAGATGTGATTAGTTCAGCTGTCTGGTGGTTCTTTGGGCCTTGTTAGCTCCAAGCGTATTTCCCTATCTCCCTTCGACCAGTCTTTGCTGAGCACTGAACTTTGGTTGAGTAGGTGCTCTGTCCTCAGTTTTGGCCTCAGATTCTTTATTCTGGACTGATCTCGATGATCCTTTTAATCTAATCAGGACTTGCGAGAAGTTGAGGAAAAGTTTACAACTCTGGCTTTGGATGTAATCCTTGGAAACCTCATCCACAGCAAATGTGATGGTTTCCCCTCCGCTCTTCTCCTTAGTAGACACGCCAGTGTTTTATCTGGTGATACGGGCTGGGACAACGTCCTTGGTGAGATTGTCTGCTTCTGGGACGAAGACAACGCAGGTGAATAACTTGGGAACGTCTTGTCCCTGAGTTATACGCAGGTTTGCGTTTTTCCAAGGTTTGATTCTTCCTACCGCAGACATGAGCCTATTTTTGGTTGCTGTGTCATGGCAGGTGATCGATAACCATCCATCTCTAGCTGAGGTGGCTACAAATCTTAAGATAGGACAGTTTTTGTCGGCTTTGTCAATTTCTTCCAGTAGGCTCTTCCTCACTAGCTTGATCTCCTGGTCCGTTAGAATCTGCTCCGGGTGCATGGAGTGCATGATAGCAACCTTACATTGGGCCATAGTATCCCTATAGGATAGCCCTAATGTGCCAAGTCGCTCCTGTGCAGTCTCTACCCCGCCGGACCTTTTAGGTATGCTTCCTTTTATTTTGTCTGCACTTGGGCTTTTGGTCGCATCTGAGTGGGACTTGCGAGCATGCTTTTGGAATTTAACTACTCCTTTAGGCGTGCTGTCCGTCCGTCCGTCCGTCCGTATGTCACCGCTTTTTGGGCCTTAAATTTTGAGCTAGGACGATGAAATTTCATATCTGGGTTTCTGAGAAAAAGATACAGTAGAAGTGTAAAAATTTTTTAAATCCGCCCACTGCCACGCCCACTTTTTCATAACTTCACTAAATTATATGAAACCGAAAAATTTTGTTAAGACCAAATATTTAGGCATTCAGATTCCCTACAATCCACCCATACAAAAGTTTTGGACACGCCCACTTTTTGGGGGCGTTTTCATCACAAAACCGATTTTTGGGCCTTAAATTTTTAACTAGGACGCTGAAATTTCATATCTGGGCTTCCGAGAAAAAGATACAATACTAGTGTAAAATTTTTTTACATCCGCCCACTGCCACGCCTACTTTTTTATAACTTCACTAAATTATATGAAACCGAAAAATGTTGTTAAGTCCAATTATTTAGGTATTCAGATTCCCTACAATTCACCCATAGAACAGTTTTGGCCACGCCCACTTTTTGGGGGCGTTTTCATCAAAAAACCGATTTTGATAAAATTTTACATGTAACATCCTCAAACGTTCGAGGTTATAGCCATATTTGAGTACAAAATGCAAATTGGCCACGCCCACTTTATAGAGAGGTGGATAGGGTATCAGACGATCCGTTCCAGACGGATTGTAGCTTTTCTGTATGTTTCTTTTTTTCTTTGCGCGAGGACTAGCGCATATCTGGCTCTTTCTAGCCGTTTCGCCTCCCCCGATTCAATTCCGTCCCTGATAAGGGCAGCGATTCGACGATTTAGGGCCCCAGTGAATTACTCGTACTTCTGCTGAGGCTTGTTAGCTTCAGAGTTTGCTATTACCTCGGTGCTTGGTTTATTTTGATCCTGAGCATCCTTCCTGTCCGAGATATCGGATGGGGGTTTTATAGCACTTTTTGGAGATGTGAGAATCGTCTCTTCTGTCTCCATTTCTGATAATGGTCAACGGAGTAGAGATTCCTCATCTGACTCCGTTATCATTTTTATTGTTGTTTTTGTTTTGTTATTGTTATTGTTTTTGTTTAAATTAGCCATGTAGATCTCACGAGTAAGGCGGGAAAGAAAAGTCCGCACCTGCAGAGCTCCCATACAGGTGTTAGGCTGGTTACTATGAGAGGCCGCCCGGTATCTCATAGGGACATTACGTTCACGATGCACATTTTTTAAGTTCCCTGCACCATTCAGTCCTCGGCACGTATTCCAAACACCTTGACTTGGGAATTTTGACTCGTGGTCCGCGGAGGTGTAAGAACCTCTACCACACTTCGTGGCCCTCCCCTATCCGCCACCTGGGGACGCGTCGGGTCGCCTAAGAAGCTCGTGTTTTATCCCGGATGTGAGAGACTAGGTGTGGGCTTGATTACCGGAGGAATGTGATACATTCCCGATGCCACACGTAAGAATGTGCTGCCTTCCCATACATAGTTGAAAATTTTTGGACCAACATTCCATCTTACGAGTGTGTTACGGAATATAATCCTTAACATGCCAATTCTGTCAAAAGCCTTCACGAAGTTGATTGAGAGAATTGAGATGTGGTGTTTCGTAGACAATGCGGATGTAATATATTCGTCAATGTATAATAGGTCATCTGTTGTGCCACGACCTTGTTGAAAAGCGAGTTGGTCTGGATTTATGAAATAATTTTTTGCGATGAACCATTGAAGTGTTTTCGAGATTATTTTTTCCAGAACTTTCCCGGTACATGAAAGAAGGGATATGGGTCGATAACTGCCAGATTCTAGAGGGTTTTTTTTTTTGGGTTTCAATAGTGGTATGACTGTGGCAGATTTCTAAGTTTGAGGTGCAATGCCTTTGTCGAGAATGTTGTTGTACAGAGCTAAGATACGGAGCTTCAAGGAAATGGCACTGTTTTTGAGCATGGGATAGGATACTCGGTCAAAGCCTGGAGTTCTGCCTTTGGCTAAAATCAGACAACTTTCCAGTTTGATTAGGTTGAAACTAGCTGAGGTTGGTAGGCTTTCCGGAGATGGAACGAATTGCAAAGCGGTGTTTTTGGAGTCTATGAATGTTGGGGAAAAATTGCTGTCATCCGAATAACTAGACCATGTGCTACCAAAGTGTTGGGCAATTTCATGCGGAAGGAATACTGTCTGGGTATTTGTTTTAATAGATTGATATCGGACCATAATTTTCTAAGGGAGGAGTTGGGGTTGATTTTAGAGGTAAATGTGGCAAAGTATTCTTTCTTGGCTAACTTAGCTGCTCTTCGAAAATGATGTTGGCTTTCCGATAACTAACAAGGTTAACGTCATTTAGGTGTTTAAAGGTTTTCCAAGCATTTTGATTATTGGTACGTAGGTCTTTAATATTTTTGTTCCACTATGGGACTGATGGCTGATGGCTGATTATGTATGTTTGGTGTTTGACTGTGGGATTGCGATATTGGCGGCACCTCTTATGGATTTTAGAAGTTGGGCTGTTTCTTGGTTAATATTTGGAGATGGCGCCAAGCCTGAGATGAATTTGTTGATATTTGATTGGAAAAGTTCTCAATTGGCACGGCCAGTTTGAAATTTCGGTTGGGGTTTCGAACGATTGAATTAAAGTCAAGGATTATTGTTGTTATTATTAGATAGTGGTCGCTTCCACATACATAAATCCGGGAGGACTGACCAAGAGGTGTTGGGGTATAGTTGGGGTGACACAAGGGTTAAATCAACGTGGGTGAATGTTTTGTGGGTCGAAAAATGAGTTGGATTACCGTCATTGAAAAGACTAAGGTTGTTATTATTGAGAACGTTTTCAAAAATGTTCCCTCTGGTGTTACTGCTGGGAGAGCCCCAGAGTGGGCTCCAGGAATTAAAGTCCCCGGTTAACAGAATTGGAGTTTGAAGACCCGTGACAATATTATTAATATCGGAGGCGGAAAACGTTTGATCTTGAGGAATGTTTATGTTTACAATGGTTATTTTTATTTTTGATTCTATTTCAATGGCTATAGCAGAATGGGGGAAGTTTGTGAGGAAAGGATTTGTGCACTAAAATACCTGTACCTTGCTTGGCTGTGGTGGTGTTAGGTTTTGTTTTTTAAATGTTCTGCATCACTTAGGACGAAAGTCCTTTAAAGTTATAAACCCAGTGATGAAGTGAAAGGAAAAGGTATAGGAAAGTTACAAGTTGGTAGGAAAAGGAAAGAGAGTTAGGTGACGATGCGCGTTGACTTGAAATCTTTGTAAATCATAATTTTGAGGACGGCAAGTCATTCCACATACGTGTTGAATGGCTAAAGAACGTGCTTCTGAATTTGACTGTGCGCCTGAAAATGGGTTTCAAAAGATAAGGGTGTGCGGAAAAGGCCGCTCGTGTAGTACGCTTAAACTGACGGACAGGTGGGACACAATTATAGACTTCGTCCGAACAACTATGATGGAAATATCGGTACAGGACCAATAAGCAACCAATAAGTTGTTGAATAAGTTGAATAAGTTGTATTCGAGTTTTGGACGAATGTAAGCTTTATAAATAGTAGCCAAGTCTGCAGGACTGAAAAAATGTTTACACCTCTGAGGAAATTTTGGAAATTTGATGATTCCAGCGAAAGTCTGGGGTAACTGGCATGCCAAGCATTAACAAGCCATTAGATTCCTTAATATCAGCTCCATTCATTTTAAGTTTGGCTACATTGATATCCCGCTTCAGAGACAGGAGACAGCACTAGGTTTTGGACGAACTGAACTCAACTCGGTTTTTAGCACGCCAGTTGATGATTGCATCAAAATCGGAGTTGAGCTCGGTTGACATTCGCTGCCGGTGAGACTATACAGCTTGGGGTCTCAGCCGTGGAGTCGCCAAAGAATAAGTAAAGTCAAGAGTACTGTCATAAGCAAAGGAATGGATTGGATTGCGAGTAAGAGAGAGAAGGTCGTTAATAAATATTAAAAACAGGGTCGGAGAGAGGACTGAGCCCTGGGGTACACCAGCATTGGTTGAGAATGGGGTAGAAGTATATCCGTCCAATACAACTTGTATTGACCGATTACTCAAAAAACTTGCAATCCAAGATAAGAAAATGCTGCCGACACCATAAGCTAGGATTTTGCTTAAGAGGGCACTGTGCCACACTCTATCGAAAGCTTTAGAAATATCAAGGGCAACTACTCGGTCTTCGCCGTGATGGTGGATACTTTGGTTCCATTTTTCTGTTAGGTACACCATAAGGTCACCTGTAGAAAGTTGTTGACGGAAACCGTACTGACGGTCATTGAGAAGACGGTTTTTTTCGAGATATCTCATGAGATAGAAGTTAACAATGCTTTCCATGACCTTGGAGAGCACTGATGTTAGGGTAATGGGTCGGTAGTTCGAAGGGGGGGTTTTATCGCTCTTTTTAGGTATCGGCTGGACGTGCGCGAGTTTCCACCTATCCGGAAAGATGCCTCTAGAATATGACAAGTTGAAGAGCTTACGTAGAGGTTTAGCCAGGGAAGAAGAACACCTCTTCAAAACAAGGGATGGGAAGGGATTCATGATCAGTATCAATAGCGAAAACGATTGAGCCATGTCCGTCCGTCCATCTGTTCCCACTTTTTGGGCCTTAAATTTTGAGCTAGAAGGATGAAATTTAATATCTGCGCTTCTGAGAAAAAGATGCAGTACAAGTGTCAAATTTTTTAAAATCCTCCCACTGCCACGCCCACTTTTTCATAACTTCACTAAATTATATGAAACCGAACAATTTTGTTAAGACCAAATATTTAGGTATTCAGATTCCCTAATAAAATAGTTTTGGCCATGCCCACTTTTTGGGGGCGTTTTCATTAAAAAAACAATTTTGATGAAATTTTACATGTAACATCTTCAAATGTTCGAAGTTATCATCGTAATTCAGTAAATAAAATGCAATACGGCCACGCCCACTTTGTAGGGGCTCGATAGGATGGAGGATAGGGTATCATACGATCCGTTCCAGACGGATTGTAGCTTTTCTGTATGTTTGCCTCACTTTTTGGTCTCGTAGAAATTTTGCACGCTTTAAAATTGAGTTGCAGTCATTTCTAGCCCATTTTTTATTTATTTATTTATTTATTTACTTATTCATCAATCGAGTACATAATTCTCTTATAGACTAAAATGATAAAGGTAAATGGTAATATAATTAAATGCAATTACTTTTAGTAAATTAAAGATAATACATATAAAAGTATAAACAAAAGAAAAGAAAAAAAGACAAAAAAAAAACAATATATATGTATATGAAGTTATGTACCATTTGAAAATACGCGCACATGTATGCGGCTTATACTGTTTGATTAGCAAGCAAAAATAGAATTTTAGATTTAAAAGTGTCCCGCGTATGATTACTGAAAAAGTCTACTTCAAAGCAAATTGATGCTACGTGATACTGGTTCATTACGACTGTAATTATTGCGATGAAATTGTTCCTAGAATAAAAACTGATCACGCAAAATTCTGGATGGAGAGTACAAATCAATAAGATGGAGTAACGGACGTCATTTAGTATGATAAGTTAAGAGATCACGAATAAACATAATGGAGAAATATTTTCGTCTTTTCTCAAGTGAGACTAGTCCAATTAATAGACATCTAGTGTTATACGCAGGCATTTCAATAGACCAGTTTAATTTATAAATGGCAAATCTGGTGAACTTTCTTTGAATCCTTTCTATCCTTTCTGATGCAACGTTACCATATGGGCACCAAACCGTACTACAATACTCCAGAACAGATCTGACTAATGCAATGAACAGCGATTTCAATGCATATGGGTCCGAAAACTCACTGGTATTTCTTTTAATAAAGCCAAGCATAGAACTAGCTTTGCTTATAACATAATCAACGTGGAGTGAGAAAGAAAGCTTATTATCCAAGATTACACCAAGATCCTTTTTATGATCAACTTTATTAAGGCATGTGTTGTGAATGCTATAGTTAAAAAAAATAGGATTTAAGTGTCTAAAACAAGAAAATGATTGACATTTTGCAATGTTCAAATGCAGAAAATTAATATTGCACCATTTCACTAGTCTCGCTAAATCGTCATTAAGAAGTGCACAGTCTCTTACGGACGCTGTTGAACGATAGAGTTGTTCGTTGTGGTGTGTGGACAAGGTGTGCTATCAGTGAGCTGTGTTTTTATTCTTATAAGCACAACTATATAGTATACATAAAAAAAGAAAAAAATGCATAGCATCTGCAAAAAATGTAAAAACAAAGTGGATAGATCTGTTTCTAAAATCAAGTGCGGCGATTGTTCTCAATTTTTTCATACTAATTGTGCTAACATTCTTGATAGTGATATTGAGTTCATGGAAAATAACTGCAAAATTTATCGTTGTGATCAGTGTACCTCTCTTTTTTGACTCTCTGGCCGCTGCCTCTACTCCCGTTCCCGTTGTCTCCGCTGGCTCTACTGACGGTTCTTCGGCGTCTGCCCCCTGTGAAGAAAATCTTCAAAATGTTTATCTCCATCTTATCTACAAAGAAATTTTGGAACTAAAGAATTTCAACGTTGAAGTTCTATCTGCTGTTCATGCGCTTCAGGTCAAGAAAAAGGAAATGCAAAAGAAAATTGATGTTTTACAAAATAGAATAAATTCTCTTGAGCAGAAGCAAAGAGAAAACATAGTGGAGATTATTGGAATACTCGATGTCAACGAAAAAATGCCCTAGACAAAGCTCTTAAACTCTTCTCTGACGGACTTAGAGAGAATATCACTGAGAACCACATTGACAGATTCTACATTAAAAAAATTAAAAGCAATAAACCAAACGTTTCTTCTGCTGATGAAACTGATGTCAATATTGTATGTGTGAAATTCATCTCTAATAATATCAAGCACAAACTAATGAAAAAGAAATGGGAAAATAATAAGCGCTTAACTACCAAGCTGTTTGGAAACAACTACGGCAATAGGAATATTTACATTAATGATAGCTTGTCTTTTCATACCAGAGAACTACGAAAAGCTGCTGAGGTCGCCAAGAAAACTAAAAACTACAAATATTTATGGTTTAAGAATTCTGAAGGACGGTCATAAAGTTATAAAAATTAACTCTAGAGAAGATATTGATAATCTTTCATAAATGTCATTTGTAAATTTTAACAACTTTGATTTTGATGATAATATTGCTTCTTCTTGCAACTTTGTTAGTGATTTTTTGCCAAGTGTTCTTCATAATAACCATAAATATTTCAATAGTTTCTTTATTATTCATCAAAACATTCGCAGTCTGCGAAAAAATTTTGATTTATTGTTGCTTCATATCGAGTCTTTCATAAATAAGCCAGATTTTATTTTTCTTTCAGAAATTTGGATTTTTGATACTGAAAAAGAGAATTTCATTGTCCCGGGCTATAATTTTTATGCTACGTGCAACAACTCTTATTCTTCAGGTGGTGTTGCAGTTTTTGTCAAAAAGGACTACAATTGTGTAATTTCTAACTATAACTTAAACTCTGCCGATATTATTAAAATTGTTTGTGAGTTGAATAATGAAAAGCACTGTTTTGTGTGTGCCTACCGATTTCATGCTAGCAATGGAGATGTTATTCTTGATGAGCTACATAATTCGCTGCAGGATGTAAGTTTAAAAAACTTAGTTTTTCTAGGTGATATTAATATTGACCTTCTTTCTCCGTCTAACTTTGTGCACAACTATTTGATGTTGTTGGCTTCTTTTGGTTTGGATTGTTGTATTAGTGAACCTACGCGCTTAAATGACAATTCTATGACATGTATTGACCATATATTTTGCAGGAGGAGTCGATCTCTTAACTTTAGATTAGTGAGTTCAATAGCTGATTTTAAAATTTCCGATCATTGCATGACTAGCCTTCATTATTTAGATATTGTCAGCGCGAATAATATAACAACAAATTCCATTTTGGTAAAAAAAATTGAGTTTGTGAGACTGGACCTTCTTCTGCGTTGTGAATTTTGGGACAATGTTTATAATGAAATTAATCCTTATATAATAGCGTACGATAATTTTATAACAAAATTTGGTATTTTTCTTGAAACTTGCACTTCTAGCTCAGTCAAAATTAACAGTAAAACTAGAAGGCTGAAAGAATGGATGACAGAGCCTCTTTTACGCAAAGTTAAACAAAAAAATAAACTGTATCTGAGATATAAGAAAAACCCCAGCAACTTACAAATTTAAGCCTTTTATAAAACTTTTTATAAGGAAATTTCTACTGAAATTAATGCGTGTAAGGAAAGATTTTATTCAGCTCAGCTCGAAAAAATAAAGGAAATGTTAAGGGAGAATGGAATGTAGTAAACAAAATACTGAATCGTAACATAGTTGTTGACAAGCAGTTCGTAATAGTTGATGGTGATAGTCTTATTTCAAAACCAACCGATGTAGCTAACCGTTTTAATAAGTTTTTTGTTTCTATAGCTGACAACCTAGCAACGAAGGATTCCTGTAGCGCCAATGCTCGCTTAGCTGGAGGTGGAATGGGAAGTAATGTTTTTCTAAGAGATAGTTTTGTTTTTGATCCCATCACTCCTTACCAAATTCAAAATCTGTAACAGCTGATAGCAGCTCTAATTTTATCTTTAAAAAGATTATTTTTAATATAATCGATGTGCTTGCCCATATTTTTAATAAAAGCGTTTATGCTGGAGTTTTTCCTAGTGCGCTAAAAATTGCTGAGGTCCTTCCTCTTCATAAAAAGTCCAATCCTAAAGATATGAATAATTACAGGCCGATATCTCTTTTACCTGCTTGCTCTAAAATATTTGAAAAGACAATGAAATTCAGAATTTTGAGTTTTTTGAATAAAAGCAATTTCTTTAGTGAGTGTCAATTTGGTTTCCGTGCTGGTAAATCTACTGAAGATGCGGATCAGGGGTCGGCCCTAGGTCCCTTACTTTTTTTGATTTTTATCAATTCTCTCTTTGAAAAAAGTTTTAAGGGTAATCTAACGGCTTTTGCGGATGATGTTGCCTGCTCCTATAGTAGCAAATCTCCTCTCAACCTAATTGCTGATATTAATACCGACTTGGATTTGTTAAGACGCTGGTTTGCTGTCCATAAAATGATTTTGAGCAATAACACGAAGCTGATGTACTTCAGTTTAACTGGGTCATCAGCTTGGATCGATTGCAATATTGTTTATCATTCCTCTGAATGTCGTAAATTTTTATTAAAATGCAGCGACGATGATTCTACCGAATGCCTAAATTCATTTTCCTCAAATGAAACTTGCCATAATCAGTGTTTTCTTGTTGAATCGGTTCAGTCTTTTAAGTATCTAGGAGTTATAATTGATACCAGATTAAATTAGTTCGATCATACTAATTCACTAAAAAAGTACTTATTAAGTTGTTCTAGACAATTTTATAATCTTAGTTTGTACTGTTCTCAAAAACTATTACTTACGATCTATTATGGTATAGTTCACTCTAAGATTCAGTACGGTATAACTTGTTGGGGAGGGACGTATCTTAATAAAATAAATCCGCTCCTTGTTGCACAAAAACATATCATCCGTATCATTTGTAAAAAAATCGGCTGTATAATAGTTTTATTTTGTTTCAGAAGCTAAAAGTTCTTCTCTTGAGACATCTCTATTACTACAAAGTTCTTAAAGTGTTTATACCCTATCCTAAGGGTATATTAAGTTTGACACATAGTTTGTAACATAGAGAAATAATCGACATAGACCCTATAAAGTATATACATATATTCGTGATCAGCATCAATAGCGAAATCGATTGAGCGATGACCGTCCGTCCGTCCGTCCGTATGTCACCGCTTTTTGGGCCTTAAATTTTGAGCTATGACGATGAAATTTCATATCTGGGCTTCTAAGAAAAAGATACAGTACAAGTGTAAAAATTTTTAAAATCCGCCCACTGCCACGCCCACTTTTTCATAACTTCACTAAATTATATGAAACCGAAAAATTTTGTTAAGACCAAATATTTAGGCATTCAGATTCCCTACAATCCACCCATACAAAAGTTTTGGCCACGCCCACTTTTTGGGGGCGTTTTCATCACAAAACCGATTTTTAGGCCTTAAATTTTTAGCTAGGACACTGAAATTTCATATCTGGGCTTCCAAGAAAAAGATACAGTACAAGTGTAAATTTTTTTCACATCCGCCCACTGCCACGCCTACTTTTTTATAACCACTAAATTATATGAAACCGAAAAATGTTGTTAAGACCAAATATTTAGGTATTCAGATTCCCTACAATTCACCCATAGAACAGTTTTGGCCACGCCCACTTTTTGGGGGCGTTTTCATCAAAAAACCGATTTTGATAAAATTTTACATGTAACATCCTCAAACGTTCGACATTATAGCTATATTTGACTACCAAATGCAATTTGGCCACGCTCACTTTATAGAGAGGAGGATAGGGTATCAGACGATCCGTTCCAGACGGATTGTAGCTTTTCTGTATGCTTTTTATTAGGAGTGGTTATCTTACTGTTAGAAATAATGCTGTTCACAATCTACGTATTAACTCCAATGTCTATGTTAATATACTCACTTATCATAAAAATCACTTTAGAAAATTTTTTACAATAGTAGCCCATATGATTTTAAATAAACTACCTGATGACATAAGATGTTTAAGAGCGTTATCACCTTTTATTAAAAAATTAAAGTCTTGGCTGTTGAATTTCGGTTATACTGAAATTGAAAACTTTTTAAAACAAAATTCGTAACTGAATTATTTTTTCTGTTATCTTTTTATACCCTATCCTAAGGGTATATTAAGTTTGACACATAGTTTGTAACAGAGAAATAATCGAGATAGACCCTATAAAGTATATATATTCGTGATCAGGATCAATAGCCAAATCGATTGAGCGATGACCATCCGTCCGTCCGTATGTCACCGCTTTTTGGGCCTTAAATTTTGAGCTAGGACGATGAAATTTCATATCCGGGCTTCCAAGAAAAAGATACAGTACAAGTGTAAAAAATTTTGAAATCCGCCCACTGCCACGCCCACTTTTTCATAACTTCACTAAATTATATGAAACCTAAAAATGTTGTTAAAACCAAATATTTAGGCATTTAGATTCCTTACAATCCACCCATACAGAAGTTTTGGCCACGCCCACTTTTGGGGGCGTTTTCATCACAAAACCGATTTTTGGGCCTTAAATATTTAACTGGGACGCTGAAATTTCATATCTGGGCTTCCGAGAAAAAGATACAATACTAAGGTAAAATTTTTTTTAATCCGCCCACTGCCACGCCTACTTTTTTATAACTTCACTAAATTATATGAAACCGAAAAATTTTGTTAAGGACCAAATATTTGGGCATTTAGATTTCCTGTAATTCATCCAAATAACACTTTTAGCCACGCCCCCTTTTTGGGGGTGTTTTCATAAAAACAGATTTTCATTAAATTTTTTCGTTTAACATCCTCAAACGTTCGACGTCGTATTTCAGTACAAAATGAAATATCACCTCGTCCACTTTATAAGGACTACATAGCAAGGAGGATAGGGTATCATACGATCCGTTCCAGACGGATTGTAGCTTTTCTGTATGTATTTTTTTATTTTTGCTATATTTTCGCCACACCCACACATAATGATATATGTATGTATGAATTTGTTTTTTTTTAAGAGGGTACGTTCGCTACTAGCTCCTGCTTTAAGCATAGCTACAGATCGTTTCCCTAATCTGTTTTCTCTGGGTGCTAACTTTATTTATGAAGAACACTTCCTAGATCTTGATCAGAATTAATGATTTTTATTTGATTTGTTCCATTATATATAGTTTATATCTTAATTTTTGTACTCGGAAAAATTGATTTGAATATATAAATAAATACAAAATAAATACAAATACAAGTCGTCGGCAAACAGTAGGCAGTGTGAATGTTTAAAAATCAGAGGGATATCATTAACAAAAAGTAGGAAGTAAAGGTCCTAAATGACTGCCCTGGGGAAGACCAGATGATACAGTAATACGAGTTGACAAGCACTCATCGATTTTCACAAATTGTATCCTATCCGACAAGTAAGACTTAATCCACTTAAATAATTTAGAATGGAAACCCAAGAGATTATATAGCTTAAAGGATGCTATTTCCTGAGGAACTTTGAATTTGTATTTGAAGTAGAGCCCCCTAATTCACGTGTGCACGGATACACGGACTACACGTGTATTTATCTTTGGCGTGAATTAGCACGTGTACTTCGAACCGTGTATCAATTACACGTTCCCACGATTTACACGTGTATTTATTTATCATGACTCGATTTGGTCTTTTTTATGTACCCTATCCTAATGGTATATTAAGGTAGATGCTATAAAGTATATTATGTGCATATGTACATACATTCGTGATCATTGACAACAGGGAAAACGATTGAGTTAGATCCGTCCTCAATAGGGTGCTGCATAGTCTGATTTGATTTTAAGATTACCCCTTTTGATAATAACAGTTTGAACTATCCAGGAATAAAATTGTTGGCGATACAGAAAAGTTTTGATAATAGCCGTGTGATTACAATCCCAGAACACATCAAAGATTTCGTGTTTAAATTAAATTTATTGTCAAATATGACTCAAGATCTTTGACTTCTTCAAAATGCTGAAGTCCATGATCGTTTTATAATAATCATAACAACCTATTGATGTTTGACCGAAATCCAATGCAGTTTTGTCTCGCATTAGAAATACACGTGTACTCGGGTTTGATATGAATTATACGTGTTTTGAAAACGTACACGTGTACCCGTGTCTATGGTGACGTGTTACACGACAACACGTGTCACGTGTACACGTGTAATTAAATACACGCTTAGAATCTCGGGCTCTAATTTGAAGCAATTCATGATAGGCTTAGGCGAGGAAATTTTGTTTCTAATGAAATTCATCACGTCGTCCACAGTGGTAGCAGAAGACAGCCTCGAGATGAAGATAGATTTTCGGACCGGCCTTTTCACCACAACTAAATTGGCTGATGATGAAGATTGACCCAAAGAATTGACTTCAGGCAGGTTAGGTGAAACTGGGTAACTGGGCAGAAATGGGTATATCCACCATAGGAGCAGGAGTAAGTTGAATGTTCACGAGAGGATCATCTTCTAGTGTTACTAGATCCGCAGCAGGATTTTCGGCAACTAGTCCGGTAGGCAAAGAGGTACCGGCAGCAACAGTAATAAATGACCTCGAATCAGTCTTTTTCTTCGATTTGGAGTTGGAAGATTTCGTGAATTTGCTCTCCAATCAAGGTCGTAAAGTTTGTCACAGTTTGCAAGATGCTCCTTACATAGAGACTGGCTCTGGCTTCAGATAGCAAACTAAGAAGCGATGACGTAGAGAACTTTCTGCAACTCACGGGAAGAGAGGTTAAGAACAGGTCTAGAGTGTGTTGGCCGTGAGAAATTTTATCGAGGTGTTGAAATTTTCTTTTCCTGAACCGGGGCTTCGATAAAGAAGACAGAATTGAATTGAATTCTTCCCGATGGAAAATTTGATCCAGAAAAACTGAAAGAGTGGATCATCTGAGCTACCGAATTGGGGCTGCAGTTGGAAGCTCACTTCATTATTTACGTAGCAAAATCGAAAATTTCCATCAAAAAATAATTTATAACGATTTAAAATGTTACACTCCACTATGAATGAGAGAACGCTAGTTTATTAAAAAAGAAGAGGTGGCAACCCTGCTGATAGCAACTATGCCTTATCAGCGGGGTTGACACGTAATGCTCTCAGTTAAAAAACTAGCGGACACTGACTCAATCGCATGCAATCGAAAGACAATGACAAACATACACACGCACAAGCAAGTTGGCTGCTTGCAGACCCGCCATAAGGCGAGAGAGCTTGCCACCGTTTGCATTATGCGTGAGGGCAGGGTTTTTTTGTTGATTATTTTTGGTTTTAATTTTATTTTTAATATTGATAGTGTATTTTTTTTTTTGTGATATGTGTATATTGAAGTGTAAAAAAACTTGGTTTATTGTTTATTTATGATTATTATATGCGTTTTTTATCTTTATAAATTGCTGCGGGTAGGAGGAAGTGAGCGCACGGTGATAGGTCAAACCAAACTGAAATAGTGAATAGTAAATTGTAGTGCAACAGGGATATACACAGCTGGACAAAAAAATAACTGTGAAGAATTTTTTTTTAAAACTTATATTTTTTAATAATTTTCTTTAGTAAGTTAAAGTTTTTTACTTATATTATTAAAATTATAGCAATTCAACAAATTTGGTAAACTAAATGGTTTAACAATAAAGAAATTAAGTTACAAAAAAGGCCGATGTTAACTCTGGCGCTTGGTCAAATATGAATGTCATCTTAAAATATGAATAATCATGGTTTATTATTAATATTTTTAAAAAAAAAATTTGGTTTATCGAGTATCTATTATTATCCAAAACTTTTTGTATTCGACGTGGCATCGACTCTATAAATTTTCGGCATGTAGCCAAAGGTATGGAAGCTTTAACTGCTTCCATAATTGGTCCCCGTTTGTAAAATACTGAGCTCCTAATTTTTTCTTCAGTTCATCCGACAAGTTCTCAGTGGGATTGAGATCTGGGGATTGACTGGGCCATGGGATGACAGACACTTTTTGGTTAAGAAACCAATCTTTCGCAAGACTCGCCGTATGTTTCTGATCATTATCCTGTTGAAAGTGCCATCGGAGGGGCATGTTTTCCTCGGCAAATGGAAGCATGACATCTTCCAAAATTTACCTATATCCATTTGTTGTCATGATGTTATTAATACGAAAAATGCTGTCGACACCACCATACCATGAAAAGCAGACCCACACCAAGATATTTCCCGCTCCGTGTTTAACGGTTTTCTATGTAAAGCGAGGGTGGTAATATTTTCCTTTTGATAGCCTAACATTTCGTCCACAATCTGAGGAGAATAAATTTATTTTTGTCTCGTCACTCCAATAAATGTTGTGCCATAAAAACAGAGTGTATGTGAGCAACAAAAACAAAGTGACTAAAAGAAAAGAGTACACACCTATTTTTTTGACCAGCTGTGTATGTGTTGGAGGGCTTTGTGTGGGTAACACAAAGCTGAGGACTTGTCTATCTGCTCTTTGTGTTGGAGTAGATGAACCAATGTGGATATTTATTGTTGGCCCCTTGGAAAAGTAGGCTAATTTGGTTTAAGTTTAGGGTTTAAAGGGTTAACTTGATATTTTAAATTATGAATGCATAAGTTGGTAGAGTTTTGTGGATATTTGCAGTGACCAGAAGGCATGCAAACCCCCCTGATAGAAGGAGGCTTCGCATTCCTACCCGACATTGCTATTGCAACTGTGGTTAAGTTATTATATATGCGGGTCATCATCAGTGAATGAATACATCTGATTCATGAAATAATTGCTGTCGGTTATCAATGATTTTCATAATGGATGAAATAGGTGAACTATGAATTTGAATGTTGGAATTATGTGTTTTTTGTGGTGGAGACAGGGGGCGAGATGTAATAGTGTATTTCGAGGTTGATGGTGGGGGGATGGATTTTTTGAGGATTGTTTTGTACTGTTTGAGATGTAAGGAGTGTTAGTGGTTACTACTGTTGGTTTTACAATGTTATTGTGACTTGGCTTGACTTGAGGAGTGGAATCAGAAGTTGTATTGCTTTTACGTGTAGCCTGTTTTGCTCTTTCAGAGTATAACGTACTCTTAGGTTCTGACTCCTATGTGTGACGGTAATCGCTCAATCGATTTCGCTATTGGGCTCGTTCCAAAAATCGAGGACTAACATGTTAGGCATTGCATTTGGAACGCAAAATTGACTAACATGTTAGGTGAGAGTTCCATACGTCACTAATAGAATTTTCGGAATTCCAGTTTCCATTTTCACTTTGGATTTTTTGTAGATTGCGATTTTTTTCAGAATTCGGTAAAAATTTAACTTATTTTAATAAATATTATGAGTAGCATAGTGAACTCTTAGATTCAATTGCAATGAATTTAGAACGTTTGCAGATGTTGTTTGCGAAATTTTATCAAAAACATGACTGAAGCACTCGTTTATCAATACTGATCTCTATATATATATATATATACTCTAGTTGGTTGGTTCCGGGCTATATTATTTGCTTATATTACACACTATGTACATACATATGTGGTTTATATAAGCATGTAATTAGAAATTATACTATTTATTTTAGATCAGCTCAGCTTGCATTGTTTCATTAACCAAGGTTCATTGACGTATAAATTAAATGACGAAACACACAGAAACCCGAACCAACTACCAACCCAGCAATTATTTTTTTTTTACATAGGCCACGACCTCTTTATTCTCTACTCTCTTTAGAGGTTGTGGTCTGGATTCTTAGTTAAACAATTTGGCTCTCAGTTGGGAGAAATGTCTTTTTCGTTGCTTTTATTTATTGCACTGCTGTGCTTTACTATTTTTTGTGTAAAGAAGATTTAATTGTTAAATTATTAGTTGGTTCTGGTTTCTCTTCTTCATTTTATTTATATGTTGTTGAACCTTGCCTAATGGAAAAATGGAACTTGGCCTAACCTAAAATAAATAGTATTTTGTCTAGTCACTTGTTTATATACATCACATATGTATGTATGTACATAGTGTGTAAAATAAAAAAATAATGGAAATATGTATATCCTATAGAGAATATAAAGTTATGATCAGTACTGATAAAAGCGTGATTAAGTCATGTTTTAGATAATAGTTGGCGAACCACATCTACAAATGTTCTAAGCTCATTTCGATTCAATATAAAACTTCACTATGCTATCCATAGTTCTTATTACAATAAGTAATTTTTTTTTCGAATTCTGAAAACTGTCACAATCCACAAAAAATCCAAAGTAAAAACATACAGAAAAGCTACAATCCGTCTGGAATGGATCTTCCTATGCACCCCTTAGAAAGTGAGCGTGGTCATGTTACAGTTTGTACTGAGCGTTTGATGTTACATGTAAAATTTCATGAAAATCGGTTATTTATTAAAACGCCCCAAAATGTGGACGTGGCCAAAATTGACGTATGAATAAATTGTAGATCTGAGTATCTATATACAGATATTATTAGAGAGATTGCGAACCAGACCACAGTGTTGGGTCCCTTTTCGTCCACTTCCACGATCCATCTTAGCCCGAGATGGCTTCTCTGGCTTCCATTCCTCATGTCAACGCTAGCATCTGTTTAACAGAAATCTGGTTCATCCTCTGGGTTTCTACCCAGTGGCTTCCCAGGACCTCTCTGTGTCTGGCCGTTTTCGAAGCGACATTTAATTGCCAAGCGTTCTTTTTTTTTTTTTTGGGTTGGAAAGAAAAGCGTTTGTTGTTTTACTGCATGCCATATATTGGCGCTGCCTGTGGTTCGAGGTCTAGATTCGGTTCGGTAGAAATAAAAATCTACTAGTGTGTTTAAAAAAGTTTCGAAGAAAAACGTACAAAAAACAAAAAAAAAAAATCTTTAAATCTTTCTTCTATTACATAAGATAAAAATACAATAAAAAGACGGAGATGAATTACGTAAAGGTAGCCCGGTTAGTTTCTACTCTCATTTCCACTTTTTCAGGTGTCTATCACCCAGATTTGGTGTTAGAGTTACAAACATTTATCTTCCTGAACGAAGAAGAAAAAATGTTTACCACGGTCTACTAATCAAAAGACTGAGAGGTAATGCCTTTGCGTCAGCTTCAATGAATTAAATTACCAATTTAGAATATTTGAAAAGAATTTTGAATCAAAATTGCTTGCCGAGAAAAACATGTATATATGTATGTATGTACAGGTAATGAATGAGCTACGGCAATGTAGGCAATTGCCCATTGGAAGCTTGAAGCGATCGGGTTTTGTGGTAACACAATTGATAGGAATCTGCAAAGGCTGAGACCAAAGCCAGCTACGGAGAAGATTCAAACTTCGTATTAAAAGATCTAGAAATGGCCGCGATATATTCCTGGTCGATACTAGATTAGGTGAATTACAATCGTTGACAGAAAATACCTCGCTCTCGAAATATTTCTGCATTTCTTACTTCCAATAAAAAGAGGTGTATGTTGAAGTTAATTGGTAGAAGTTATTTTATTTATTATTATCGAAAAGTTTATTATGTGAATATCGTTCAAAACTACCGGTCCTTTTTTTATTTTATATGGAGTTATAATTAGTTATTATTTTTAACGATTTGCAATGGTACTGACAATGGAAGAAAAAGCGCTATTAGTCGTTGTTCTTTTTTAGTTCAGAGCAGAGCCTGAGTTGTAAAAAACTCTTTGTTTTTTTTTTAGTAGATCGTGCTCAGAGCCCTCTATCAGCTCAGCATGAATTGATTGATCATCCTGAGCAAAACCCGAGCATGATGAATTTGACGTTTAACAGGGTTACCCCCTGTAAGCAATCAGAAAACAAAATCTAAAACAATTGAAATGGAGTTCGAGGCTTTGTTTTTAATTAATTATTAGCAGTTAATAATTAAATAAATACTTTATTTGTGTATAAACGCTATTTCAGTGTTTAAGAAGACAAAAAGCATGAATGTTCGATTAATCTTTCAGTCAGATAACAGGTGCAATCGTGTTTCTTAAATAAATCAGAGCGTTCAGAGCGTGCTCTGTGTTCAGAGCTCTGTTCTGAACTAAAAAAGAAAAACGCCTATTGTTGCTTTGCACGAAGAAAATGGCTGGTTTCCTAAATTCAACTAAAATGCGCATCGTGACTGTCCCTTAAATCGGTAATGCAAACACACGGCGTGTTCACGATGCGACGCGCATTCTGTTGCCATGTGAATCGTGAGCTTTCGGAATGTCATGTGATGCGCACAATTTTTTTTGTTAATCTGAAATAATTTGTAACAAATTAATTGCAACTCAGTTAATAATTAAACATTTCCTAAACAATTGTGGTGTTGGTGACAACCGAATATTCACGAAATAGTATGTCAAGGAATAGTTTTGACAAGGAAAAAGTTGGTAATCTAGACATTTTCTTAATAAAAAAAGAACTTCTTGATGTTTTACTTAATTTTTTAAATTAATTTTATCTTATTACTATATCAAAAAATAATACATTTTGAAAAATAGTGGTTGTTTTATACTAAATTCAAGATGCCTGGCAAAAGAACGCCATTTGAAGTAGCTCAGTTGGTTTACTACAATCCTCGCTTCGGAAAAAGTGTCAGTCTATAATATTTTAAATCGGTATATTTTAAAGCTAAAACAAAAAGGGTAGCAATAACAAATATTTGCATCGTGCTAGTTGACGATGCGCTGGTTGCTTTTGTTAGCGCAGTATATTTGTTCACAATGCATTTTGGAACGTAGTGCGATGTGTCACAATTTTGAGTTTGCATTTAGGAATGGTTGCTGATTTACAAATCAGTTAGTGCTGCATTTGGGAAAGCAGCCAAAGTGTCAAATCGCGGTATTGCTCGTCGAGTATACTAACGAATGGAGTGTGAGAAACGTTTTGAAAAACTTTCAATCAGAGAATTCCATAACTCGAAAATCTGGTAATGGAAGACCCAAAAAAACGTCTTTCAGGGATCAGTGGCTAATCCAACGTATTTCTGTAAGAAATAGGTTCGCACATGCTGGAGACGTTAATAAGACATTTCGAGACCAAACTTGGAAACGAATTAGCGATCAAAGAGTCTCAAGATTGCTAATAGAAACGGGATTGAAAACAAGGCCTAGCAAAAATCCTCTTTTGACTCCACGCATGAAAAAGCAAATGCAACTTACAAAAACTGGCCTCAGGTCGAGTGGGGACAAGTTACATTTTCAGATGTTTGTTTGGGCCAGACGGTAACGCGGTGGTTTGTCGTAGGAAGAGCGAACGATTTTTGGAGGATTGCATTTTACCCACCGTTAAGCACTCATTTTATGTAATGGTATGCGGAGCGATTGCCAAATTTGGTGTTGGGCAAAATAATATTGCTTACGGGTTTGATGAATGCAATGGAATATAAAAAAATTATAGAAAACGGCGTTGTTCCCATTTTGAACCAACTATGCGAACACTGAAAACGTTATTTTTCAAAATGATTCAGCTCATGTACAGAGAGCAAAATCTGTAGGTTTTGATTGAATGTATTCATGTTAATCATTATTTTATTAAGTTTTTTTTTGTATTTTCTTTCTTTTAGGCGCAAGAATTTAAAGATTCTCTAGGAATTTTCTCTCTTCCATTGCCTGGCAATAGCCCGGACCTTAACCCGATAGAAAAGTGTTGGCATTATTTAGGGAAAAAGATTAGAGAGAAAAGATAAAACTAGAGAACATCTTAAAAGATGCTTGATATCAGGATTTCACTGTTACCTATTTGGAAAAATTGTTTGATTCGATGCCAAAACGAATTCAAGACGTTGTGAAAAAAAAGGTGGAATAACAAAATATTAAGCCAATTTAATTATAAAGTGAATTCATATTTCCTATTATATTAATATTTTTGAATCAAATTCAACTTAACAGAGTTATTAAGAATAGACAAAAAAAAATTCATTAATGAACAAATATTTCGTTTTTTTTTAAGAAAAATTAAGAAATGGAATGATGTGAGCGTTTTTTGTTTTGTCAACATGTGTAATTCAATAGATCCTAAGAAGAGAACTAATAGATTCCCAATTGCTTTGCATAACGTAATTAAAGTTCTGTCAATGTCATGTCTAAAACCAACGTCCACCTTTATCAATACCAGTAACCTTTTAACCAACTCCAACAACATTATGACCAGCTCGCAGGGATGGTATATTTTTCCACCGTCTGGGAGACAGACTGCTGGTATTGATACCATGGTATAGCAATACCATGTTCTATACCATGTGTCTGTCACCTCAATACCATGTTAAAAGCTGGTATACCACGAAACAAACCTGGTATTGAAACTTCTTACTGACTGCAGCGCCACTTTCTGTCTGTGGGTGATTCTTCGTAGCTTCTTCAGAACGAAGAAGTATATCCTCAAGTTTGGAAAATGGATTTAAAGAGAACACCATTTTATCTACACTGTTTCAATAATATACTAGATCCGAGAAAAAATAAATTGGGCCTTCAAACTGGAAACATTTCATCGAAATTAATTTGTTCATAGGAAGTTGCAAAAGTAACCGAATCAATGACGTTACATTGAAAATAAATTCAAGCATAAACGTCAAAGAATACTACAAAAATTAACGTGTACTACGGCATGCAGTCTGTCAGGGGTTGTGGTATTCACTATCACTATCAATACCAGCAGTCTGTCTCCCACATAAGTAACCAAAAAACTCGATAGTTGTTGGGTGCGGGAAATACTGCTTCCTCGCTCAACAAACAATTCGCGAAAAATACTCTAGGTAAAGACGGTATAGTAACAATTTCAATAGATGCAGGGAAAACGAAATACTTAAACTTTTTTGTAGACACAGGAATCCAGCTGATATCATGGATATTGAAGGGGTTTACTTTAAAGGCACTACACTTGGATTTATAGAATGCAGCATTTTATTAGATCCACCCATAAAGTGTAAGCTATATGTTCTTTGCTGCGCCTTGGTATCATCGGACAGGATGTTTTACATACATATATACAAACATTGAGGGGCCGAATAGGTTATTAAAGTTTCAACATAGAGAAAGCAACAGGAATCGAAAAAACATAGTGAATAATACGGGAAATTGCCTATCAGAATTATCACACGGAGATATTCTCCCAATTATAAATTCCGGACAATCCCCATCTTCGCACCATGGTATGTTCTGTAATATGGCATATAAAATATAATAAAAATATTTATTCAATATTTTACGGACGAGGAAGAACTTGCCCGCGAAACCAATCCGGGCTCTAAAAAAAGGCCTAGCAAAAAGCGTAAGGCCGTTACTTCACCCGAAGTCTCACAAAAGAATGATAACCCCGCTATATCAAAGCAGGCAAAAAACCAAGCGAAACCTCGCCCACCACCCGCAATAAATGTCGTCGGGATAGCGGACTACGGAAAACTTCGTAATCTTCTTGTAAATACGCTGAGGACAAAGCATAATATAACCTCACGCCGAAACAACGAGTGGAAAATCAATGTAGATGACGCCGATTCCTACCGAGCACTGTCTCAAAAATTAAACACGGAGAATATCCAATGGTACACATATGAAAACAAGTATGAAAAACCGCTGAGAGTTTTTGTTAGGGGACTCCACCCGACATGCTCAAAAGAAGACATTATCGAAGAGGTGCAAACACAAGGGCTCAAAATTCTTGACGCCGTGAATATTCTTAAGAAGGAAAAGCAACTTACAGAAGGAGACAACGATACCGTAGTCAAACGCGGTCTCCCACTCTTTATGCTTACCTTTGATAAAACCGAGAATGTGGACGACATTTTCAAAATCAAAGCGATCTTAAATATAAGGGTTAAAATCGAGCCCATGCGTAAAGGCAAGAGAACGATACCTCAGTGCAAACGATGCCAAGGTTTTAACCACACGCAGGCATACTGCCAGAAAGAACCACGGTGCGTAAAATGTGCTGGTACACATCTCTCGGGAGAGTGCAAAGAAAATAAACAGGTCCCAGCGGTTTGCACCAATTGCAAGAGAAACCACCCAGCGAATTATCGAGGTTGTGAAGTCGCCAAAGAACTTCAAAAAAGACGCGATACTCTCAGGAAACCGGTACACCCGAATACTAGCCTAAAATATCCCAAAACCGATAAGCCTAAGATTGTTAAGCCAGTCAAACAGACGAGACCGATAAAGGACAATATAAAAATTGCCAAAGAAAGTGGTGCTGGTCAAAGTACAATGGAAAAACCGCTACTGGTTGGCGCGAGATCGTACGCGCAAGTCGCGTCACACGAACCCAATTCAAGATCAGCCACAATAGATCCGGTATGTCAACTATTATCCGTGATATTGGAAAAACTTGAGGAGCAAACCAAGATTAATCTAGTCATATTTGACAAATTGAGCAAGCTCGAGACCAAACCTCGCAAGACAAACGACAAAACATGAATATGAAACAGTTGCTCAAGATACTAACATGGAACGCAAACGGCCTTCTGAAAAAAATCGACGAACTAGAAGTATTTCTACGGAAAAACAGTATTGATATATGCCTGATATCAGAAACCCACCTAAAAAAGGGACCTGGACCCAAAATAAAAGGATACAGTGATTATCACGCACATCATCCTTCGGAAAATGCGAGAGGCGGATCTTCTCTTTACATCAAAGACTGCATCAAGCACTCCGAAGACATGAAAATAGAACTCGACTCTATGCAAATAAGTTCAGTCTCCGTAAAAATAAACCACTTAGACTACCACATTGGATCTAGTTACTTTCCTCCGGGATATAGGCTAGTAGACGACGACCTCGTTCGCCTCTTTGAATCACTTGGGCCTAATTTTATCATCGGTGGTGACTTTAACGCGAAACACACCTTCTGGGGATCAAGATGTAATTCAACGAAAGGCAGGCTATTGTACAAAGTCAGCATGAAGCGTGGTGTGAAATTTTTTTCGACGGGTAAGCCAACGTATTGGCCAACTGACAAAAATAAATACCCTGACCTCGTCGACTTCTTTATCGCAAAAGGGCTCGCTAAAGATCTGACGGAAGTCGAAGAATGCTATGATCTATGCTCAGATCACTCAGCAGTCACTTTAAAAATAGGTGGAAATCTAGATACGAAAGAAGGACCGCCCAGGTTAACTAGTAACAAAACTAACTGGGACGCCTTTAGAAAAGACTGCACGGAAAATGTTGCTTTAAATGTGCCGCTAAAGACACCGATCGAAATAGAAGACGAAATTGACAAACTTGTGGAAGCCATTCAGAGTGCAGCGTGGAAAAACAGTCCTTTCCGGAAGACAGTAACACGGAACAATAAAGTTAAATTCCAACCCGAAATTGAAGACCTCATACGAGAAAAGAGGAGAGCGCGCAAGAGATGGCAACAATCCCGCGCGCCCCCAGATAAAACTTATCTGAACTATCTTTGCAACAAATTGAAAAATGTGCTGCATGATTTAAGAAATCGCGAGACTTCTACTTGCCTCGAGGGCTTGACTGCTGAGAAGAGCTCAAACTATTCACTATGGAAAGCTTCGAAGTCCGTAAGGAAACCCGTAATGCACTCGCCACCAATAAGGAAAGTTAACGGCGAATGGGCAAAAGAAGGCAAGGAGAAGGCGGAATTATTTGCCGAGCATTTAGAAGAAACGTTCAAGCCATTCGATGGACAACCATTGATCGAAGACCCGAATGTTAACACGGCACCCGACAACTTTAAAGTAAAAACCGTATCCTTGTCCGAACTTCGAATGACAATAGGAAGGTTGAAAAATAACAAGGCTCCAGGATATGATTTAATCACTGGCGAAATTTTGAAGGAGCTACCAACAAAGGCGTTAGTTAAGCTGCTCTATTATAAACGCTTCTTTGAGACTTTTATATGTTCCAAGGCAATGGAAAGTCGCCGAAGTCATTATGGTTCAGAAACCGGGGAAATGTGCAAACGATAAGAAATCATATAGACCCATTTCGCTTCTGCCGATAACATCTAAACGATTACAACCAGTAATTGAAGAAAGACACTTGATCCCGGATCATCAGTTCGGCTTTCGGGTCAAACATTCCACAATCGATCAGGTGTATCGTATAACGAATGAAATTGAAGAAGCTCTAGAAGCGAAAAAGATATGTTCTAGCGCTTTCCTCGACGTATCGCAAGCCTTCGATAAGGTATGGCACGAAGGTCTAAGGTATAAGCTAAGGCTAATTCTACCGAAAAAATTGTGTAGAATACTGGGATCTTACCTTGAAAACAGGCTCTTTCGTGTTAGACACGGGACCGAATACTCACAATTCAAGGAAATCCATGCCGGCGTTCCGCAAGGAAGCGTACTCGGTCCAATGCTGTTCCTGCTCTACACAAGAGATATGCCAAAATATGAAGGGACCGTCGTAGCAACGTTTGCAGATGATACGGCTATCCTCGCAACGGACGAGTCAGTCGAAGCATCAACGGGTAAACTACAACGGGCTCTAAACAAAGTATGCGAATGGACAAAGACCTGGCGAATCGTCCTTAATGAGACCAAGTCAACGCATGTCAATTTTACGTACAAAAAGGTAAACCACTCACCTATTTCCATTAACTCGGTACAAATACCATACGCAAATGAGGCAAAATATCTAGGAATGACCCTAGACGCAAAACTTAAGTGGAAGTCACACGTTTAAAAAAAGCGCGACGAGCTAGAAATCAGATTAAGAGAAATGCATTGGCTACTCGGAAGATACTCGAAGCTAAGCGTATATAACAAACTGCTTCTGTATAAGCAAGTGCTAAAACCGTCTTGGACATATGGAATACAACTTTGGGGTTGTACGAAACCAAGCAATATGGCTATATTGCAAACATTCCAAAACAAAGCCCTACGAGCAATCGTGAATGCTCCATGGTATATAAGGAATAGTGATATTCACAGAGATCTAGGAATTGCTACTGTGAATGACGAAGTAATGAACTTTGCTCGCAAACTTCGTACTCGTCTTTATGCTCATTGCAATAATGAAATAATCCGTACTATGGACGTGACAAACATCGAGCGCCGACTACAAAGAACAAGACCATTCGATCTAGCGCCGTAAGGAAAACCCGCATTTAATGACGGTATTAGTAGGTGCCTTCGCTGGAAGGCTACCTACCTAACGAGATTAACACTACAGAAGCGTAAACTACTTGTTAAGGGAACTTAGTCGTAGTCATCAAACAATGAAGAAATGAGAGGATTGAAGCTGTACTACTATGAGCACGCGCGGCTCATAGTGCCTCTCTGAGGGGTGAGGTTTAGCCCGTAGGCATATACTGACTGACACTAATGACATTGACAGATCAGCTATATGAATCGGGCATCACCAATGGTACGGACCATTGGTATCTTTTGAAGATTCCTCACCTCCAGGCGCAACCAAAAAAAAAAAAATTAATGGGAAAAGTGAAAAAAGAAAGCAGTAGTATTAAAAGTGGCGAATACTAACATAAATAGAGTTAACCTCAAAGATGTAGCAATAAAATTACATTAATTACGAACAAAATGAACAAAAATTCTACATTTACATTTAATGCTAAAACTAGAGAAATCATAGGTGGGAAAAATGATAGATTAAGTGAACGTTTCAACGAACTTAGCTTACATAACTTAACCCTGAAGAAAGACGATCAATAGAAGCAATCTGTAAGTTTTTCGGTATTTTTTATTTAAAAGGGGAAAAACTATCGTATACAAAAACCCTATACCACAATATTCCTATAGATTCCAGCAGGGGACCTATTAACACGAAACAATATCGTCCCCAGAATCACAGAAACAATTAATAAATGAACAAGTACAACAAATGTACAAAGACAGCATTATCAGTAGTACCTAAAAAGGTGAATCAGTATGGCAAAAAGACGTGTAGAGTTGTGGATTTTCGAACAATTGTAAAGGAAAGCACCCAGCAAATTATAGACGATGCGAAGTAGCTAAGGAGTTGCAAAATCGGAGAGATGCGCTCCTTAAGCTTCACAATGCACCAAAACTAAAAAAATAGATAGTTAAGACAAAGCGTAAGACCGCTCAGGAGATAGTAGGTAATCCAAAGCCACCGGGTCCAGAGCGTAAAAAGGTGAGAGAAAGAGTAATAAAAGAAAAGTCCTCGACCTCTGTTCTCAAAAGAAACGGTACTGAAAAGTTACCATTAGTAAATCCTCCGAACAATGGCCCTCAGACAACTGGAGTGCTAACTTACGCTCAGGCCGCGGCAATCCAAGAACCAAAAAACGATGAAACTTCGACGGACCTCGTTTCTCAGGTTTTCTCAGTTATTCTTGCAAAATTGAAGAACAAGTTTGAGATTTTCTTAAAATCTCATCTATCTACAGTCCACCGCTTTCCGCGCTTGAAAATGATTTTACAAACTTGTTTAAATCGCTGAAACCTACTTTCATTATTGGCGGCGATTTTAATGCGAAACACACGTTCTGGGGTTCTAGATATATCTCGCAAAAAGGTAGAATGCTCTATGGGCAGCTATGGGGTACAGTTGTGATTTCTAGTTGACGGGAAAACCGACTTACGGATCAGCTGATACTTCGAAAATACCTGGCCTTATCGATTTTTTCGTTGTGAAAGGAGTATCTACCAACCACATAAAAGTTGAAGAGAGCTTTGATCTGTCGTCTGATCATTCTCCAGTTATTTTGACATTGAGCGAAAGACTCGTCCATAACCTAGAGCCAGCAAGATTAACTGGTGGAACAACTAACTGGGAAGGGTTTGAGAACGAAATTGCAGATAATATTGATAAACTAAGCGTTCCACTTACGACACCCTACGAACTTGAGGTTGAAGTTGATCGCTTCATTAAGATTGTACATCTTACTGTAGACGCTGCTTTCCCTCTGCCTCGAATAGAGGGAAAGGTAAGCTAGCATCAAGTACTTATCGATACAAATGATAGAGAAAAAACGGCATTCAGCACTGATACAGAGAATTATGAGTTTCTCCGCATGCCATTTGGCTTGAAAGGAGCTCCGGCTACCTTTCAACGTCAAATGAACCATATACTTACCGGGTTGCAAGGCACTAAGTGCTTCGTATATCTCGATGATATTGTGGATTACGAAAAAAAAACCTTCAAGACCATACGGAAAAGCTTACATGTGTTCTTGAAAAAATTAGACTGTTTAATCTTCGTCTATAACTGCGAAAATGTAACTTTCTTCGCCGCAAAATTATTTACCTAGGATACAATATAACCCAAGATGGAGTACTTCTTGACAGAGAGAAAGTAAAATACATATTACAAATATCACGACCCAAAAATTCCAAAAAAATACAATATTTTCTGGGAATGACAAATTTCTACAGGATACAATATAACCCGAGATGGAGTAATTCCTGACAGAGAGAAAGTAAAATCCATATTACAAAAACCACAACCCAAAAATTCCAAAAAATACAATCTTTTCTGGGAATGACAAATTTCTACAGGCGAAGAGTGCTAAATTTCTCGACTTTCGAAAAACCTCTGCGGGACATAACTCATAAAGATACCCAGTTCTGGAACACTATTTGTGAAGCAGCTTTTACTAAACTTAAAGCCATTCTCACCACTACTTATTTATCTCGATTTTAATGAACACTTTTTCCTTACAATGAATGTCAGTGGAACCACTTTAGGGGCAGTTCTCTCTCAACTCAGAGATAGTTTAGATATACCCATTGCCTTTGCAAGTTGAATACTACTGAACGTCGTTATTCCACGATTGAACGAGAGATTCAATTCAATTCAATTCAATTTATTATCATAAAGGTTTATACAAGTAAGACTAATGTCTTTTATAGTATTCAAGAATGGGAATAATATGTACATAAGTTTTAAAAATAATGTTACTAGTGAGCCGTTAAAGAAATAGTAGATGTTTATTAAATATCATTATGCAATGGCGATGGCGATAGTATGGGCCATTCGTAATTTTAGATATTATTTGATAGAAAATTTATATCATATACAGACCATCAGCCGTTGGTGTACTTTTTATAGTTGTTCCAAGAATCAAACAAGTTGGCAAATTCTAAATACAAGCTTTCGGAATTTGATTTCGACATTAAATACAAGCAAGGAAAGTAGAACGTAGTGGCTGATGCTGTAAGCCGCATTCCGGAAGAAAATATTCGTTCACATAAAAGTAATACAGTAAAAGCTCGTTAGTTCGGAATGGTTAGGGGAAAGGTTAGTCCAAATAAGCTAATTTTCCGAATTAATTAGAGATTTTTTATGCACTACAAGGCGTTTCTATTCACCTGAATTATGTGACTATATATCTAACTTTTATTAATGCAGAAATATGTACCAACTTTGTGCTTAGGGACTACGGTCTACATTTATCCCAAACAAATTTTATTAGGTTTCCCGACATCTAAATGTGGATTACCGGGACTCTTGTACAATTTTTTTTATGTTCTTATCAGTGTAAATAATATTTGAAAAAACAAATAATAAAGGCTGGTTTCCTAAATTCAAGCAAAATGAGCACTGTGACTGCACATCGCATTCGTGCAAACACACTATGCTTTCACAATGCGATGCGCGTTCTGTTGCGTTGTGAATTATGACGAATGTTATGCGATGCGCAATTTATTTTTTGGATATCTGAAACAATGTGTAATAAATTAATTGCAACTCAGATAATTAATCATTTCCTAAACAATTGTGGTGCTGGTGACAACTGAATATTCACGAAATATATTTTAAAGCTAATCCAAAAAGGGTAGTAAAAACAAATACCATTTGCATCGTCTTAGTTCAAGATGCGCTGTTTGCTTTTGTTTGCGCAGTGTTGTCGTTCGCAATGCATTTCGGAACGTAATGCGATGTGTTATCATTTTGAGTTTGCATGGTTGCTGATTCACAAAGCACGCAGTACTGCATTTAGGAAATCACCCAAATTATATTTGAGATCTGCTATACACGTTTAATCATTCCGTTAATTAACTTTTGTTTGTCCTTACTTTACAATTGTAATTGTAATGTATATAAATATGTATATGTACATACAGATATATAAAACCGACTTTTAGAAAAATGTCTGTTATTCGGAGCATTTTTTCTTCTCCGAATAAACGAGTTTTCCGAAATAAAGAATTCGGAATTAAAGGGCTTTTACTGTATTCTTGCACATCCCAACTAGCCGAGGTTTATAATTTATACTGTCGAAGATGACTTAACACGTTTTATGGATTGCTACCCATTCCCAAATACTGAATCGGGCACTGTCGCTAATGTATTCTACGATGAAATCATAGTAGATGTAGAACACCCACGCAATTACTAACGGATCGGAGCAAATTTCTGTAGTGATCTTTTATGAATGTTTGTAGGTTCTTGCACATAAAAAAATGTAAACCACTGGTTATCACCCACAAATTAACGGGGAATATTTTCCGTTCCTTCTCAAAGAATTACCCAACTGATTGTGATAAGTGGCTACGACAAACCATGTTTGTACATAATAATACGCCGCACTCGAGTACAAATTTAATCGCTATGGATGATTTTTTTTCGGAAAGTCGCCGAAACTAACTTTCAAACGTCATCCATCCTCCCAACAATTAGTTTCCCAAATATCTCCTTTGAAAAAAAATTAAGCACTAATTCCAGTAGCAAAAGTTTGAACATTGTATAAACATAATAACGAATAAATAAACTATAGCATAGTATTTGAGTTGGTTCAAACTAATAATTAGTTTGTAATAGAATATACAGATTCTGGTTTTTATTGGTTTAGTATTCCTATAATTTGTTGGTTTTAGCAATTATGTACTTAATAACTTTTTCATTAAATTTTAAGATTCATTATTCTTTTTATGTGTGGGTAATAAAAGACAGTTTTCATATTTTGTAACTCATTTATAATAATAACTTGAGAAGCGTACCGGAAGTCTTGTTCTTACTAAGTGCAAGTGTGTATTTATGTGGTATTACTCTTTAATATACATACTCTGTTTACAAATACATCCCCCCCTAGTTCGCTGATCATCTGGTAACAATTTGTATTAACAAAAGTAGATTAACAATAAGGGATTAATTCATATTCATATTACTAAATGTTTGAGTTTAAATGATAATATTATTTATATGTACATATGTATAATAACAAAATTCGTTTACATATTTGAGTTCATACGAGATCCTAATGATTATCTGTCCGTTATTTGTTGAACTAGTATCTGTATTAAAATAAGTTTCACCTGCATTTTTTAGGTTTGGAATGTCAATATCATTAGAAAAAGTCTTAAAGCTTCGATCAGTTAAAGTTTAAGGAATGTACATAAATTCATTGATCAAACATAATCTTATTTGATTAATATGGCCTTTCCATAAGATATTATTTTTTTAATGGAATTTCTACAAAAAAATTCCTTTTTCCTAAGACACGATTAATTTTACCTCGAATCCATTTAATTTTTCCGGGAACACTAAAACCTCTAACCATTACCGAATCATGAATTACCAATTATCTTTCTTCCAATGTAATTTTTCTTTTGCTTATTTTGCTTATTTTCGATATTATGCCTAAGATCTCTAAAATCCTTTGTCTTCCTTTCATAAAAGGATTTAATAAATCGAATCTCGTTCGCAAATTCCTATTAAAAATCCAACCCGAAATCAATCGTTCAATCGTTCGAATCCAATCGTTTTTACACTTGTAATGTTTTGGTTCATGGGTGTGCACTCCAGCCATTAGCTGTGTGCATCAACAATTATTAAAAAAAGGTCCCATAAAATCTAGATGAAGTCTTTCCCATGGTTTATCTGGTCAACTCCAATTTATGATAAGGCACTTCAAGAATACCTAATTTGTGTAATTCTTTTATTGCAATTTGTGTAATTCTTTTATAACAGCTGGTCTTAAATTTTCGGGAATAACTACCCTATATCCCCACAAGATTGCATTAGATTCTATAGAAAGCTCGTTCTTTTCAATGAAATATGGAGTTAAAGTCTTATCATCTAACTTTTCCGGCCATTTTCAATAAAATCACGTACCTTAATGAATGTTGCATCTTTTACTGATTCTTCTTGAATATCTTTAAACTTTACTCCTGAGTTCGATTCTTCATTGACGTAATTTACATAAACGTTTTGCCCAAAAACCCTGACCTTGAAAATACTCAGGAGAAGAATTCTCGGAAGCGCGAGAAAAATATTCAGCTTTCAACGTTTGACTTTGAGCTTATGTAAACTGAACTTTATATGTGTAGTCCGATTAAAATAACGCATATCTTTGTAGCCTTTTTTCTCACCAAATATAGCCACCAAGGGCTTGTTATCGGTCACCAGTGTAAATCTGTTGCCAAAGAGGCATTGATGAAATTTGTATATGCCAAAAACGATTGCCAACGCTTTTCTTTCTATCTGAGAGTATTTCATCTCAGTGGCAGATAGTCTTTTGAGGCGAATGATATGGGTCTCTTAACTTGATTATCAAAAACCTGCACACGCGCCGCTCCTAAACCCACCGGACCCGCATCAACAATCAACTTTAATTCCAAACTAGGATTGAAATGGACCAAACAAACCTTTGCCGACAATTCCGACTTTACCTCATCAAAGGCCTTTTTTTGTTTTGGTCCCCGTTCAAATTTGTTGAGTAATAGTCTGTATAAATCTGCGGCTACTGTTGCCATATTGGGCATATATTGCCTATAAAAGTTTACCACTCCTAGAAAAGATTAGAACTCTACTAAATGTTTGGGTGTATATAACGTAATAATGACTCCTATCTTTTTGCTTTTTGTCGTCTTTGTGCAAGCCATTTTTGTTAATAATGCGCCCATGGTAGTTAATAGAAGTTTTAAAAAATTCGCACTTTTCCTTAGAAACAGGCTATCTAGTTTTTTTGAAAAGGAGGTATTACAATACACCATCCTTTTATATCAGCAATAGACCTATGGTTGTGGAAATTGTGGTCAAGATGATGAATTTTTTATCCAATAAGAGCTGCTGATATGACATTGACAGGTCAATTTTTGAAAACTCAGTACTTTCGTGAATCTAAGCTAGCAATTCCTCCATTTTTGAAAAAGGGTGTTGGTTTACTAGTAATTCTGGGTTTAGCGTAATCTTATAATTCCCGCAAATTCTCACTGAGCCATCTTTGTTTATAATCAGTGGGAGTACCACACTCCAATTGTATCATTGTATTCTGTTTACAAATACATCACAATTTGAATGAAAAGAATGTAAATAAATAATAAGTAATAATTATGCGGTCTTATGCAAAAAAATAAATAAATAAAAAGAACAAACAAAATATTAAACGAAATAAATCAACAAACAAATTTCCATTAATAAAAAATTTAGTTATATTTATTAATGATAAAACAAATATTAATTAAAATATAATTAAGATTTTGTAATCAAATTTTGAATGAAAAACAAAGGTGAACAAAAATAACATCCAAATGCCATTCGGCTTTTGGTTTTATACATTGTATATGCATATATAAAAAAAAACACATGCGTAGAAGTAAATTAAATTTAATAAATATGATGTAACAATTATAGTAAATTAAAAAAAAAAAGAAAGATTTATTTTAATAAAATATAGCTACGAGCTACAAGAAGGGAGAGGAAATGTGGTGTATAATATTGAGGTGTTATCGCCTTCTCTCTGGGTCATTGTAACGGATCTCTGTCTAGACATGAAACACGAGCGCCACAGGTAAAGTCCATAATGTGCACCACTTACATATATCACGTCATGAAAAAACTGCTTTTCTCTCGAGGTGTGTCTGGCTGCCTTCAAAAACGACTCTTTATTGCCAAGCGTCTTTTTTTGGGAAGTTGAGTTGGTGATTGCAAAGCAAAGCGTTCGGTGTTTGACATTATACATATATACGCCGGACATTGACATTATACGTATATACGCATGCAACAGAGCAATCATCTCGACTTGATAGACATGACAGGCTAGTTCTAGTTCTTTTCAGAAGATACCTGCATCCTCTCTGCCATCCATCATAGACCCATCTGTAAAAATGATTATATCACCAATCTTCTTTTCCGGAAGTGTTCCATCCTCGATAAGAGTTTTGTGATACCTTTCGGTAACACGCATTCTCTTTATTCCATCCATGGGCATATTCAACTCCCTAATCTCGTTTTTCACGAAATCCAGAATTTTCCTGTATTCATAGGTAGTACCGCAACGGTGCCATTTGTTATCCCGGTGCAGACGAAGTGCCGTCGATGCCACCGCTTTTTTAATAAATAAGTCAAGCGGCAGAATATCTAGGACCACTTCCATTGCGCATATTGGTGTCGTTCGTATTGCACCGGCTATCCCTAAACATACCATACGTTGGACCCCATCTAGCTGCTTCTTTACAGTTTCCTGGGTGGCCTTCTGTTTTCTGTATTGTCCATCAGTCTTTCCACTTTCATATGGTCTTGGTTGGTTAACCTTCACGGACACAGGCTGTCCATCGTCTTTTCCGCTCTCTGCCTCCTCAAAGTGTCGGTATCATTTTGCATTGTCCTCTGATGACTCGTTATCTTTTCTTTTTTTGTTATTAAAAAATGGATGCATAATGATTCCACGAGTGGTTGAGAAAATACGGCCCAGGTAGACAGAGATCGCCATTACCTACCCTATATTATTATTATTAATTTTATTAAACAGTAAATAAATTACAGATCCAATACATAAGTATTTAACTAGAATTAGCTGCCAGGGCTGTCCACTAGGATAATAAAGAAAGTTTGATAAAAAAAATAGATATGTACATGGTTTTAATATATACATATGTACATATATAAACATATATACATTTCTTTTGTACTTCCAGTTTTCAAGTAAGGAATTCAAGATATCTTTTTTATTGTGTTGGAAGAAAACTTTGAGGGCGCCGTGGGTCAAGTGGTTAGTGCGTTGGACTACGGGGCGAGGGGTTCCAGGTTCAATCCCCAAACAACACCTAAAATTTCTTTCACTGCCCCACCTCTCGCGAGCGTCTGACAAACATCCAAGAGTAAAACTGTCATGAAAAAGCTTCTCAAAACAAAAAACTGCCGTTCCGATCCGGCATTAAACACCCCTTCCATTCGTGTGAAGAATATAACACGCACAGCACGAATGGTTGATTGGTTTTTAAGAAAGCCAAGTAACTGGCAGCTGGCTTCAAGCCCGGAACACAGGCTCTTCGAAACAGTGAAGGAAACCTAGTCACCGAAGCACAGGGAATAATAGATTTTTTTAAGCAGCATTTCCAGTAGCTACTTAATGGGCATCAGGTGGAGAGAGTGATAGGGCAAGAAGAGAACCCGCATCCAGTCAATGAAGAATCCATCCCTTTTCCCAGTTTTGAAGACGTCGGCTATCAAAAGCTATCAAAAGCTGAAGAATAACAATACCGCCGGCTCTGGTCTACCAGCAGAGCTTTTCAAACATGGTGGTGATGTTTTGGTAGGGTGCATACACCAAATAATCAACCAAGTATGGGTGGATGAAGTCATGCCCGATGACTGGACTATCAGCTCTATATGCCCCATCTTCAAGAAAGGCGATCCTATGTCTTGTAAGAACTACCGAGGCATATCCCTGCTTAATGTCGCATATAAGATCCTATCCAACGTACTGTGTGAACGTCTGAAGCCTTTCTGCAGCACACTAATCGGCACGTACCAGTGTGGCTTCCGGCCCGGCAGATCGACGATCGACCAAATTTTCACACTAAGGCAAATCCTGGAAAAGACTAACGAATTTCAAGTCGAGACTCACCATCTCTTCATCGACTTTAAAGCCGCATATGATAGCATTCATTGTCTTGAGCTTTACAAGGCGATGGCCGAATTCGGGATCCCGGCTAAACTGATCCAGCTGTGCCGCATGACGCTGGAAAACACGCGGTGCAACGTGCAATTCGGAAACAGTTCCTCCGAACTATTCCAAACATGCACCGGTTTTCGTCAAGGAGATGCGCTATCATGTGACGGGAAGGCACTATCTTCAACAAATCTGTCCAGCTGCTGGGATACGCAGACGACATTGACATCATCGGTCGCTCCCAGCGCGCCGTGTTAGAGGCTTTTACGCCAATTGAAGAACAGGCGAAACGAGTTGGCCTTGAAGTAAATGAGGACAAAACCAAGTACATGTCAACAAACAAAGAAGCATCTGTCCACCGCCTAGGACAGAACGTCACTGTTGGCAACAGTAACTTCGAAGTGGTTAAGGAGTTTACCTACCTCGGAGTAAACATCAACTCCACGAATGACACCTTAGTGGAGATTCGACGAAGACTTACCCTAGGAAACCGTTGCTACTTCGGTTTGGCGAAACAAATGGTGTCAAAACTCGGAAGACGAAATGCATGCTCTACAAAACTTTGATCCTGCTAGTTCTGCTGTATGGAGCCGAGTGTTGCACAATAAGCAGGAAAGCAGAGCAGATATTGAACACTTTCGAAAGAAAAATTCTTCGTCGGATATTCGGTCCCGTATGCGAGGAGGGCGAATTGAGGAGAAGATACAACCGCGAACTCTATGAGCTGTACCAAGATGTGGATGTCTTCCAAAAAGTCAAAACACGTCGACTACACTGGCTCGGCCACATCGAGCGAATGGACAATAATGCTCCAGCAAAGAGGATCTTCGAATCACAGCCCCCAGGTTCGAGACGACAAGGAAGACCGAACCTCCATTTTAAGGACCAAGCTATCGCGGATGCCAGAGCGCTTGGTCCAGACAACTGGAAGCACCGTACCCGGGATCGGAGAGAGTGGAAGGTTGCCGTGTCTCAGGGAGAGACTCTTCATAGGTCGGGAGCCCGTTAAGTAAGTAAGTAAGCACGAGTGGTTGTGAAAAGCTAGGCCCTGGGTCCCATGGACCTGTCGCGCCAAAAATTTGTATTTTTTTTTTTTTTAAGAAAGCTTTTAATGGTTCCTTTATGGCTAATCTAGCTTCCGCGTCATCTGCCTCGTTGCCATTAATACCTACAAGACCGGGAATCCAATAAATTTTTAAAATTTCGGAGTTCAGGATGAGATGGTTACGTATTGTTTTAACTATTTCAATAGAGTTGGAAATGTTTTTTATGGCTTTTATAGTACAAAGGATGTCAGAAAATATGGTCGTTTTCCTTCCCTGTGAGTGCGTTATCGCTTTGTATATAGCAAATTCTTTAGCAGTAAAAGTTGATGTATGAGTTGGGAGTAATCCTTTAGAAACAATGGAACCAGTCTCGTCTACAACAGCAAAAGAGGTGTAGTTGTCTGCTTTAGATGCATCTGCAAATAATAGTTTTCAACCAAGGGATTTGTAGTTGTCTGAGATGCCGAGAAAGAGAGTTTTGTATACATCAAGAGGGGTAAAATTTTTTAGATAGGTGCAAAGATCGGTGTTGATGGTGTAGTTTGGAAGGTTCCAGGGTGGCTGACTATTCCTTGTGCGGTTTTGAAAAGAAATTGGAATGTTGAGATTCTTCGCGAACGTGATTGCCCGGCATAGGGTTGATTGCATTTTTTGATGTCTCTTTTTATTCAGAATCGTCTTAACTGTTGGATGGATGGATGTTTTGTATGAAGAATTTATTTTCACAATTATATTAGCCTTGAGTAAATCGGTTCTCTCCGTTAAAGGGGGAAGTCCAGCTTCGGTTAATATGTTAATAATGGGTGTTGATCGTATGGTTTTCAAACAGCTTCTGACGGCAGCGTGGTAGGGTGATGTGATAAGTGCTAAAGATGATTTGGAGCATTTGCCGTAAATAGGTAAACCATAATAAATTTTTGATAGTACTGTGGATTTGGTTAAATTTGTCAGTGTATTAATGTTGCCGAAGCTTTTTTCCGAAGATAAATATTTAATTATGTTGACCCTGGCAGTTAAACTTTTTCTTATTTAAGTACAATGGTTCTTAAAATTAAATCTAGAGTCAAATATAATACCGAGAGAGAATTAACATTTTTTATATAACTATCGTTTAGTTGACTTGAACAAGTTTTGTACAATTGTGTTTTTTACATATGTACATATGTGGAATAATTCGGATTTTGAACATGAAATTACTGAGCCGGAGTAATTACCCCAGTGAAGAAGGGCCTCTATAATGGATGAAAAAGCATCACCCAATTCGTGGAGGTCTTTATGTTTAGAAAAAATAATTAAATCGTCAGCATAGAGTGAATGTTCAACTTTATGGAAACTGTCTATTGTATTGCTGACCTCATTAAAAGCTATAATAAATAAGTGGTGATCCTTGAGGGATGCCGTTCTTTAGTTTGTGCGGATTTGAATAGATGTCACAATACTTGATATGAAAATGTCTATTGGAAAGAAAAGATTTTATGTATTTATACATTTTTGGTCCAATTTTCCATTTTAATAGTTGATTCAGAACAACATGTGCCCCAATTCTAAAAAAAGGCTTTCTGAAAGTCAAGGCTGAGAATGGTCACATGATTTCACTCAGACAATGTTGAGCAGACAAAATGGTAGATATGGAGAAGGGCATCTAGTGTAGATTTAGCTTTTTTAAAAACGACTTGTCGGTTGTCGACTAGTTTGTCTTTATTAAGAAACCAGAATAGACGTTTGGCTATGACAGAGGTGAGTGCATTTTTGACTTCATCCTTAATGTTTGCAATACTGGTAACTCTCCAACCTTTGTTTTTTTGAGTACGGACAATTTTAATGGGTGGGAATCAGTTATTGACATCACATTAGTATCAAATAACGAAACAATTAGGGTTGAAAATTGGAGAGTATCCAACTTACAGTCCTTCTCGGATCATAAATCGATACTTTTTGACGTTAGTTTTCAGATAGAGGCTCCTAAACCCTATATAAACCCAAAGCGAATAAACTGGACAAAGTTTAATCGTATAGTTAAGTCAAAATTGGGTAGTACGCCAAACCACAGAATCGACTCGACTTCGGAACTTGATTCTAAGGTTGAAACCTTTGAGAAAGCAATACATGTTGCTTTCAAAATTTCGTGTCCGGTCAGCTATAATAAAAAAAAAGTCCCATTGTGGTGGAATGAATATCTGTCGAAACTCAGGAAGTTGACCAGAGTGATCTTCAATATCTGTTATAACCATAACTTCTGGCAGCCCTATAAAGATTGTCTAAAAATTTATAAGAAGTCTATCAGAATGGCCAAGAAACAGGGCTGGATGGATTACTGCCAATCTATCGAGTCCCTTAAGGAATCGACTCGGCTCAGTAAAATTCTGTCCAAAGGACACAGCAATCCGTCCTTCCTGAAAAAGTCGGACGGTAACTGGACTGATTCTACTGCAGAATCTTTGGAACTTCTTATCAGAGTACACTTTCCAGGTTGTTGTGACGGTGATGCAGAACAAGCTAGTTCCGCCAACGCACCGTCGACATCGTGGAATAGCATTATAAATATTATCACGGAGGATAAAATCTCCTGGTCCATTAATAGCTTCTCCCCTTATAAATCACCCTGCGAAAGATTTCAGACCTGTTAGCCTATCCTCTTTTGTACTGAAAACTCTAGAACGTATCCTAGACCTTAACATCCGTGAAACTGGATGAAACTGTCGAAATCCCACCATGCGCACTTCAAAGGTCGGTCTACTGAGACGGCTCTTCATGAGGTGGTGCATACGGTGGAAAAGGCTCTCCACTACAAAGAATACACTCTTGCTACCTTTCTAGACATAGAAGGGGCCTTTAACAACATCCACACTGAAGCTATTCAAGAGGCTCTCACCGAGTTAGGTGTAGAAGGTTTTCTTAGTCAATGGATTGTATCCATGCTGAAAACCAGAATAATTCAGGGAACATTAGGTAACAGCATTGCAATTAAGACGGTTAGTAGATTCACCCCTCACGGTGGTGTCATTTCTCCTTTGCTATGGCTCATGGCAATTAACAAGATTTTAGTGCGACTTGATAGAGAGGGGGTTAAGGTGGTTGCGTACGCAGATGACGTGGTAATACTGGTGTCAGGAAAGTTTCTCTCCACGATAAGCCAACTCATGGAAAGTGCTCTGGATAAGGACTCGTGGTCCACGAGCAGTGGCCTCGGTGTTAATCCAGAAAAGACCGAAATGATGCTATTTATCACTACAACTAAAGTACCTGAGTTCACTCCACCCAAACTTAATGGTCAGTCACTCTCTTTATCTTCCAGTGCAAAATACCTTGGCACGATACTAGACCCGAAACTTAGTTGGAAGCTTAATATAAAACAGCGGGTAAAGAAAGCAAGTGTAGCTTTCTATGCCTGCAATAAAACTTTCGGTAAAAAATGGGGCCTCCAGCCAAAGATTACCCTAGGGATGTACACAGCCGTTATGCGTCCCATTCTTACCTACGGCGCCATCTTTTGGTGGCCTGCCCTGAGCAAGAAATACAATATCGAAAAACTTAAAAAAGTACAGAGATCAGCGTGCGTAGGCATCACAGGAGCCTTGTGGTCCTGTCCTACAGATGCTCTAAGTGTGATCCTGCATCTGACTCCTCTTGAACTTCATATAAAAGATTCAGCTACATGTAGCGCTGCCCGGCTAAGGGAATCTGAGTGGTGGACTGCTAAGTCGTATGGACACTGTAGGATCTTGGAAACGATTCCAAGAGAATTGGTTTAATCTTCAACTGACTACAGAATACCAACCTTCAATTTTTGTAAATCTTTTTCAAAAACTAGAAAATAATAAAACGGACGCTTTATCTATGACTATGATATAGGTATATATACGGATGGTTCGAAGAGGGACTGCGGAGTCGGCGCCGGTATCTTCTCTGACCAACTAAATATATCGAAGTCTTTTCGTCTCCCTGACTCTGCTAGTGTTTCCCAAGCGGAGCTTCTTGCGATTCGAAAAGCCTGCCGTTTGCTAAACGATCTCGCTATATCTAGTCAAAACATCGCTATTTTTTCGGATAGCCAAGCTGTTATCAAAGCCATTGATGCGGTCACCATATCCTCAAAACTGGTAGAGCAATGCCTGTTTGAAATGAATCACCTAAGTGTCCACTTAACAACTACACTCATCTGGGTCCCAGGGCACAGTAACTATGAGGGTAATGAGTTCGCTGAAGAGCTGGCCAGGCAAGGATCGGCCCTTAACGGCTCTTTAGCAGAAAGAGTCGATATTCCGCTAGGTGTCGTTAAGGGCAACATACATTATCACTTCCTATAGCTTGCCAATCAAGAGTGGAAAAGCCTGACTAGTTGTGTAATATCACGAAAGACATGGCCTGATTACAACAAACCTAAATCAAACGAGCAACTTGGTAAATCAAGACCAGATATTGCCAGAATTGTAGCTATCATTACAGGTCACTGGCCAATAGGGGACCATGCGGCCAAGCTTAGTATTCCTCACACCTCACCTTCTGTAGAAGCTGCAAGATATCAATGAGAAGGAATCTCTACATCACTTCCTTTGCAGTTGTCCGGCCCTAGCGAGGACCAAGCAAAATATTCTAGGAAGACCCTTCTTCGTAGACCACGGCGAAATAGCTGACAAAAAGATTGGAGAACTAATCCGTTATTTGAACTCCACGGGTTGGGTCTAATTTTCACATCAGCTAAGTTATTTCTTTTCACACGAGTTTTTGTGGTAACAAAACGGCGCACCCTAGCGCTAATTGGGTTCTTTCTAAACCGCCACTCTACCTACCTACCTAGACGTTTGGCTATGACTTTTTCTAAAATCTTTCCTGTACATGGAAGGAGGGATATGGGACGATAACCAGAGGTTACCGTGCGGTCTCCATTTCGCTTAGGCAGTGGAATGATATTTGCAGCTTTCTAGGCATGTGGAATTATTCCTGTGTCAAAGATGTTGTTGTAAAGTTTTAGTGGACGTGTTTTTAAAGTCTGAGTGGAGTTTTTTAACATTCCGTAGGAGATGCGGTCAAAACCCGGTGTTTTGCCCTTTGCAGTGTGTAAGCAAGAAATGAGTTCGGACATGTTAATTTCTGATTCAATAAAGGTGGCTGAAGAGCTGGGGCGAAAAGATAGATTTGTATCGTTAAGAATTTATAATTTTTCGTTGTTGAAAGTGGGTTCGAAAATGGAGTCATCCGAAGATTGTTCCCATGTTTGAGCAAAGTGTTCAACAATTTTTTTTGAACATGTCAACGTTGTAGTGTCTGTTTTTATTGTTTCCATCCTGTATGGAGAGTATGTGCCTGATAGCAGTTTTATGCTGATAAAATTGATAGCAAAGTTTTTGGGGCATTGAATTTGGATTTATATTTGACGTAAATTTCTCAAAACAAGCCTTTTTAATATTAGAGTTCTAACCGAATGCACAAAAACCCTACAAATGCTCCCTGACTAGTTCAGACACCACCCACGGAGTAATGAAACCTTACACCACCTGAGTTTCAACCACTACACCAGAAAAATCTGTCCTATCTTCTCTCTTCTTCCTTCCGACTTTACGCCGTGCAGAGTGCATACTCTTAGGCGTAAGTCTAAAATATCACTTACGCTGTGTTGCTACATTATAAGGCTATTCATAATCCCTTGAGCGTAAGTAAGATTATAAAAAAAAAAAAAAAGTTTTCACTGTTTTGTTTGTAGATACCAAGCTTTTTGTTTTCGTATTCGCAGAGAACTTATTTCCTTATTCCACCAAGGGGTAGTTTTTTTGTGGATTTTATCGCTAGTTTGAGGAATGGCTAGGTTTGCTACTGTGCGTATTAATTTATGAATCGTAGCGGCTTCTTTATTGGTGTCGGAAGAATCTTCTCTCTCGTGTAACTCCCTAGAGACAGTGGATCGGAATAAATCCCAGTTTGCTCTGTCGAGAAGGAATTTTTTTGGTTTTCTTGGTTATTGTTTTAATTGACCGGTAGAGAGGTTAATGAAAATTGGGAAATGATCGCTGCCAGCGAGGTTATCGGATATGTCCCAGGAGGTTTTGTTGAGGAGAGAAGGGTTAATGAGCGATAGATCAACGTGCGTAAACGTTTTATAGGTGGAGAAGTGGGTTGGTCGACCGTCATTAAGTATTGCTAACCCGGAGTTAGTAATAAAATGCTCGACTGTTTTGCCGCGTTTACTTAGTTTCTCAGAGCCCCAAGATGGACTCCATGCATTAAAATCACCTGTTATTAAGACTGGATTATTAATTCCGTTGATAACATCTTCAAGGTCTTTTGTTGAAAAATCTTGTTCGGGGTGGACGTAGGGAGAAATAATTGTATATTGGATATTGAGATTAATTTGAACACCTATTGCTGATATATGTGAGTTAATCTTAATACATGAATGGGGGATTGAGTTATGTATGAGGATGCCGACCCCTTGTTTGGAATACGATACGGAGTCAAAATTGTGGAAATATGCGGAGTGCTATTTAGGAGGAAATGACTCCGAGACGTGGATGCTGAAGCGGAGTCGTTGTTTTGGTAAAGAAGTTCGTTACTAGATTGATTTATCATCATCATGATCAATATGATTATTAGGTATGTATGTAGTACTTACTTTGTGAAAGAAGTGTGTTTCTTAAATTTGTTAAAGGAGATGAGGAGCTAGAAGGTGGATAGAGTAGATCCAAGTGTTTGGGAGAGAGATTTAGTATGTGTGTAGTTGTTGTCGCATGTTGAGCATGTATTAGTTCAGATGAGGAAGTAAGAGACAGATGATCATTGTGTTTTTGTTTGTTTGACTTTTTACTATTATTTGTTGATGGAACAGCTATTGTTTCCTGAGGTAGAAAGAACAGATGGGTCGAAAGAAGTGGTGGGAGGCGATTGAAGTGAATGGAGGCTTGAAATTGATGAAGATGTGAAAGCTGTTTATTGTATTGCCGTAGATGGGTTTTGTAGGACTGAAGAGTAGGTGGTGGAAGAGAGAGTAATCGGATTTTTTTCTTTATATATTTTTTTCGCATCAGCCATAGAGCATTTGTGTATTGTTTTAATTTTGATTTTTTTTGCATTGATGTACTCTTTGCAATTTTTGGAAGATGATGGGTGTTTTTCGGTGCAGTTGGCGCACGAAGTGCGTGCGCACTTATCCGGTTGGTGGGGGGAAGTTTACAGGTTCCGGAAGTTTCTGACGAAATGCATCTCTTAGCGGTGTGACCAAGGAGTTTACACTTGCGACAGCGCATTGGATTGGCGTAATGTTCTTCTACTTTTAAATTATACCAACCTATATTAACAGTAGAGGGGGAGCGGAAGCGATTAAAAGTAAATAGAACTAGCCCGGTTGCATGAAGATTGTTCTCAGGTGTTGTTTTTTTAAATTTCAAGACGTCGGTTACACCTTGGCATTTCATTTCTCTGATTATATTTCTTCTTCAGAAACATTAATAAGGCAGGGGGCGTACGCTGTGCCTTTGCAGGAGTTGAGGTTAAAATGAAGTTTGACTGAGATCGGACAAAGGTTAGCAAGGTGTTTTTGTGAGAGGAGTAGATTTGCTATGTTTGAGCATTTTACAAGAAGGAGGAGGCTGCCATCGCGTAATTCTGTTATGTTTTCGTATCCTGTACTAATGCCGTCAATCGCTTTTTTAAGTAAGAATACACTTATAGACGACAGAGGCGTTTTTTCATCACTTGAAGAAATAACTATGAATGTTGGGTCGGGAAGATTTGTATTCAATTGTAGTGTTTTGTCGAGATCTAGATAGTGGAGTTATTTTTTTTTCTGTTTTTTTACATTGGACTCGGGCGCAGATAGCAGCTCTCTACCGAGCAGCTCAAATCTGTTGCCCAAGAGCACAGGTGGCCCAGGGGTCATGATTTAACCGATTACGCATTGTTCAAACTATATATGTATATCCCTTTTTTCGGACACGAGGTTAGGCAAACACGAGACAATAGGTTAAAAATATTGAGTAAATAACGGGGATGTAATTAAGAGAATAGAGCGAGCAAATCTGAGAAACCAGTTGTCGGCTTAAAGGTCAGACGGTGACTGTTACCTACCCTACTCAACTAACATACAACAGAAAATTGAGCCGCCCTTAAGTAGTTACCAATTGCGGTTCAATTACCTCTGAACCCTGTGTTCCAGTAGTATCATTACATAAACACAATTCGCTCGGCGTGGCGACTTACCACCTTGGAGTTAAGGGTTGTTGGATCTTAATTTTCGATTCACATTCAGCTCTGTAATAGTAGTGCTACATATCTAATAGTGCATTCTGTTCCTCTAATTAAGTCACCCCACCACGACAAGGTGTCCAACGTCCGGAGTATATTTGAATATCTAAATATTTGGTCTCAATAAAATCTTTTGGTTTCATATACAGTGATGTGAAAAATAATAGGGACACTTCTATGAAAATGTTTCAAAGGCGTCTAATTCCTGTGATGGTTGATCGAAACAAAGAAAATTAATGGGATCTTAAGCTTTACTGTTTGCAAAACAAAGTATAGTTGTCTTCACCCAAATATTCTGTCTGCCTTCCAAATCATGTCATAAGTTTGCGCAGAGCGGTTTGTTTCGGCTGTGCAAAATAATAAGGACACCTCTTATATCTTCTCTGTAAATCAAGCATTTTTTGTTTTTAGCTTTACTTTTTTAACCTAATAGGTAAAATAAGAATTTAATTTTACAAAAATTTGTAAATTTATTAGAAATTAGTGATAAAAATGGGTCGAGTAGAGCACTGTAGCGATGAGATGAGGAAACAAATAAAAGACTTGCATAATAACGGTTTTTCAAGCCGAAAGATAGCCCAAATTGTTGGGTGTTCGAAGAGAATAGTTGAAAATGTAATCAATTGGCAATCTTATGCAGAAACACGTTGAAGAAAGCCAAAAATGTCTGCCTCTCTCAAAAAAAGGATATTGCGCTATGTATAAAATGAACCTTTTGCTTCACATGCGCATTGTAAAAGGAATTTAACCTGGACGTTGACAATTCTACCATACGAAAGATTCTTATAACCAACAATTTAAAAGCAAGAAGCGCAAGAAAGGCAGCTGGACTGAATCGCGATGGCTCAATATCCTTTGGTCTTATGAGACTTAAGAAAATTTATTTAATTCTGATCGCAACAGCTTATTAGTACGGAAACCGCCCAATACGGCTCATAACGATATATACACCATCAAGATGGTGAAACATGTTAGGGGCTGCATCACGGTATGGGGATGTTTCTCCTACCAGGGTATAGGTCCCATTCATAAAATCGAGGGCACTATCACAGCACTGTCTCAAACACGCGTGGAAGCTATTCCACCTAGTACTTACCGAATAGTGGATTCGATGCCGCAACGTTTCTTGGCCGTTATCAAGAACAAGATCTATTCAATGAAACACTAAAGTACATGTTTGATCAAATATTTCATTGATTGTATTTTAACATTGATTTTTTATTGTTAAAGTTTGCGTTTGGAGTTATTTCGTAAAGAATTGCTAGCTGTCTTTATTTTTTTCCACAGGCTATTTAGAAGAAAATCACATTTTTTTTTTTTTACTAAAAGTATAAATTTAGGGTAACTTATGTTATTTTTATGTTTTTGAAATTTTAATCAATTAATACTGGTTTAAAGTTTATCATAAATATCACGAGGTACTTAGTTTTTTCGTTTTTTCAACTATGGTAAAGGCTGTCCTTATTATTTCGCACATCACTGTAATTTAGTGAAGTTATGAAATAGTGGGCTTGGGGCGGATTTCAAAAATTTTTATACTTGTGCTGTATATTTTTTGTCAAGCCGAGATATAAAATTTCATCCTTCAAGCTCAAAATGTAAGGCCAAAAAAGCGGTGACATACGAACGAACGGTCACAGCTCAATTGATTTTGCTATTGATACAGACGGACGGACATGGGTCATAGTGTTAAAAATGATCACGAAAATATACATACTTTAAAAGTTTTATATGGAATATTTTCCTAACTACATACATACATATGTATGTACATAGGTATGACTTAATATACCCTTAGGATAGGATATAAAAAAACCTGTCGTAAACATCATTACTATAACTAACTGAATAAAATCTATCATTAATTTTCTAACATATAAAAGTTTCAAATTCCTATCGAATAGCAACTTCACCATCGTTAGACCGAATTATAAGACGTTATCACATTCAAAAGAAATATCAGTACTAAAGTATAAACTAGTTTCATACCACACGTCGTACGCATCTTACCTACAGAAATTTATTAGATTATATAATATATGATGATGTAATTTCTTTCGCAGGTGTACATTTCAATCAGCAAGCACTAAAGAACTTAGAAACCGTTTATTCAACAATGGTCAAAGCAACACATGATTTTAAACGAATTATCATGGAATTGCAAACTTCGTACAGTAAAACATTAGAACTAGTCGCAAGAGAAAGAAATACAATGCAATTAAGTCCCAAAATCCAATCTGGAGATATGGAACAAAATGTTTCAGGATCTTTGTTAAGTAACGAGTTGCTGTCAACAAAAAAGGTAAAATAATTTAAATTAAATTTTTCATTGGCTTAAGTTCCTGTTACCATTTCAGTGTGCTAATTGTAACCGTGAAGCTTTGGCAGAGTGTTCATTGTGCAGAAAGACGCCTTACTGTTCAACTTTTTGCCAAAGGAAAGATTGGAATTCTCATCAGGTTGAATGTGGAAGAAACCCTATGGAAAATGCGGAACAAATCATGCTTTTAGTTGATGATCAGACATAATTGACGCTTATAGTCGAATCATCTACTTTAATATTAAATAAATGTTCAGTCGTCGGCTAACCTTCAAACCGTACACATCGTGGTGAACAGTTCTTTTTTTCTTTTCGGTTTTTTTCTGTCTTCTTTTCAGTTAACTACCAATTTCATTTCGGATATTTTTAATAAGCACTTATGCCCCATTTAATCTCTGAAGTGATATAAATTACGAACATGGCCCCTAGGAAAGGTTCCCAACCCGGAAATCGGTTTGGGGATCTCGGGGAATGTACTCTTACGGATCCTCTCGACCCTGAGTCCCAACGGCCGAAAAAGCGACCCAAATCAACTTCACCTATTGTCACGGATTATCCAGTTCTTCCAACAAAGTGCAATTCTAAAAACCCACGTTTTGTGCTTATTTCGTCCAACAACGTGGACAAGCCACTAACCTCAATAAGTGTGTTTATATTAAAAAAAACCATTGATTCTATTAGTACTTAATACGAAAAAATATCCCAATTAAGAGACGGCTCAATTCTTATTTTAGTAAATGCTATTTTTTTTTTGACTTATTTCAAATCCCCAATTCTATCGAAATCGGCTGGTACAAAGTAAAAGTTTCTGAATACATACCAAATCCAATGCGGTGTAGGCAGTGCCAACTTCTAGGTCACACCATTAAATGGTGCAAACGGTCAGCCACCTGCGAAACGTGCAACCTGCTACCACATGACACGTCAAATTGCACCCGTACATTATGTGCCAATTGTCAAGGTCCCTACCCGGCCTCCTCTAATACATGTCCCAGATACATACATACAGAGTAAGCAGATACTCGAAATTAAAACTAAAAACAGATGTAGTCTATTCGAAGCCAGACAGATTCATAAGGAACGGTATCCCACACAATCAAACCTTGGTGCGGAACTTTATTCCGAAAAACTCAAACAAACAAGTTTCATCTTCCTCACAAAGTACAAAAAAAATCTACTCAAAATACGGAACAAATAGTTTCAAACACAAACGATCCTTCTACACAAAACAAACCAGCATCGACCCCAGAAATCTCTAATAATAACCTTTCTAATGAAACAAAAATGATTAAGACATGTGCTTCCAAATCTGTAAATCCGGTTTTTACCAAAATTTCTTCATGCAATTGAAACACTATTTCCACATCATCGTCAGTAACGATTTCTGCAGCCAAATCCCTGACTCTTTCACCACCAAAAAATCAAATCTCCCTTCCCCACCACCATTATGTACTTCTAAAAATACAAAACAAAACTCACCTCTTACCTCAATCACTAACAATTTAATCAACAACAACACCTGTTATATGAACACATCCGATACGGATGATAATGTATAGAAACAACACAATAGTCCCTAATAAAAGGTCGTGGGGTTCATTGGCGGGGGACAGTGTAAGGTCAGCCGGAATGGTACAACCGGGGACGTTAACGCATGGAGCCTAATGTGGGGTTCCGCCTTTACCAACTCCAGGGGATCCATTCTTGAAAAATTTATACTTGATTCAAATCTTATGATCCTTAACGACGGTTCGCCCACCCATTTTTCTACGCACAGCTCTTTAACCCATATCGACCTAACATGTTGTTCGCCTGAGCTTTACCTAAAGATCTCATGGAAGTTATTGGATGATCTATATAACAGCGATCATTTCCCTATAATATCCATAATCTTTACTGGTCCGCATGTCTCTAACAAACCAGTAAATCTAAAATTTAAAACTGATTCGGCTAATTGGGCTTATTTTAATAAGCACAAATTAGATTATTTTTCAGTCCAAAACCCATCTGCCAATATTAATAAAGAGGCTGCATTATTGCAAAAAGGCATTCGTGTGGCAGCAAATAAGTCGATCCCCAAAGTGCATCTAATTGCCCAAAACGTACGGTAGCATGGTGGTGCCCAGAACTAAAAACTCTTAGGGATGAAAAAATGAGAGCATGGCAACTGTTCAAAAGATACCCCAACCAACATAACCTAATTTTGTTTAAAAAATCGAACGCTAGATTCCGCAGGGAGTTAAAAAACTGCAAGGGAAAATCATTAAACGAATTTTCCGCAACGTTAAATCCGAAGTTGTCTACCACCAAGATTTGGCATAACATCCGCTGTTTAACTGAAAATTATACCCCACAATTTATCACAGGAATTGTAACACCTACAGGCCCTATATCTACACCATCTGACGTCAGTAACTACTTGGTCAAATTCATCTAAAGATGAAAACTTTCACACCAATTTCTATGACAAAAAAATGAACACTCTTTATACGCCTCTAAACTGTTTTGCTCTCACATCACTAGCAAGACGCATAGAAGAAGAAATCTATGAACTAGAGTTCACAAGTTGTTTGAATAACCTTAAGGCAAAATTCCTAGCAGGGATAGAATATCATATCCCATGATAAAAAATCTTCCCCCTTCAATAATGTCACGACTTATGGCGCTATATAACAATATACTTAACACAGGCGTTATTCCACAAACCTGGAAACTAGCAACTATATTGCCTTTACCTAAACCAAAAAAAGACAAAAGTACTATCAATGGCTACCGGCCAATATCACTTATACCTTGTCTGTCCAAGATACTCGAAAAAATAATTGCCAAAAGATTAGTTTGGTTTACGCAATTCAATGAACTTATAAGTTCAAACCAAGTTGCTTCTAAACCAGGGAAAGGGTGCTTTGATGCACTTCTCCACATAGATCAATATATCTCCAATGCTTTATTTCTCGGAACCATGTCACTGTTCTTGCTTTGGATTTTGAAAAAGCCTTTGACCGAATAGGTATTCATCTGGTTTTAGATAAATTAAAAAAATGGGGTGTTGGTCCCAAAATATATAACTATGTTAAGTCGTTTCTCACTAATAGGAAAATTTGTGTAAGAGCAAATAATTGTTTTTCACGTTCTCTCCCACTTTCTAACGGTATCCCTCAAGGATCTCCATTATCGCTAGTGCTATTTATTATAGCTTTTGATGACATATGTAGAATAATAGCTAAGCAAAAAACCCTAGATCACTGTGTTTATGCAGACGACATATACATATATACTGAGTAAACACAATGATCTGGCTAAAACAAAATATGTCTTATCAAAGGTTATAGAAGATTTGTTAGAGTGGGGTACCATCTCTGGTGCTAAACTCTAGCATTCACGAATGGATCAATCATTGACAAAGACGTAACCTCCAGTATAAATATGAAAACGGAAAAACGCCTGCAATCAGCTATATCATCCTCCTTAACTGCTGCAAGAAAAATGAGACTTCCCATCGGTTGCTTCGGAAAATATGTTCCGGCAAATCCACCATGGTGCATACAACCAAAGTCCACCTGCATGAACTTAGCACGCCATCATAAAAACAATACCCCAAGTAACATATATTGTTCATCATTTGTCAGCATCTCCTCTGACTTAAAGTCCAGAGGTTGGAATTTTATCTTCACAGATGGATCCAATACTAAGGACAGCACTTCATTTGGTGCCACTGACGAAAATGGGAACCTACTCAGCGTGGGAATATTATCTAACAATGCATCGATCTTTACAGCCGAATCGCTAGGTATCCTAAAAACCACAATTATAGCGTTAAGGACCCGCAACAAATTTGTTATATGCACAAACAGTTTATCGGTATTAAACGCAGTAGGAAACCCCAACCACAATTCTGTAGTTATCAAGAAAATAAGGGACAACCTTATAAAAATGTTGGCATTAAAGGAAACGAATTTGCTGATACCGCCGCCGATCTCGCACATCGTACTCCTGTTTACAAATCTGTAATATACACCAAGCTTGACCTGATGCAGATCATCAACTACAAACTTAAATCAAAACTGCTAATGGAATGGAACAACAATAAACATCATTACTCGTCCATCAACACTGACAGATCGCATCCATCCTATCCCACCTCCACCTCTAAATCAATGAACTCGTGCTTCGTTAAACTACGATTAGGACACACTACTCTTACCCACCAACACCTGCTCAAAAAAGAAAATCCACCCAGTTGCCCTGACTGTAATTCACGCCTGTGTAAAAATTAACCAACTGTTCACCACATCAGCCTATGAGATATTAAGGAATCCTAACCCCGATTTTCGGTAAAGTCACCCACTAGAACCACTAAGAGTGGTTGGTACTGGAGTTGACGCACGAGGTTTCTCATATCCAATGTTTGGAGTATTGCATGGTTGCAATGACCAACAAGTCGAGTTCGTAACTTCCTAGCAAATTTTATTATTTCTTCGTTGGGATCAATAGATCTCTCTGTATATCATTATTTCGGAGATACCAGGGAGCATTCACAATAGCCCTGAGTTCTCTGTTACTTGCTTTAGTGCAGCCCCAGAGTTGTATGCCGTAAGTCCATATAGGTTTTAGCACTTGCTTATATAAGTTAACAAACAACAAAACTTTTTTATAAAAAAAAATAGCAAGCAGATTGCTTGCACCTTTATTGGACGTGAACTTAACAATCAATCGATAATAAACTTAACACTAATATTTATAATAAGCAACAAACAAATACCTGACCCAATTTGCATTCATGAATCCAGACGCGATATCAGCAATTTCGCCGCCGGCCGGTGTAATGGGATATGCAATGCATTCCGACTCGACGGTGGGAACAAATATTTCGCCACAGGTGCAATGGGATCAATGACTGCACGTCAGGTCACGACGATGGGAATGGATATTTGAGCGTTGCTAACTCTTCCCCTCTTAAATGCGAGATGTCCACATTCGCTCCAGATTAAATGTTTGATGGTTATGCTGTGGCTTGTTGAAGAAAGATGGTATCGGTTCATGTGTTGGTGGATACGTCACCGCTTCTGTTTCATCTCGGCCTTTGATTTCCTTCGCTTGAGAGTTGATGGTAATGTTGGTTCGTCTTCGGCTCATTAATTTTGATATAATTATCATTCCCAAGATGATCAGTAACACAAAAATGAGTCCTGTGTTGGTCCATTTTTCAAATTCCTTCTCTGTTTTTAGAAGTTGCATTTGTTTGGTGTTGTTTATATGTAATTCCTTCATCATCTCCAGGGATAATATTTCTCTATATTGATTCTCGCGGGGCGTCGGTTGAAGAATAGCAAGTAGAGCTTGTAGGGTTGAGATTTCTTTGGATGTGAATGTCTGACCTTCTATCGTAAGTGTTGCATTATCGAACTTTATGAGGTATGTTCCGTTGAGATCCTGGGGGGTGTCGTTGATTCTAATTGTTCCGTTGTAGTCATTGAGGAGTAGGAGTCCGGATGCGATTTCTTCCACTTTAGGTATCTGTAGACTATTGATTCTATTGCAAATTGAGTCGGTGCTTCTTAAAATATTTGGAATACAAGATGAATTACTTATGTCTAAAATATCCATTTGATTACATATTGATAATTGATTATAACTTCTACATTCTTTTTTTATTTTGTACATTTTCCCTTACTTACTTACTTAGGTGGCGCTACAGTTCGGGGTGAACCTGCTACATTTTCCCTTGGTTGTTAATAATTACATCGTTGGGTATATCGATCACAACATTTCTCCTTTTTACAGGTTTAATTACAATTTTATCATATGTTTCATCGGAAGTAATGGGAATGTTTACAATATAAAGGAGTAATAAGTTATTTGTAATAAGTTTTACTTTTGCAAATTCCAAGGCTTCTTCTGGACTGACATATGGGAGCTTTTCTTTATCTAAAATATCGGTTGCTATTTTGATTTCGTCTTTTGATAACATTATAGTGTTTACAGAATTAGATTTTGCAAAGTTTATGGCATATTTAATGTTTATTAATTCCTCTTTTATTAATTTAAGTTTATATTGCAAACTTGATACAAATTCGGACTGATGTTTATTGCTAGTTTTTACAAAGTTTTCTAGTTGATTTGTTATTCTTGTTATATTATTTAATCGATCGGTTAGCAATTTATTGATTATTACCTGTCTATTGTTATTGATCAAAACATTATTTATCTTTTGTTTTATGGTAACAAAATCCTCGTGGTCGGGGTTACCCGCGATCCACTTCCAGGCTGAACCAATGAAATCGAGGGAGCGTTTATGAATAGTTTTTGGTTTTATGTTTTCTAGAAGTTCTTGGATCTGAAACAACTCATGTTGTAAGTACGGATACAATGGGTTATCGGTTGGTATATGGTGTTCAAGAATGGTCGTAACGTCTGCGATTATTGTCTCGTATTGTCGTAGGTCAATGTCATGAATGATTTTAAAATGTCCTGTCTGGATTTTTGCTCGTCCGGTATTAATTGTTACTACTTCGGAGTTTGTGTAGTCGAGAACTTGAACTGCACATTTTGCTGTGCAAAAGGTCATTCTGAAATAGAAGGAAGTTGTCAGTTTCGTATATTACTTTTGTGAACTCTCCTGCCTGATTCTGTTATTACAATGCTATTTTTATTTTCCCTAACAATTTCTTTAGTATACCGATTTGTTAATTTGGATCCTATTCTCTTGTTGTGTTTGACAAAGATTACTTATCCTATCTCGTAATTTTTTAGGGTGTGCGTTTTTTATTATGGGTTTTCAGATCCTTCTGTTGTTTTTGTTTTAGCTTTTCTATGTTGTCGAGGCGACTTTTTTCGAATGTTTCGGGGCATACTCGGGGAGATTGCCCGAAAAGAAGTTCGACAGGTTTTTTTTCCTGTTACAGAGTGGATGGTGCAATTGTACTCGTGCGTCGCTCTTTCAAGGAGTTCCTCGAATGAGCGAGGAGTGTCATCAGACTTTAAGCATCTCATTATTTCCGCGAGAGTTGAATGGAATCTTTCGATTTGCCCGTTCACTTAGCTCTTATACGGAGGGGTCTTAAAAATCTTAATATGTAATTCGTCTTCCATCATAGATGTTATTGAACTCGAATTCAGAGCCTTTTCGTTATCTATTACGACGATTTCTGGGACAGAGAAGAAAAAGAGGATGTCTCTTAATGGTTTGCGGATATCTTCTATAGAACGGGATTTGATGATTGTAGTTTTAGCATATTTGGTGAATTTGTCAATAGCAGTTAATACTATTTGTTTCTCGGTCGTAAATATGTCTATATGCAGTGTGTGGCCAGGGTAGTTTGGAATAGGAGTTGGGTTAATAAACGGTTTGTTCGGATGCCTGTCGTACTTGTTCTCTTTGCAGGTGGAGCACTTCTTTATTACGTTCTTAATCTTTGCACTCATTCTTGGAAAGTAGAAGTTTTCTTGTATCTGCAATCTCAGGAAAATGAGGAAAATTCCTCACCATTTCTATGAGCCCTACGGTGAATTACAAGTATTTTTTTCTCTTGCTCTGTATCATTTGGTATGTCTTCGACTATTTTTTGGGTGTACCTAATTTTGTAATCTTTAAAATGCAAGGGGTAGATTTCTTGTATAAGTCCCATAGACACTTCTTCAGTCAACAGTCCGTTTACGGTATGGGGGTTAAGATACATTTTAAAGATATCGACGATGTCACGTTGAGTGTATTGGGGTTTGATAACTATGTGTCTATGATAGTTATCGAAGGGGTTTTTAAGTTGGTAGGAGTCTTCGGCCGGTGTAATGGAATATGCAATGCATTCCGACTCGACGGTGGGAACAAATATTTCGCCACAGGTGCAATGGGATCAATGACTGCACGTCAGGTCACGATGATGGGAATGGATATTTGAGCGTTGCTAACTTATATAAGCAGTTTGTTGTATGTGCTTAACTTGGAATGTCGTCCGAGTAGTCAGTACATTTCTCGGTACCGGTTCTCAAGTTCGTCGCGTTTTTTTTGACATGCGCCTTCCACTTGAGCTTAGCATCTAACGTCATCCCGAGATATTTGGCTTCATTTGCGTACGGTATTTGTACCGAATTAATGAAGACGGATATATTGTTTACGTTTCTATATGTAAAATTAGTATGCGTGGATTTGGTCTCATTGAGAGCAATACGCCAAAGTTTTGTCCAATCGCAAATTTTATTTAAAGTGCATTGAAGTTTTTCAGTAGCGGACTCGACTGTGCTTTCCGTAGCCAGAATAGCCGTATCGTCCGCGAAGGTAGCTACTATTGTACCCTCAGTTTGCGGAATGTCACGAGTATATAACAGGAACAGAGTAGGACCAAGGACACTCCCTTGGGGAACCCCGGCGGCAATATCCTTAAACCCTGAGTAGTCCGTTCCGTGCTTAACTCTAAATATCCTATTTTTGAGGTATGATTCTAAAATGCTGTATAACTTTTTCGGAAAGATCCTACTGAGTTTACATTTCAGGCCATCGTGCCAAACCTTGTCAAAGGCCTGGGACACGTCAAGTAAAACGCTAGAGCAAACCAGTTTTCCCTCTAGTGCTTTTTCGATTTCGTTAGTAATTCTAAATACCTGGTCAATTGTGGAGTGATTCTTTCTGAAACCAAATTGGTGATCAGGTATAAGGCGTCTTTCTTCTATAATTGGTTGGGTTCGTTTCAATAAAAGTTTCTCGAATAGCTTCGATGTTATAGGTAACAGTGATATCGGTCTATACGATTTTTTGTCGTTTGGCGGTTTACCCGGTTTTGGGATCATTATCACTTCTGCGACTTTCCACGAATCTGGAACGTGCAACAACCTAAACGAAGCGTTTATTATGTGTTGGAGCTTAATTAACGCCTTTTTTGGTAATTCCTTGAGAATTTGTCTGGTAATTAAGTCATAGCCAGGTGCTTTGTTATTTTTCAAATTTTTAATTGCCTGACAGAGTTCATTTAACGACACACGTTTTATTCTAAAATTGTCAGATGTCGGAGGCATATCACTTTGATCACCTATCAACATTTGTCCATCAAAAGGCTTAAACGTTTGTTCGAGATGTTCAGCAAATACGTCTGCCTTTTCTTTGTCACTCTTTGCCCATTCACCATTATTTTTTCGGATTGGTGCCGAATGCATTTGAGGCTTCTTTATATTTTTCACTGCTTTCCAGAGTGAGTAATTTGAAGTTTTTTCGTTTGTTAAGCCTTCGAGATAGACCGATGTCTCGTGATTTTTTAAGTCTTGAATTGTTTTTTTAAGTTTATTGCATAACAAGTTAAGGTATGCTTTATGTTGGGGGTAGCGAGATTGTTGCCATACCCTGCGCGCTTTCCTCTTTTTGCGAATAAGTTCTTTTATTTCCGGCGGGTAATTTGTTCGCTCTTCTTTGGCTACTTTCTTTCTTCGAGTGTTTTTCCATGCGGCGTTCTGAATAGTCGAAATAAAATTTTCGAGTTCTCTCTCTAGCTCAAGTGGTGTTTTCAGTGACATATTCAACGTAATTTTTGTTTCGCAATCGTGCCTGAAACCATCCCAGTTAGTCTTATTATTTTTTAGCCTCGGTACTCCTTCTACGTTCATTAGCCTATCACTTATTGTTAAAACTATCAGTGCGTGGTCAGAGGAGAGGTCAAAACTTTCCTCTATTTTCCTGATATTGGTAGATACTCCTTTTGTAACGAAAAAGTCTACCAGGTCAGGTATTTTTGCTACGTCGGAGGGCCAGTAAGTCGGTTTTCCTGTCGAATGGAAGTCTACTCCGAAGTCCATACCGACTTTGTACAACAGTCTACCTCTGGTTGAGTTTTTTCTCGAACCCCAGAACGTGTGTTTGGCATTAAAGTCGCCGCCAATAATAAAATTCGTTCCAAGTGAGTCGAAGAGGTCTACAAGCTCGATACTTGTAAGCTTATAATGCGGAGGAAAATAAATAGATGATCCATTGTCTTGTTCTTTACCCGAACTGAAGTTGCTTGTATTGCGTCAAGTTCTGTCATGGAATTTAAAGAATGCTTGATGCAGTCTTTGATAAATAAAGAAGAACCCCCTCTGGGTCTTCCCGAGGGATGGTATGCGTGGTATGCACAAAATCCTCTTATTTTTAATTCATGTTCCCTTGTTAAATGAGTTTCCGAGATCAAGCACACGTCAATGTTGACGTTTCTCAAGAATATCTCTAGTTCTGTGATTTTTTCTTTGAGACCATTTGCATTCCATGTTAAAATTTTAATTGATTTGTTCATATTCATTTAGTTTTAGTTTAGTACGAGGCTTTATCTCAAGCTTGCTTAATTTGTCAAATATTATCCTATTAATTTTAGTTTGTTCCTGAAGTTTGGCAAGGATTATAGAGAATACTTGCGAAACTGGATCCGTCGAAGAAGCTCTTTCTTTGTTTGTCTGATTGGCTTTTACGGCTTGGGCATACGATTTGGTACCTGAAGGTTTCGGGGTTACCTTTATTTCGGACAACGATACCGTACTATTTCCCTCTTTGGGTGTTTCTTTGTTGGTAGTTACTTTTTTCTTTGCGGTTTCTCGCTTCTCTTTAGTCGGCATAACGTTTTGATGTAAAGTATCGCACCTTTTTTGCAGTTCCTTTGCAACTTCACAACCACGATAGTTTGCCGGATGCTTACCTTTGCAATTTGCGCAAGTAGCCGGGGCTTCTTTTTTTAGATCGCATTTTTCGGATAAATGGCTTCCAGCACATTTTACACATTTCGGTTCCATTTGACAGTACGATTGTGTATGATTAAAGCCTTGGCAACGTTTGCACTGCGGTATCGATCTCGAATTTGTGCGCATAGGTTAAATTTTTACTACCATATTCAGAATATTCTTTATTTTGTAGATATCGTCTATATTTTCGTTTCTCTCGAAAGTGAGCATAAACAACGGAAGTCCATGCTTGACTAAGATTTCATGCCCATCTTCGGTTTGTTGTTTTGTTTTCTTCAAGATATTTACGGCGTCAATAATTTCCAAGCCTTTTGATTTAACGTCACTTATAACGTCGTCTTTCGTGCACGATGGATGTATACCCCTTGCTATGACGCGGAGAGGTCTTTCGAACTTATTTGCGTAAGTATACCACTGTATCTTTTCCGCATTTAGTTTTTTAGATATAGCGCGGTAACTGTCGGAGTCATCTACTTTGACTTTCCATTCGTTATTCCGCATTAACGTGACTTTAAATTCTGAACTAGCAGTTTCTTTAAGCAGACGATGCAATTTAATATAGTCCGTAATTCCGACGATATTTATAGGAGGACGTGGTTTTCCTTGAGACGGTTTTTGGTTTGGTTGATTTAGAGTTTCGATTTCCGGCGATGATCCAGCTTTTCGTTTCTTGCTGGGTCTTTTCTTTGACGCCCGGTTAGTTTCAAACTCGAGTTCTTCTTCATCCGTATGATATTTAGGACTAACTGCACATGGAGTTGCTTCGCGTTTTTCATGCGATTTTAAGCTCTTTAAAGCTAAATTTTCATTTTTTAAAAATTCTACTTCTTTTTTCAGTTCTTGATAAAGAAGATCCATTTCATTTAGTTTTAGACGGAGTTTTTTGTTTTCTTCCGTCATTTGTTTAAATTTCTCTGAGTCGCGTTTGTCTTAAGCTTGCTCCTCCGGCGGATTTCTTTTTCCGGAGACACACTTGATGGTGGGGACCGTGCTACCCTTGATTTGTTCACAAATGGATTTATAAGATGCAATAATTCGCTCTCCCCAGAATCCGTAGAGCCGACCTCCGAAGAGGGTGGATTTTCCAGTGAATCTAGACTGCCACCTGGGATATTATATCTTATTCTTTTATCCATTGCATTTGTGTGTATACTTATTATCCCACGTATACGGTGGGTGGATTTTAGTCGCCTCTTACGACAGGCATGCCTACCTCGGGTATATTCTAACCCCTAACCCGAAGGGGCGAGAGACTAAACTTTAAAATCTAATATCATTTTAGTATTTGAAATTTCTTTATATTTATCATTTATGTTTATATTTAATTATTTACTTAAATTAAGATAAAATAGAGCTGAAAGCCTCCGCAGCTAGCGCTCATTTATTGTTGGCATATCAATTTAATTATATGTTAATAAATTGTAATAATAATAATAATTAATAAGTGTTCGGAAAATGCACATCAATAAATAAGCAATTTTTTAACTGCTAGCATGCATTAGCCTTTAATAAAGAGCGATGGTTAATTGTCTAGATATTTACTAGAGCTTGAGATATTTACATGTTAGTTATTTATTAGACTCATTACTTTTACGAAGAATAAATATATTGTATAAAAGAAAATATCGTCATACTACTATAAAACGAATGTGCGCTTTGTAATTTGATTAAAATAGTTGGCCGAAAATTTTATCTGTAATAAGATAAAGAAATAAATTTGAATAGAAAGTCCTCTGCTCCAGTTTTGTTATACCCTATCTTAAGGATATAGTACTATGATTTGCACATAGCCGCAAATTCATAGCTAACCTATGATTAAGCGATAGCAACCCGCTTTACTCTAAACCAGCTCTTCAAAAGAATCAAAAGAAAACTAAATTTTTTTTGCCATTCATAGACACATTTTCACCATCCTCTAACCCCTGATTTACTTACAAAAACATCGTGACACAAATTAGTTTTTAAAATATGCAAATATCTTTTTTCCAGAAAAAAACCATGCCCTCTTTTTCCGATATTTTTTTCTTAAGGCCATTTAAAGTGCTTCTTTTATTTATTTATTTATTTAGCTTAATACAAGCTTTATTAACGAACTTAAAAACTAAGTAAAAGCTAAGGAGAGAGAAGTGACGAGACAGGGAGAGAGAAAGGAGAGGCGTTGCTTTTTTTTTTACCTTCGGGCCCTAGGGCCCACCAGGTTTATTTTATTTAACAAAAACCAGGGAGTGGGTTCGGTGAAATGGTGACCAAACTTGACTGGCGTATTCGAGGAGCGGTCTGACAAAGGTAACCCCCGGTCTCCACTAGTTATCAACCGATAGCTTGCTATGTAGTATGCTATCATTATTATAGCTCGTGGAGACCATTAAAGCGAGCTATAAATTGATAGTAAGCTATAGATAGCAAGCGATATAACATGCTATGTAACCCCCGGTCTCCACTAGCTATCAACTGATACAAAAATACAAATACAACTTTTTGGCGCAACAGGTCCATGGGACCCAGGGCCTAGCTTCTCACAACCACTCGTGTTGTGCGTGTTATATTCGATCCGAACGGCAGTTTTTGAGAAGCTTTTTCATGACAGTTTTACTCTCGGATGTTTGTCAGACGCTCGCGAGAGGTGGGGCCGTGAAATAAATTTTAGGTGTTGTTTGGGGATTGAACCTGGAACCCCTCGCTCCGTAGTCCAACGCACTAACCACTTGAGCCACGGCGCCCACTATCAACTGATACCTTGCTATATAGTATGCCCTCATTATAGCTCGTGGAGACCATTGAAGCAAGCTATAGATAGCAAGCGATATAGCATGCTATGTAAAGCATGCTTTGAAAGCAGCCCAGGCTGTCAGTTTGTTGTCAATTGCAGTGGCAGTATTGCCATAATAAATACTTTTTATGTGGTGTGGACGCATTATTTTTTTTATATATGTATAAACATTTTGTAAATATTTTTTCGTCGTTGTGATTTGATTATTTTGTTCATAATAAGCATTACAGTTGTACACAGTCTTTCAATGTTCGATGCTTTTAACTGTCTTTAATTGACTATTCTTTGAGAAATTTTTCTTCACCTCATATAGTTGTGATTTTATGAATGTTACTGCAACTCTAATAAAGAAATTAGGAATTAAGAACGCAGGAATTCAGTGAACTGAAAGGAAAATGTTGATTTTCAATCGAAAGTAGAACAGGAAAAAAGTTTTCAAAACTGCCTCGCAACAGGAGACTACTGTCTGATTTAATTTTTTGTCCACTTGCAAAACGGAAATTCATCTTGCACCCCTAATGAGAATGTAATTAGCTAATGACTTTACTACATATTTCCGGTTTTTCTGGAGAAGTCGCTTTCATTTCCCCACAATATATCTTTCAATAAATGAGTCTCAATATCATATAGTGTTCTTTTTGCTAAAAACGGGTTAATCCAAAATTGATGTTTTCTGTTTTTTTTGTTTTCTCTGCCGATTTAGCTGGTTCAATAATTTTATTGCTTTAATGCACTCTACGCTACGTGTTTTTATTCGGTGTCGCCATTTCAATTAAAAAATCAAGCTATGAGCATCAAAGGCATTTTTCAAATTTGGTAGATAAATCGTTTATCTCTTTTTTTATAACTCTGTTTCCCTTTTTTTGGTTTTCCCGTCACTAATTACTTAACAAATATAAAATGTTTTACTTTACTTCCACATTATTACATTTTTTTTTCTATTTCCTGGAAAAAAGGAAAATTATCTGGTAACACTGAACTTCAGTGCCTTGATACACTCAACACACCATTTTCATTGACAGATGCTCTGCTGTCTGCTGTCTGCTTTCGCTATTGCTATCTGCTATGGATTTATAGCTAGTGGTGACTAGGGGTAATGTAAAGGGATTTTGTAACGCAAGGGTTCGAGAATTCTTTGGTCCAGCGTTTTATGAAACCGAGAGAGGAATTGGCCTTGTGTACTTACTTACTTAACGGGCTCCCGACCCGTAAAGAGTCTCTGCCTGAGACACGGCAGCCTTCCACACTCTTCGATCCCGGGCACGGTCCTTTCAGTTGTCTAGACCAAGCGCTCTGGCATCCGCGATAGCTTGGTCCTTAAAATGGAGGTTCGGTCTTCCTTGTCGTCTCGAACCTGGGGGCTGTGATTCGAAGATCCTCTTTGCTGGAGCATTATTTTCCATTCGCTCGATGTGGCCGAGCCAGTGTAGTCGACGTGTTTTGGCTTTTTGGACTACATCCACATCTTGGTACAGCTCATAGAGTTCACGGTTGTATTTTCTTCTCAATTCGCCCTCCTCGCATACGGGACCGAATATCCGACGAAGAATTTTTTTTTCGAAAGTGTTCAGTATTTGCTCTGTTTTCCTGCTTATCGTCCAGCACTCCGCTCCATACAGCAGAACTGGCAGGATCAAAGTTTTGTAGAGCATACATTTCGTCTTTCGAGTTAGGAGTTTTGACCCCATTTGTTTCGCCAAACCGAAGTAGCAACGGTTTCCTAGGGTAAGTCTTCGTCGAGTCTCCACTAAGGTGTCATTCGTGGAGTTGATGTTTACTCCGAGGTAGGTAAACTCCTTGGTCAAAGGGTAGCGATGCGGAACATATGGGAACACAAGCGTTCTCGCTTTAGCCTCTCACTATCAACTCCTACTCTACACCTCCACGATGGTGGCTGCTGGGTGCCTAGTACCTCAACTGGAGATTGGGTAACCAACCCCTTTGGAAGGTTGTTGGTAGCAGCGAACGAGAAAGGGGGGAGGAGTGTCTTCTCACTAAGGCACCTTCTCTCTTGCTTCAGGCGGCGGCGGACGAATTCCCTAGATGGAATCAACGGTGGCGTCAACCAGTTCCAGTTAGGTCGAACTATTAGTGTTATCCCTATATGAGCTGCTTCGACATATTCGAATTCCAGGTCTATAGGGATTTTCAATACTGAGTCAGGGTGTTGGAATAGAGTTGGTGGCGGATGAACCCTTAATGGGCCAACGGCAGCGCTCACATCCCCGAAGCGGGGTACTGACTCCGGAATATCCGGCCCCTTGTCCTAGGGGTAAAAAAAGGAACTGGTCCTCCAGGTTGGGGGCTGTGCGTCGGGGTAACTTCCCTACCACGTAAAAAACCAGTAGTTACGACACAACGACAAGCCTCGGATAAGGATGATCCCACTGTTGACGACCCCAGCAAACGAAATAAGGACAACGATCTTCGGATCTGCACGTGGAATGTTCGGACCCTTAACAGGCCGCGTGCAGCCGAACAATTAGCAGAGGCCCTAGACTGCTACAATGCAGATATCACCGCCATCCAGGAAGTGCGATGGGATGGCCCGGGCAAAAAGAGGATGAAAAACTGTGACGTATACTACGGTGATTGCTATAGGGAACAGAAACAGCGCTTATTTGGATGTGGGTTCGTCATACGCGGCAGACTTAGGCAAGAAGTCTTGAGCTTTCGACACGTGAGCGAGCGTCTTATGACAATCCGCATCAAGGCTAAATTCGCGAACATAAGCCTAATATGCGCTCATGCCCCCACAGAGGACAAGGATGACGCCACCAAAGAAAGTTTCTACGAGCTCCTCGACAAAACATATGAGCAATGTCCTAAGTATGACGTTAAAATCGTCCTAGGCGATTTTAACGCCAAGATAGGAAAGGAAGACATCTTTGGTAGGACGATTGGAAAGCACAGCCTACACGACACCACGTCTGGCAACGGACTTAGGCTTATTGACTTTGCGGCGGGGCGAAATGTCAGTATAGCAAGCACACGGTTTCCTCATCTCAATATCCACAAGGGGACATGGCGATCTCCTGATCATCAAACGGTCAATCAAATTGACCACATTGCGATCGACGCAAGGCATGCCTCCAGTATTCTGGATGTCCGAACCTTCCGAGCAGCCAACATGGACTCGGATCATTTCCTTGTTGCAGCCAAGGTACGAATGCGGATATCCCAAACGCCACAACTAAGAAGAACTACTGTGAGAAGATTTGACGTCGAAAAGCTGCAATCGCAAGAGATCGCCAGAACCTTCACCGAACGCGTATCCCGAAACCTCTCAACTACTCCTATGCCGCCAGCATCAAGCGCCGAAGACCAGTGGCAACGCTGCCAACAAGCCATCAGAAGTGCCGCAACTGATGTGCTGGGTTTCACCCGACCATCACCTAGAAACCCCTGGTTTGACGATGAGTGCCGGCAAGCACATGCAGCTAAACAGCAAGCATACTAAGCGGCGCTGCAAAAAAGGACGAGAGCTGCTCGTGAGCTCGTGAAAAACTTCTTCTGCAGACTGTATAACGGCGACGAAGACCAACATCCCGCTGTCAGGCAGAATGAACCATTCAACATAGACGATGATAGCCAAAACTTCCGTCCACCTGACCAAAACGAAGTAAGGATAGCAATATCCAAACTTAAGTCCAACAAGGCTGCTGGACCTGACGGCTTACCAGCCGAGCTATTCAAAGCAGCTGGAAATGACCTGGTAGAGAGCATACACCAACTCATTTCTAAAATTTGGTCAGATGAGTGTATGCCTGATGAATGGAATCTCAGCACCGTTTGCCCAATCCACAAGAAAGGAGATCCCCTCAATTGCGCCAATTACAGAGGTATCAGTCTCCTCAACATCGCGTATAAGATCCTATCTGCCATATTGTGTGAACGTCTGAAACCCTTCGTCAACAACCTGATTGGGCCCTATCAGTGTGGTTTCAGACCAGGAAAGTCCACAATCGATCAAATCTTCACACTTCGACAGATCAGGAGAAAACCCAAGAAGTCCAAATCGATACCCACCATCTTTTTATCGATTTCAAGGCCGCATATGACAGCATTTATAGAGACGAGTTATACAGAGCCATGTCTAGTTTTGGCATCCCTGCCAAACTCGTCAGATTGTGCAGAATGACGATGGAGAATTCTCGCTGCTCCATCAAGGTCGGTAACGATCTCACCGAGACCTTTGATGTCAAAAAAGGATTTAGACAAGGTGATGCGCTGTCATGTGATTTTTTTAACATCGTTCTTGAAAGAATTGTGCGAAACTCACAAGCCAACACCGGAGGCACAATCTTTCAAAAGTCTGTGCAACTACTAGCGTATGCCGACGATATTGACATTATTGGAAGAACACAGCGGGCTGTCACCGGTGCTAGTTCGCTAGTATTGAAACAGAAGCGGCCAAAATGGGTTTAACGGTAAACGAGGGCAAAACCAAGTATATGCTGTCAACCATAAGGGACACGCAACATCGACGAATTGGACAGAACGTCAGTCCTAGGCGGTGGACAGATGCTTCTTTGTTTGTTGACATGTACTTGGTTTTGTCCTCATTTACTTCAAGGCCAACTCGTTTCGCCTGTTCTTCAATTGGCGTAAAAGCCTCTAACACGGCGCGCTGGGAGCGACCGATGATGTCAATGTCGTCTGCGTATCCCAGCAGCTGGACAGATTTGTTGAAGATAGTGCCTTCCCGTCACATGATAGCGCATCTCCTTGACGAAAACCGGTGCATGTTTGGAATAGTTCGGAGGAACTGTTTCCGAATTGCACGTTGCACCGCGTGTTTTCCAGCGTCATGCGGCACAGCTGGATCAGTTTAGCCGGGATCCCGAATTCGGCCATCGCCTTGTAAAGCTCAAGACAATGAATGCTATCATATGCGGCTTTAAAGTCGATGAAGAGATGGTGAGTCTCGACTTGAAATTCGTTGGTCTTTTCCAGGATTTGCCTTAGTGTGAAAATTTGGTCGATCGTCGATCTGCCGGGCCGGAAGCCACACTGGTACGTGCCGATTAGTGTGCTGCAGAAAGGCTTCAGACGTTCACACAGTACGTTGGATAGGATCTTATATGCGACATTAAGCAGGGATATGCCTCGGTAGTTCTTACAAGACATAGGATCGCCTTTCTTGAAGATGGGGCATATAGAGCTGATAGTCCAGTCATCGGGCATGACTTCATCCACCCATACTTGGTTGATTATTTGGTGTATGCACCCTACCAAAACATCACCACCATGTTTGAAAAGCTCTGCTGGTAGACCAGAGCCGGCGGTATTGTTATTCTTCAGCTTTTGATAGCTTTTGATAGCCGACGTCTTCAAAACTGGGAAAAGGGATGGATTCTTCATTGACTGGATGCGGGTTCTCTTCTTGCCCTATCACTCTCTCCACCTGATGCCCATTAAGTAGCTACTGGAAATGCTGCTTAAAAAAATCTATTATTCCCTGTGCTTCGGTGACTAGGTTTCCTTCACTGTTTCGAAGAGCCTGTGTTCCGGGCTTGAAGCCAGCTGCCAGTTACTTGGCTTTCTTAAAAACCAATCAACCATTCGTGCTGTGCGTGTTATATTCTTCACACGAATGGAAGGGGTGTTTAATGCCGGATCGGAACGGCAGTTTTTTGTTTTGAGAAGCTTTTTCATGACAGTTTTACTCTTGGATGTTTGTCAGACGCTCGCGAGAGGTGGGGCAGTGAAAGAAATTTTAGGTGTTGTTTGGGGATTGAACCTGGAACCCCTCGCCCCGTAGTCCAACGCACTAACCACTTGACCCACGGCGCCCTCAAAGTTTTCTTCCAACACAATAAAAAAGATATCTTGAATTCCTTACTTGAAAACTGGAAGTACAAAAGAAATGTATATATGTTTATATATGTACATATGTATATATTAAAACCATGTACATATCTATTTTTTTTATCAAACTTTCTTTATTATCCTAGTGGACAGCCCTGGCAGCTAATTCTAGTTAAATACTTATGTATTGGATCTGTAATTTATTTACTGTTTAATAAAATTAATAATAATAATATAGGGTAGGTAATGGCGATCTCTGTCTACCTGGGCCGTATTTTCTCAACCACTCGTGGAATCATTATGCATCCATTTTTTAATAACAAAAAAAGAAAAGATAACGAGTCATCAGAGGACAAGGCAAAATGATACCGACACTTTGAGTTCAACTAAAGCCAGGGTGATGGAGGCAGAGAGCGGAAAAGATGATGGACAGCCTGTGTCCGTGAAGGTTAACCAACCAAGACCATATGAAAGTGGAAAGACTGATGGACAATACAGAAAACAGAAGGCCACCCAGGAAACTGTAAAGAAGCAGCTAGATGGGGTCCAACGTATGGTATGTTTAGGGATAGCCGGTGCAATACGAACGACACCAATATGCGCAATGGAAGTGGTCCTAGATATTCTGCCGCTTGACTTATTTATTAAAAAAGCGGTGGCATCGACGGCACTTCGTCTGCATCGGGATAACAAATGGCACCGTTGCGGTACTACCTATGAATACAGGAAAATTCTGGATTTCGTGAAAAACGAGATTAGGGAGTTGAATATGCCCATGGATGGAATAAAGAGAATGCGTGTTACCGAAAGGTATCAAAAAACTCTTATCGAGGATGGAACACTTCCGGAAAAGAAGATTGGTGATATAATCATTTTTACAGATGGGTCTATGATGGATGGCAGAGAGGATGCAGGTATCTTCTGAAAAGAACTAGAACTAGCCTGTCATGTCTATCAAGTCGAGATGATTGCTCTGTTGCATGCGTATATACGTATAATGTCAATGTCCGGCGTATATATGTATAATGTCAAACACCGAACGCTTTGCTTTGCAATCACCAACTCAACTTCCCAAAAAAAGACGCTTGGCAATAAAGAGTCGTTTTTGAAGGCAGCCAGACACACCTCGAGAGAAAAGCAGTTTTTTCATGACGTGATATATGTAAGTGGTGCACATTATGGACTTTACCTGTGGCGCTCGTGTTTCATGTCTAGACAGAGATCCGTTACAATGACCCAGAGAGAAGGCGATAACACCTCAATATTATACACCACATTTCCTCTCCCTTCTTGTAGCTCGTAGCTATATTTTATTAAAATAAATCTTTCTTTTTTTTTTTTAATTTACTATAATTGTTACATCATATTTATTAAATTTAATTTACTTCTACGCATGTGTTTTTTTTTATATATGCATATACAATGTATAAAACCAAAAGCCGAATGGCATTTGGATGTTATTTTTGTTTACCTTTGTTTTTCATTCAAAATTTGATTACAAAATCTTAATTATATTTTAATTAATATTTGTTTTATCATTAATAACTATAACTAAATTTTTTATTAATGGAAATTTGTTTGTTGATTTATTTCGTTTAATATTTTGTTTGTTCTTTTTATTTACTTATTTTTTTGCATAAGACCGCATAATTATTACTTATTATTTATTTACATTCTTTTCATTCAAATTGTGATGTATTTGTAAACAGAATACAATGATACAATTGGAGTGTGGTACTCCCACTGATTATAAACAAAGATGGCTCAGTGAGAATTTGCGGGAATTATAAAATTACGCTAAACCCAGAATTACTAGTAAACCAACACCCTTTTTCAAAAATGGAGGAATTGCTAGCTTAGATTCACGAAAGTACTGAGTTTTCAAAAATTGACCTGTCAATGTCATATCAGCAGCTCTTATTGGATAAAAAATTCATCATCTTGACCACAATTTCCACAACCATAGGTCTATTGCTGATATAAAAGGATGGTGTATTGTAATACCTCCTTTTCAAAAAAACTAGATAGCCTGTTTCTAAGGAAAAGTGCGAATTTTTTAAAACTTCTATTAACTACCATGGGCGCATTATTAACAAAAATGGCTTGCACAAAGACGACAAAAAGCAAAAAGATAGGAGTCATTATTACGTTATATACACCCAAACATTTAGTAGAGTTCTAATCTTTTCTAGGAGTGGTAAACTTTTATAGGCAATATATGCCCAATATGGCAACAGTAGCCGCAGATTTATACAGACTATTACTCAACAAATTTGAACGGGGACCAAAACAAAAAAAGGCCTTTGATGAGGTAAAGTCGGAATTGTCGGCAAAGGTTTGTTTGGTCCATTTCAATCCTAGTTTGGAATTAAAGTTGATTGTTGATGCGGGTCCGGTGGGTTTAGGAGCGGCGCGTGTGCAGGTTTTTGATAATCAAGTTAAGAGACCCATATCATTCGCCTCAAAAGACTATCTGCCACTGAGATGAAATACTCTCAGATAGAAAGAGAAGCGTTGGCAATCGTTTTTGGCATATACAAATTTCATCAATACCTCTTTGGCAACAGATTTACACTGGTGACCGATAACAAGCCCTTGGTGGCTATATTTGGTGAGAAAAAAGGCTACAAAGATATGCGTTATTTTAATCGGACTACACATATAAAGTTCAGTTTACATAAGCTCAAAGTCAAACGTTGAAAGCTGAATATTTTTCTCGCGCTTCCGAGAATTCTTTTCCTGAGGATTTTCAAGGTCAGGGTTTTTGGGCAAAACGTTTATGTAAATTACGTCAATGAAGAATCGAACTCAGGAGTCAAGTTTAAAGATATTCAAGAAGAATCAGTAAAAGATGCAACATTCATTAAGGTACGTGATTTTATTGAAAATGGCCGGAAAAGTTAGATGATAAGACTTTAACTCCATATTTCATTGAAAAGAACGAGCTTTCTATAGAATCTAATGCAATCTTGTGGGGATATAGGGTAGTTATTCCCGAAAATTTAAGACCAGCTGTTATAAAAGAATTACACAAATTGCAATAAAAGAATTACACAAATTAGGTATTCTTGAAGTGCCTTATCATAAATTGGAGTTGACCAGATAAACCATGGGAAAGACTTCATCTAGATTTTATGGGACCTTTTTTTAATAATTGTTGATGCACACAGCTAATGGCTGGAGTGCACACCCATGAACCAAAACATTACAAGTGTAAAAACGATTGGATTCGAACGATTGAACGATTGATTTCGGGTTGGATTTTTAATAGGAATTTGCGAACGAGATTCGATTTATTAAATCCTTTTATGAAAGGAAGACAAAGGATTTTAGAGATCTTAGGCATAATATCGAAAATAAGCAAAATAAGCAAAAGAAAAATTACATTGGAAGAAAGATAATTGGTAATTCATGATTCGGTAATGGTTAGAGGTTTTAGTGTTCCCGGAAAAATTAAATGGATTCGAGGTAAAATTAATCGTGTCTTAGAAAAAAGGAATTTTTTTGTAGAAATTCCATTAAAAAAATAATATCTTATGGAAAGGCCTTGTAAAGCTCAAGACAATGAATGCTATCATATGCGGCTTTAAAGTCGATGAAGAGATGGTGAGTCTCGACTTGAAATTCGTTGGTCTTTTCCAGGATTTGCCTTAGTGTGAAAATTTGGTCGATCGTCGATCTGCCGGGCCGGAAGCCACACTGGTACGTGCCGATTAGTGTGCTGCAGAAAGGCTTCAGACGTTCACACAGTACGTTGGATAGGATCTTATATGCGACATTAAGCAGGGATATGCCTCGGTAGTTCTTACAAGACATAGGATCGCCTTTCTTGAAGATGGGGCATATAGAGCTGATAGTCCAGTCATCGGGCATGACTTCATCCACCCATACTTGGTTGATTATTTGGTGTATGCACCCTACCAAAACATCACCACCATGTTTGAAAAGCTCTGCTGGTAGACCAGAGCCGGCGGTATTGTTATTCTTCAGCTTTTTGATAGCTGAGCCGACGTCTTCAAAACTGGGAAAAGGGATGGATTCTTCATTGACTGGATGCGGGTTCTCTTCTTGCCCTATCACTCTCTCCACCTGATGCCCATTAAGTAGCTACTGGAAATGCTGCTTAAAAAATCTATTATTCCCTGTGCTTCGGTGACTAGGTTTCCTTCACTGTTTCGAAGAGCCTGTGTTCCGGGCTTGAAGCCAGCTGCCAGTTACTTGGCTTTCTTAAAAACCAATCAACCATTCGTGCTGTGCGTGTTATATTCTTCACACGAATGGAAGGGGTGTTTAATGCCGGATCGGAACGGCAGTTTTTTGTTTTGAGAAGCTTTTTCATGACAGTTTTACTCTTGGATGTTTGTCAGACGCTCGCGAGAGGTGGGGCAGTGAAAGAAATTTTAGGTGTTGTTTGGGGATTGAACCTGGAACCCCTCGCCCCGTAGTCCAACGCACTAACCACTTGACCCACGGCGCCCTCAAAGTTTTCTTCCAACACAATAAAAAAGATATCTTGAATTCCTTACTTGAAAACTGGAAGTACAAAAGAAATGTATATATGTTTATATATGTACATATGTATATATTAAAACCATGTACATATCTATTTTTTTTATCAAACTTTCTTTATTATCCTAGTGGACAGCCCTGGCAGCTAATTCTAGTTAAATACTTATGTATTGGATCTGTAATTTATTTACTGTTTAATAAAATTAATAATAATAATATAGGGTAGGTAATGGCGATCTCTGTCTACCTGGGCCGTATTTTCTCAACCACTCGTGGAATCATTATGCATCCATTTTTTAATAACAAAAAAAGAAAAGATAACGAGTCATCAGAGGACAAGGCAAAATGATACCGACACTTTGAGTTCAACTAAAGCCAGGGTGATGGAGGCAGAGAGCGGAAAAGATGATGGACAGCCTGTGTCCGTGAAGGTTAACCAACCAAGACCATATGAAAGTGGAAAGACTGATGGACAATACAGAAAACAGAAGGCCACCCAGGAAACTGTAAAGAAGCAGCTAGATGGGGTCCAACGTATGGTATGTTTAGGGATAGCCGGTGCAATACGAACGACACCAATATGCGCAATGGAAGTGGTCCTAGATATTCTGCCGCTTGACTTATTTATTAAAAAAGCGGTGGCATCGACGGCACTTCGTCTGCATCGGGATAACAAATGGCACCGTTGCGGTACTACCTATGAATACAGGAAAATTCTGGATTTCGTGAAAAACGAGATTAGGGAGTTGAATATGCCCATGGATGGAATAAAGAGAATGCGTGTTACCGAAAGGTATCAAAAAACTCTTATCGAGGATGGAACACTTCCGGAAAAGAAGATTGGTGATATAATCATTTTTACAGATGGGTCTATGATGGATGGCAGAGAGGATGCAGGTATCTTCTGAAAAGAACTAGAACTAGCCTGTCATGTCTATCAAGTCGAGATGATTGCTCTGTTGCATGCGTATATACGTATAATGTCAATGTCCGGCGTATATATGTATAATGTCAAACACCGAACGCTTTGCTTTGCAATCACCAACTCAACTTCCCAAAAAAAGACGCTTGGCAATAAAGAGTCGTTTTTGAAGGCAGCCAGACACACCTCGAGAGAAAAGCAGTTTTTTCATGACGTGATATATGTAAGTGGTGCACATTATGGACTTTACCTGTGGCGCTCGTGTTTCATGTCTAGACAGAGATCCGTTACAATGACCCAGAGAGAAGGCGATAACACCTCAATATTATACACCACATTTCCTCTCCCTTCTTGTAGCTCGTAGCTATATTTTATTAAAATAAATCTTTCTTTTTTTTTTTTTAATTTACTATAATTGTTACATCATATTTATTAAATTTAATTTACTTCTACGCATGTGTTTTTTTTTATATATGCATATACAATGTATAAAACCAAAAGCCGAATGGCATTTGGATGTTATTTTTGTATACCTTTGTTTTTCATTCAAAATTTGATTACAAAATCTTAATTATATTTTAATTAATATTTGTTTTATCATTAATAACTATAACTAAATTTTTTATTAATGGAAATTTGTTTGTTGATTTATTTCGTTTAATACTTTGTTTGTTCTTTTTATTTACTTATTTTTTTGCATAAGACCGCATAATTATTACTTATTATTTATTTACATACTTTTCGTTCAAATTGTGATGTATTTGTAAACAGAATACAATGATACAATTGGAGTGTGGTACTCCCACTGATTATAAACAAAGATGGCTCAGTGAGAATTTGCGGGAATTATAAGATTACGCTAAACCCAGAATTACTAGTAAACCAACACCCTTTTTCAAAAATGGAGGAATTGCTAGCTTAGATTCACGAAAGTACTGAGTTTTCAAAAATTGACCTGTCAATGTCATATCAGCAGCTCTTATTGGATAAAAAATTCATCATCTTGACCACAATTTCCACAACCATAGGTCTATTGCTGATATAAAAGGATGGTGTATTGTAATACCTCCTTTTCAAAAAAACTAGATAGCCTGTTTCTAAGGAAAAGTGCGAATTTTTTAAAACTTCTATTAACTACCATGGGCGCATTATTAACAAAAATGGCTTGCACAAAGACGACAAAAAGCAAAAAGATAGGAGTCATTATTACGTTATATACACCCAAACATTTAGTAGAGTTCTAATCTTTTCTAGGAGTGGTAAACTTTTATAGGCAATATATGCCCAATATGGCAACAGTAGCCGCAGATTTATACAGACTATTACTCAACAAATTTGAACGGGGACCAAAACAAAAAAAGGCCTTTGATGAGGTAAAGTCGGAATTGTCGGCAAAGGTTTGTTTGGTCCATTTCAATCCTAGTTTGGAATTAAAGTTGATTGTTGATGCGGGTCCGGTGGGTTTAGGAGCGGCGCGTGTGCAGGTTTTTGATAATCAAGTTAAGAGACCCATATCATTCGCCTCAAAAGACTATCTGCCACTGAGATGAAATACTCTCAGATAGAAAGAGAAGCGTTGGCAATCGTTTTTGGCATATACAAATTTCATCAATACCTCTTTGGCAACAGATTTACACTGGTGACCGATAACAAGCCCTTGGTGGCTATATTTGGTGAGAAAAAAGGCTACAAAGATATGCGTTATTTTAATCGGACTACACATATAAAGTTCAGTTTACATAAGCTCAAAGTCAAACGTTGAAAGCTGAATATTTTTCTCGCGCTTCCGAGAATTCTTTTCCTGAGGATTTTCAAGGTCAGGGTTTTTGGGCAAAACGTTTATGTAAATTACGTCAATGAAGAATCGAACTCAGGAGTCAAGTTTAAAGATATTCAAGAAGAATCAGTAAAAGATGCAACATTCATTAAGGTACGTGATTTTATTGAAAATGGCCGGAAAAGTTAGATGATAAGACTTTAACTCCATATTTCATTGAAAAGAACGAGCTTTCTATAGAATCTAATGCAATCTTGTGGGGATATAGGGTAGTTATTCCCGAAAATTTAAGACCAGCTGTTATAAAAGAATTACACAAATTGCAATAAAAGAATTACACAAATTAGGTATTCTTGAAGTGCCTTATCATAAATTGGAGTTGACCAGATAAACCATGGGAAAGACTTCATCTAGATTTTATGGGACCTTTTTTTAATAATTGTTGATGCACACAGCTAATGGCTGGAGTGCACACCCATGAACCAAAACATTACAAGTGTAAAAACGATTGGATTCGAACGATTGAACGATTGATTTCGGGTTGGATTTTTAATAGGAATTTGCGAACGAGATTCGATTTATTAAATCCTTTTATGAAAGGAAGACAAAGGATTTTAGAGATCTTAGGCATAATATCGAAAATAAGCAAAATAAGCAAAAGAAAAATTACATTGGAAGAAAGATAATTGGTAATTCATGATTCGGTAATGGTTAGAGGTTTTAGTGTTCCCGGAAAAATTAAATGGATTCGAGGTAAAATTAATCGTGTCTTAGGAAAAAGGAATTTTTTTGTAGAAATTCCATTAAAAAAATAATATCTTATGGAAAGGCCTTGTAAAGCTCAAGACAATGAATGCTATCATATGCGGCTTTAAAGTCGATGAAGAGATGGTGAGTCTCGACTTGAAATTCGTTGGTCTTTTCCAGGATTTGCCTTAGTGTGAAAATTTGGTCGATCGTCGATCTGCCGGGCCGGAAGCCACACTGGTACGTGCCGATTAGTGTGCTGCAGAAAGGCTTCAGACGTTCACACAGTACGTTGGATAGGATCTTATATGCGACATTAAGCAGGGATATGCCTCGGTAGTTCTTACAAGACATAGGATCGCCTTTCTTGAAGATGGGGCATATAGAGCTGATAGTCCAGTCATCGGGCATGACTTCATCCACCCATACTTGGTTGATTATTTGGTGTATGCACCCTACCAAAACATCACCACCATGTTTGAAAAGCTCTGCTGGTAGACCAGAGCCGGCGGTATTGTTATTCTTCAGCTTTTTGATAGCTGAGCCGACGTCTTCAAAACTGGGAAAAGGGATGGATTCTTCATTGACTGGATGCGGGTTCTCTTCTTGCCCTATCACTCTCTCCACCTGATGCCCATTAAGTAGCTACTGGAAATGCTGCTTAAAAAATCTATTATTCCCTGTGCTTCGGTGACTAGGTTTCCTTCACTGTTTCGAAGAGCCTGTGTTCCGGGCTTGAAGCCAGCTGCCAGTTACTTGGCTTTCTTAAAAACCAATCAACCATTCGTGCTGTGCGTGTTATATTCTTCACACGAATGGAAGGGGTGTTTAATGCCGGATCGGAACGGCAGTTTTTTGTTTTGAGAAGCTTTTTCATGACAGTTTTACTCTTGGATGTTTGTCAGACGCTCGCGAGAGGTGGGGCAGTGAAAGAAATTTTAGGTGTTGTTTGGGGATTGAACCTGGAACCCCTCGCCCCGTAGTCCAACGCACTAACCACTTGACCCACGGCGCCCTCAAAGTTTTCTTCCAACACAATAAAAAAGATATCTTGAATTCCTTACTTGAAAACTGGAAGTACAAAAGAAATGTATATATGTTTATATATGTACATATGTATATATTAAAACCATGTACATATCTATTTTTTTTATCAAACTTTCTTTATTATCCTAGTGGACAGCCCTGGCAGCTAATTCTAGTTAAATACTTATGTATTGGATCTGTAATTTATTTACTGTTTAATAAAATTAATAATAATAATATAGGGTAGGTAATGGCGATCTCTGTCTACCTGGGCCGTATTTTCTCAACCACTCGTGGAATCATTATGCATCCATTTTTTAATAACAAAAAAAGAAAAGATAACGAGTCATCAGAGGACAAGGCAAAATGATACCGACACTTTGAGTTCAACTAAAGCCAGGGTGATGGAGGCAGAGAGCGGAAAAGATGATGGACAGCCTGTGTCCGTGAAGGTTAACCAACCAAGACCATATGAAAGTGGAAAGACTGATGGACAATACAGAAAACAGAAGGCCACCCAGGAAACTGTAAAGAAGCAGCTAGATGGGGTCCAACGTATGGTATGTTTAGGGATAGCCGGTGCAATACGAACGACACCAATATGCGCAATGGAAGTGGTCCTAGATATTCTGCCGCTTGACTTATTTATTAAAAAAGCGGTGGCATCGACGGCACTTCGTCTGCATCGGGATAACAAATGGCACCGTTGCGGTACTACCTATGAATACAGGAAAATTCTGGATTTCGTGAAAAACGAGATTAGGGAGTTGAATATGCCCATGGATGGAATAAAGAGAATGCGTGTTACCGAAAGGTATCAAAAAACTCTTATCGAGGATGGAACACTTCCGGAAAAGAAGATTGGTGATATAATCATTTTTACAGATGGGTCTATGATGGATGGCAGAGAGGATGCAGGTATCTTCTGAAAAGAACTAGAACTAGCCTGTCATGTCTATCAAGTCGAGATGATTGCTCTGTTGCATGCGTATATACGTATAATGTCAATGTCCGGCGTATATATGTATAATGTCAAACACCGAACGCTTTGCTTTGCAATCACCAACTCAACTTCCCAAAAAAAGACGCTTGGCAATAAAGAGTCGTTTTTGAAGGCAGCCAGACACACCTCGAGAGAAAAGCAGTTTTTTCATGACGTGATATATGTAAGTGGTGCACATTATGGACTTTACCTGTGGCGCTCGTGTTTCATGTCTAGACAGAGATCCGTTACAATGACCCAGAGAGAAGGCGATAACACCTCAATATTATACACCACATTTCCTCTCCCTTCTTGTAGCTCGTAGCTATATTTTATTAAAATAAATCTTTCTTTTTTTTTTTTTAATTTACTATAATTGTTACATCATATTTATTAAATTTAATTTACTTCTACGCATGTGTTTTTTTTTATATATGCATATACAATGTATAAAACCAAAAGCCGAATGGCATTTGGATGTTATTTTTGTTTACCTTTGTTTTTCATTCAAAATTTGATTACAAAATCTTAATTATATTTTAATTAATATTTGTTTTATCATTAATAACTATAACTAAATTTTTTATTAATGGAAATTTGTTTGTTGATTTATTTCGTTTAATACTTTGTTTGTTCTTTTTATTTACTTATTTTTTTGCATAAGACCGCATAATTATTACTTATTATTTATTTACATACTTTTCGTTCAAATTGTGATGTATTTGTAAACAGAATACAATGATACAATTGGAGTGTGGTACTCCCACTGATTATAAACAAAGATGGCTCAGTGAGAATTTGCGGGAATTATAAGATTACGCTAAACCCAGAATTACTAGTAAACCAACACCCTTTTTCAAAAATGGAGGAATTGCTAGCTTAGATTCACGAAAGTACTGAGTTTTCAAAAATTGACCTGTCAATGTCATATCAGCAGCTCTTATTGGATAAAAAATTCATCATCTTGACCACAATTTCCACAACCATAGGTCTATTGCTGATATAAAAGGATGGTGTATTGTAATACCTCCTTTTCAAAAAAACTAGATAGCCTGTTTCTAAGGAAAAGTGCGAATTTTTTAAAACTTCTATTAACTACCATGGGCGCATTATTAACAAAAATGGCTTGCACAAAGACGACAAAAAGCAAAAAGATAGGAGTCATTATTACGTTATATACACCCAAACATTTAGTAGAGTTCTAATCTTTTCTAGGAGTGGTAAACTTTTATAGGCAATATATGCCCAATATGGCAACAGTAGCCGCAGATTTATACAGACTATTACTCAACAAATTTGAACGGGGACCAAAACAAAAAAAGGCCTTTGATGAGGTAAAGTCGGAATTGTCGGCAAAGGTTTGTTTGGTCCATTTCAATCCTAGTTTGGAATTAAAGTTGATTGTTGATGCGGGTCCGGTGGGTTTAGGAGCGGCGCGTGTGCAGGTTTTTGATAATCAAGTTAAGAGACCCATATCATTCGCCTCAAAAGACTATCTGCCACTGAGATGAAATACTCTCAGATAGAAAGAAAAGCGTTGGCAATCGTTTTTGGCATATACAAATTTCATCAATACCTCTTTGGCAACAGATTTACACTGGTGACCGATAACAAGCCCTTGGTGGCTATATTTGGTGAGAAAAAAGGCTACAAAGATATGCGTTATTTTAATCGGACTACACATATAAAGTTCAGTTTACATAAGCTCAAAGTCAAACGTTGAAAGCTGAATATTTTTCTCGCGCTTCCGAGAATTCTTCTCCTGAGTATTTTCAAGGTCAGGGTTTTTGGGCAAAACGTTTATGTAAATTACGTCAATGAAGAATCGAACTCAGGAGTAAAGTTTAAAGATATTCAAGAAGAATCAGTAAAAGATGCAACATTCATTAAGGTACGTGATTTTATTGAAAATGGCCGGAAAAGTTAGATGATAAGACTTTAACTCCATATTTCATTGAAAAGAACGAGTTTTCTATAGAATCTAATGCAATCTTGTGGGGATATAGGGTAGTTATTCCCGAAAATTTAAGACCAGCTGTTATAAAAGAATTACACAAATTGCAATAAAAGAATTACACAAATTAGGTATTCTTGAAGTGCCTTATCATAAATTGGAGTTGACCAGATAAACCATGGGAAAGACTTCATCTAGATTTTATGGGACCTTTTTTTAATAATTGTTGATGCACACAGCTAATGGCTGGAGTGCACACCCATGAACCAAAACATTACAAGTGTAAAAACGATTGGATTCGAACGATTGAACGATTGATTTCGGGTTGGATTTTTAATAGGAATTTGCGAACGAGATTCGATTTATTAAATCCTTTTATGAAAGGAAGACAAAGGATTTTAGAGATCTTAGGCATAATATCGAAAATAAGCAAAATAAGCAAAAGAAAAATTACATTGGAAGAAAGATAATTGGTAATTCATGATTCGGTAATGGTTAGAGGTTTTAGTGTTCCCGGAAAAATTAAATGGATTCGAGGTAAAATTAATCGTGTCTTAGGAAAAAGGAATTTTTTTGTAGAAATTCCATTAAAAAAATAATATCTTATGGAAAGGCCATATTAATCAAATAAGATTATGTTTGATCAATGAATTTATGTACATTCCTTAAACTTTAACTGATCGAAGCTTTAAGACTTTTTCTAATGATATTGACATTCCAAACCGAAAAAATGCAGGTGAAACTTATTTTAATACAGATACTAGTTCAACAAATAACGGACAGATAATCATTAGGATCTCGTATGAACTCAAATATGTAAACGAATTTTGTTATTATACATATGTACATATAAATAATATTATCATTTAAACTCAAACATTTAGTAATATGAATATGAATTAATCCCTTATTGTTAATCTACTTTTGTTAATACAAATTGTTACCAGATGATCAGCGAACTAGGGGGGGATGTATTTGTAAACAGAGTATGTATATTAAAGAATAATACCACATAAATACACACTTGCACTTAGTAAGAACAAGACTTCCGGTACGCTTCTCAAGTTATTATTAATTAAATGAGTTACAAAATATGAAAACTGTCTTTTATTACCCACACATAAAAAGAATAATGAATCTTAAAATTTAATGAAAAAGTTATTAAGTACATAATTGTTAAAACCAACAAATTATAGGAATACTAAACCAATAAAAACCAGAATCTGTATATTCTATTACAAACTAATTTTTAGTTTGAACCAACTCAAATACTATGCTATAGTTTATTTATTCGTTATTATGTTTATACAATGTTCAAACTTTTGCTACTGGAATTAGTGCTTAATTTTTTTTCAAAGGAGATATTTGGGAAACTAATTGTTGGGAGGATGGATGACGTTTGAAAGTTAGTTTCGGCGACTTTCCGAAAAATTCCACATATGTACATATGTAAAAAACACAATTGTACAAAACTTGTTCAAGTCAATTAAACGATAGTTATATAAAAAATGTTAATTCTTTCTCGGCATTATATTTGACTCTAGATTTAATTTTAAGAACCATTGTACTTATATAAGAAAAAGTTTAACTGCCAGGGTCGACATAATTAAATATTTATCTTCGGAAAAAAGCTTCGGCAACATTAATACACTGACAAATTTAACCAAATCCACAGTACTATCAAAAATTTATCACCTAAATCAACCCTATGCCGGGCAATCACGTTCGCGAAGAATCTCAACATTCCAATCTCTTTTCAAAACCGCACAAGGAATAGTCAGCCACCCTGGAACCTTCCAAACTACACCATCAACACCGATCTTTGCACCTATCTAAAAAATTTTACCCCTCTTGATGTATACAAAACTCTCTTTCTCGGCATCTCAGACAACTACAAATCCCTTGGTTGAAAACTATTATTTGCAGATGCATCTAAAGCAGACAACTACACCTCTTTTGCTGTTGTAGACGAGACTGGTTCCATTGTTTCTAAAGGATTACTCCCAACTCATACATCAACTTTTACTGCTAAAGAATTTGCTATATACAAAGCGATAACGCACTCACAGGGAAGGAAAACGACCATATTTTCTGACATCCTTTGTACTATAAAAGCCATAAAAAACATTTCCAACTCCGAAATTTTAAAAATTTATTGGATTCCCGGTCTTGTAGGTATTAATGGCAACGAGGCAGATGACGCGGAAGCTAGATTAGCCATAAAGGAACCATTAAAAGCTTTCTTAAAAAAAAAAAAAATACAAATTTTCGGCGCGACAGGTCCATGGGACCCAGGGCCTAGCTTTTCACAACCACTCGTGCTTACTTACTTACTTAACGGGCTCCCGACCTATGAAGAGTCTCTCCCTGAGACACGGCAACCTTCCACTCTCTTCGACCCCGGGTACGGTGCTTCCAGTTGTCTAGACCAAGCGCTCTGGCATCCGCGATAGCTTGGTCCTTAAAATGGAGGTTCGGTCTTCCTTGTCGTCTCGAACCTGGGGGCTGTGATTCGAAGATCCTCTTTGCTGGAGCATTATTGTCCATTCGCTCGATGTGGCCGAGCCAGTGTAGTCGACGTGTTTTGACTTTTTGGACTACATCCACATCTTGGTACAGCTCATAGAGTTCGCGGTTGTATCTTCTCCTCAATTCGCCCTCCTCGCATACGGGACCGAATATCCGACGAAGAATTTTTCTTTCGAAAGTGTTCAATATCTGCTCTGCTTTCCTGCTTATTGTCCAACACTCGGCTCCATACAGCAGAACTGGCAGGATCAAAGTTTTGTAGAGCATGCATTTCGTCTTCCGAGTTTTGACACCATTTGTTTCGCCAAACCGAAGTAGCAACGGTTTCCTAGGGTAAGTCTTCGTCGAATCTCCACTAAGGTGTCATTCGTGGAGTTGATGTTTACTCCGAGGTAGGTAAACTCCTTAACCACTTCGAAGTTGCTGTTGCCAACAGTGACGTTCTGTCCTAGGCGGTGGACAGATGCTTCTTTGTTTGTTGACATGTACTTGGTTTTGTCCTCATTTACTTCAAGGCCAACTCGTTTCGCCTGTTCTTCAATTGGCGTAAAAGCCTCTAACACGGCGCGCTGGGAGCGACCGATGATGTCAATGTCGTCTGCGTATCCCAGCAGCTGGACAGATTTGTTGAAGATAGTGCCTTCCCGTCACATGATAGCGCATCTCCTTGACGAAATCCGGTGCATGTTTGGAATAGTTCGGAGGAACTGTTTCCGAATTGCACGTTGCACCGCGTGTTTTCCAGCGTCATGCGGCACAGCTGGATCAGTTTAGCCGGGATCCCGAATTCGGCCATCGCCTTGTAAAGCTCAAGACAATGAATGCTATCATATGCGGCTTTAAAGTCGATGAAGAGATGGTGAGTCTCGACTTGAAATTCGTTGGTCTTTTCCAGGATTTGCCTTAGTGTGAAAATTTGGTAGATCGTCGATCTGCCGGGCCGGAAGCCACACTGGTACGTGCCGATTAGTGTGCTGCAGAAAGGCTTCAGACGTTCACACAGTACGTTGGATAGGATCTTATATGCGACATTAAGCAGGGATATGCCTCGGTAGTTCTTACAAGACATAGGATCACCTTTATTGAAGATGGGGCATATACAGCTGATAGTCCAGTCATCGGGCATGACTTCATCCACCCTTACTTGGTTGATAACTTGGTGCATGCACCCCACCAAAGCATCACCACCATGTTTGAAAAGCCCTGCTGGTAGACCATCAGAGCCGGCGGCCTTGTTGTTCTTCAGCTTTTTGATAGCTGAGCCGACCTCTTCAAAACTAGGAGGGGGGATGAGTTCTGCATTGACTGGATGCAGGTTCTCTTCTTGCCCTATCACTCTCTAAACCTGATGCCCATTAAGTAGCTGCTGGAAATGCTGCTTAAAAAAATCTATTATTCCCTGTGCTTCGGTGACTAGGTTTCCTTCACTGTTTCGAAGAGCCTGTGTTCCGGGCTTGAAGCCAGCTGCCAGTTGCTTGGCTTTCCTAAAAAACATCCTAATGTTGTTTCTATCGCGGGACACTTCGATATCCTTGAGCTGGGAGACTGCGTGGGCCCTTTTCTTCTTACGCAGGATCTTCTTCTCCTCCCTTCTTCTGGCTCGATACTCTTCTCTCGCTGCCTTGTTTTGCGCTGCAGCGCTTGCATATGTGCATTTTCTGTCACCTTTTTCCTGTGTGTGCATTCATCATCATACCAAGGGCTCTTTTTGGGTGGTGGCTGGTAGCCTATGGTGGTCTCTGCCACCCCTTTGATGATGTTGCGATACTGGTTCCACAGATTGTGGATGGTGAATGCACAGCGGAGAGTCTCTCGCTCAGGCGCTCTCTGTAGACTCTGGCTACTCCAGTCGTGCTAAGGCTTCCAACGTTGAATTTCTTTTTTTGGGCGGCTTGTAGCTTCTTTTCATTGGATAGTCGAGCTCTGAATTTAGCTGCAACAAGAAAATGGTCAGAGTCGACGTTTGCCCCTCTGAAAGTTTGCACATTCAGAAAGTTGGATGCGTGCCTCGCATCTATTAGCACGTGGTCGATTGGCGGTTCGACCATCTGGATAGCGCCAGGTTGCTGTGTTTATTCGTACTCGTACAGCATGTTATAAAAGTAGCAATCTTTTCGTTTTTTCATACCTGATCCTATCCACCGTATCTCCTGGATCGCGGTAATATCTGCCTTGTACCGCGTGAGGACAGATTCAAGTTTTTGAATAGCACCTGGAGTGTACAGTGTACGTACGTTGCAGGTGCATACTCTTAAATTGTAGTCCGTGGACGTTCCGGGTCGTGATATTAAATGAGGGGGTCCATAATCCGAGGCTTGTGTCTCTCTCATAACTAGTGTTTTTTTACGTCGTAAGCAAGTTACCCCGACGGCACAACCCCCAACCTGGAGGGCCAGTTCCATTTTTTGAAACCTCTAGGACGAGGGGCCGGTTTTAAACCGATGTCAGTAACCTGCTTCGCAGATGTGAGCGCTGCCGTTGGCCCAATAAGGGCTTATCCGCCACCATCTCTTTTCCAAAAACCTGACTTATTCTTGGAAATCTTTATCGGCCTGAGCTCCGAATATGTCGAAGTAGCCCAGATAAAGTGCTATGCTTCCGTTTGAAGCTGTGATGCCACCGTTGACCCCATCGAGAGAGTTCGTCCGCTGTCGTATTTATAGTGCTGCTGTTTTCTCCTGTTCAACACTCGTGCTTATAAGTTCAGCAAGTTGGATCCGGATGGACGCCAACTAGTACCCGATGGCTACCACTAGGAGGTAAAATAAGCACAATTGATGCGGAGTAACAGTTACAACACTGGACGTCGCCAGGTTGACGCCAATCAGTGCCTACCCTATTCCTACAGCATCCAGTGATCAAATTGGCCTTGTGTATGATTGATCAATATGGGAACGGTAGTTAAGCTTCCTGTCACAGATAATACCCAGATCGCGTATAGAAGAGACAGAGGGAATAGGTTCTGAGGGGTGGGGGGAGCCGTTTACGGAAGGTAATGGATTGACATTTACAGACATTAACACCGCTATCGTAGAATACGCCCGGGGGGAACGCTTCACTTAATTTCACATGTTTTGATCGTTGAATACGATCGAAGTGAATGTTTCACTTGTCGGTAAGGTGAATGCGTTTTTATCTATTGTAGAAAACGTTCGAATGGAAATTCTCCATACAAACTTTTACGTTTCTTATACGCAGCTAGTTCAATGCGTATTTGGGTGTTTGTTCTAAGGTTGAAATTATCTGCAGCAAAAAAGCAACAAACAAATTAAGCTGAACCGAGATATAGCAAGGAACGATTGCAAACGACCATCAGAGGTACTTTTTGGAGACTGAAAATTATTTTGCGTTTGGATAAATCTCCGTTTTTAAAACATCCAAAACGTATAAAAATGCTGCCGTTTGAATTTCAAACGGAATGCTTTAATAAATCTGAAATATTAATTAATTTTTCCATTAGAATGCATAAAACTTGGTGTTTCAGAATATTTACGCCGAATCTGGAAGTTCCAAAATATATTCTGCATTCCCTCTTAAAAATGCACGCATTTTTCTATTGCAGGATATTTCAAAAATGTAGTTTACCCGGCGTATTCTACGATGCATATGGAAAGTGAAAGTGATACGAGCGAGTGAAGTGAATCTCCGATACGGCGTATTTTACGATAGGGGTGTAAGTTCTAAGAGGTTTTTGTCACACCAGGTGTAGAAAGAATTTAGGTCGTTTTGAAGTAAGAGAGAATCTGTGGGGGTAGATATTATCTTGATGATTTTCATGTCACCCGCGTAAATAGACAGCTCAGAGTATTTAATAATGTTACCAACATCGTTTATTGTTAAGACAAAGGTCAGTGGACCAAGGTGACTGCCTTGAGGAACACCTGAAGTGGCGTTAATGAGGTCAGAGATCGAGAATCTGAAGAGAACCCTGTACTGTCGCTCCTCAAGGTACGATTTTAGCCAAGAAATGAAAAAGCGTGGAAAACCGAGCGCTTTAAGTTTAAGATAAATAGTTAGGTGGCATATTTTATCAAAACCTTTACTTAAGTCGGTGGTAATGACATCCATTTCTTTACCTTCCTATAGTGCTTGAAGTGTTTTGGAGACGAATTAAGTTAGATTAGTCGTAGTGGACCTGCCCTTCAAGAAACCGTGTTGTTGTGGGGAGAAGAAAGATTTGCAGTGAAAATATAGGAAGTCGTAGACAATGCTTTCGAAGAGCTTGGGGATTGACGAGAGTTTGGCTTTGGGTCGGTAATTAGATATTTCACTTTTGCTGCCTTTTTTATGGATAGGGAAAATAAAAGAGTATTTCCATAATTTTGGGAAAACACTTTGAGAAAGTGAGATTTGAAATAGAGTTGTGAGGGTCTGACATATAGCATTTACGCATTTTTTTAAGAATATGGCGGGCAGACCATCGGGACCGGGGGAAAAGTCATCCTTAAGCCCATTAATCTTTTCGCGTACTATGTCTGTCCTAATGTCGACTGAGGCAAGAGATGTTTGAGGGCAGTTATTCAGGTAGTTGAAATAGCGCAAATCCGGTTCCTGAGGCTGTTCGCTATACGATTGGCTGAAGAAGGTGGCAAAGAAGTTGGCGATTGTTTTAGGGTCAGCACCTGACGTGTTAAATAATTTTAGAGAGGAGGAAAGCCATCGGACCTTCTTTTGATGTTAATAAATTGGTAAAAACGTCTAGGATCTCTGATAAGGCTAGATTGCATTTTATCGAGGTATTCGAGGTAGAGGGATTGTCAGAGGATGGAAAAGGTAAGTTTTCCATAATTTATTTCTGACATTGCGGAGGGTACGTAATTCTTCATTGTACCAGGGAGGAGTAGATGAGCAGTTTTTACGCCGCACATAGGGGACAGATTGGAGAAGACAGTCAAGATGTGTAGAAGAAATCGAGAGCGATATCAATGGGAATGTTATTGTTGAGAAAGGTGCTGAAGTTTAAGTGATTTACTAGGTTGTTAAGTTTGGCGAAGTCAGCTTTACGAAAGTTGAAAGAAAGAGAGTTCTCAGAATCGTCGGTAAAGTTGGTGTGTCCATATGAGAAGGTAAGATCGAGAGGAGGGTGATAGCTGTCAAGGGTGGAAAGAAGATGAGTACTCGCGGTAACCAGAGAATTATGGGCGTCGGATGAGAAGATGAGATCTAGCTGCCTACTAAGGTTGTTGGTGATACTACTAATCTGAAATGGCCTGAGTCGAAAAAACTAGGAATTAGTTGGAACAAAAGATGATTCGTCCTCTGATGGAGCCCAATGGAGATGGGGAAGGTTGAAGTCGCCAACAATTATAAAATCGTCACCGGGAACAGCGACGTCTAATATCCAAGTATACCAGCATCAACAGCTAGCTGGTATACTTGGATGGGTTGAGAAGGGCGAATATAGCAGCAGAGAATGTATACGCTCTGTTTGGATAAAGATATTTCAGCGTACATGAATTGAAATGAAGAGGCTTTAGAGCTTTTAGTGAGGGTTGCATCAAGACGGTTATGTATGGGTAAAAGAACGCCACGGCCGAAGGAGAGGTCATTGTCCTGGCCGTCAGCGCGAAAGACTGTGAAGTCAGAAGTAAAAAGTTCGCAGTTGAGATATCTGGAACGAATGTTGATTTCGGTTAAGGCAAAAATGTCGTGTTTGTGAGTTAAGGTGCACCATTGAGGTTTTGGTACGAAGTCCCCTGACATTCTGATAGTAAAGAGAAAGGAACTCCGGAGCAGTACCGACAGTGAGATATGGAACGATAGGTAGTGAGTTAGGGGCGAAAATATTTGTTATGGTTGCTGCGGGATTGTTTAGTTTTTTTTTAATAGTCTTAAATGCAAATTTAAAATATAAGAAAGTAATATTAACAAGCGACTTGGCTTTTCGCGACTGTTAGCAAAACGGGCAAAAAAGTGCAACGGTTCTATGTACATAACAGGAACAAGAGTTTACATAGCTTACATAGTAGGGTAAAACAATAAATGTTAGGCAAAGTAAAAACATACACAAAAGCTACAATCCGTCTGGCCAAAACTGTTCTATGGGTGAATTGTAGGATTGTATATTTGGTCTTAACAAGATTTTTCGGTTTCATATAATTTAGTGAAGTTATAAAAAAGTAGTCGTGGCAGTGGGATGTAAAAAAAATTTACATTTCTACTGTATCTTTTCTATCTTTTTGCGAATAAGTTCTTTTATTTCCGGCTGGTAATTTGTTCGCTCTTCTTTGGCTACTTTCTTTCTTCGAGTGTTTTTCCATGCGGCGTTCTGAATAGTCGAAATAAAATTTTCGAGTTCTATCTCTAGCTCAAGTGGTGTTTTTGTGACACATTCAACGTAATTTTTGTTTCGCAATCGTGCCTGAAACCATCCCAGTTAGTCCTATTATTTGTTAGCCTCGGTACTCCTTCTACGTTCATTAGCCTATCACTAATTGTTAAAACTATCAGTGCGTGGTCAGAGGAGAGGTCAAAACTTTCCTCTATTTTCGTGATATTGGTAGATACTCCTTTTGTAACGAAAAAGTCTACCAGGTCAGGTATTTTTGCTACGTCGGAGGGCCAGTAAGTCGGTTTTCCTGTCGAATGGAAGTCTACTCCGAAGTCCATACCGACTTTGTACAACAGTCTACCTCTGGTTGAGTTTTTTCTCGAACCCCAGAACGTGTGTTTGGCATTAAAGTCGCCGCCAATAATAAAATTCGTTCCAAGTGAGTCGAAGAGGTCTACAAGCTCGATACTTGTAAGCTTATAATGCGGAGGAAAATAAATAGATGATCCATTGTCTTGTTCTTTACCCGAACTGAAGTTGCTTGTATTGCGTCAACTTCTGTCATGGAATTTAAAGAATGCTTGATGCAGTCTTTGATAAATAAAGAAGAACCCCCTCTGGGTCTTCCCGAGGGATGGTATGCGTAGTATGCACAAAATCCTCTTATTTTTAATTCATGTTCCCTTGTTAAATGAGTTTCCGAGATCAAGCACACGTCAATGTTGACGTTTCTCAAGAATATCTCTAGTTCTGTGATTTTTTCTTTGAGACCATTTGCATTCCATGTTAAAATTTTAATTGATTTGTTCATATTCATTTAGTTTTAGTTTAGTACGAGGCTTTATCTCAAGCTTGCTTAATTTGTCAAATATTATCCTATTAATTTTAGTTTGTTCCTGAAGTTTGGCAAGGATTATAGAGAATACTTGCGAAACTGGATCCGTCGAAGAAGCTCTTTCTTTGTTTGTCTGATTGGCTTTTACGGCTTGGGCATACGATTTGGTACCTGAAGGTTTCGGGGTTACCTTTATTTCGAACAACGATACCGTACTATTTCCCTCTTTGGGTGTTTCTTTGTTGGTAGTTACTTTTTTCTTTGCGGTTTCTCGCTTCTCTTTAGTCGGCATAACGTTTTGATGTAAAGTATCGCACCTTTTTTGCAGTTCATGTCCATCTTCGGTTTGTTGTTTTGTCTTCTTCAAGATATTTACGGCGTCAATAATTTCCAAGCCTTTTGATTTAACGTCACTTATAACGTCGTCTTTCGTGCACGATGGATGTATACCCCTTGCTATGACGCGGAGAGGTCTTTCGAACTTATTTGCGTAAGTATACCACTGTATCTTTTCCGCATTTAGTTTTTTAGATATAGCGCGGTAACTGTCGGAGTCATCTACTTTGACTTTCCATTCGTTATTCCGCATTAACGTGACTTTAAATTCTGAACTAGCAGTTTCTTTAAGCAGACGATGCAATTTAATATAGTCCGTAATTCCGACGATATTTATAGGAGGACGTGGTTTTCCTTGAGACGGTTTTTGGTTTGGTTGATTTAGAGTTTCGATTTCCGGCGATGATCCAGCTTTTCGTTTCTTGCTGGGTCTTTTCTTTGACGCCCGGTTAGTTTCAAACTCGAGTTCTTCTTCATCCGTATGATATTTAGGACTAACTGCACATGGAGTTGCTTCGCGTTTTTCAAGCGAAGCTAAATTTTCATTTTTTAAAAATTCTACTTCTTTTTTCAGTTCTTGATAAAGAAGATCCATTTCATTCAGTTTTAGACGGAGTTTTTTGTTTTCTTCCGTCATTTGTTTATATTTCTCTGAGTCACGTTTGTCTTGAGCTTGCTCCTCCGGCGGACTTCTTTTTCCGGAGATACACGTCCTTGATGGTGGGGACCGTGCTACCCTTGATTTGTTCACAAAGGGATTTATAAGATGCAATAATTGGCTCTCCCCAGAATCCGTAGAGCCGACCTCCGAAGAGGGTGGATTTTCCAGTGAATCTGGACTGCCACCTGGGATATTATATCTTATTCTTTTATCCATTGCATTTGTGTGTATACTTATTATCCCGCTTATACGGTGGGTGGATTTTAGTCGCCTCTTACGACAGGCATGCCTACCTCGGGTATATTCTAACCCCTAACCCGAAGGGATGGATGCTGTAGGATGGATGCTGTAGGAATAGGGTAGGCACTGACTGGCGTCAACCTGGCGACGTCCAGTGTTGTAACTGTTACTGCGCATCAATTGTGCTTATTTTACCTCCTAGTGGTAGCCATCGGGTACTGGTTGGTGTCCATCCGGACCCGACTTGCTAAACTTATAAGCGCGAGTGTTGACCAAGAGAAAATTGCAGCACTATAAATACGACAGCGGACGAACTCTCTCGATGGAGTCAACGGTGGCGTTAAAGCTTCAAACGGAAGCACAACACTTTATCTGGGCTACTTCGACATATTCGGAGCTCAGGCCGATAAAGATTTCCAAGAATAAGTCAGGTTTTTGGAAAAGAGATGGTGGCGGATGAGCCCTTATTGGGCCAACGGCAGCGCTCATATCCCCGAAGCGGGATACTGACTTCGGTTTAAAACCGGCCCCTCGTCCAAGGGGTTTCAAAAAATGGAACTGGCCCTCCAGGTTGGGGGTTGTGCCGTCGGGGTAACTTCCTTACCACGTAAAAAAAATTTAGTTATGAGAGAGACACAAGCCTCGGATAATGGACCCCCTCATTTAATACCACGACCCGGAACGTACACGGACTATGATATAAGAGTATGCACCTGGAATGTACGTACACTGTAAACTCCTGGTGCTATTCAAAAACTTGAATCTGTCCTCACGAGGTACAAGGCAGATATTACCGCGATCCAGGAGATACGATGGATAGGATCAGGTATGCAAAAACGGAAAAATTGCGACATTTATTACAGCTGCCACAAAAGACTGCACATGTTAGGATGCGGATTCGTCGTGGGAAATCGGCTACGCTCAATGATAATTGACTTTAAGCCGATCAGCGATCGCCTGGCTGTGATCCGCATCAAGGCTACATTTCAAAACATCAGCATAATATGTGCACACGCCCCTACCGACGAAGCTGAAGACTCTATCAAGGAGGAGTTTTATGACCTCCTGGACGGAGCCTACGGAGCCTGTCCGGAGTATGATGTCAAAATCATACTCGGGGACTTCAATGCCAAAATCGGTAAGGAAAACATCTTCGGCGGATTAGTTGGAAAGCACAGCCTCCACGACACGACAACAGACAACGGCTTCCGGCTAATCGATTTTGCAGCAGCTCGTAATACGGTGATAAGTAGCACTAGGTTTCCAAGACTACGAATCCACACAGCAACCTGGCGCTCTCCAGATGGTCGAACCGCCAACCAAATCGACCACGTGCTAATAGATGCGAGGCACGCATCCAACATTCTGAATGTGCAAACGTTCAGAGGGGCAAACGTCGACTCTGACCATTTTCTTGTTGCAGCTAAGTTCAGAGCTCGACTATCCAATGAGAAGAAGCTGCAGACCGCCCAGAAAAAGAAATTCAACGTTGGAAGCCTTAGCACGTCTGGAGTAGCCAGAGCCTACAGGGAGCGCCTGAGTGAGAGACTCTCCGCTGTGCATTCACCATCCACAAACGCCAACAATCTGTGGAACCAGTATCGCGACATCATCAAAGGGGTAGCAGAGACCACCATAGGCTACCAGCCACCACCCAAAAAGAGCCCTTGGTATGATGATGAATGCGTACGCCGGAAAAGGTGACAGAAAATGCACACTTGCAAGCGCTGCAACGCAAAACAAGGGCAGCGAGAGAAGAGTATCGAACCAGAAGAAGGGAGGAGAAGAAGATACTGCGTAAGAAGAAAAGGGCCCACGCAGCCTCCCAGCTCAAGGATATCGAAGAGTCCCGCGATAGGAACAACATCCGGATGTTTTTCAGGAAAGCCAAGCAACTGGCAGCTGGCTTCAAGCCCGGAACGCAGGCTCTTCGAAACAGTGAAGGAAACCTAGTCACCGAAGCACAGGGAATAGTAGATGTATTTAAGCAGCATTTCCAGCAGCTACTTAATGGGCAGGTAGAGAGAGTGATAGGGCAAGAAGAGAACCCGCATCCAGTCAATGAAGAATCCATTCCCCCTCCTAGTTTTGAAGAGGTCGGCTCAGCTATCAAAAAGCTGAAGAACAACAAGGCCGCCGGCTCTGATGGTCTACCAGCAGAGCTTTTCAAACATGGTGGTGATGCTTTGGTGGGGTGCATGCACCAAGTCATCAACCAAGTGTGGGTGGATGAAGTCATGCCCGATGACTGGACTATCAGCTCTATATGCCCCATCTTCAAGAAAGGCGATCCTATGTCTTGTAAGAACTACCGAGGCACATCCCTGCTTAATGTCGCATATAAGATCCTATCCAACGTACTGTGTGAACGTCTGAAGCCTTTCTGCAGCACACTAATCGGAACGTACCAGTGTGGCTTCCGGCCCGGCAGATCGACGATCGACCAAATTTTCACACTAAGGCAAATCCTGGAAAAGACCAACGAATTTCAAGTCGAGACTCACCATCTCTTCATCGACTTTAAAGCCGCATATGATAGCATTCATCGTCTTGAGCTCTACAAGGCGATGGCCGAATTCGGGATCCCGGCTAAACTGATCCAGCTGTGCCGCGTGACGCTGGATAACACGCGGTGCAACGTGCAATTCGGCAACAGTTCCTCTGAACTATTCCAAACATGCACCGGATTTCGGCAAGGGGATGCGCTATCATGTGACTTCTTCAATCTTGTGCTGGAACAGATAGTGCGCAGGGCAGGTGTAAACACGGAAGGCACTATCTTCAACAAATCTGTCCAGTTGCTGGGATACGCAGACGACATCGACATCATCGGTCGCTCCCAGCGCGTCGTGTTAAAGGCTTTTACGGCAATTGAAGAAGAGGCGAAACGAGTTGGCCTTGAAGTGAATGAGGACAAAACCAAGTACATGTTGTCAACAAACAAAGAAGCATCTGTCCACCGCCAAGGACAAAACGTCACTGTTGGCAACAGTAACTTCGAAGTGGTTAAGGAGTTTATCTACCTCGGAGTAAATATCAACTCCACGAATGACAACTTAGTGGAGATTCGACGAAGACTTACCCTAGGAAACCGCTGCTACTTCGGTTTGGCGAAACAAATGGGGTCAAAACTCCTAACTCGGAAGACGAAATGTTTGCTCTACAAAACTTTGATCCTGCCAGTTCTGCTGTATGGAGCCGAGTGCTGGACGATAAGCAGGAAAGCAGAGCAAATACTGAACACTTTCGAAAGAAAAAGGAGGGCGAATGGAGGAGAAGATATAACCGCGAACTCTATGAGCTGTACCAGGATGTGGATGTAGTCCAAAAAGCCAAAACACGTCGACTACACTGGCTCGGCCACATCGAGCGAATGGACAATAATGCTCCAGCAAAGAGGATCTTCGAATCACAGCCCCCAGGTTCGAGAAGACAAGGAAGACCGAACCTCCGTTTTAAGGATCAAGCTATCGCGGATGCCAGAGCGCTTGGTCTAGATAACTGGAAGCAGCGTGCCCGGGATCGAAGAGAGTGGAAGGCTGCTGTGTCTCAGGCAGAGACTCTTCACGGGTCGGGAGCCCGTTAAGTAAGTAACCCGAAGGGGTCAACTGGCCGCATATGACAGCATTTATAGAGACGAGTTATACAGAGCCATGTCTAGTTTTGGCATCCCTGCCAAACTCGTCAGATTGTGCAGAATGACGATGGAGAATTCTCGCTGCTCCATCAAGGTCGGTAACGATCTCACCGAGACCTTTGATGTCAAAAAAGGATTTAGACAAGGTGACGCTCTGTCATGTGATTTTTTTAACATCGTTCTTGAAAAAATTGTGCGAAACTCACAATTTTTCAAAAGTCTGTGCATCTACTAGCGTATACCGACGATATCGACATTATTGGAAGAACACAGCGGGCTGCCACCGGTGCGTTCGCTAGTATTGAAACAGAAGCTGCCAAAATGGGTTTAGTGGTAAACGAGGGCAAAACCAAATATATGCTGTCAACCAGGAGGGACACTCAACATCGACAGCTATAACTTTGAGGTAGTAAGGGACTTTGTCTACCTCGGCTCTGCTATCAATTCTGACAATAACACCTCGGCGGAAATAAAACGAAGAATAACTTTTGCCAATCGCTGTTTCTTTGGGCTGAGAAGGCAATTGAGTAGTAAGACCCTATCCCGAACAACTAAGGGGACTCTATATAAGACCTTGATCATCCCAGTCCTGCTTTATGGTAAACGAGGGCAAAACCAAATATATGCTGTCAACCAGGAGGGACACTGAACATCGGCAGCTATAACTTTGAGGTAGTAAGGGACTTTGTCTACCTCGGCTCTGCTATCAATTCTGACAATAACACCTCGGCAAAAATAAAACGAAGAATAACTCTTGCCAATCGCTGTTTCTTTGGGCTGAGAAGGCAATTGAGTAGTAAGACCCTATCCCGAACAACTAAGGAGACTCTATATAAGACCTTGATCATCCCAGTCCTGCTTTTTGGCGCTGAAGCTTGGACTTTATCAAAAGCGGATGAAGATATCCTCGGTCGTTTCGAGAGAAAAATTCTTCGTAAAATATTCGGTCCCGTTTGTGTTTACGTGCTTTGGAGGAGAAGATTCAACGACGAACTATACGAGCTGTACAGCGACATCGACCTAGTCAAAAAACTGCGCATTAGTCGTTTGAGATGGCTAGGACATGTAGAGCGAATCGACGCCAGTGCTCCGGCCCGAAGAGTCTTCGTGGCGCGCACAAGTTGAAGGGGACCTGAACAAGCTTGGAGTGCGCAACTGGAGGCAGTTAGCTAAGGACCGAGCTAACTGGAGAGGCTTGTTAGTTGAGGCCCAGGTTCACCCCGAACTGTAGCGCCACCTAAGTAAGTAAGTAAGTAGGATAAAATAAAGAACCACATAAACGAACAGCAGATCAAATTAAGCGAACTCTTAACAAATATAACCGTAGAATCCATGAAATACGCCTTAACGATACTGATTGATATCTCTACTCTAAATAAACAAGTGGAAAAGATTAAGGACAACATTCTACTTAGTAGGCTAGAAATACTTGCTCATGATATCTTAACAAATGAAGTAATACAGAAATATAATATTTCAATTGAGATATTGCTGTAGAGTAAAAGCAATGTACTTATTAATAATAATAGACACACAATTCTTTTCACAATTTCTATTCCTATATTCACTAAAGAAAAATATTTTTTGGCCCTTGTAATCCCTTTACCAAATGAAAATCAAGAAGAGCTGTTGGTAGGTGAAAATAATCGAATAATTACTTCAGATCAAAATATTTTCGAGTATACATGTATTACAGTATTTACATACTGTAATTAAAAAAAATCTTAGGTTACTTGGTAGCAATTGTATTAGAAATCTGATTAAAAAAAATAACTATTGTAATTTTACAATTAATAACGAGAAAATAGTTGAAGAACTCGAAGTTGGATTGATCGTAGTAAAAAATTTAGAAGTTCAAACAATTATTCAAAATTGTGTCAACCAAGAAATTACTCTCAAATGTCATAATTTAATTAAATATTCAGATTGTAAAATTCAAATTGAGCATTCTAAATTTTCTAATAAACTTGAAAAATTTTATAATGAACCTATACTCTCAATACCAATTGTTAATATGAGGAAAAAATGTTTAATTTTACTTTAAAGAAAATACACTTAGATAACATTCAAAACTGACATAAAATAAATTATTTGGAATATAAGTCAGACAAAAATAAATATATGGCAATTTTAATTAACATTACATTAATAACAATTGTAGAGCGTGTTTAAATAAAACACCGTGGTTTCTTTGTATTTCCACTTTTATTCGGTTAAAACAAAATTACTGCACAAACAAAAAACAAACGCTTTACCCGAGTGCTCTTTACACCTCCAGTGGAAATAGCCACGGAGTATGCAAAAAACAGTAGAGTAGTGGGAAATTAATGAAAGAACCAAATGTGACCTTCTAGGAAGAGCCAGGAAGTACTCACACAAGATGCTTTCATCAATTTACTTGTGAACTGAATGACGAGATCGTCGTTTGCGTACCTTCTTGTATACTCCTCAACCGGGAGCTTTTACAATATATAATTCTTAGAAGCTCATGATCATAAACTGTCATAAAAGTTTTATGTGTAACTGTTATACTTTTTAATAGGATTACATCAGTTAAGTAAAGGGGTTTACATTTGTGGGTTAAATTCAAATACAAATTAAATGTCAATTATATAATAATGAAGTATTAAAAATAAAGTAAAAAGGTAATAAGTATTAAAGATAACATAAGATATATAAAAAGAAAGTAAAAGGTAATATGCATGCTACACAATTATAATAGCGTGTATCATACTATATTTCTATTGTAAAACGAGGCGAACTAAACAACATATAACTACAAAAATTGAATTAATCTCAAACGAAACACAAAAAAACAGACAAACACCCGAGACGGTTGTATCAGAGGGTGGGGGTGTTATAACCGGTGTTCGGCTATGAACGGATTCCTTGCCGTAGAATTAACGTGAATAGAAAGAAAATATACTGTAAAAGTTAATTGAAAAATAAAACACCGCTTTCAAGTGGACCAGAAGCAGAAGTGTAGTTTTTTAATATTCTGGCATTTCATATTTTAATTGCTGCATTGGGACCAGCTGTTTTGGGGGGCGTTGTTGCGTTGCCAGAGTGTGCATGCCGATGACGTCATGTGCCAACATCGTCTCCCCCACTCTCTTGGGTTGTAATTCTTTTTCATCCTCTTTCCTCTACGCCACTGGTACACCTTCGAAGACACGAAATGATGATGATACGCCACTGGTACACCTTCTAAGACACGAAATGATGATGACGTAGGCATGAAAAGAGAGACTGGTTAATGCATATGTAAATATAACACGAATCAACATTGACGACAGTTCACAAACAAGACGAGAACTATAATCTGTGCAATTTGGTACACAGCCGTTGCATAGGTTACGCATCTTCCCGTTGTTTTCTTCGTCTCCTCACTTTGTGCTTTCATTCGTACAAACAGCTGGAATTCATTTGCTTCGGTTCGAAGATGATTTCGGCGATGGTGTCGCGGTCGGGGACAAAGACGAGTATAAGTCCATACGTTGTGTTCACAGCATAAATTAACCATACCTAGATGGTCAACTTCGAGAGGGTCTCTCTTTCGAACCCACAAGCTGTGCCCGTTGGTGACCAAGAATGTATGCGTAATTTGCCTGCAAACTCACTAATACACTCTTGCTCACCAACGGGAGCTACAACTGTCATAAGGGCGCAGCCATCTTGGACAATTTGTATTAACAAATAGTGGAGCGGATGCTGTGTCCAATAAACAACTACCAAAAATATTCTTCGTTTCGAGGTGAATCTTTTAAAAGTACGTTACATTTAAAAAAATTTAATTCAAAATGTAACGTATGTTTCAAATCATTTATGTATACTAAATAAAAAACTAAATTAAAACATACAAACACATTTAACACAGTATAAACATACATATTTTAATTTCTTCCACTTTGTTTTTTTTAAACCATCAACAAGTATATACGTTTATTATATATTTTAGGTCAAATATAAAAGAAGAATATGTTTGATTAAAGGACATACATATGTGTTGAGATGGTGAACGTAAATTGTTGTGTTATCCTTAACCTGCATATCTTGTTGTCTTTCTTTGTTTTATTCGTTTCCTTTTTACTTTGTATTCTGGATGGTTATCCACAGTTATTTTTTCATTAAAAATTAACGGAACAGAAGGTTTCGACCAGCCTTTTCATCTACACATACAATTTGAGAATTATCAATTTATTCTCTTGTGAATCATTTTTACTTGTGAATCATTTATTCGGTCCCGTATGCGAGGAGGGCGAATGGAGGAGAAGATATAACCGCGAACTCTATGAGCTGTACCAGGATGTGGATGTAGTCCAAAAAGCCAAAACACGTCGACTACACTGGCTCGGCCACATCGAGCGAATGGACAATAATGCTCCAGCAAAGAGGATCTTCGAATCACAGCCCCCAGGTTCGAGAAGACAAGGAAGACCGAACCTCCGTTTTAAGGATCAAGCTATCGCGGATGCCAGAGCGCTTGGTCTAGATAACTGGAAGCAGCGTGCCCGGGATCGAAGAGAGTGGAAGGCTGCTGTGTCTCAGGCAGAGACTCTTCACGGGTCGGGAGCCCGTTAAGTAAGTAAGTAGAATCATTTTTACATACATATATGTATATTACATATATGTATGTACTTTAAACCAAACATTTCTACAAATCAGTAAGCACGTAAGCGAAGAACAACTCAATCCAGCACGAAATTTCATACAAATGTAGAATAATAACACAAAAGAATAATAATTATTTAAATAAAATAATTAAAAATCTAAATATCCATTTCCAACAATTTCGTAGTTACATTATACCAATGTGTTTATTTGTGTGAGACACATTTCATTTATTTATACAAAAAAAAAGATATTTTAACATCCTAAAGTCCGCACCAAACACACCGGCGGCGACCACTATTGAAGTTTTGACTGTTTTCCAGTCAGATCTGACTGGATTGATATGAATTTAGCTAGATGATTTTTTAAAAACCAGCCGGCTGGTTTTTTAGCTGGATTTCATTTTTTTTTTTGACTGCTTTTGAAAGTTTTGAATTGGCATTTTTTTCCAGTCAGTACCTTTTAAAAATCACAGAAAACAAAAATAGAAGAAAAACTTTCAACGTGATTTTACTATTCTTGCTCTGAACTTGCATTTTCAACTACAAATGCTGCGAATGAGAACCCGTGCTCTGATCTAGCAACATTAGCCATCTCAGTATTAGTGTTCCCTTTATCTAATGCAAAAGTCGGAAGTTATTTAGTTCTTAAACTTAACTTCACAATAATGTGTATGCAACTATACGTGAATGAATGGATGGATGGGCCTGTGTTATTTTTATTACGCAGAAAGTTTATTTATGATTTTTTTGCAATGTACTATTAGAATGAATTTTTAGACGCTATGCGTGTTATTATTATTATTTTATATTTATTATTATTCTTATTGTTATTTTTTTTTTAAACTAAATTTAATGTACGAGTATATACAAGTACATACATACATATGTGAAAATATGAAAAAAAAAATGAATTCTATATTACCTTTATATCGAATAAAATATTTTCTTGGCTGGATTTTTAGCTGGTTTTGTGCTTAAATTTTTTTGACTGATTTTTTTTAGTCAAATCTGACTGGAAGGACAATTTGAAAACGGCAACTCTCGCGGCGGCCCACTGCCTTTGTTTACATTATTTTACGACAATTTCAGAGTCCTATATTTCTTAAACGAAAAAAGTGGCATAAAAAAAATATAAAAAGTTGTCTAAAATCAAAAATATATTTACTCTTTTTGAGCTAAAAAGTAAACAAATGGGGAAAAAGGAAAATCACCTTCATTTTTGACAGCCACGTGTTTAGCCGATACAGATAAAGTATCGATTTACTGAAATTTGGTGAAAACTGTCAGCATAGATTCACTCCATTCTAATGCAAAATTACATGAGCTATTGTTTTGGACCTGTAGATGAGCTGATTAAACTTCAAATCTCTCATTACCCGTATTCACCGATGGGAACGAAAGAGAGGATTACGCTCCGCCCATTTGCGGGTTTTCGCGGGTTGGGGATGGAAAGTTGACTATCTAGGTCAGAAATCATTGAGTAAAGAGATATTAAACTTGTACTTCTCTTTCCTCTCAAAACCCATTTGTTTACATTGTTTTTGTTGTAATACGCTCCTCGTCTGTGAATACGTGTACATTGGCAACAACAATTCGTCTAGTGGTGGAATAAGTACATCAGCGGATGTGTTCGCAAAATGGAAGCATTTGCTATAAATATTGTGCATTGGAAACAATACTGGAAAATCAATGTGAAAGGAAAAAATTAATATCAGAATTTCAATTTAAAATAATTATTGATTGTTTTTCGAATAACATAAAAATGACTCTTTTTCCAAAATAAGATATTATTTTTTTGAATATTGATCATAAATAGAAAATAATAGACACCAATTTCAATTGAGATTGTTATTGTTAATTAAAAAATCAAGTAATTGCTACAAAAATTATTGTTGCAGCGAAATTAGACGGTAAGAACATAGCAACCAAGTTAAGTTAAGGTAATTCTTGGTATACTAAAGTAGAATGCCAGTAACAATTGTGTCTTGATTGATGAGGCTTTCTATTACAGATATTACGGCCGTTCCTGGATTTTGGCTTAACGAACTTTAATTACAATTATGTATGTATAAACGTACAAAAATCATTAAATAATAAAATTAAGCACTATAATTAGTAATTGTGTTAATCTCGAAGAAGTAGCCTAGAGTTCTAAAGCATATGAAAATGCAATTTCCATTCCAATTCCTTTACATGAATACATATGTTTAAATATCCTGAACTACTACAATTGTAATACACAGCTGAAGTTACATTTATAATTAAAAGTTTTATAATATGTACTCGTAAAACAGCCTTACTAAAGCTATCAATAAAATTACTTCAAGCAGAGTAAACGTCGTGTACATTTAGGTGCTTGAAAATATTTTTAATACAATATACATATGTATTTATGAAAATAGTATTAAAAATGTATTTGCAAAATTGTTGTTGAGCAACTGCTTATTTGTTTTTGATTTCAATGACGAATAGAAAACTCTTGTTTACCGGAAATGTTTTTCTCATTTGCACTTACATTTCGATATAAAGCTCGAATTGCAATATAAAATCATTTTTAAATATTTCAGTGATGCAGCAAATAGTAAGCCCCCAAGGTTGATTATGTGGATCATATCTTTCTCATTTATATTTTTAAATATGTTTAAAATATTGAAATGTGTATGTACTTTGCACCGTTGTCTTAAATTCAAAACACATCACACATTTCGAACCCTATGTTAAACTTATAAATGAAAACTGTAGCATGCATATTACCTTTTACTTGATTTTTATATATCTTATGTTATCTTTAATACTTATTACCTTTTTACTTTATTTTTAATACTTTATTATATAATTGACATTTAATTTGTATTTGAATTCAACCCACAAATGTAAACCCCTTTACTTAACTGATGTAATCCCATTAAAAAGTATAACAGTTAAACATAAAACTTTTATGACAGTTTATGATCATGAGCTTTTAAGAATTATATATTGTAAAAGCTCCCGGTTGAGGAGTATAAAAGAAGGTACGCAAACGACGATCTCGCATTCAGTTCGCAAGTGAATTGGGGAAAGCATCTTATGTGAGTACTTCCTGGCTCTTCCTAGAAGGTCACATTTGGTTCTTTCATTAATTTCCCACTACTCTACTGTTTTTTGCATACTCCGTGGCTATTTCCACTGGAGGTGTAAAGAGCACTAGGGTAAAGCGTTTGTTTTTTGTTTGTGCAGTAATTTTGTTTTAACCGAATAAAAGTGGAAATACAAAGAAACCGCGGTGTTTTATTTAAACACGCTCTACAAAACAATATTAATCCATGAATGCATGCATTCATATGTATATCAACCATTAATTTATTCTCTTTTTAATTAAATTACAAAAATGTAAATTTTGCTAGTACAAACTATGTTATCCAAACAATGTCCATCGTAGAATTTTTTTTAAAAAAAAACATCCACTTGAGAGCTAAGTAATTACAAACCGAAATGTGATCAAAGGCATTGCATAATAACTAACTGGTTTATGGCCCATCGTTATTTCGTTTCTCTTCCTGTTTTTCTTCTTTAGAATATTACTGTTTGCTTAATAATTTTCAACTTAAAAAAAAAAACAGAACTTCAATATATGTAATTTTTTTTTAATATTTCTCATTATACATACTGATATTTCCAGATTGAATAAAATTTCAAAACTCAAACTAATGTTTCCCAATAACGTAAATACAATTTTAAGTTTTTTTATCGTCAACCCAGAAGTAAAGATGAAAAGTGTGCATTTTACATTTATTTCTTATTTTCATATTGCAAAATGCAATCAGAAATTGTGAGTCCTTATATTTTTCTTTAAATAATATACGACATTTAAATTTTGATATTTTAAAGAAAAAAAAAATAATTTCAATATTGTTAATATCTAGTGAACATACCCAAAGCACTTTCCAATTTCTTCATCAGCTGTCAAATTCACTCATTGTTGTTGTGATTTTGAGGTGAATTTACTGTGTTGTTGTTGTGATTTAGGGGTGAATGACCAACTCAAGGGTGAATTGACCAAGTCAAACAAATGTGCGTGAAAATGTAACAATATGCGTGAAATAGCTTGTAGGCACCTGGAAAGTGCCGGGAAAGTTTAATATCTCTTAAGTCAATGATTTCTGATCTAGGTATAGTTAATTTATGGTTCCCAGCATAAATTAACCATACCTGGATGGTCAACTTCGAGGGGGTCTCTATTTCGAACCCACAAGCTGTGCTCGTTGGTATGCAAGAATGTATGCGTAATTTGCCTGCAAACTCACTAATACACTATTGCTCACCAACGGGAGCTACAACTGTCATAAGGGCGCAGCCATCTTGGACAATTTGTGTTAACAAATAGTGGAGCGGATGCTGTGTCCAATAAACAACTACCAACAATTTTCTTCGTTTTGTGGTGAATCTGTTAAAAGTACGTTACATTTAAAATAGTTAAATTCAAAATGTAACGTATGTTTTAAATCATGTATACTAAATAAAAAACTAAACAAAAACATACAAACATATGTATCACAGCATAAACATACATATTTTAATTTCTTCCACTTTGTTTTTTGAACAAACAAAAAGTAGATACGTTTATTATATATTTTAGGTCAAATATAAAAGAAGAATATATTTGATTAAAAGACATATGTGTTGAGATGGTGTACGCAAATTGTTGTGTTATCCTTAACCTGCATATCTTGTTATCTTTCTTTCTGTTTTATTATTTTCCTCTTAATTTTGTATTCTGGCTTAACCATATACAGTTATTTTTTCATTAAAGATTAAAAGAACAAAAGGTTTCGACCTGCCTTTGCATCTACACATAAAATTTGAGAACTAACAATTTATTCTCCTGTGAATAATTTATACATATATATAAATTGTACATATATGCATGTACTTTAAATCAAACATTTCTACAAATCAGTAAGCACGTAAGCGAAGAACAACCCAATCCAGTACGAAATTTCATACAAATGTAGAATAATAACACAACGGAATAATAATTATTTAAATAAAATAATTAAAAATCTAATTTCATAAATTCTCTTTCCCATTCATGTATTCATATTTCTTATCATTGCACTCAGCATAAAAAATATTGTCCCAGACAGGCAGCAGAATGTAAGGTGTCTTATTGCTGTCTGGCTATTTTGTTTTCGTCTGTCTACGCCTAAGTAATTAAACTCTTGTAAATTATTTTGTATAGTTAGCAATATTTTAGTATTTAAGATCATGTTAATTAAGAAATAAAGTCAGTTCTTTTCGAACCAACACAAATCAACGTCTTCATTTTTGACTTCCCCCCACCAGTGGTAAGGGGTCATAATAATAGAAATATATTATATTACTTACATTCATCATCATAACATTTGGTCCTTCGAGCCAACAAAAGCATAACCGGGGCTTTAACACTGGTTTAATACATTAAATTTACAGTCAGTAAATCTGTAGCGTTATCGTACGTAAAACTTATAATAGCGTTACCAAGGCTAAACATTGGTAAATCATAACATAAAATATTTTTTAAAGCGTTGCCAGGACTAGTAACACTGGTAGTGAAGTGAAAAGTGAAATACAAAAAAGGTGAAACAGTGCTAAATTATAAACAAATAATCAATCATCGATGGAGGATTACGAAGTTTACATTATTGTTGCTAGGCAGAAGGCCTTAGCGCAAGAGTTAGAAAGAGCGCAAATAAACTTTGGAAAAGATAGCGCATCTCGGAAAACACTTCAGTATAAAACTGACCGAATCGCGAAGATCGACGGAATTTGGAAAGAGTTCGAGGAAAACCATGAGTAAATACGAGGTGTCGTAAAGCCTGATACTCCATATATGCAGGCAAACACATTCGAAGTCGTTAAATCGATATATAAAAAGCTAAGAATAGACTTTGAAAATATTGTTCCAAAATCGGAAGAAACCGAAGTCCAAAAAGAAGTGCCAAGGACTTCCAAAGACGACACCCAGCGGCTACACCTTAAAAAATTAGAAATCAGAATTGGAGCCATAATAAGAACGATAGAATCATTCGAGCGGACATTTGAAAATTACTCGAGTATCAACAAAGGATTCTTCTAGATCAATGGAGAAACCTAACCGAATTGCATGAAGAATTCCTTTCAAATGTAACTGCTCAAGATTATAAGACCTCATATGTAACCGAAAAGAGGTATGAAGGTGTCCAAGAAGATGTCAATAATTGCCTATTTCAAATGGCTTCCAAATCCTCAGCAACTCAAATAGCCAAAGAGTCCCCCTCTAACTCAGAAGTGCGACTACCGCAGCTTAAAATTCCCGTATTTTGTGATATCTTCACAACTATAATCCATAATAAAGCTACTCTTGGGATCACCGAAAAAATGGAGTACCTCAAAACGCATCTGGAGGGCGAACCATTGCAGTTGATACAACATTTTACTATCGCAAGCGAAAATTACGCAAGTGCTTGGGAAACTCTAAAAAAGCGATACGACAATGAGAGGAAAATCGTATCAATGCACTTAGAGAGAATATTTAAAATTGGCTATCACGGCAACCAGTCCTCTGCAAGTCATCTGAAAGCTATTTTAGATGCAAATAAAGAAGGCCTTGCGGCTCTAAAAAACATGGGGTTCGAGACATCACCCTGGGGACCCATTATAGTTCAGCTCATCGTAAAGGGATTGGACTCGGAAAGCAGAAATCTTTTTGAACAAGGGATTAAAAGTCCAAACAAGGTTCCCTCACAAGAAGAACTCTTCGATTTTCTGGCCAGAAGGTATCAGACATTAGAGGAATTAGCTCCATCTCGTCAAAGACTCCAAAAGGAAGAAAATAAAGGTGCTGTTCGAAATTACCATCTAGCAGCAAGGCTCAGTTGCATTTTTTGTAAGGGTGATCATAATATTTACTCCTGCAACAAGTTCATGGGCTGGACACCAAACGAGAGATATGAGCATGTTAAACAGGCCAAGCTTTGCATCAATTGTCTAAGACATGACAAGAAGATCACCTGCTCAAGTCTGCGAACTTGCAAGCAGTGCAATAAAAAGCATCATACACTGCTTCACCAAGAACATTACACTGGAAGACATCAGATCAATCCAACCAACGCTGCGTCATTTAAAACCCCACCTGTTCAAACGCATTATGGTCATCAAAGCCAAAGTGTGTTACTAGCCACAGCTATAGTTATTGGCACCAACATTGATGGACATCGCAAGGAATTGAGGGCACTCATAGATCCAGGATCCCAAGCGACACTTATTACAGAGCAAGCTGTCCAGTCGCTACGCTTGCCGAAACAGAAGATCTACGCAGAAATCAGTGGTTTAGGAGCAACGGACGCTGGGACAGCCCGCAGTAAGGTGGACGTCACAATTGAACCAAGATTCAAATCAGATTTCAAGCTCGTAATCTCAGCGCTTGTGTTACCAAATCTTACCAAACTAATGCCCGATAGAAACGACATCACTACGATTCCTACCCAACTCAAAAATCTTGAATTAGCAGATCCAACATTTTTCGTCCCTGGACCAATTGACATGATATTAGGAGCCGATGTGTACGGAGATATCATACTCAATGGCATTAAGAAGGGTTCGAAAGGTTCCCCTGTCGCGCAAAAATCGCATTTAGGATGGTTTATCACAGGCCGTACATCAGTAAAATCCGAAAGTGTCAAAGTGGTAGGAATGGTCGCTCAAACAACAATAGAAAATCAGCTTAAACGATTTTGGGAGGTCGAGGAAATACCCGAAAGAAATCGTCTAACACAATTGGAACAGCGTTGTGAAGATGACTATGAAGAAACTCACTATCGAGATAACAGTGGCAGATACGTAGTTAGCATTCCATTTAATCAAGAGATGTTGCAGAAGCATAACCTTGGTGCATCACGAGACCGAGCGGTAGCCAGACTACTGCAGCTAGAAAAACGATTTGTCGCCGACCCAAAGTTAAAGGTTGAATACACAAAATTTATGGATGAATTCATAAAACTTGGGCATATGGTCGAAGCTACTGAGCATAAGGAAACCAACATCTATTACATGCCACATCATGCTGTCTTAAAACCGGATAGCACCACTACGAAGTTACGAGTAGTGTTTGACGCATCATCAAAAACATTAAGTGGAACAAGTCTTAACCAATTGATGCTCCTTGGTCCAAGACTTCAAGAGGACCTAACAACAATTATCATGCGCTGGCGAAGACACCGCTACGTATTTACAGCGGATATCGAAAAAATGTACCGCCAAATTAAGGTCAACACTCACCATCAGGATTATCAGCGTATAGTGTGGAGGAACTCGACCAACGACCCAATCAAGGACTTCAAGCTTACGACAGTTACATACGGTACGGCATCAGCGCCGTATTTAGCTGTAAGGACCCTCCATCAATTGGCCTTGGATGAACAACAACATTATCCAATCGCATCTGAAATTCTGAGAAACGATTTCTACGTAGATGATGTGATGTCTAGAGGAGATACCTTATCTGAATGTAAAGAGGCTCAACATCAACTAATTAAATTACTGAGCACTGGCGGATTTCATTTAAGAAAATGGGCCACTAATCACAAAAAAATAGTTATGTCCAATGCAGTGGACAACAATCAGTGGTGCATCAACTTGGACAAGGAAGAGGTTATTAAAACTCTAGGAATCCATTGGAACCCATCCACAGACACATTTTTATTCAGAGTAAACATCAACAAATCAACATTTAAACCTGAAACTTCATCAAAGCGTGCCACACTCTCTGAAATAGCACGTCTCTTCGATCCGTTGGGATGGCTTGCGCCAATCACCATTACTGCGAATATGTTAATGCAGCGAATTTGGAAGGCCGATCTCGATTGGGATGAACCATTAACAGCTGAGCTACAGAAATGCTGGAATCAATTCAAAAGGGATCTTCCAATGGCTGAATCTATCAAAATTCCAAGGTGGATTGGTGCATATGGTACCCAAAAAATTTAACTACATGGATTTTGTGATGCCTCTGATGGAGCTTATGCTGCAGTAATATATTCAAGAATTACTGATCAAAATGGAATGCCCAAGGTTACTGTACTCACATGTAAGACACGAGTAGCACCTATAAAGAAGCAGCTCACCATACCAAGGATGGAACTCTGCGGAGCACACTTACTGTCGATGTTTAGTACTCCGTCAGAAAATTTCTATGCCTGGACGGATTCAACTATCGTTTTAGCCTGGATAAGAAAAGGATCATCCCATGAAAAGGCGTTTATTTCCAACCGAGTAGCTCAAATACACGAAAACACAGAGTCAACTTCATGGAGACATATAAGGTCAGCCGAAAATCCAGCAGACTGTGCATCAAGGGGTATAACACCAATTCAGTTAAAAGATCATCACCTGTGGTGGAGTGGACCAGCATGGCTTCAAAAGGATACGGTACATTGGCCTCAACACCCGGAATCACCAGCAACTTCAGACTATCCTATAGTTGATGCAGTTGCATCTACAGTTGGAGTAACATCTACAATCAAGGAAAATAACATTTGTGAACGATTTTCTTTCTACACGAGATTGATTCGATCAATTGCTTACTGCAAACGATTTGCTTTCAATGTAAGGAGCAGCAAGGAAGCGAACCAAACTGGAGATTTAACCACAACGGAACTGGAAGAAACTCAAAGAGCTATGATCCAACTAGTTCAGCAAATGGAATTTTCAGAAGAAATATTTTGCCTACAGAATGGCAACAGCCTACCTAAAAAGAGTAAGCTATTAGCCTTAGCTCCACGCCTAGATAAACATTGTCTTTTGGTTGTCGGAGGTCGACTTGAAAACGCAAATATGCCCGAGAAAGAAAGGCATCCGTACATACTACCACGCAAACATATTCATGAGAAAATTCTACATGGAGGAATTCAGTTACTATTGGCCACTCTTCGTCAGTCGTTCTGGGTTCTTCAAGCTAAATCGGCAGCACGTCAAATCATCCACAACTGCGTACGATGCCACCGCTTCAACGCAGCCTCTAGAACTCAGATTATGGGAATGCTTCCAACTCCACGAGTCACACCATCCTGTCTATTTACACACACGGGGATTGACTATGCCGGCCCGATTCAAATACTTATCTCCAAAGGCAGAGGGAATCGATCAACAAAGGGATATGTTGCAGTGTTTGTTTGCTTGGCAACGAAGGCCATTCACCTAGAACTGGTCAGTGATCTCACGTCAGAAGCATTTATTGCAGCTGTAAGAAAATTTACATCCCGGAGAGGACTCTGCGCTCATGTCTACAGTGATTGCGGGACAACATTCGTAGGAGCGAACAAAGAACTACAAGAGCAGCTCAGACTTGTGATCGCCCAAAGCAACAAAGAAGCCGCAGATAAAATGACTACAAATGGAGTCCAGTGACACTTTATCCCTCCGGCAGCGCCACACTTCGGTGGTTTATGGGAAGCTGGGGTAAAATCGCTGAAATACCAGCTAAAAAGGGTTATCGGAGATACTACCTTGACGTTTGAAGAACTGTCCACCATACTTACGCAAGTCGAAGCCTGTCTAAATTCTCGTCCGTTAGTTGCAATAAGCAATGATATTGATGACAACCCTATACTTACGCCTGGACACTTTCTCATCGGCGCTGCCTTAAATGCCTTACCTGATCCCAGACGAGACCAAACGAAAGGCTGTCGTTCACGGTGGAGGTTGTTGCAAAAAATAATGCAAGATTTTTGGCAGATATGGTCGTCAGAATACTTGGCACAACTTCAACAAAGATCCAAGTGAAAACAATCATTAAAAGACGTTTCTATTGGTGATATAGTGCTAATTAAGGACGACCGGTTACCGCCAACTAAATGGAACTTAGCTAAGATAACAGAGCTACATCCAGGAAAGGATAATCATGTCCGTGCAGTAACAGTCTACTGCAATAAAAGGAATGCAAAACGACCATTATCCAAACTGTGCCCGTTGCCAATGGAAGATGATACGGGAGATACAGGACCAGAAAACAACAGAACGACGACTGAAGACAACTCTAGTAAAGTAACACTAGAACACAAGGTCGTCAATTCTTTAATGGCAAGGACATGCTTTAAGCCTCTTCTATGGTTATGCATCATAGCCATAGCAATGAGCCCTATAGGCTCCCTAATAACTTTGAGATTACACCATTTGAAACACAACCAGGTATATATTTTGAAGACATCGGTCGAGTAAATATGATCATCAGCTCTTGGAAGACCATAGTATTCTTCAATCTCACAACTTACTGGGCAGAATACTACACTTACAAAAAGTGCTTAAAACACATGAAGCAGATTTGTGCGACCGTAAATGTGACACAACCGAATTCATTGCTATGCAATAACACATTAGAACTATTTGAGCGTCAACTTCAACAGATAGACCTCAACAACGAGGTACTTCTGCATGCAAACAACTATTCGCCAACAAACCGATTGAAACGTTCGCCCTTTGATTTTATTGGGACAATCACAAATGAGCTATTCGGCATCTTGGATCAACGTTTTGCACGCCAATACGAGGAAAACATTGAAAGGATAAAGACAATGAACAACATCTACTGGATCTAACGAAAAATCAAACCACCATCATAGATTCAACGTTAAATAAAATGCAATAACCAAAATGGTCTCAGCATTAGACAATCAGAGAAATGAGGAACATGTATTTCAAACATTTATATCAACTGCCTTCCCGAGCATTTTGACAATGATACATTATCAAAACACACAAAATGTTCTGCTTAATGTTGTATTAGCAACACATCGTGGTCAAATACATCCATTAATATTAACAGTTCAACAACTCACAACATCCTAAGGACAATGATGATACCTGGAGATCGACAAAATGAGTCAATCCTTCAACTGTATAAGGCCTTACAGCCAAGGGCACGAGTGACAGATCAAAACATCATCATTGAACTCACCTTGCCGTTATTATATAATGAAGAATTTAAAATGTACAAGGTTCTTCCAGTACCCGCATTGCGTAATAACAACTTTACATTTATCGAACCATCATCAGACCACGTGATAGTAAATCTTCAAGGCGATCATTATTATCCCATGAACGAAGGCGCATTCTCTTCATGCAACCGAAGAGCTTTGGACTTTTACTGGTGCGAGATGCTACATCCATTATATACAGCCGGGTCAACTGTAAGTTCCTGTGAGATAAACCTCTTAAGGCATACAAAAGAATTGCCCAGGTCATGCGTCACTCGAACAGTGGCACCGCAAAGTTTTTGGGTCCAGATGCACCACACAAACACGTGGATATTTAGCATTCCAACTGAGATCAACATAGATGTTGCGTGTAGTTCAACTGTAGTTCCAGTCAAGCTATCAGGCAGTGGTATTTTGAAGCTAAAACCGAACTGCAGAATTCATCAGGCAACCATGATATATTTTGGCAAGCAAACCATCACATCACGACTTCAGTCTTCGTACCTACCTATCCAGAACATGTCTGAGCAATTAGTTGAATTCAAATATAAGCCAGAACAAGCTCAAATACTAACTTCGGCAAAGCCTGAAGGTACAACAAGATCTCGCCTTTCAAAGGAGTCAAGAGACGCTCCTGCACGAAGTACGGACTCAAAAAATCCATCAGTATTCCTTGAGCGGAATTGTCACATTCGTGGTAATTCTTTCCATTATTATCATCATCCTGAGAAGGCTGCCACGCAAGAAACCGGAGGTAATAATTGAATTGACCCATCATCCCGAACCAGCACCTCGAAGTCAGATCCAACATCAATGTTTTTGGATGAACATTTTGCAGTCTAGACATCAGGCGGCGGCCCCAGCATGTCATGATAATGACATAATTTCATAAATTCTCTTTCCCATTTCTCATGTGTTCATATTTCTTATCATTGCACTCAGCATAAAAAATATTGTCCCAGACAGGCAGCAGAATGTAAGGTGTCTTATTGCTGTCTGGCTATTTTGTTTTCGTCTGTCTACACCTAAGTAATTAAACTCTTGTAAATTATTTTGTATAGTTAGCAATATTTTAGTATTTAAGATCATGTTAATTAAGAAATAAAGTCAGTTCTTTTCGAACCAACACAAATCAACGTCTTCATTTCTGACTTCCCCCCACCAGTGGTAAGGGGTCATAATAATAGAAATATATTATATTGCTTACATTCATCATCATAACACATTTCAAACAATTTGGTAGTTACATTATACCAATTTGTTTATTTGTGTAAGACACATTTTATTTATTTATAAAAAAAAGATATTGTTTTAACATCCTAAACTCCCCACTGCACTTCCAAACACACCCGCGGCGACCACTGTTGCCGTTTTGACTGTTTTCCAGTCAGATCTGACTGGATTGATATGAATTTAGCTAGATAATTTTTTAAAATCCAGCCGGCTGGTTTTTTAGCTGGATTTCATATTTTTTTTTTACTGCTTTTGAAAGTTTTGAATTGGCATTTTTTTCCAGTCAGTACCTTTTAAAAATCAAAGTTACCATAGAAAACAAAAATAGAAGAAAAACTTTTAACGTGATTTTACTATTCTTGCTCTGAACTTGCGTTTTCAAGTACAAATGCTGCGAATAAGAACCCGTGCTCTGATCTAGCAAGATTAGCCATCTCAGTATTAGTGCTCCCTTTATCTAATGCAAAAGTCGGAAGTTATTTAGTTCTTAAACTTAACTTCACAATAATGTGTATGCATCTATACGTGAATGAATGGATGGATTCTGTTATCATTTATCAATTATCGACACTCGCAATAAGGGCCTGTGTTATTTTTATTTCGCAGAAAGTTTATTTATGATTTTTTTGCAATGTACTATTAGAATGCATTTTTAGACGCTATGCGTGTTATTATTATTATTATTATTTATTATTATTCTTATTGTTATTTTTTTTTTAAACTAAATTTAATGTACGAGTATATACAAGTACATACATACATATGTGAATATATGAAAAAAAAATGAATTCTATATTACCTTTATATCGAATAAAATATTTTCTTGGCTGGATTTTTAGCTGGTTTTGTGCTTAAATTTTTTTGACTGGTTTTTTTTAGTCAAATCTGACTGGAAGGACAATTTGAAAACGGCAACTCTCGCGGCGGCCCACTGCCTTTGTTTACATTATTTTACGACAATTTCAGAGTCCTATATTTCTTAAACGAAAAAAGTGGCATAAAAAAAATATAAAAAGTTGTCTAAAATCAAAAATATATTTACTCTTTTTGAGCTAAAAAGTAAACAAATGGGGAAAAAGGAAAATCACCTTCATTTTTGACAGCCACGTGTTTAGCCGATACAGAAAAAGTATCGATTTACTGAAATTTGGTGAAAACTGTCAGCATAGATTCACTCCATTCTAATGCAAAATTACATGAGCTATTGTTTTGGACCTGTAGATGAGCTGATTAAACTTCAAATCTCTCATTACCCGTATTCACCGATGGGAACGAAAGAGAGGATTACGCTCCGCCCATTTGCGGGTTTTCGCGGGTTGGGGATGGAAAGTTGACTATCTAGGTCAGAAATCATTGAGTAAAGAGATATTAAACTTGTACTTCTCTTTCCTCTCAAAACCCATTTGTTTACATTGTTTTTGTTGTAATACGCTCCTCGTCTGTGAATACGTGTACATTGGCAACAACAATTCGTCTAGTGGTGGAATAAGTACATCAGCGGATGTGTTCGCAAAACGGAAGCATTTGCTATAAATATTGTGCATTGGAAACAATACTGGAAAATCAATGTGAAAGGAAAAAATTAATATCAGAATTTCAATTTAAAATAATTATTGATTGTTTTTCGAATTGAATAACATAAAAATGACTCTTTTTCCAAAATGAGATATTATTTTTTTGAATATTGATCATAAATAGAAAATAATAGACACCAATTTCAATTGAGATTGTTATTGTTAATTAAAAAATCGGTAAGAACATAGCAACCAAGTTAAGTTACGGTAATTCTTGGTATACATAAGTAGAATGCCAGTAACAATTGTGTCTTGATTGATGAGGCTTTCTATTACAGATATTACGGCCGTTCCTAGATTTTGGCTTAACGAACTTTAATTACAATTATGTATGTATAAACGTACAAAAATAATTAAATAATAAAATTAAGCACTATAATTAGTAATTGTGTTAATCTCGAAGAAGTAGCCTAGAGTTCTAAAGCATAAGTTGTTTAAATATCCTGAACTACTACAATTGTAATACACAGCTGAAGTTACATTTATAATTAAAAGTTTTATAATATGTACTCGTAAAACAGCCTTACTAAAGCTATCAATAAAACTACTTCAAGCAGAGTAAATTTTTAATACAATATACATATGTATTTATGAAAATAGTATTAAAAATGTATTTGCAAAATTGTTGTTGAGCAACTGCTTATTTGTTTTTGATTTCAATGACGAATAGAAAACTCTTGTTTACCGGAAATGTTTTTCTCATTTGCACTTACATTTCGATATAAAGCTTGAATTGCAATATAAAATCATTTTTAAATATTTCAGTGATGCAGCAAATAGTAAGCCCCCAAGGTTGATTATGTGGATCATATCTTTCTCATATATTTTTTTAAATATGTTTAAAATATTGAAATGTGTATGTATTTTGCAATAATGGATGTTAGTAGCATCTGTAACTTTTGAAGTGTCGCCGTTGTCTTAAATTCAAAACACATCACACATTTCGAACCCTATGTTAGACTTATAAATGAAAACAATATTAATCCATGAATGCATGCATTCATATGTATATCAACCACTAATTTATTCTCTTGTTAATTAAATTACAAAAACGTAAATTTTGCTAGTACAAACTATGTTATCCAAACAATGTCCATCGTAGAATTTTTTTTTATAAAAAACATCCACTTGAGAGCTAAGTAATTACAAACCGAAATGTGATCAAAGGCATTGCATAAAAATTAACTGGTTTAAGGCCCATCGTTATTTCGTTTTTCTTCCTGTTTTTCTTCTTCACAATATTACTGTTTACTTAAAAATTTTCAACTTAAAAAAAAAACAGAATTTTAATATATGGAATTTTTTTTTAATATTTCTCATTATACATACTGATATTTCCAGATTGAATAAAATTTCAAAACTCAAACTAATGTTTCCCAACAACATAAATACAATTTTAAGTTTTTTTATCGTCAACCCAGAAGTAAAGATGAAAAGTGTGCATTTTACATTTATTTCTTATTTTCATATTGTAAAATGCAATCAGAAATTGTGAGTCCTTATATTTTTCTTTAAATAATATACGACATTTAAATTTTGATATTTTAAAGAAAAAAAATAATTTCAATATTGTTAATATCTAGTGGGAGCTACAACTGTCATAAAGGGCGCAGTCATCTTGGACAATTTGTGTTAACAAATAGTGGAGCGGATGCTGTGTCCAATAAACAACTACCAACAATTTTCTTCGTTTTGTGGTGAATCTGTTAAAAGTACGTTACATTTAAAATAGTTAAATTCAAAATGTAACGTATGTTTTAAATCATGTATACTAAATAAAAAACTAAACAAAAACATACAAACATATGTATCACAGCATAAACATACATATTTTAATTTCTTCCACTTTGTTTTTTGAACAAACAAAAAGTAGATACGTTTATTATATATTTTAGGTCAAATATAAAAGAAGAATATGTTTGATTAAAGGACATATGTGTTCAGATGGTGAACGCAAATTGTTGTGTTATCCTTAACCTGCATATCTTGTTATCTTTCTTTCTGTTTTATTATTTTCCTCTTAATTTTGTATTCTGGCTTAACCATATACAGTTATTTTTTCATTAAAGATTAAAAGAACAAAAGGTTTCGACCTGCCTTTTCATCTACTCATAAAATTTGAGAACTAACAATTTATTCTCCTGTGAATAATTTATACATATATATAAATTGTACATATATGTATGTACTTTAAATCAAACATTTCTACAAATCAGTAAGCACGTAAGTGAAGAACAAATCAATCCAGTACGAAATTTTATACAAATGTAGAATAATAACACAACAGAATAATAATTATTTAAATAAAATAATTAAAAATCTAAATATCCATTTCAAACAATTTAGTAGTTACATTATACCAATTTGTTTATTTGTGTAAATCACATTTTATTTATTTATAAAAAAAAGATATTGTTTTAACATCCTAAACTCCCCACTGCACTTCCAAACACACCCGCGGCGACCCACTGCCTTTGTTTACATTATTTCACGACAATTTCAGAGTGCTATATTTCTTAAACAGAAAAAGTGCGACAACATCTGAGTATAGATTTGAATTCATTCGAGTGGCCTAAAAAAAATATAAAAAGTTGTCTAAAATCAAAAATATATTTACTCTTTTTGAGCTAAAAAGTAAACAAATGGGGAAAAATGAAAATCACCTCCATTTTTGACCGACACGTTTTTAGCCGATACAAAAAATGTATCGATTTACTGAAATTTGGTGAAAACTGTCAGCATAGATTCACTCCATTCTAATGCAAAATTACATGAGCTATTTTATTGGACCTGTAGATGAGCTGATTAAACTGCAAATCTCTCATTACACGTATTCACCGATGGGAAGGAAAGAGAGGGTTTTCGCGAGTTGAGGATGGAAAGTTGACTATCTAGGTATGGTTAATTTATGGTTCCCAGTTGTATTGTGCATTAAAGTGCAAGAGGTGTCTTCTCTCGAGTGTTTGTTTTTTTTTTTGTATAAATTGATTGTGTTGTACTTCAGGTAAGTGATTATTATATTACTGATATTATATTATTCTATGGACGCTGTCATATGCATTTATTTGGTGCCAGTTCTCTTCCGACTGATTGATGTCTCCAATTATCTGTCTGGGGTCCGCAAAGTTTGCACTTCTTGGCATAAAGCACTTCTTGGTACAGTGGAACATCACGTGTTCTGCGTCTTCTTCGTGCATATCGCAGCACGGACAAAAAGGCGAGTTGTCGTGCCCGAATCTGTGCAGATACTTTCTGTATCCACCATGACCAGTTAGGAACTGAGTAATATTATAGTTCACCTCTCCCACTTTTCTTTTCACCCAAGTTTCTATGTTGGGGATGAGTTTGTGTGTCTATCTTCCTGTTGTAGCGTCTTCCCATCGGTTTTGCCATCTTGCCATTGAGATCGCCCTTTCTTCTGCTTTAATAGCTGTTCCATTCTGTCGATTCGTGAGTTTTCTGGATACCCGTTTCATCTCGTCGACCAGGATATCGATGGGCACCATGCCAGCTACGACATATACCGCTTTCTCCGAGACTGTTCTATAGAGCGCTAATTGTCGCAAATTGTCCTTAGAGCGCTAAGTCTGTAGACAGTCGAAAGCTTCCGTCTGGACTCTCTTGTCGCCATAGCATCAGCCCACACTGGCGATGCGTATAGTAGTGCTGAGCTAACTACTCTGGACAATAGGACTTTACGACTATATCTGGGTCCACCGACGTTTGGCAGTATCTTCGCTAACGATGTTTGTAGAACCGACGCCTTTTTCCCTGCATACTCTAGGTGTGGCTTAAACCTCAGGCTATTGTCTATCATTACACCTAGGTATTTGATTGCCTGTTTGGATCTAATCACTTGGGCTCCTATGTCATACATTCATATATTCCACTGCTTTGCGGCTTGAGATGAGGACTGCTTCCGTCTTCTGCTCCGCTAAATCCAGGCCTGCTGTTTCCAACCAGGTTTTAATTTTTGAGATCGCTTCGTTTGTTGCTGATTCTATCTCATGAACATGTTTCGCAACGGTTACAACAGCGATGTCGTCCGCAAAGCCTATAACTGTTGTTCTTGGCGTCATTGACAACCTGAACACATCGTCATACATGATGTTCCACAGAAGGGGACCTAACACCGATCCTTGCGGGACGCCTGCCGACACATTGTAGTATTTGCTACCTTCATCGCTTTCGTAACTTAACTTCCGATTCTTAAAGTAGCTCTATATTACCCTAAGAATATAGTTTGGCGTATTCATTCTTACTAGTGAGTTCATTAAACACGACCAACTTGCGGAATTGAAAGCATTTTTGATGTCAAGCGTAACTACGGCGCAGTACTCCTTTGTTCCCCACCGCCACCTACTTCCTTCTATGGCTGCTGCAGCGATATCTACCACCATTTTTATTACGTCTACTGTTGACCGGGCTTTTCGGAACCCAAACTGGATATCTGAGAGAGCGCCTCTTTCCTCGGCTATTAGAAGCAGCCTATTGTATACGATTTTCTCCAATATTTTCCCCATCGTACTCAGTAGGTAAATGGGGCGATATGAAGAGGGAGCTCCGGGGGGTTTATTTCCCTTGCGGAGCAGCACCAGATGTTGTAACTTCCAGTGATCTGGGAATATCCCTTCTCTAAGGCAGTTCTGCATGACTTCTATAAAGGCATGAGGTCTTGCTTTTATAGCTGCGTTCAGGGCTTTATTCGAATAAAGCCCTCAGACATTGTGTGTGTGTGGATGATGTGCTTGAGTTTCGCACGAGTGTTTTTTTTTTTTTTTTTTAGTGTAACAGCGAATGGTATTGCTGTGTAGGTTTTGAGTGTTACGTGTAGGTTGTAGGGTACGGTGTTGCTGTGTAGGTTTATATATGTAGGTATTAGTTGTATTATTTGTGTTTTATATTAATTTATGTCGTTTTATTTATTTATCGCCTTCATTGATGTTTGTTTCGTGTTGGTTTATCGGTAGTGGCCATAATTTCGCGATCGGTCGTTTGTATTCTCCTTGTTCTGTCCTTACCTTAACGACACGTATAATCTCATCCTTTCCTGGGTAGCTTTCTGTGATGCGTCCAAGGCTCCACCTTGCCGGAGGTAGTCGATCGTCCTTGATCAGCACTAAGTCTTGAGTTGCGGTTGAGGTTTCAGCCATTTAGGTCGTTGTTGTAACCGCGCCAAATATTCCCGGTGCCAATGTTTCCAGAATGTCTGCAGATGCACTTGGACAGACTTCCCGCGGTCGATGTAACCTTGCTTGCCTATGGTCAGATCTGGTTCTGGAACGGTGAAGATTGCTTTGCCTATTAAGAAGTGAGCTGGGGTGAGTGCTTGGAAGTCGTCTGGATTTTCCGTTAGGGGACATATAGGCCTCGAATTAAGGCACGCCTCAATTTGCGTGAGTAGCGTGAGCTACTCCTCGTACGTGAGTGTCCCGTTGCCGACGATCCGTGGTGTTTGACACTCTTCACTCCCGCTTCCCACAATCCTCTGAAGTGGGGAGAAGCAGGGGGAATGAAATTCCACTTAGTTCTTTGTGTTGCCAAAACCTCAGCTGCTTCCTTCCAGTTGTGTCCAGATTCCTTCAATAAGCGATGCAATTTAGCGTCTGCTCCAACGAAGTTTGTTCCGCAATCGCTGTAAATCTGACCACAGACAATTCGTCGAGCCGCAAAATGCCGAAAGGCGGCTATAAAAGCCTGTGTGGTAAGGTCTGTGAGTGCTTCCAAGTGCATCGCTTTGGTGGCAAGGCAGACGAATATTGCCAGATATCCCTTGAAACATTTGGTTCCGCGACCCTTCCAAGACCGAATGCTGATTGGTCTCGAATAATCGACTCCTGTATGGGCGAATGGGCGAGACGCTGTCACTCTAGGAGTGGGCAGATTTCCCATAAGTTGCTGGGCTAAGTCATTTCGGTAGCGATGGCAGATGACACAGGAGTTCAGGTACTTATTGACGGGTCTTCTCGTCTGTATGATCCAGTACTTGTTTCTGGTGAAGGCTGTCATCAGCTGGATCCCTCCGTGTAAGGTGGTTTCGTGCGCGTCTCGGATGATCAAAGTTGTTAGGTGTTGTCTTGGTCCAAGTATGATTGCTGTTGCTCGAACGATAGATCTGCGTTGTTTAATCTGCCGCCTACTCTGATGATGCCTTCGCCGTCCAAGAATGGATTCAAGGATGCCAATCCTTTTGTTTTGGAGATCCCTCCAGGAAACATCTCGTACTGGAATCTCGCAACGAAAAAGCGCCTTCAATTTCACTTGGGCTGAGAGGTCCAGAAGTACCCTGGGACTGGTTTCGCAGGTTGCTGGTGAAACGCCTGCAATAGCCTACTATTCTCGTGCTTCAACTTCGACGTTCGGTGCAGTAGCTGGAGTATCGGGTTTTCCACTACGTCCACGTGATGAACCTGCACCAATCTACTTCCTTCGCTGGTGACAAAATTAGAAGGCTGTTTCGGAAGCTCAAAGTCCCACTTCTGATGTAGAAACGACGGACCGTTCCACCACAACGTTGCATTTAAAAGGGCCGTCGGTTGCATACCTCTGGAAACCAAGTCCGCTGGGTTGTCTTGAGTGGGTATATGCTTCCACTCTTCGGTGTCGGTGAGTCGCTGAATTTCTCCTACTCTGTTCGCTATGAAGGTTTCCCATTTGGTCCACGCGTACCTCTTGACGTCTTCTCGTATTAAAATTTTGGCCTCGTAGTTCAGGAGTTTCGGCGCAAGAACCGACCTTACCGGTTCAACCTTAGATTTCGCGATCAGCAGGTCCATGTGGATCTTGTGTTCATTGTCTTCGGCCCTGAGGTATACGGCTGCTCCATAAACCTTCTCCGACGCGTCGCTGAAGCAATGAAGCTCTACCCCTTGAGACCTACCCATTGTGCGTACCCACCTTGGTAAACCTATATTATTGATGTTGCCTGGGTCATTGTAAAAATATTCCCACTCCTTTGGGATATCGGGGTCGACAGAATCATCCCAAGACATCTTTCGAACCCAAAGGCGTTGCATAAAGCACTTTGCCTTGATTGTGCATGGCGATATCCAGCCTAACGGGTGGAAAAGTCGCGCAATCACCGAAAGTATGAACCTTTTCGTAGGTATGATATTGCTTGAGGGGATATACCGAAAGCTGAATACGTCGGAGATAGGAAGCCAGTGAACACCCAGCGTTTTGACCTGATCCAAACCTTCTGAGGGTACCAAGAACGAGGACTCGCAAATTTTGCTTGGGATGCCTTGAAGAAGATCCTTCTGTTGGACGTTCACGTTCGAAGGTTGAATCCTGCTGAGTGAAGTGTTGTTTTAATCTCCTGTATCTTCCTTTTTGCTTCTTCTAGGCTATCTGTGCCGGAGATAAGATCGTCAACATACATCTCCTTATTTATCATTTTCGCTGCTAACGGGAACTGACGACAGGACTCTTCTGCTAGTTCCTTAAGGGTTCGTATGGCTAGATACGGGGCTGACGCCGTACCAAACGTCACAGTTTTAGGGCGGTAAACCGTGAGATCCTCTGATGGATCCTTATGCCAGATGATCAGTTGGTAGTGGGAATACCGATCACTGACCCAGATTTGACGGTACATCTTCTCGATGTCAGCAGTAAAGGTGTACCGGTAAGGCCACCATCGAAGGATGATATCAGTCACGTTGTTTTGCAGAGAAGGTCCTATAATAAGCTGGTCGTTCAGTGAGACTCCATTCGATGTGCTGAAGGATGCATCAAAAACGACCCTGAGCTTTGTCGTCGAACTCGCTTCCTTAATGATGCGACAGGAAGTAGTGACCTAACTTGGGTATGTCCTTCTGCTTTACCTCGCTCATATGTCCTAGGTTAATATATTCTTCCAGGCATGCAGAATATTGCTCTTGTAGCTGAGGATTGGAACTGAGATGTTTCTCTAAGGTCCTGAAGCGTTGCAAAGCACCTTCCTATGATCTACCCAGGACTGGATTGGATAGTCAGCTCCCTTGAACGGCAGAGCTACTTGGTATCGCCCATCCCCAGTACGCCCCACATGCTGAACGAAGTATTCCTCACAAGCAACATTTTCGGAAGACTGATGATATTCGAATGCAGCCTCTTCCTGTTGCCAAAACATGCGAAGCCGAGCATCCAGATCTGTCGTTTGGAAAAAACTTCGAATGGGTTGAACGTGAACTGGTGCCTTTCCAAATAAAATCCAGCCTAATCTCGTTTTTTGAAGCATGATGTTAACAACCCTTTGACAAGTGCCACTGCTGACTAAACCCAACCCAGACACCTCAACGTGAGTGAATTTTGGCTTTAAACCCAATAGTTGCACAGCTGACTCTGTTATAAAACTTGCTTGAGAACACGAGTCAAGCAAGGCCCTAAACGAAAAGGTCTCACCTAACGACGACCTAACCTTTATCAAAGTGGTGGCCAATAGAACTTGCGTGGTTTTCGGCAGCGAATGGAAACTATTGACGACCGCACTGTGGCCCCGTTGTTTGATAAGCAGGCTGAAGAATCGGCATTCAGCATCGTGTTGAGATAACTCTGTGGCCCTCGTCGTGGATGAGTTTGCGGATTTAGTGACTGTTGACCTCTGGACTGATGCGAAGTGTTGGCTTGTGCTGCATGTAAGAGCGAGTGATGTGGCTGCTCACAGTAATAACATCTACGACTACTCGGACACTGTTCTGCGGTGTGGCTATATGCTAAACAGATTCTGCAAACACCTAATCTACCTACACTCTGGCATCGGTCCGCTGTACTCATTTTCAAAAAACGTCCGAAACTACTTTGCTGCGGTACATTTCTGGACGAATTTGTTGCTGGTCGCGCTTGTTGTTGGTTCACAGCCTAGAAGGAACGGAACCTCATCTCCAAGAAGTGAGTAAATTTTTTGTTCTTTGTTGTTTGCTTTACTTTCAAGTTTTTCTTCCCACAGGTGTTGCGTTTTCGTCGGAAGTTTCTGAAGCAGGATAAAAATGAGTACAACGTCTCAATGCTGAACTGGAACCTTAAGATTTTCTAAGCTGTGGACAACTTCCATCGATGTATTCAGCAATTCCTTGATGGACTCGGATCGCTCTTGGGAAATTGAAGGTTGGTTGAAGAGGGTTTTCAATTGGGTGTTCACTAGGAATCGTCGGTGTTCATAACGGTCCGTTAGGATTTCCTATGCCTTGCTGTATTTGCCGTTGTCGATTCCCAGGTGAACCAAAAGTTTCTCCGCCTCCCCTGAAACACTTGTTTTCAAATAATGCATTTTTTGTATTTCCGACAGGGCCGCATTATGGTGAATCAACGATAAAAATAAGTCACGGAAGGCTCTCCGACTCATAACTCCCAGCGAACGCAGGTAAATCGATTTTGGCAATCGAATGTCTACCTTTCTAGAAACCGCTTCCTTGGATTCTGCTTTATCTCTTTCTACCTACTTTTCAGTTGCCTGTACCTTATCCATTGCGTCCAACAAGTCGCAGCGATACTCGAAGTACAGCTCTCGGATTCGTTCTAAGGTAGCATCAGCTTCGAATAACTCCTTTTCTGCTACAGACTCCAGAGCCTTTTCGAGTCGTGCATTTGCTGTTTCCATTGTCTTTTCCAAAACAGACAATCGGCTCGAAATGTAGTTGGCTGTTCGCCTAGCAGAACCAGTTTTGAAGAAATTTGATACATCTTTCTCCATTTGCTTCAGCGTATAAGCCAAATGATTTGCGATTATATGTATGTATACGAAAATGTATCTCACAAGAAACAGGAACAAAGATAATAAAAGAATCATTTACTTGTGAAAGCGCAGTGCTCCAGTCGAGATGAGGGTTCCAAGTTTCGTTTTATGGGAAGCGGTAGTCTTCAGATCCAAATGAGTGGGAAGCGGGAGTCCTCAGATTCAATTGGGAAAACGTTGTCACACACCACACGTTTGAAATTTATTTTATTTAAATTAAATTAATTAAAGAATTAATTGATTCTTTAATTAATAGTTGATTCTAAAGATTCGCGCACGACAGCAAGGAAAACCAAGAAAAAAAAAAAATTCTGATAATTATAAAATGTATATGTATATATAAATCCGGCTCGATGTGACCAAATGTTCGGCTATGAACAGATTCCTTGCTGTAGAATTAACGTGAATAGAAAGAAAATGGAATGTAAAAGTTAATTGTAAAATAAAACAGTACTCCTTTGTTCCCCACCGCCACCTACTTCCTTCTATGGCTGCTGCAGCGATATCTACCACCATTTTTATTACGTCTACTGTTGACCGGGCTTTTCGGAACCCAAACTGGATATCTAAGAGAGCGCCTCTTTCCTCGGCTATTAGAAGCAGCCTATTGTATACGATTTTCTCCAATATTTTCCCCATCGTACTCAGTAGGTAAATGGGGCGATATGAAGAGGGAGCTCCGGGGGGTTTATTTCCCTTGCGGAGCAGCACCAGATGTTGTAACTTCCAGTGATCTGGGAATATCCCTTCTCTAAGGCAGTTCTGCATGACTTCTATAAAGGCATGAGGTCTTGCTTTTATAGCTGCGTTCAGGGCTTTATTCGAATAAAGCCCTCAGACATTGTGTGTGTGTGGATGATGTGCTTGAGTTTCGCACGAGTGTTTTTTTTTTTTTTTTTTAGTGTAACAGCGAATGGTATTGCTGTGTAGGTTTTGAGTGTTACGTGTAGGTTGTAGGGTACGGTGTTGCTGTGTAGGTTTATATATGTAGGTATTAGTTGTATTATTTGTGTTTTATATTAATTTATGTCGTTTTATTTATTTATCGCCTTCATTGATGTTTGTTTCGTGTTGGTTTATCGGTAGTGGGCATAATTTCGCGATCGGTCGTTTGTATTCTCCTTGTTCTGTCCTTACCTTAACGACACGTATAATCTCATCCTTTCCTGGGTAGCTTTCTGTGATGCGTCCAAGGCTCCACCTTGCCGGAGGTAGTCGATCGTCCTTGATCAGCACTAAGTCTTGAGTTGCGGTTGAGGTTTCAGCCATTTAGGTCGTTGTTGTAACCGCGCCAAATATTCCCGGTGCCAATGTTTCCAGAATGTCTGCAGATGCACTTGGACAGACTTCCCGCGGTCGATGTAACCTTGCTTGCCTATGGTCAGATCTGGTTCTGGAACGGTGAAGATTGCTTTGCCTATTAAGAAGTGAGCTGGGGTGAGTGCTTGGAAGTCGTCTGGATTTTCCGTTAGGGGACATATAGGCCTCGAATTAAGGCACGCCTCAATTTGCGTGAGTAGCGTGAGCTACTCCTCGTACGTGAGTGTCCCGTTGCCGACGATCCGTGGTGTTTGACACTCTTCACTCCCGCTTCCCACAATCCTCTGAAGTGGGGAGAAGCAGGGGGAATGAAATTCCACTTAGTTCTTTGTGTTGCCAAAACCTCAGCTGCTTCCTTCCAGTTGTGTCCAGATTCCTTCAATAAGCGATGCAATTTAGCGTCTGCTCCAACGAAGTTTGTTCCGCAATCGCTGTAAATCTGACCACAGACAATTCGTCGAGCCGCAAAATGCCGAAAGGCGGCTATAAAAGCCTGTGTGGTAAGGTCTGTGAGTGCTTCCAAGTGCATCGCTTTGGTGGCAAGGCAGACGAATATTGCCAGATATCCCTTGAAACATTTGGTTCCGCGACCCTTCCAAGACCGAATGCTGATTGGTCTCGAATAATCGACTCCTGTATGGGCGAATGGGCGAGACGCTGTCACTCTAGGAGTGGGCAGATTTCCCATAAGTTGCTGGGCTAAGTCATTTCGGTAGCGATGGCAGATGACACAGGAGTTCAGGTACTTATTGACGGGTCTTCTCGTCTGTATGATCCAGTACTTGTTTCTGGTGAAGGCTGTCATCAGCTGGATCCCTCCGTGTAAGGTGGTTTCGTGCGCGTCTCGGATGATCAAAGTTGTTAGGTGTTGTCTTGGTCCAAGTATGATTGCTGTTGCTCGAACGATAGATCTGCGTTGTTTAATCTGCCGCCTACTCTGATGATGCCTTCGCCGTCCAAGAATGGATTCAAGGATGCCAATCCTTTTGTTTTGGAGATCCCTCCAGGAAACATCTCGTACTGGAATCTCGCAACGAAAAAGCGCCTTCAATTTCACTTGGGCTGAGAGGTCCAGAAGTACCCTGGGACTGGTTTCGCAGGTTGCTGGTGAAACGCCTGCAATAGCCTACTATTCTCGTGCTTCAACTTCGACGTTCGGTGCAGTAGCTGGAGTATCGGGTTTTCCACTACGTCCACGTGATGAACCTGCACCAATCTACTTCCTTCGCTGGTGACAAAATTAGAAGGCTGTTTCGGAAGCTCAAAGTCCCACTTCTGATGTAGAAACGACGGACCGTTCCACCACAACGTTGCATTTAAAAGGGCCGTCGGTTGCATACCTCTGGAAACCAAGTCCGCTGGGTTGTCTTGAGTGGGTATATGCTTCCACTCTTCGGTGTCGGTGAGTCGCTGAATTTCTCCTACTCTGTTCGCTATGTAGGTTTCCCATTTGGTCCACGCGTACCTCTTGACGTCTTCTCGTATTAAAATTTTGGCCTCGTAGTTCAGGAGTTTCGGCGCAAGAACCGACCTTACCGGTTCAACCTTAGATTTCGCGATCAGCAGGTCCATGTGGATCTTGTGTTCATTGTCTTCGGCCCTGAGGTATACGGCTGCTCCATAAACCTTCTCCGACGCGTCGCTGAAGCAATGAAGCTCTACCCCTTGAGACCTACCCATTGTGCGTACCCACCTTGGTAAACCTATATTATTGATGTTGCCTGGGTCATTGTAAAAATATTCCCACTCCTTTGGGATATCGGGGTCGACAGAATCATCCCAAGACATCTTTCGAACCCAAAGGCGTTGCATAAAGCACTTTGCCTTGATTGTGCATGGCGATATCCAGCCTAACGGGTGGAAAAGTCGCGCAATCACCGAAAGTATGAACCTTTTCGTAGGTATGATATTGCTTGAGGGGATATACCGAAAGCTGAATACGTCGGAGATAGGAAGCCAGTGAACACCCAGCGTTTTGACCTGATCCAAACCTTCTGAGGGTACCAAGAACGAGGACTCGCAAATTTTGCTTGGGATGCCTTGAAGAAGATCCTTCTGTTGGACGTTCACGTTCGAAGGTTGAATACTGCTGAGTGAAGTGTTGTTTTAATCTCCTGTATCTTCCTTTTTGCTTCTTCTAGGCTATCTGTGCCGGAGATAAGATCGTCAACATACATCTCCTTATTTATCATTTTCGCTGCTAACGGGAACTGACGACAGGACTCTTCTGCTAGTTCCTTAAGGGTTCGTATGGCTAGATACGGGGCTGACGCCGTACCAAACGTCACAGTTTTAGGGCGGTAAACCGTGAGATCCTCTGATGGATCCTTATGCCAGATGATCAGTTGGTAGTGGGAATACCGATCACTGACCCAGATTTGACGGTACATCTTCTCGATGTCAGCAGTAAAGGTGTACCGGTAAGGCCACCATCGAAGGATGATATCAGTCACGTTGTTTTGCAGAGAAGGTCCTATAATAAGCTGGTCGTTCAGTGAGACTCCATTCGATGTGCTGAAGGATGCATCAAAAACGACCCTGAGCTTTGTCGTCGAACTCGCTTCTTTAATGATGCGACAGGAAGTAGTGACCTAACTTGGGTATGTCCTTCTGCTTTACCTCGCTCATATGTCCTAGGTTAATATATTCTTCCAGACATGCAGAATATTGCTCTTGTAGCTGAGGATTGGAACTGAGATGTTTCTCTAAGGTCCTGAAGCGTTGCAAAGCACCTTCCTATGATCTACCCAGGACTGGATTGGATAGTCAGCTCCCTTGAACGGCAGAGCTACTTGGTATCGCCCATCCCCAGTACGCCCCACATGCTGAACGAAGTATTCCTCACAAGCAACATTTTCGGAAGACTGATGATATTCGAATGCAGCCTCTTCCTGTTGCCAAAACATGCGAAGCCGAGCATCCAGATCTGTCGTTTGGAAAAAACTTCGAATGGGTTGAACGTGAACTGGTGCCTTTCCAAATAAAATCCAGCCTAATCTCGTTTTTTGAAGCATGATGTTAACAACCCTTTGACAAGTGCCACTGCTGACTAAACCCAACCCAGACATCTCAACGTGAGTGAATTTTGGCTTTAAACCCAATAGTTGCACAGCTGACTCTGTTATAAAACTTGCTTGAGAACACGAGTCAAGCAAGGCCCTAAACGAAAAGGTCTCACCTAACGACGACCTAACCTTTATCAAAGTGGTGGCCAATAGAACTTGCGTGGTTTTCGGCAGCGAATGGAAACTATTGACGACCGCACTGTGGCCCCGTTGTTTGATAAGCAGGCTGAAGAATCGGCATTCAGCATCGTGTTGAGATAACTCTGTGGCCCTCGTCGTGGATGAGTTTGCGGATTTAGTGACTGTTGACCTCTGGACTGATGCGAAGTGTTGGCTTGTGCTGCATGTAAGAGCGAGTGATGTGGCTGCTCACAGTAATAACATCTACGACTACTCGGACACTGTTCTGCGGTGTGGCTATATGCTAAACAGATTCTGCAAACACCTAATCTACCTACACTCTGGCATCGGTCCGCTGTACTCATTTTCAAAAAACGTCCGAAACTACTTTGCTGCGGTACATTTCTGGACGAATTTGTTGCTGGTCGCGCTTGTTGTTGGTTCACAGCCTAGAAGGAACGGAACCTCATCTCCAAGAAGTGAGTAAATTTTTTGTTCTTTGTTGTTTGCTTTACTTTCAAGTTTTTCTTCCCACAGGTGTTGCGTTTTCGTCGGAAGTTTCTGAAGCAGGATAAAAATGAGTACAACGTCTCAATGCTGAACTGGAACCTTAAGATTTTCTAAGCTGTGGACAACTTCCATCGATGTATTCAGCAATTCCTTGATGGACTCGGATCGCTCTTGGGAAATTGAAGGTTGGTTGAAGAGGGTTTTCAATTGGGTGTTCACTAGGAATCGTCGGTGTTCATAACGGTCCGTTAGGATTTCCTATGCCTTGCTGTATTTGCCGTTGTCGATTCCCAGGTGAACCAAAAGTTTCTCCGCCTCCCCTGAAACACTTGTTTTCAAATAATGCATTTTTTGTATTTCCGACAGGGCCGCATTATGGTGAATCAACGATAAAAATAAGTCACGGAAGGCTCTCCGACTCATAACTCCCAGCGAACGCAGGTAAATCGATTTTGGCAATCGAATGTCTACCTTTCTAGAAACCGCTTCCTTGGATTCTGCTTTATCTCTTTCTACCTACTTTTCAGTTGCCTGTACCTTATCCATTGCGTCCAACAAGTCGCAGCGATACTCGAAGTACAGCTCTCGGATTCGTTCTAAGGTAGCATCAGCTTCGAATAACTCCTTTTCTGCTACAGACTCCAGAGCCTTTTCGAGTCGTGCATTTGCTGTTTCCATTGTCTTTTCCAAAACAGACAATCGGCTCGAAATGTAGTTGGCTGTTCGCCTAGCAGAACCAGTTTTGAAGAAATTTGATACATCTTTCTCCATTTGCTTCAGCGTATAAGCCAAATGATTTGCGATTATATGTATGTATACGAAAATGTATCTCACAAGAAACAGGAACAAAGATAATAAAAGAATCATTTACTTGTGAAAGCGCAGTGCTCCAGTCGAGATGAGGGTTCCAAGTTTCGTTTTATGGGAAGCGGTAGTCTTCAGATCCAAATGAGTGGGAAGCGGGAGTCCTCAGATTCAATTGGGAAAACGTTGTCACACACCACACGTTTGAAATTTATTTTATTTAAATTAAATTAATTAAAGAATTAATTGATTCTTTAATTAATAGTTGATTCTAAAGATTCGCGCACGACAGCAAGGAAAACCAAGAAAAAAAAAAATTCTGATAATTATAAAATGTATATGTATATATAAATCCGGCTCGATGTGACCAAATGTTCGGCTATGAACAGATTCCTTGCTGTAGAATTAACGTGAATAGAAAGAAAATGGAATGTAAAAGTTAATTGTAAAATAAAACAGTACTCCTTTGTTCCCCACCGCCACCTACTTCCTTCTATGGCTGCTGCAGCGATATCTACCACCATTTTTATTACGTCTACTGTTGACCGGGCTTTTCGGAACCCAAACTGGATATCTGAGAGAGCGCCTCTTTCCTCGGCTATTAGAAGCAGCCTATTGTATACGATTTTCTCCAATATTTTCCCCATCGTACTCAGTAGGTAAATGGGGCGATATGAAGAGGGAGCTCCGGGGGGTTTATTTCCCTTGCGGAGCAGCACCAGATGTTGTAACTTCCAGTGATCTGGGAATATCCCTTCTCTAAGGCAGTTCTGCATGACTTCTATAAAGGCATGAGGTCTTGCTTTTATAGCTGCGTTCAGGGCTTTATTCGAATAAAGCCCTCAGACATTGTGTGTGTGTGGATGATGTGCTTGAGTTTCGCACGAGTGTTTTTTTTTTTTTTTTTTAGTGTAACAGCGAATGGTATTGCTGTGTAGGTTTTGAGTGTTACGTGTAGGTTGTAGGGTACGGTGTTGCTGTGTAGGTTTATATATGTAGGTATTAGTTGTATTATTTGTGTTTTATATTAATTTATGTCGTTTTATTTATTTATCGCCTTCATTGATGTTTGTTTCGTGTTGGTTTATCGGTAGTGGCCATAATTTCGCGATCGGTCGTTTGTATTCTCCTTGTTCTGTCCTTACCTTAACGACACGTATAATCTCATCCTTTCCTGGGTAGCTTTCTGTGATGCGTCCAAGGCTCCACCTTGCCGGAGGTAGTCGATCGTCCTTGATCAGCACTAAGTCTTGAGTTGCGGTTGAGGTTTCAGCCATTTAGGTCGTTGTTGTAACCGCGCCAAATATTCCCGGTGCCAATGTTTCCAGAATGTCTGCAGATGCACTTGGACAGACTTCCCGCGGTCGATGTAACCTTGCTTGCCTATGGTCAGATCTGGTTCTGGAACGGTGAAGATTGCTTTGCCTATTAAGAAGTGAGCTGGGGTGAGTGCTTGGAAGTCGTCTGGATTTTCCGTTAGGGGACATATAGGCCTCGAATTAAGGCACGCCTCAATTTGCGTGAGTAGCGTGAGCTACTCCTCGTACGTGAGTGTCCCGTTGCCGACGATCCGTGGTGTTTGACACTCTTCACTCCCGCTTCCCACAATCCTCTGAAGTGGGGAGAAGCAGGGGGAATGAAATTCCACTTAGTTCTTTGTGTTGCCAAAACCTCAGCTGCTTCCTTCCAGTTGTGTCCAGATTCCTTCAATAAGCGATGCAATTTAGCGTCTGCTCCAACGAAGTTTGTTCCGCAATCGCTGTAAATCTGACCACAGACAATTCGTCGAGCCGCAAAATGCCGAAAGGCGGCTATAAAAGCCTGTGTGGTAAGGTCTGTGAGTGCTTCCAAGTGCATCGCTTTGGTGGCAAGGCAGACGAATATTGCCAGATATCCCTTGAAACATTTGGTTCCGCGACCCTTCCAAGACCGAATGCTGATTGGTCTCGAATAATCGACTCCTGTATGGGCGAATGGGCGAGACGCTGTCACTCTAGGAGTGGGCAGATTTCCCATAAGTTGCTGGGCTAAGTCATTTCGGTAGCGATGGCAGATGACACAGGAGTTCAGGTACTTATTGACGGGTCTTCTCGTCTGTATGATCCAGTACTTGTTTCTGGTGAAGGCTGTCATCAGCTGGATCCCTCCGTGTAAGGTGGTTTCGTGCGCGTCTCGGATGATCAAAGTTGTTAGGTGTTGTCTTGGTCCAAGTATGATTGCTGTTGCTCGAACGATAGATCTGCGTTGTTTAATCTGCCGCCTACTCTGATGATGCCTTCGCCGTCCAAGAATGGATTCAAGGATGCCAATCCTTTTGTTTTGGAGATCCCTCCAGGAAACATCTCGTACTGGAATCTCGCAACGAAAAAGCGCCTTCAATTTCACTTGGGCTGAGAGGTCCAGAAGTACCCTGGGACTGGTTTCGCAGGTTGCTGGTGAAACGCCTGCAATAGCCTACTATTCTCGTGCTTCAACTTCGACGTTCGGTGCAGTAGCTGGAGTATCGGGTTTTCCACTACGTCCACGTGATGAACCTGCACCAATCTACTTCCTTCGCTGGTGACAAAATTAGAAGGCTGTTTCGGAAGCTCAAAGTCCCACTTCTGATGTAGAAACGACGGACCGTTCCACCACAACGTTGCATTTAAAAGGGCCGTCGGTTGCATACCTCTGGAAACCAAGTCCGCTGGGTTGTCTTGAGTGGGTATATGCTTCCACTCTTCGGTGTCGGTGAGTCGCTGAATTTCTCCTACTCTGTTCGCTATGAAGGTTTCCCATTTGGTCCACGCGTACCTCTTGACGTCTTCTCGTATTAAAATTTTGGCCTCGTAGTTCAGGAGTTTCGGCGCAAGAACCGACCTTACCGGTTCAACCTTAGATTTCGCGATCAGCAGGTCCATGTGGATCTTGTGTTCATTGTCTTCGGCCCTGAGGTATACGGCTGCTCCATAAACCTTCTCCGACGCGTCGCTGAAGCAATGAAGCTCTACCCCTTGAGACCTACCCATTGTGCGTACCCACCTTGGTAAACCTATATTATTGATGTTGCCTGGGTCATTGTAAAAATATTCCCACTCCTTTGGGATATCGGGGTCGACAGAATCATCCCAAGACATCTTTCGAACCCAAAGGCGTTGCATAAAGCACTTTGCCTTGATTGTGCATGGCGATATCCAGCATAACGGGTGGAAAAGTCGCGCAATCACCGAAAGTATGAACCTTTTCGTAGGTATGATATTGCTTGAGGGGATATACCGAAAGCTGAATACGTCGGAGATAGGAAGCCAGTGAACACCCAGCGTTTTGACCTGATCCAAACCTTCTGAGGGTACCAAGAACGAGGACTCGCAAATTTTGCTTGGGATGCCTTGAAGAAGATCCTTCTGTTGGACGTTCACGTTCGAAGGTTGAATCCTGCTGAGTGAAGTGTTGTTTTAATCTCCTGTATCTTCCTTTTTGCTTCTTCTAGGCTATCTGTGCCGGAGATAAGATCGTCAACATACATCTCCTTATTTATCATTTTCGCTGCTAACGGGAACTGACGACAGGACTCTTCTGCTAGTTCCTTAAGGGTTCGTATGGCTAGATACGGGGCTGACGCCGTACCAAACGTCACAGTTTTAGGGCGGTAAACCGTGAGATCCTCTGATGGATCCTTATGCCAGATGATCAGTTGGTAGTGGGAATACCGATCACTGACCCAGATTTGACGGTACATCTTCTCGATGTCAGCAGTAAAGGTGTACCGGTAAGGCCACCATCGAAGGATGATATCAGTCACGTTGTTTTGCAGAGAAGGTCCTATAATAAGCTGGTCGTTCAGTGAGACTCCATTCGATGTGCTGAAGGATGCATCAAAAACGACCCTGAGCTTTGCCGTCGAACTCGCTTCCTTAATGATGCGACAGGAAGTAGTGACCTAACTTGGGTATGTCCTTCTGCTTTACCTCGCTCATATGTCCTAGGTTAATATATTCTTCCAGGCATGCAGAATATTGCTCTTGTAGCTGAGGATTGGAACTGAGATGTTTCTCTAAGGTCCTGAAGCGTTGCAAAGCACCTTCCTATGATCTACCCAGGACTATATTGGATAGTCAGCTCCCTTGAACGGCAGAGCTACTTGGTATCGCCCATCCCCAGTACGCCCCACATGCTGAACGAAGTATTCCTCACAAGCAACATTTTCGGAAGACTGATGATATTCGAATGCAGCCTCTTCCTGTTGCCAAAACATGCGAAGCCGAGCATCCAGATCTGTCGTTTGGAAAAAACTTCGAATGGGTTGAACGTGAACTGGTGCCTTTCCAAATAAAATCCAGCCTAATCTCGTTTTTTGAAGCATGATGTTAACAACCCTTTGACAAGTGCCACTGCTGACTAAACCCAACCCAGACACCTCAACGTGAGTGAATTTTGGCTTTAAACCCAATAGTTGCACAGCTGACTCTGTTATAAAACTTGCTTGAGAACACGAGTCAAGCAAGGCCCTAAACGAAAAGGTCTCACCTAACGACGACCTAACCTTTATCAAAGTGGTGGCCAATAGAACTTGCGTGGTTTTCGGCAGCGAATGGAAACTATTGACGACCGCACTGTGGCCCCGTTGTTTGATAAGCAGGCTGAAGAATCGGCATTCAGCATCGTGTTGAGATAACTCTGTGGCCCTCGTCGTGGATGAGTTTGCGGATTTAGTGACTGTTGACCTCTGGACTGATGCGAAGTGTTGGCTTGTGCTGCATGTAAGAGCGAGTGATGTGGCTGCTCACAGTAATAACATCTACGACTACTCGGACACTGTTCTGCGGTGTGGCTATATGCTAAACAGTTTCTGCAAACACCTAATCTACCTACACTCTGTCATCGGTCCGCTGCACTCATTTTCAAAAAACGTCCGAAACTACTTTGCTGCGGTACATTTCTGGACGAATTTGTTGCTGGTCGCGCTTGTTGTTGGTTCACAGCCTAGAAGGAACGGAACCTCATCTCCAAGAAGTGAGTAAATTTTTTGTTCTTTGTTGTTTGCTTTACTTTCAAGTTTTTCTTCCCACAGGTGTTGCGTTTTCGTCGGAAGTTTCTGAAGCAGGATAAAAATGAGTACAACGTCTCAATGCTGAACTGGAACCTTAAGATTTTCTAAGCTGTGGACAACTTCCATCGATGTATTCAGCAATTCCTTGATGGACTCGGATCGCTCTTGGGAAATTGAAGGTTGGTTGAAGAGGGTTTTCAATTGGGTGTTCACTAGGAATCGTCGGTGTTCATAACGGTCCGTTAGGATTTCCTATGCCTTGCTGTATTTGCCGTTGTCGATTCCCAGGTGAACCAAAAGTTTCTCCGCCTCCCCTGAAACACTTGTTTTCAAATAATGCATTTTTTGTATTTCCGACAGGGCCGCATTATGGTGAATCAACGATAAAAATAAGTCACGGAAGGCTCTCCGACTCATAACTCCCAGCGAACGCAGGTAAATCGATTTTGGCAATCGAATGTCTACCTTTCTAGAAACCGCTTCCTTGGATTCTGCTTTATCTCTTTCTACCTACTTTTCAGTTGCCTGTACCTTATCCATTGCGTCCAACAAGTCGCAGCGATACTCGAAGTACAGCTCTCGGATTCGTTCTAAGGTAGCATCAGCTTCGAATAACTCCTTTTCTGCTACAGACTCCAGAGCCTTTTCGAGTCGTGCATTTGCTGTTTCCATTGTCTTTTCCAAAACAGACAATCGGCTCGAAATGTAGTTGGCTGTTCGCCTAGCAGAACCAGTTTTGAAGAAATTTGATACATCTTTCTCCATTTGCTTCAGCGTATAAGCCAAATGATTTGCGATTATATGTATGTATACGAAAATGTATCTCACAAGAAACAGGAACAAAGATAATAAAAGAATCATTTACTTGTGAAAGCGCAGTGCTCCAGTCGAGATGAGGGTTCCAAGTTTCGTTTTATGGGAAGCGGTAGTCTTCAGATCCAAATGAGTGGGAAGCGGGAGTCCTCAGATTCAATTGGGAAAACGTTGTCACACACCACACGTTTGAAATTTATTTTATTTAAATTAAATTAATTAAAGAATTAATTGATTCTTTAATTAATAGTTGATTCTAAAGATTCGCGCACGACAGCAAGGAAAACCAAGAAAAAAAAAAAATTCTGATAATTATAAAATGTATATGTATATATAAATCCGGCTCGATGTGACCAAATGTTCGGCTATGAACAGATTCCTTGCTGTAGAATTAACGTGAATAGAAAGAAAATGGAATGTAAAAGTTAATTGTAAAATAAAACACCGCTTTCAAGTGGACCAGAAACAGAAGTGTAGTTTTTTATTGTTCTGTCATTTAACATTTTAATTTCTGCATTGGGACTTTGGAGAGTGTGCATGCCTATGACGTCATGTGCCAACAACCGGATTCTAACACTACATACATACACACCACATTCTTTCAAGACATACTATTTTCTTACACAGAAGTGCATAACAATCATAATTTCACGAAAGGAACAGTTGTTCTCATTACTATATTAACGATTGGTTCATTAAAAAAAATTAATGTATTAAGTTTTTATTTAAAAAAATATTCAGTCGCATGGCAGCTTCACGCTAAACGTCAACAGGGAACTCAGCTGAAGTGAAGATTCTTAAGAGAGAGAACTAAATGTCAAATTATAGTCCGTTCCAAATAACTTGTCATTTTCCCTGCGCATGATTTCTCTTACACAGGGATTTTCTCTTATTTGATCGAAAAAATAGCGTATACCCTACCGTCAATGTTAACTGCACCGAGTACGAGCAACTACTGATCAAGATCGTGAGTGCGATTGGTGCACGTGGTGTGTACTGATAAGAAAACAAGTTTAAATTTATGTTGCCAAATGAAAAAACGGAGTGTAGAGCGGTGCAGAGAGAATGTGTGGAGTATGTATTTTAGAGCCCGAGATTCTAGGCGTGTATTTAATAACACGTGTACACGTGACACGTGTTGTCGTGTAACATGTCACCATAGATACGGGTACACGTGTACGTCTTAAAAACACGTATAATTCATATCAAACAGGAGTACACGTGTATTTCTAAAGCGAGACAAAACTGCATTACATTTCTGTCAAACATCAATAGGTTGTTATGATTATTATAAAATGATCCTGGAAATCAGCATTTTGAAGAAGTCAAAGATCCCGGGTCATATTTGAATTTAATTTAAACACGTAAACTTTGATGTATTCTGGGATTGTAATCACTTGGCCATTAACAAAACTTTTCTGTTTCGCCAACAATTTTATTCCTGGACAGTTCAAACTGTTATTACCAAAAGGGGTAATCTGAAAATCAAATCAGACTATGCAGCACCCTATTAAGTCAATCGTTTTCCCTATTGACAATGATCACGAATGTATGTACATATGCACATAATTTACTTTATAGTGTCTAACTAAATATACCATTAGGATAGGGTACAAAAAAAAAAGAGCAAATCGAGCCATGATAAATAAATACACGTGTAAATCGTTGGATACACTGTTCGAAGTACACGTGCTAATTCACGCTAAACATAAATACACGTGTAGTCCGTGTATCCGTGCACACGTGAATTAGGGAGCTCTAGTATTTATATTTTTTTCAGTGAATTGGAATTGCCACGTTGAAGATGATTACTTTTCAGTTATACTGTTGAAAAGATGAAATAATCTTTTGTTGATATAAGTTAGATCTGAAAATATGAATATTTTGAAACAAATATGTACATCCTGTTTGTTTTGAAAAAATCTCCAGTCATTAAAAAAATATTATCCACACTTGAAGTATTTGACTTTTATCACAAACAGGTTTACTGCCTGCAATAAATACATCCTGTTTGTAGTGGAAAATCCTCATTACTTAAAGTAAAGAAAACGGGAATATTCAACAATTAAGGGCAATGTGCATACGAATAATTTACGAAAAAGTATTCTTCAGTGTACTCAAAACAGGTCACAGCGTGATAGATCAGGTCACAGCGTGCTTTGCAGATCCATGATATTATTTGTTGACTGCATTTATCAGTAAAGTACGTTTGGCCCTTCGAGTAATCAAGTTGGCTATAAATTCTATCTGTACTACTTTCTGCTTGATGTAGCAGACTTTGCCATCTTTTTTGCTGTAGCCACTTCAACAATTGTTCTCCTTTGATAAGCCAATCAGTATGCGTCAGATTTTCAGCCTGCCATTCTAAATCAAAATCCGATCCAAGATTATTTATGTTTTTGTTTTTAATGTTTTTTTCCATAATTTTTTTTTACAATACGTGGGGCAATCTTCTGTCATTGTATTCAAACATTGTTGTGTAAATGTACTGCAGATGTAGTTCTAATGTATAAAAATGTCCACAGACCATTCCGGTTTCTATATACAGGGCATAACTTGGTGTGTTAACTGGAAGCCTCAGAACTCGCTTAAGGAAATAACACTGTAGCTTATCAATATCCTCAAAATGCTTATACCCCCGTATTTGAGCAGCGTAAGCCTGAATTGCTCTACAGACTGCTTGGAATAGTTGCCACTTCGATTTGAGGGATATTCTGTTTTTGCTAAGAAATTTTTTCCATGTGGCGTTAATGCTATTTTTTGCTGAATTGTTTTTACTATCAACATGCTTCGAAAATGACATTTTGGGAGTAAGAATCACTCCTAAGTAACAGTATTCTGACACAATTTTAATTTGTTCACCTTTAAATATCCAATTTTCTGTAGAAGATAGTCTTCCGCCATTTCTAAACACCATTATAGCTGATTTCTCCATATTGACTTCCATATTCCATAGATTACAATATTCTTCTAATCGTATTATCATTGTCTGCAAGGTTTTAACGTCATCTGATAGGATTACGATGTCGTCTGCATACAGTAGTAATCTTATATTAATCTCACTAACATTAATACCACCACCTAAATATTCATGTATATCATTTAAGTATAGTGCAAATAGTACTGGGGATAGAAGACAACCTTGTTTTACACCCTAAACTGTTTCAAAATACTCAGTAAGCTCTCCACCCGTCCATACTCCCGATCTCGTATTACTGTAGATATTTTCTATAAGATTTATAATTTTTGTTGATAATCCAATATTATGTACCTTCAAAATTAGATTCTTTCTCGATACTTTGTCGAATGCTGCTCTAAAATCCACAAACGCATATACGTTTTTCTTTTCGTGTAATTTTAGATGGACTATTGAAGCTAAGTTATATACATTGTCCACCGTGGAGTATTTCCTCCTAAAACCCGCCTGGTACTCCGTCAGAATTCCATACTTCTCAATCCAGAGGGATAATCTTTCATTTAGTAGTCCCATCATCACTTTAGCAATACAATTCATAAACGAGATTCCACGATAGTTGCAGGTTTGATTAACATCGCCTTTTTTAAATATAGGAAACACTATACTTATTAAAAGGCATCATCTGCCTCTTTCTAAAATCGTATTATAGGCTTGCGCTAACACGTCCAAGAACTCCTTTGTTGCATTTCTCAAAAATTCGTATGATATTCGGTCCTCCCCAGGAGCCTTATTTAGTTTGACCTGTCCTAAAATTTGTTTTACTTCTTCTATTGATATCGGTTTATCCAAATCTTCATCTTTAATAAGCATAGGTCCATACTGGACATCATTTGCCAATTGTGGCGGATTTAAGAGAGAGTGAAAATAAACCTTAAACTCTGAAGCTGGACTCTCACTGCTCGACTGATAACTTTGGTTCCTAATTTCCTTTGCCAGCTTCCACCACTCCTTGCTATCTCTTACCATATTAATTTTGTAGTTAACCTGTTGGTAGTACGAATGTTTTTTGTCCTTGCATATACGCTTGTAATTTTGATTTGCTTTTAGATATCTATCCTTATCTTCTGAATTCATTGTCCTTTTATACGTGTTTAGCAGATTAAATGATTTTTCTCTTGCTCTGTGGCATGCAACATCGTACCATTTACTTTTAGCAGTATAATTTGGTGCAGTACTAAACTGACTTGTAGTAGATGCCTTTATAATGTCACTTAAGTGTTTCAGTTCAATAATTTTCTGTTTGTTTCTTAGGTCGTTGAGATTTTTATTTAATTTAGCTTGATACTGTTGTTTTTTGCATCTTTCCAAACTAATTTTGGCAGTAAGTTTGGTTTTCGCCTGTTACCATATGTTCCAAACTTAAAACTTAATTGGATAGGTAGGTGGTCAGACCTTGTTTTGTTATCTAGCAGGAAGTTCTGGACGTATCCTAATATATCTTGAGATATAGAACATATGTCGTTTACGGATTCTAAAATATTATTAATAAAAGTGAGGTGGCCTTCTTTATCGCCTGTTGTGAAACCATTAAGAACTATAAGTCCATTATTGTTGCTGAATTCTAAATAATGTCGCCCCTTGCATTTATTACTAGGTCTCTTGAACGCCTTCTATCAGTGCTTACTGCAAACTCTTCTCTGCAAAAGTCCTCTAAAGTCTGCTGTAATTCACCTATTCTAGCATTAATATCTCCAATAACCACTGCATTATGTACTTCATTTTCTATAAAATATTTTCTCACCATATCAAACTCAGCTTCCCAATCTATGCCTCTAATATATGAAGGTATCAAGGTAAATGTATAAGCTTTGTGAATATTTTAATTAAATATTCTCCACTTTCTCTTATAAAGGTGTGGTACACTTTACGTTGGGCCAAATGCTTTTTTATACCATATACGCATCCCCCAATTGCTCTACCGAATCTGCTATTACGAGTTGCAGGTTTCCAAAATAAATCGAACCCACTAAAGTACGTATTGAATTGTCCCACTTTTTCTTCAATTACATGAGTTTCTAACAACAGAAACATATCAAAGGACTTGACGTATTCAAAGAAACTTAGGTATAGATATTTATTTTCCAAACCATGTTTATTGTAGGAAAGTATTTTTAAGTTTTCATTTAAATGTTTTTTTGTTTTATATGTAATAATTTTATCGGTACTCTTAATTTTTTTAAACTTTTTACTGCGACAGACATTTATAAGTTTTTTGCATTCAATCTAGACAAAATACTTTTATATTCTAAATTAATTACCTATTGCTTCACCATATATATTTTTCAGCATCTCTTCTCCTTTTTGTTGGCCGCACATCAGGTCTTGTTTGGCGATCCAGTAAAACCAATTGTTGCTCCCTCTCTTGTTAACAGATAAAATATCCTGTTTTAGCGTTAACATAATCTTTTTACGTATTTGTTGTTCGCAATTCAGATCCTGTTCAATTGAGACAGCCGTACCCTTTAATTTTTTTGTGTTTTTTAGCACCTGTTGCACCATATTTTCTGTTTTCATCTCAACTAGCACTGACATCTTTCCATTATTGACAAACATTTTCTTGGAGTATTCAATTTCAATTGGCGTTGTTATTTGGAGTTTCTCCTTACACACATTTGTGACAGCTTCAATTGCGGACTCTTGTGTTTCAATGCCTCTAAATATAAGATGTTTTCTTTTAACCTGGTCTTCTAACTGAGTCATTTGTCATCTATCCTTAAGCGCTTGATTTTCGCTTCTTAGTGCGTATATCTTTGATGTTAAGTCATCTACGTGGGTCTTAACTTCTTGTATATCCTCTTTTGTCGGCAAATTTATAAGTTTTTCATCAAGGAGTACCGACATAGAGCTTTGTATCAAGTCCTTGAGGTCGTTGACATCCATATTACCCACGGAGCTGCCCAGCGGCATGTTTTGCGGAGATATCTCCGCCAACTTTCTCTTTGCTTTGGGTATCTGCTGTGATGTAGAAGCCTCTAATGATTTAGCAGGAGTTCGTTGCATATTTTCAGGCTTTTCAAATTTATTAAAGGCCCGAACCACGATCTTACACTATCAGATATGAGAGCTTTTTAAGCTTTTAGCACAGATTTTAATCACCCTAGTGTTTAGCTGTAGAGATCAAAGCTCGTTCGTAGAGTACAAAGTTCTTCCCTTTCTACACCACAGATGTAAGTGCGACAATTGCGCTGTATTGATGTGCACAATAATCACCTTATGACTAAACCACTAGGTATTTTATCTGTATTCCAATTTCTGATACGTGTCCTGACTTAAAGTTTGTATTAGATACACTTTCACTTTTATGCAATGTTTTTAAACTGACAAATCTTTATTAAAATTATCTGCTCTAATTACTTGCACTTAAATTTTTCGTTAATCTGGACCGTTTTATTATCATCGTGTGATCTATATGGATAATGGGTGATAATAAAACGTGGCTAATAGAACGTTGCAGAATATTATTCCCTCTTATACTTTGGATAATATGTAATTCACTTAAAATAGTGAATGACTATTGTGCGATTTTGATGTTAACGAAACGTTTGATTTGCACATTAATTCTATTATTTCTAGGGCTAATTTTTTGTTGGGATTTCTTAAGAGGAATTATGCTGATTTCAAGGATCCCTACACTTTAAAATCTTTATTTTCTTGTATGGTCTGTCTCATTTGTTGTGGCTTGTGTTGTTTGGCATCCTATTGCTCAAAATAATATCCGTAGAATTGAACGTGCACAAATGAATTTCTTACGGTTTGCCTTGCGTCCCTTTTTTCGCAATAATGCTCCTGATGTTCATCACACCTACCGATCTAAATTTTTTTGTTGGGAATGCAAACTCTGGAAATGAGGATAGAAATGTATTGTGTTATGTTTGTTCGGGATTTGTTATGTGCGACGGTAGATAGTACCAATTTACTTAATTGTTCAATGTTCTGCTTGAGCTCTTGTGTGGTATTGTTTCATCCACTATAAAGGCGAGATTTTAGGTAGGCCAAGCAGTTTTTAATCGGGTTCAAATCCGGAGAATTACCAGGCAATGGTAAGACTTCCAAGTTCATGGAACCCAAGCATTTAATGCTTGCTTTGGATGTGTTGCATGGGCTCCATCTTGCTTAAAGACGTATTCTTCTCAGGGAGAGTCTAATGTGTTCAAATACGATCGAAGAACTTTCCTCAGGACGTGAATATACTGACTGGAGTCTATTGTTCCATCAACGTAATAAATTGACCCCGTACTTTCGCATATTATGCAACTCCAAATCATCACAGAGGGTTACCGTCTGAACTACGCAATGCTCTGAATATCTTTCATTGGACCTTCTGCAGACGAATTTGGCCGTCTCATCTTTTATTGTGAAAAGAAATTTGAAGAACAAATTAACTTGCTTTGTTCCAATAGCCACTCTCGCAGTCTATGTTTAGTTGTGCCCAATATAATCGCCATTTTCACATGACATTGGTCAATTTGGGCTTCTTTGCTTGCCTCCTTCGCTTGTCTCCAATCGACGCCGCAGAGTTCTCACCGATATGTCGATTCCAGCTTCGTTCAAAACCTTCAAACTGCAGTGAGCTGGTATATTACGTTTCTGTAGAGCTTGATAAATAATTTTCCGGTCAGTCCACGGTGTTATTTTTTTTTTTGCCGCAGTTTTGCCGATTATTGGGAGTAACCAATGGTAACAAAGGAATGTCGGCTTATTTACCAATATTGATAAAAATCAATTAAAATAAGGTTTCCGACTTTCTATGAGGTATATACATTAATTTTCTAACAACTATGTAATGCTACTAACTGAAACTTATTTAATATAAGTCCCAAATTAATTTTCCACTTATTAAAATACTTTTTTACAACCGCACTATTGCCAACTGCGAGCTTAAAGAAATTGATAACTAAACCACGTTAAAACCTATTTATGTGTTGCTGCACACTTATCGTACGCACGTAGGCAAGTCCTTTGGTGGCTGCTTTTTAAATTAAAGAAAGTATAGAAAAAACCCGTAGCTAGCCGTATTCTTAAATACAAATAACGAAAAAACACATTTCACATCAAAAAGAAAAAAAATCGTTGAAACCACCATCGGTCATAATTCAGTGGCCACATACTGTAGTTCGTTGTATAAAGGGCAGCAGGGAGTTACGCCTAAAAAGCAGATGCCACGGAGGCAGCTCCGGTGCAGGAGAGGAGGGTGGCGGCATGCTTGTGGTTGAGCGGCTAAGCTCGTCGGACGGGGCGGTTCCTGCCAACCCCACCATACACCACCTACTCAAATAACATAAAATCATGCCATTTTTATTTGACTATACCTAGTAGAAAGAGTAAGTTAATCCCTAACTCGACATCGGACGGACTAAAAGATAGGAAAGAGAGTAGTGGACAAGGACTTGTGCCAATACCCTGTCCGTATATAAAAAAAATCCTCAAAATTTGTTCAGTCACTGTACATATGATCATATGATCAAAAAATGGAAATGCACAGGCAAAACTAAAAAAAAAATCAGGGCCATCGACCGCTTATCTATGATGGTATGTACATATGTTGAATCTAGGTCAGCGACTGATTTTCCTTTGTCTTCTATTCCTTTTTACTTTCATTTTCTTTAATCGGCGTCTCTTTCTTTACTAGCTAGCTATCGTAACAATTTCGGAACATTGGCAACAGCATTACCATGCCAATGTTCCTTGCCCTAATTGGTTCAATTACAATCGCTAGCCTAGCCCTAGCTAACTTTAAAAAAAAACTTAAAAAAAAAAACAATAAAAAAAAAAATAAACTACATTAACTGGACTTACAAGAGTAGAATATAATTAATAAATTAGACGTTAACTAACATCTGCCGAGACGACAAGTTATATAAAGGCGAAATAAATAAAAAAAAAAAGGGTTTACAAATAAAATCCACCTTTGATTCGTTCACTGATCGAGTTCATTGATCTTGATCCGTGAACGAAGCTCGGTTTCGTCTATTACAAGAGAGAGGGAGACAGCTACACTTGAGTAGCACAAAAAAAAAATAAATACAAATGTCAATCGTGTCGACATGGTCGACGAAGGTTTTGCTGGTAATTTTATCGCAAAAACATTTAATTATACTAATTAATTTGTTTATTTACATGTCCACGTGGAGGTAAAAACCTGCAACCAAAGGTAAGTATATGTATTTATGAAGATAATGTGGAGGTGATTTCTTAGTAATTTTACAATTCCAAGAAATCACCTTCAACGAAATTCCCTTGGGTTGGGTTGTGTGGTTGTCCCCGCTTAGCAGGACACACTTAGACCAAAAGGGAGGTCCATTGTGATACCACTATGGAGAAACCGGATTAACAGCACCGGAGACCTACATTGAGACTTCCCGGATGGGACAGAAGGCAGGGCAACTATTTTCGGTATAGACCCATGCTGAAGATGAACCACACATCTGATTAATCTGGTTGATTAATCATTAAACCAGTTTGACAAAGCTCCTAATCATGCCTAAGTCTAGTCTGGCTAGATTGTTTAGATCTTCAAAGAAGTATTCTCCTAAGGTTTTCCTTCTCAAAACCGATAGAGCAGGACAGGTGCACAGAAGATGTATCATGGTTTCCTCCTCTTCCTCGTCTCTACAGTTTCTACAGAAATCGTTGAAGGGGGCGCCAAGTCTTCTTGCATGCCTGCCTACCAGACAGTGTCCTGTCCAACTATATTTCTAAGATTGATCCCATTGCTGGAGATACATAAGTCTACTAGTTTTCCTACAATCTAGCTCCGGCCAGATTTGCGTAGGAATGAGACATGTGCTGATATTGTTCCACCTACTGTGTGCCATACTTATGGCTGCTGTATCTAGTTGGAATTTTATCGATTTAATAGGTGCTGATGGTACATCCCTACTGTCAGGCAGGTCCCGGTCTACACCTTCCTTAGCTAGTTCGTCCGCTCTGTAATTGCCTGAAATATCCCTATGGCCCGGAATCCAGCACACTGATACGTCTCACCTGACAGCGATCTCGTTAAGAGATCCGCGGCATTGCTTTACTAACTTGGATCGAATTATCGGCTTTTATCGCAGCTTGACTATCTATATAAAAAACAATAGCGCTGCACTCTATCGAGTTAATCGAGAGCCAGGTCGCGGCTTCACGGATTGCTGAGAGTTCTGCTTGAAAAACACTGCAATGATCCGGTAGTCGAGTGGCAATGCGAATGTCCAAAACACTGGAGTAAATTCCCGCCCCTGTGCCATACGCTGTCTTGGATCCGTCTGTGTAGATTTCTGTCGCAGATTCATTTAAAATTTCTCCCGATTCCCCAGCACTTCTGCTAGGAATCCTGGTTCTATATTTGCGTTGAAGTCCAGATAGGGGACTATATAGTCCGAGTTACTAGGAATAATATTATGGCCGTTTAGGATGCTTGCGTGGCCCATATTTCCACGAGCCAGTTGCAAGGATTCCTTAAGCCGCAATGCTGCCTTAGCCGCTATCAGCCTCCCAAAGATATCAACAGGAAGAAGATGAAGTAAAGTTTCTAATGCAGCTGTAGGAGTAGTTCTAAGGGCGCCCGTTATACAGACGCAGGATAGCCTTTGAACTTTCTCAAGTATTGCGATGTTGCTTTTTTGTCTAGTGCCGTCCACCAGACTAGTACTCCGTACATAAGAATGGGTCTAACGATTGCCGTATATATCCAGTGGACGACTCGGAGCTGGAGCCCCCATTTTGGGCCCAGGGCTTTCCTACATGAATAGAGGGCAATCGAGGCCTTCTTGGCACAGTCCTCTAAATTCAGTTTCCAACTGAGTTTTCTATCTAGAATAACCCCCAAGTATCTGGCGTCTTCGACGACGAGACCGACACTATCCGTCCACTTTGCTAATTAATTTAGAGCAGACTCCATTAGGTCTCTAACTGTAAGGAGGAACTTCCCCGATATCGCTATGGCAATGTCGTCCGCATAAGCTATAACACTGAACCCCTCTTTACCCAAGGGTAATAGTAACTCATTCACTACCATGAGCCACAATAGTTGTGATAGTACTCCACCTTGGGGGGGGCCCTGAACACCGACCTGAAAGGTAGTTGTCAACCTTCAGGTCAAGAAGTGCAGCAGATATAGCTTCTGTTTTGACATTGTTGAAAGCTCCTTCAATATCAAGGAGGGACACCAAGGTGAACTCCTTATTTTCAAAGTTTTCTCGATGATTCCTACCAACGAATGTAGAGCAGTCTCTACTGATTTCCCTTGCGATATGCTTGTTGGGATATTGATAAGAGATTTCTATCTAATTTAGTTCTTATGTGTACGTCGATTAGCCTTTCCAAAGTCTTCAATAAAAAGGAGGATAGGCTGATTGGACGGAAGTCTTTAGGAGATGCATGTGAGGCCTTACCGGCTTTCGGTATAAAGACAACTTTGGCCCTCTTCCAGGATCTAGGGGTGTAGCCGAAGTTTAAACAGCTCCTAAAGATAGCGTGGAGCTAAAATATCAAAGCCTTGCTGTAGTTCCACTGGAAAAATACCATTGAGTCCAGCGGATTTGTACGGGAGGAAGCTGTGCACTGCCCACTGTATTTTTTTGGGGGTGACAACGCTCTCTGGCACTGTAAATTGGGTTCTCGTTTGGTTTTCTACAGAATGTACTGTTTTTGTTTTGCTACCAGAAAAATGGGTGTCCAATAGAAGCTCTAGTGTTTCCTTGCTAGACATGGTCCAGTTGCCGTCTGGTTTCTTAATGTAACTAGGAATAGTAGGAGATTTGGATAAGATTTTCCTAATCCGGGAAGCATCACTAGTCTTTTCTATATTTTCACAGTTTTGTGATTTCCTAACCTCTGACTTAAATTTCCTGAGGCTGCTTTTGTAGAGATCCCAGTCAAGTGGGTTCCTAGAGCGTTTTGCTTGATTAAAACGCTTCCTGCCTTCACGTTTAAGCCTACTTATTTCAGAGTTCCACCACGGGGGCTTACCCCCACTCTTGTGTCTACTGATCGGGCAGGCTTCACGTAGGGCTGCATTGATTGGTCCTGTAACTACGTCTACCATCTGATCTACTTCAGATGGTGAATGCGGTTGTACTATAGCATACCTGTTGAGATGACTTTTCAACTTTGTATTATATGTATCCCAATCCGTTCTTCTTGGGAGATTTTTGACAGATTTGACAGATTTTGAGGGAGTATTGAAGTCAATACCGAACTGTATAAAGCGGTGGCAGAGAATGACACATCCCTAGATACCATCCAGTTCTTGACACTAATTTGAGGGGAATTCGTGACAAAGGTTACTATGACTTCCTGCCTATTGTTAGTAATAAATGTGGGATCTGATCCCTTATTACAAATTACGAGGTTAGTTTCCATTAAGTACTCAAATAAACACTCACCGCGGATATTAGTATCTGCCCCATGCTACATGATGAGCGTTAGCGTCGCTACCCATGATAACAGGATGGTCTTCCTTTTCGGCTTGGCTGATCACTTTGCGTATATTGTCTGCAGGTCGGGGCCCCGTTTCATCATAGGGCAGATACGCAGAAGTGATCCAAACCGGTTTCTTCTTGCCTCGTTCCAAACTGACACCAACAAAGTCAGGATCGCTGAAATTGGATAGAAGAAACAAATTAAGGTTGTTCTTGGCAGGAATACAGGCTCTTGGTTTACCTAGTTCTTTAGCAAAGAAAACCGTGTAATTCTTTGCCCTTAATCCCGCTGTGCTATTATTCCTTAGGAACCACGGCTCCTGGAGGAGGACAATATTCTCTCCGCTTTCTTGTATACGGAGCAACAGCTTAGCAGAAGCTGCTTTTGAATGGTGGAGGTTAATCTGTATCAACCGAAGCATTAGTGCTAATTGATGCAGACACCTCTATCACTGTGGTGTTACAATCCTCCGAGTCAGAGGACTGATCACCACTGCCTTGCTCCATGGGAAGCCCTAATCCTGCATCAGCACTAGACGCCAGCACTTTTGACACTGTGGTGCTGCAACCCCCCGAAGCAGAGGGTTGTACACCACTGACCTTTTTAGCGTGACTTTTCGCTTTGACTGAGACGAATCAACCTGCTTCTCAGCTACGCCAGAAGCCAGTTTTTCGTCCCTCTCGTAAACCTTGAGGTGGAGCGTCTCCAGCCCATAGAAGATCCTAAAATCTCTTGCAGCGAGGGGCTCAATCGCCGAGCCTCATTTGACTCCTCGGCTTTAATAACTTTCCAATTATGCGTCGGAATGTCAGGATTTTGGATCCCTATGAGCCGAAGAATGTCCTTCGGGTCACTAGGACCGAGAGGTATCCACACTCTAGCCCTCGGCCGATTTGGAATTTCGGCTTTAGGAATAGCCTTAAGTTTGGCTCCAGGCCTCACAGCCCCGACTTTTGAAAATTAATAGTTTGCCACCAGTCTGATGCCAACCGAAATCCCTGAAGGTCGGCGGAGCTAACGCGGGGTTAGCCAGGCAGTGGGAGAGGATTCCCCAAGACACTTGTGCCTTCCAAAGCCTCCAGTTCTCCGCACTGATACGACCTTCCTCGTCACCCTGGTCAATGACCCCAAATACCAGATGGTCCTTTACGACATCGTTGAAGGGCCTGGTAACCGGAATGGTTTTTTTGGCCTTCTCCTGTGACCTGGGTCTCATGGAGGCCGAATCCCTTTTGGCTTCAGAACTGGTTGAGGGCCCCTCCGATTCGAGTTGACTCCTCCGCTCCGGTTATGAATTGGGAGCCTTCCCGTAGCGAGCTGGCTACCCTTGGCAGCAACAGGTGGCCTTCCTTTCTCAGATGTCTTCCCCTGGAATAGTGGCCTGGACGGAGTGGGGTGGCCTGTCGGGTTCTCACGAGAGTGCCCTCCCGAAACAGGTTGGCTACTCTTGTCGTCGAGCAACGCTCTCGCCCAACTGGCAGACCTCCTCTCGTCCTCATCCCAGTTAGCTTCTCCCTTCTTCAGGACAAACTTCGCCGATCTGCGTTTCTTATATGCTATTGCGCCAGGGTTCTGGTGTTTCTTGTTTGCCGATGGACGGCCCGCTTCAGCAGGTCGTCTATTGGCAGGCGTGATTACAGTTGCGACGTCCGAAACAGAGGTCGCCACCGAATCGGAATCTGTATCGGTAAGAACGATGAAGCCGTCAGTATTATCATCAATACTTAATCTGTATAGTTGTTTCTCCATCGTCTTAGTGACACACCTGGTACGTTCCGTTGTTATTGTCGTCGTCAGTTCTTGAGGCTTAGCCTCGGAAGGCTCGTTTTTCTTTTTTGTGAACGAAGGTCGGTTTACAAGAGGGAGGGAGACAACTACACTTGCTAAGCACAAAAAAAAAACACAAATGTCAATAAATTGTGTCGACATGGTCGACGAAGGTTTTTGCTGGTAAGTATTTTACCACAAAAACATTTAATTTTACTAATTAATTGGTTTATTATACACGTGGACATGTAACGTGTAGGTAAAAGCCTGCAACCAAAGGTAAGTATATTTACTTATGAAGATAATGTAGAGGTGATTTCTTAGTAATTTTACAATACCAAGAATCTCACAACCTTAACAACAAAAAATATCGATGGCATACTTACGAAGACAAGTCTGAGAGACCTTTGAGGATCGTAGCTAGGGGACTTCATTCGTCATGTGCTAAAGAAGACTTTATAGGTGATCTTCGCGATAGAGGACATAACATTCTCGACGCCGTGAACCTTTTTTAAAAAAAAAGTGAGAAAATCAAACGACTGTGGAGAAGAAGCTATAGTGCAACGTAAACTTCCACTTTTTATGCTATCATTCGATAAAACGGAAAGCCAGGTAAAGATATACAATATTCGTACAATCGCGAGCATGGTCGTTAAAATCGAGCCGCTACGTGTTAACACGAAGACAATCCCCAATCTAAGCGTTGCCAAGAGTTTAATCATATGCAGGCGTACTGTCGGAAAGAGCCGCGCTGCGTTAAGTGCGCTGGCAAACACTCTTGAAAATTGCAGTTTGAGCTAAAATGAAAAAGCAAATTATCGCGGTTGCGAGATCGCAAAGAAACTAGCCAGTTGTACAGACTTCCGAGTTTTAAAAATTAGAAATTTTTTAATGAAAGAATATATCGACAAATCTTAAAAATGTCAAAAAACCTAACAAAGAAAAACAAAACAACTTCTGAGGACAGACCTCAAAAAAATCCGGAAAAAACTGGCACCGCCAGCAGCTCCGAAAACACTTCACGTGTAAAGGAGTACTTGCAAAGCCTCTGCATCGAAGATGTTGCAAGTGTATGTTCGCTAATGTCGGACGAATTTGCAAGCGCGATACCATCGTGCTGCTCAACTCCCCCAACCATTCCCAAACTCTCTGGCCAAGAGAAAAAGTCGCTGAGTCGTGAGACTACATCGGTTTTTCGCATCCTTGATCGACTAGGCAAAAAGTCGGAAAAGGCATTGCAAAGCAGTTCAACGAGCTGATGAAGCTACAGCCTTTACGGCACTTCAAGACTCAATGCACTGCTACACGCGGTGCGCGTCTACCAACCACCTCTCGTGGAATAAGCCACCACCCTACTCGTGACCCACGTCAACCACCTACTCGTGGCACCAGCCACCCTACCACCGACGATGGAACGAGGCAGTATAACGTCACAGGCGGCGTTCCCCAAGGCTCCGTATTAGGTCCGCTACTGTGGAACTTAATGTATGATGGCGTCCTCAGACTTCGAACCCAGAGGTTTTCGAAAATAATTAGTTTCGCCGATGATATAGCGATCGTTGTAGTAAACAAACACCTTGAGGAGTTGGAGCATGACTGCAATGAAGCTATTGGGATGGTCCAGGACTGGCTAGTACGCATGGGCCTACAACTTGCAGAAGAAAAGACTGCAGTAGTGCTCATCAGCAGCAGGCGAGTCATGGAGACTATAAGGGTAACCGTGGGCGATCACGTCATAGCTTCCAAACCAGAGCTGAAATACCTTGGCATTACCTTAGATGCAAGGTTAACCTATAAGCAGCATCTGCAGTATGCAGCTGAAAAGGCAGCAAAGGCAACGGCTGCCCTATCAAGGATAATGCCGAATATCGGGGGACCAAAACATAAGAAGCGATTACTCTTAGCAAGAGTTGCCTCATCAATAATGCTCTACGGTTCCCAGATATGGGCTAGTGCCGTGAAAACAAAAGCATACAGAAAGAAGAGTGAGGCAGTCTACAGAAGCAACGCGCTGAGAGTATGCAGCGCCTTCCGAACAACTTCCTACGACGCGGCATGTGTAGTGGCTGGCATGGTACCAATAGACCTTCTTGCAAAAGAAGCGCAACAGAAATACCGTGCGAGCAGGACAACGGCAACAGCAACGATTAGAAGCAATACTGAAGGACAAGGACCAAAGACAAGTCTGGAAGAATGGCAGGAGAGATGGTGTCACTCTGACAAAGGCAGGTGGACGCAGAGATTGATACCCAATATAGACGCCTGGATTAATAGGAAGCATGGGGAGCTGAACTTCTACCTCACCCAGATGCTTACGGGCCATGGATGCTTCAGAGCCTACCTGCATAGATTTGGACACGAAGACAACCCCTATTGTCCAACGTGCACGGGAGTAGTGGAGGATGCGGAACACATCATGTTCCACTGCCCACGTTACTACGTAGAACGGCACCTGCTGGTAAACCAATTGGGCGAGGACTTAACCCCAGACAACTTCACCAGACAGATGACGAGCAGCGAAGAGGGTTGGGACGCAGTTAACGACACTGTGACTACAATAATGAAAGAGCAGCGAAGGCAGGAGCAGCAACGAAACGCAGCGCAGCAGGCTGCTAACCTGTATGAGCCGAGCACATAAGGCTGAAGTCCCCCCCTCGCGATGAAATGCTTGACGGCAGTGCCGCGAGGACCAGGGGTAGAAGGGGAGGTGGGTTTAGTGGGTGGAAATCCCACACTGTTACTGAGTACGGGCTCAGTTTCGTCTTTAAAAGATTCCCACCTTCCTGCGGGAAAAAAAAAAAAAAAAAAAAAGAATAGACCCCAAGCTAAGGACTCATCAAGTCGACATGGTTTAACAAACCAGGCTGGGATCCATCGTAGCGGCAGGAACGCCCAAAAGGCGCAGATCCGCAGACTCGTCGTCGCTATCGTTGATTTGTCTGACGAAGGGAGGATATCCTACGACAAATGGAGGCTCATCGAAGGCAGAGTGATGAACTGCCTTTACGAGCGTATCACCACCCATCCTAACTCTCCACCCACCTTCAAAGATGCTCGCTGGCACGAGGGCTATGTAAAGCTACTAGTCTGCGAGGACCAAATTTCGGTCGGTTTCATTACCGCCTCCATCAATAGCTTCGGTGAAATCTGGCCAGGTAACAGGCTTAAGGCAGTGGATCGGAGCCAGATCCCCCATAGGCCGAAAGCAAGAATTTGGGTTCCACTTGAACCTCACGAACCAGACAAATTGCAAAGTTTACTTTGCTATCAAAATCCGGATCTTCCAGTCAAAGACTGGAAGCTGACCGAAGAGACACCGAGCTCTAAGAAGCCGGAAGATGCAAAGAAAACTGGCCGCTCGCTGGTACTGTCCCTAACCACCTACTCCATGCCTCTACTCAAAGCCAAAAACTTTAAGATCAAGTGTGGTCTAAAAGAAGTAGAGGTGAAGTTCTTCACTGCAGACCGCACCAACATTGTCGGTCCCTCCATATCGGCAACACCTGCCCCACCCAGCGTCTCGGCCCCAGATGATGACACATCATCCCCCGTAGACCTAGACGTTACCGTTGTGGAGAGGTCTGTGCCAGAAAACAATAATACTCAAACTGGTACAGATTAATCTCCATCACTCCACTTTAGAATCTGCGACGCTGAAACTCCGCCTCAATGAAAGAGGCTTTGACATCGCCCTCATCCAGGAACCCTGGATAAGAGCTGACACCGTCATGGGACTGAGGGCTCCTGGCTACACACTCTACCACGCTAGAAACATAGGTAACATCCGCGCTTGTATTCTTGCTAAATCTGCACTTAACCAAACCTTTCTTCCACATCGCAGCACAAATGATCTGGCAGTAGCACTGCTCAAAACAGCGGAGAAAAACATCTGGATGGCTTCAGGGTACTTACCCTACAAGAACCCCGAATCCGCACCATCTAAGGAGGTCAAAGTAGTGGTAGAAGAAGCAGGAGGAAGAAGAGAAGGAATCGTGCTAGGGTGCGACACCAACGCGCATCACGAGATATGGGGCAGCACTGACTCCAACACCCGAGGTGAGTCACTCTTTGAGTACTTAGTAGGCACCGATCTAGTAGTGTCCAATAGGGGAAATAGTCCCACCTTTATTACAAAAACCCGGCAGGAGGAATGCGATCTCTAGGTGGACTGTATCCAACAGTCACTCATTTTCAGATCATCGATATCTAGAATATGAACTGGAAACAAGCGACAACCCCTCACCGGAGAACTGACTGGCTAAAACATAACAACATTCTCTCATGACACCAACCACACAATTGGAACTAGATAAGCTCAACACTGTTCTTACCTCCGCCTTAAACTGAGTCTTGTCCCATTACGACAAGGAAGGTAGGCAATCGTCCGCCATAGGGGAATGCAGAACTCAGCATTCTTCGCTGCGTAAGCAGGAAATCAACAAGGCTACCCACGGACTGGGATACTTACAAACAAAGCCTGAAGAAATTCAAAGCTGAAGTTCGGAAGGCACAACGTATATCCTGGCGTAGCTTCTGCCAGAGTATTGACAATACGTCTCAAGCCTCCAGACTGGGCAAAGTCCTCTCCAAAACACCAACCGTGCCAAGTGTCCTCATGAACCCAAATGGATCATGGGCGGAATCTGATGAAGCATCGCTTAACCTGCTCATGGATACTCATTTCCCCGGCTGCACGCCTATCCCTAGCAATGCTCCTGCCCTAATAAATATCGCACGTCCGCCGCTACCTCCTGAACTCATAAATGAAGAGAAACTGAAGTGGGCCGTGGCCAGTTTCGAGCCCTTCAAGTCCCCGGGGCCTGATGGCATCTTCCCGGCACAAATCCAGACGGCTTTCAGCATTATAGCGCATACCCTGTTCTGTATCCTGAAGGGCTGTCTGGAGCTAGGAACAATGCCGACCGCCTGGACCGAGGTAAAGGTGATATTTATACCTAAAGCAGGCAAAACATCGCATAGCCTTCCCAAAGACCTCAGACCAATCAGCCTAACGTCTTTCCTTCTAAAGATCCTTGAAAGAATCATAGATCTTCACATCAAGGCCACAATTGATAGCACCCTACTATCTACGTCACAACACGCCTATCAAAAAGGCAAGTCTGTGGAAACGGCCCTTCACTCAATCATCCAACCTATCGAAAAATCCATCTCAATTAAAGAATTCACACTGGTGTCTTTCCTAGACATTGAGGAAGCTTTCAACAATGTAGAAACATATTCGATAATCAATGCCCTACGTAGTCTCAACATCTGCGAAACAGTCTGCTGCTTTATAGAACATATGCTTAAAAGTAGGGTAATCACCGCGTCCTTCGGAAGTAGCCAGGTCAAACGACAAGCACATCGTGGTACCCCCAAGGGGGAGTTTTATTCCCATTACTAATGATGCTCAATGATGCTCTTCTGAAAATAGAAAAAAACCGGATGCAAAGTTATTGCAATAAAAGGAGGAGGGATACAACTCCCAAGCCGAAAAGGCATGCGAGCCCGCAAAAACGGCACTTGCCTGAGCCAAAAAGGAAAAAACCGGAGACACAGGTGGATGAAGGATCTTCGCACTTAGATCAATAACAAAAAACGACGAAGAGTCAAGGGCCAGCAAAGAAGCAGAAAGACAGAGAAGGAAGCCAACCCGATCCGATGCGATTGTAATAAAGGCAACAGGAGATCTTTCCTACGCGGACATGCTGAGGAAGATAAAAACCGACCCCTCACTAAAAAAGCTAGGAGAAAATGTCGACCATGAAAGGAAAATTATTGCTGCAGCTGAAGAAAACAGCAGATGTCCAAACTACGGACTTCCAGCAACAAGTGGAAAAGATCTTGGAAACAAAGGCCAAAGTCAAAACCATGACACATGAGGTCTTAATAGAGGTGAAGGATCTTTATGAAATCACCACCAAGGAAGAAGTCGCTCTAGCCCTCTCGGAGCAGTTCGAATTGTAAAAGCCGATACCGGAAACTGCAATAAAGTCCATGAGGAAAACTTTTACCGGGACGCAGACTGCAGTAGTAAGCCTGCCAGCAAGCATCGCCAACAAAGCGCTATCGGTAGGAAAAGCCAGAATCGGGTGGGTAAATTGCCGATTAAGAGAAAAACCGGATCTGAAAAGATGTTACCGGTGCCTCGGGTATGGCCACCGCGCAATGGACTGCAAGAGCGAAGATCGGTCCGAACACTGTTACAGATGCGGTGGAAAGTGACACAACCCAAAGGATTGCTCCTTAGAGCCGGAATGTATGCTCTGTAAAGGAAGTGGGCACAGCGAGGCAGCTCAGGACCTACTTACACAGATGGTCCGAGAGTACGATGCGAATATCGCAATATTCAGCGAGCCCTACAAGCAGCTTAATGAGAGTGTGTGGACAGCGGACACTTCAGGTAAAGCAGCGATATGGATATGCGGCCAACGAGCATTCGAAGAAAAAATTACGACGCACCATGCAGGATTCGTGTGGGCCAAAGTAAATGACGTATACTTCTTTAGCTGCTATGCTCCTCCCAGCATTACACAAGAACAATTTGAGCAAATAGTTGACAATATCGCAACCACCGCAAGAGGAAGAAACCGCGTCGTCATTGCAGGCGATTTTAATGCGTGGGCGGTGGAATGGGGTTCACGTACCATTCACGTTGGCCATAGTTCTCGCGAATTCCGGGAGCGAGCTGACTTTCAGCAAAAACGGAAGAGGGTCAATAATAGACATTACTTTTATGAGCACGTGTTTGGCAAGGAATGCTGCGTGGAAAGTATGCACTATGTATACGCACAGCGACCACCAGTCGATCAAGTTCCAGTTACGACCCAGCCCCATTAAAAATATAAGAGAGCAGAGAAGGCAGCCGCGGAAAAAAGGATGGAAACCACATACTCTGGACGTTGAAATACTTCAGCTGATGATGGAAGATATATCCCTTTGTGGACCAGCCGCCGACAAGGCGAATCAGCTCAGAAGAGGATTGACACGCGCCTGTGATGCATCCATGCAACAGAAAACAGCAAGCGCTCGGCGACCACCAGTATACTGGTGGAACGACGAAATCAGACTGCGCGCAGAGTGCCACAGGGCGTGCAGATTGTACCAGCGGTCCAGAGAACACAGCAGCCATGGAGAACTCCATGAGAGATTCATAACCGCCCGGAGAAATCTAAAAACTGCAATTAAAGACAGTAAAAAGAGAAGCTTCATCGAACTGTGCAACGAAGCCGACCAAAACCCGTGGGGAAAAGCCTACCAAGTAGTGATGATGAAGCTGAAGGGTGGCCGAAAACCCGCGCCTACATCCACAGTGTTCCTCGAAAACGTAGTGGCTGTACTCTTCCCACAACAACAAGAAATGGAGGTACAAGCGGAGAGAGTAAATACGACGGGAGCGTTAACAATACCCCTCGTCACCGCTGAAGAAGTTCTGCAAGTCTGCGCAAATATCAAAGACCAAAAGGCGCCTGGTGTCGATGGAATCCCTAACATTGCCTTAAAAGCAGCAATCAATTGGCGCCCACACATCTTCGCAGATATGTATAACACTTGCCTAAAAGAAGGAGTATTCCCCGACCAGTGGAAAAAACAAAGACTGGTCCTCCTGCCAAAAGGTAGTAAACTACCACAGAATCCCTCATCGTATAGGCCTCTATGCATGTTGAACACAATGGGCAAAATACTGGAGCGCATCATAAGGGACAGGTTGGAGACTGCAATCGATGAGGCAGGAGGCCTTGCAGCTCAGCAGTACGGTTTCCGTAAGACACGGTCTACGATCGACGCTATCGACGAAGTCGTGAATACCGCGTCAAAAGCCATAGAAGGAAGACAATGGAAGGGCGGGAGCAAACAGTACTACGCAATCATCACGCTGGATGTAAAGAACGCTTTCAACACCGCAAACTGGAGAAACATCTTGCGAGCACTTACCGCCAAGAGAGTACTAGAATACCTGCAGAAGATAATGAAGGACTATTTTAGAAATAGAACACTGCTTTACGACACCGACGATGGAACGAGGCGGTATAACGTCACAGGCGGCGTTCCCAAGGCTCCGTATTAGGTCCGCTACTGTGGAACTTAATGTATGATGGCGTCCTCAGACTTTGAACCCAGAGGTCTTCGAAAATAATTAGTTTCGCCGATGATATAGCGATCGTTGGTGTAAACAAACACCTTGAGGAGTTGGAGCATGACTGCAATGAAGCTATTGGGATGGTCCAGGACTGGCTAGTACGCATGGGCCTACAACTTGTAGAAGAAAAGACTGAAGCAGTGCTCATCAGCAGCAGGCGAGTCATGGAGACTATAAGGGTAACCGTGGGCGATCACGTCATAGCTTCCAAACCAGAGCTGAAGTACCTTGGCATTACCTTAGATGCAAGGTTAACCTATAAGCAGCATCTCCAGTATGCAGCTGAAAAGGCAGCAAAGGCAACGGCTGCCCTATCAAGGTTAATGCCGAATATCGGGGGACCAAAACATAAGAAGAGATTACTCTTAGCAAGAGTTGCCTCATCAATAATGCTCTACGGTTCCCAGATATGGGCTAGTGCCGTGAAAACAAAAGCATACAGAAAGAAGACTGAGGCAGTCTACAGAACTTCCTACGACGCGGCATGTGTAGTGGCTGGCATGGTACCAATAGACCTTCTTGCAAAAGAAGCGCAACAGAAATACCATGCCAGCAGGACAACGGCAACAGCAACAGCAACGATTAGAAGCAATACTGAAGGACAAGGACCCAGGATAAGTCTGGAAGAATGACAGGAGAGATGGTGTCACTCTGACAAAGGCAGGTGGACGCAGAGATTGATACCAAATATAGACGCCTGGATTAATAGGAAGCATGGGGAGCTGAACTTCTACCTCACCCAGATGCTTACTGGCCATGGATGCTTCAGAGCCTACCTGCATAGATTTGGACACGACGACAACCCCTATTGCCAATGTTCCACTGCCCACGATACTACGTAGAACGGCACCTGCTGGTAAACCAATTGGGCGAGGATTTAACCCCAGACAACTTCACCAGACAGATGACGAGCAGCAAAGAGGCTTGGGATGCAGTTAACGACACTGTGACTACAATAATGAAAGAGCAGCGAAGACAGGAGTAGCAACGAAACGCAGCGCAGCAGGCTGCTAACTTCAATGAGCCCAGCACATAAGGCTGAAGTCCCTCCCCGCGATGAAATGCTTGACGACAGTGCCGCGAGGACCAGGGGTAGAAGGGGAGGTGAGTTTAGTGGATGGAAATCCCACACTGTTACTGAGTACGGGCTCAGTTTCGTCTTTAAAAGATTCCCACTTTCCTGCGGAAAAAAAAAAACCATGCTCTACTTGCTCCCAATCGACATCGTCAGCAAACAATTGGCTGCCAACTCAGCAATAAGGCTGAAAAGCTCTAAACAATGGAAGGAGCAATACATTGGACATGCCAAAATATTACTGATGCTTCGCCATCTTCCACAGGTCACCGACCACCTGCCCACTGTATACAACTTCAACACGGGCTATAACTCCTTATTACCTGACAGAACTGAATGGGCACAACGGGATGTCCTATACCACGAATCGTTATCAATTTTCACGGACGGGTCCAAAATCGAGGTCGGAGTCGGTGCTGGATGTTTCTCTGAAGACCTGGACATTCACCTCTCCTTTAACCTTCCGAACTATTGCAGCGTTTTTCAAGCCGAAGTGACTGCTATTCGTCAAGCAGCTGACTGGCTAGCGGTTAATACAATATCAGCTTCGGATATTGTCATATACATCGACAGTCAGGCAGCCATCAAATCCCTTGCATCCAGCACAACGAGATTCAAGGCAGTGGAAGACTTCCGCGTATCTCTTAACGAGATAGCTGGACAGTACAACCTCACCCTTTGCTGGGTACCAGGTCACTGTAACATACCAGGGAATTGTGAGGCGGACGAACTAGCCAGACGAGGCTCCTCTGGTCATAACAGGATAAACGTCGCTGACATCAAGCCGCCTACGTCTTTTGTTAAACAGCTCATCAACGCGGATGCGGATGAAGAGGCCAATTGAATCCTTTGAACATAAGTTTTTGTTCCCACATCTTCGACCAAGGATAATATATAGTCACCTTCCTCTATATAAATTGCATTTTGTACTCACATATATCTATAACTTCGAACGTTTGAGGATGTTACATGCAAAATTTTATCAAAATCGGTTTTTTGATGAAAACGCCTCCAAAAAGTGGGCGTGGCCAAAACTGTTCTACGGATGAATTGTAGGGAATCTGAATACCTAAATATTTGGACTTAACAAAATTTTTCGGTTTCATATAATTTAGTGAAGTTATAAAAAAGTAGGAGTGGCAGTGGGCGGATGTAAAAAAAATTTACACTTCTACTGTATCTTTTTCTTGGAAGCCCAGATATGAAATTTCAGCGTCCTAGTTAAAAATTTAAGGCTCAAAAATCGGTTTTATCATGAAAACGCCCCCAAAAAGTGGGCGTGGCCGAAACTTTTGTAGTGGAGTCTGAATGCCTAAATATTTGGTCTTAACAAAATTTTTCGGTTTCATATAATTTAATGAAGTTATGAAAAAGTGGGCGGATTTAAAAAAATTTTACACTTGTACTGTATCTTTTTCTCAGAAGCCCAGATATGAAATTTCATCGTTTTAGCTCAAAATTTAAGGCCCAAAAAGCGGTGACATACGGACGGTCATCGCTCAATCGATTTCGCTATTGATGCTGATCACGAATATATATGCTTTATAGGGTCTATCTCGATTATGTTACAAACTATGTGTCAAACTTAATATACCCTTAGGATAGGGTATAAACATACAGAAAAGCTACAATCCGTCTGGAACGGATCGTATGATACCATATCCTCCTTCCTATAAAGAGGGCGTGGCCAAATTGCATTTTGTACTTAATTATGGCTATAACGTCGAACGGTTGAGAATGTTACATGTAAAATTTCATCAAAATCGTTTTTTTGATGAAAACGCCTCCAAAAAGTGGGCGTGGGCAAAACTGTTCTACGGGTGAATTGTAGGGAATCTGAATACCTAAATATTTGGACTTAACAACATTTTTCGGTTTCATATAATTTAGTGAAGTTATAAAAAAGTAGGAGTGGCAGTGGGCGGATTAAAAAAAAATTTACACTTCTACTGTATCTTTTCGTCAGAAGCCCAGATATGAAATTTCATCGTCCTAGCTCAAAATTTACGGCCCGGCGGTGACATACGGACTGACGAACGGACGGTCATTGCTCAATCGATTTCGCTTTTGATGCTGATCACGAATATATATACTTTATAGGGTCTATCTCGATTATTTCTCTAGCTACGTGCGAGCGTTATCCAAACTAAAAACTTAAAACGAATACAATTTTGAATCTTACCTAAGCCCTATGATTTCTCGACGTGGCGCTCGAACGATGTCCTGATCTTGCGCGAGCTCATGTCTTTACCGGCCACTTCCTTCGCTGACGACGCTGGACAAGTACAAGTCCTTGTACAAGAAAAACACGTTTCCAATTAAGTTTTATTTTTCAAGTTGCTTCCAATTAGGAATTATTTTTGAACTTCATAGAGTATACAATTTTAAGACTCATTAAAAGCCTTGAAAATTATATTAAAAAAGTAATTAATTAATTGTAACACTATGGGACATTTACTGTTGCTAATGACTTTGTCAAATGAATATTATTTTATTTCTTTTGTGTTTGGAAAAAAGGTACAAGGAAAAAATAATTCATATTATAAATGACAATTTCATATTTCTAAGTAAATAATACGGTCTAATCCAAGTTTCTGACTTCAAACCTTTTAAAAGTGTAGTTTATGAAGACCCAATCCTTCGCAATTTCACTGCCTTGTGGAATCGGTGCAGAAGCTAAAGAAAGAGAAAGATATAAATAATAATATGTGATTTATTCAAAGCAAATGAAATAAAATATTGTTTTGTGAAGGAAACAGAAGATGACGATTTTATCAAGCACAAACAATGATATAATACCCTGCCCTTCTTTATATCAGCCGTACTAAAGTGGGAGTGCAATTGCAGAAGCGGCAAGAGAACTATCTACGAAGCTACACTTCAGGAAGGTGAGGTCCAAACGATGCCACATCTTCTCGACTACTTAACTTGCCGTGGCAGAGATGCATAGTAGGACCTTTTGATTCCAATAATGGTCGAGCTACGACCTTATGAGTCAATAATGATGCTGAATTCGAGATTCCCGAGAAGCAGGTCAGTGGCGACCAATCCTCTGATTCGGAGGATTGTAACACCACAGTAATAGAGGCGTCTGTATCAGCTAGCACTAATGCTTCGGTGGATACAGATTAATCTCCACCATTTAAAGGCACCCTCTGCTTATTTGTTGCTCCGCCTGCAAGAAGGCGGCGAAGATATTGCCCTCATTTGGGATAGTAGCGAGATTAAAGGTAAAGCATTATACGGTTTTCTTTGCTAAAGAACTAGATAAACCTAGGGCCTGTATTCTTACCAAAATCAACTTTAACCTGTTTCTTCTTCTTCTATCCAATTTCAGCGATCCTGACTTCGTTTGCGTTAGTTTGGAACGCGGCAATGAGAAACCACTATGAATCACTTCTGCGTATATGCTCTATGATGAAAGGTAGAGTTATCAATCAGGCCGAAAAGGAAAACCACCCTCTCGTCATGGGTAGTGACGCTGGAGTAGCAGCGATACTTACATATGTCCGCGGTTAGCGTCTATTTGATTACCAAATTGAAGCTAACCTCGTCAGATCCCGCATTTATTACTAACAATAGGCAGGAAGTAATTTTTCAAATTTAAGTTAGAGATTGGGAAATAACAAAGGGCCCCTTGGCATCTTTTCTGTGAAACTGTAGAAAAGACTAGTGATTCATCTCGGATTAGGAAGCTCTTATCCAAATCGCCAATTATTCTTAGTTACATTAAAAAACCAGATGGTAACTAAACTGTCCTTCTTATGGATACCCATTTTCCTGGTAGTAAAGCAGAAACAGTACAGTGCCAGAGGACATTGTCACCCCAAGAAAATACAGTGGGCAGTGCACAGCTACCTCCCGTACAAAACCCCTGGTCTCGATGGTATATTACCAGTGGAATTGCAGCAAGGTTTTGATACGCTAAGCCCTTGATCCACATTAGCATTAGGAGTTGTTTAAACTTCCCTAGATCCTAGAGGAGGGGAAAAGTAGTATTTATACCGAAAGCCGATAAGACCTCCCACACGTCCTCTAAAGACTTCAATCTGATCAGCCTAGCCTCCTTTCTACTGAAGACTATGGTAAGGCTAATCGACGTCCACATAAGAACAAAATTGGATATACCAACACGCGTATCAGAAGGGAAAATCGGTAGAGACTGCCCTACACTCGTTGTAGGAATCAGACTTCTTGCCTTGAAGTGCAGCAAATAAATTCCTACTCTTACTTACTTACTTAGGTGGCGCAACAGTTCGGGGTGAACCTGGGCCTCAACTAACAAGCCTCTCCAGTTAGCTCGGTCCTTAGCTAACTGCCTCCAGTTGCGCACTCCAAGCTTGTTCAGGTCCCCTTCAACTTGTGCGCGCCACCTAAGGCGAGGTCTTCCTCTGCTGCGTTGTCCCTCCGGGTGTGATTCGAAGACTCTTCGGGCCGGAGCACTGGTGTCCATTCGCTCTACATGTCCTAGCCATCTCAAAAGACTAATGCGCAGTTTTTTGACTAGGTCGATGTCGCTGTACAGCTCGTATAGTTCGTCGTTGAATCTTCTCCTCCAAAGCCCGTCAACGCAAACGGGACCGAATATTTTACGAAGAATTTTTCTCTCGAAACGATCGAGGATATCTTCATCCGCTTTTGATAAAGTCCAAGCTTCAGCGCCATAAAGCAGGACTGGGATGATCAAGGTCTTATATAGAGTCTCCTTAGTTGTTCGGGATAGGGCCTTACTACTCAATTGCCTTCTCAGCCCAAAGAAACAGCGATTGGCAAGAGTTATTCTCCGTTTTATTTCTGCTGAGGTGTTATTTTCAGAATTGATAGCAGAGCCGAGGTAGACAAAGTCCCTTACTACCTCAAAGTTATAGCTGTCGATTGTGACGTTCTGTCCGATTCGTCGATGTTGCGTGTCCCTTTTGGTTGACAGCATATACTTGGTTTTGCCCTCGTTTACCGTTAAACCTATTTTGGCCGCTTCTGTTTCAATACTAGCGAACTAGCACCGGTGACAGCCCGCTGTGTTCTTCCAATAATGTCAATATCGTCGGCATACGCTAGTAGTTGCACAGACTTTTGAAAGATTGTGCCTCCGGTGTTGGCTTGTGAGTTTCGCACAATTCTTTCAAGAACGATGTTAAAAAAATCACATGACAGCGCATCACCTTGTCTAAATCCTTTTTTGACATCAAAGGTCTCGGTGAGATCGTTACCGACCTTGATGGAGCAGCGAGAATTCTCCATCGTCATTCTGCACAATCTGACGAGTTTGGCAGGGATGCCAAAACTAGACATGGCTCTGTATAACTCGTCTCTATAAATGCTGTCATATGCGGCCTTGAAATCGATAAAAAGATGGTGGGTATCGATTTGGACTTCTTGGGTTTTTTCCAGGATCTGTCGAAGTGTGAAGATTTGATCGATTGTGGACTTTCCTGGTCTGAAACCACACTGATAGGGCCCAATCAGGTTGTTGACGAAGGGTTTCAGACGTTCACACAATATGGCAGATAGGATCTTATACGCGATGTTGAGGAGACTGATACCTCTGTAATTGATCTCCTTTCTTGTGGATCGGGCAAACGGTGCTGAGATTCCATTCATCAGGCATACACTCATCTGACCAAATTTTAGAAATGAGTTGGTGTATGCTCTCTACCAGGTCATTTCCAGCTGCTTTGAATAGCTCGGCTGGTAAGCCGTCAGGTCCAGCAGCCTTGTTGGACTTAAGTTTGGATATTGCTATCCTTACTTCGTTTTGGTCAGGTGGACGGAAGTTTTGGCTATCATCGTCTATGTTGAATGGTTCATTCTGCCTGACAGCGGGATGTTGGTCTTCGTCGCCGTTATACAGTCTGCAGAAGAAGTTTTTCCATATTCTCAGCACCGACTGTGACTCTACTACGAGGTTTCCTTCTTCATCTCTTCGGAAAAGCCGATGTTCTTCCCGTCTCTTCTGCTCGTAGAGCTCACGAGCAGCTCTCGTCCTTTTTTGCAGCGCCGCTTTGTATGCTTGCTGTTTAGCTGCATGTGCTTGCCGGCACTCATCGTCAAACCAGGGGTTTCTAGGTGGTGGTCGGGTGAAACCCAGCACATCAGTTGCGGCACTTCTGATGGCTTGTTGGCAGCGTTGCCACTGGTCTTCGGCGCTTGATGCTGGCGGCATAGGAGTAGTTGAGAGGTTTCGGGATACGCGTTCGGTGAAGGTTCTGGCGATCTCTTGCGATTGCAGCTTTTCGACGTCAAATCTTCTCACAGTAGTTCTTCTTAGTTGTGGCGTTTGGGATATCCGCATTCGTACCTTGGCTGCAACAAGGAAATGATCCGAGTCCATGTTGGCTGATCGGAAGGTTCGGACATCCAGAATACTGGAGGCATGCCTTGCGTCGATCGCAATGTGGTCAATTTGATTGACCGATTGATGATCAGGAGATCGCCATGTCCCCTTGTGGATATTGAGATGAGGAAACCGTGTGCTTGCTATACTGACATTTCGCCCCGCCGCAAAGTCAATAAGCCTAAGTCCGTTGCCAGACGTGGTGTCGTGTAGGCTGTGCTTTCCAATCGTCCTACCAAAGATGTCCTCCTTTCCTATCCTTAGGACATTGCTCATATGTTTTGTCGAGGAGCTCGTAGAAACTTTCTTTGGTGGCGTCATCCTTGTCCTCTGTGGGGGCATGAGCGCATATTAGGCTTATGTTCGCGAATTTAGCCTTGATGCGGATTGTCATAAGACGCTCGCTCACGTGTCGAAAGCTCAAGACTTCTTGCCTAAGTCTGCCGCGTATGACGAACCCACATCCAAATAAGCGCTGCTCCTGTTCCCTATAGCAATCACCGTAGTATACGTCACAATTTTTCATCCTCTTTTTGCCCGGGCCATCCCATCGCACTTCCTGGATGGCGGTGATATCTGCATTGTAGCAGTCTAGGGCCTCTGCTAATTGTTCGGCTGCACGCGGCCTGTTAAGGGTCCGAACATTCCACGTGCAGATCCGAAGATCGTTGTCCTTATTTCGTTTGCCGGGGTCGTCAACAGTGGGATCATCCTTATCCGAGGCTTGTCGTAGTGTCCTAACTACTAGTTATACCCTATCCTAAGGGTATATTAAGTTTGACACATAGTTTGTAACATAGAGAAATAATCGAGATAGATCCTATAAAGTATATATATTCGTGATCAGCATCAATAGCGAAATCGATTGAGCGATGACCGTCCGTCCGTATGTCACCGCTTTTTGGGCCTTAAATTTTGAGCTAGAACGATGAAATTTCATATCTGGGCTTCTGAGAAAAAGATACAGTACAAGTGTAAAAATTTTTGAAATCCGCCCACTGCCACGCCCACTTTTTTATAACTTCACTAAATTATATGAAACCGAAAAATTTTGTGAAGAGCAAATATTTAGGCATTCAGATTCCCTTCAATCCGCCCATACAAAAGTTTTGGCCACGCCCACTTTTTTGGGCGTTTTCATCACAAAACCGATTTTTGGGGTTTAAATTTTTAACTAGGGCGCTGAAATTTCATATCTGGGCTTCCAAGAAAAAGATACAGTACAAGTGTTAAATTTTTTTACATCCGCCCACTGCCACGCCTACTTTTTTATAACTTCACTAAATTACATGAAACCGAAAAATTTTGTTAAGACCAAATATTTGGGTATTTAGATTCCCTACAATTCACCCATTGAACAGTTTTGGCCACGCCCACTTTTTGGGGGCGTTATCATCAAAAAACCTATTTTGATAAAATTTTACATGTAACATCCTCAAACGTTCGACATTATAGCTATATTTGAATACAAAATGCAATTTGGCCACGCCCACTTTATAGAGAGGAGGATAGGGTATCATACGATCCGTTCCAGACGGATTGTAGCTTTTCTGTATGTTTTTTTACGTGGTAGGGAAGTTACCCCGACGCACAACCCCTTTTTTTACCCCTAGGACAAGGGGCCGGATATTCCGGAGTCAGTACCCCGCTTCGGGGATGTGAGAGCTGCCGTTGGCCCATTAAGGGTTCATCCGCCACCAACTCTATTCCAACACCCTGACTCAGTATTGAAAATCCCTATAGACCTGGAATTCGAATATGTCGAAGCAGCTCATATAGGGATAACACTAATAGGTCGACCTAACTGGAACTGGTTGACGCCACCGTTGATTCCATCTAGGGAATTCGTCCGCCGCCGCCTGAAGCAAGAGAAGGTGCCTTAGTGAGAAGACACTCCTCCCCCCTCTCTCGTTCGCTGCCACCAACAACCTTCCAAAGGGGTTGGTTACCCAATCTCCAGTTGAGGTACTAGGCACCCAGCAGCCACTTTTGTTGTCAAAAGTGGTTCTGATCTTATAAAAAAATTTTAGAGGCTTATATACTAATGCCCTTCCGCATTTTCAATAGCAATCGATACGTACAATCGCCAATACGCACACCCGCGTTATAACTTAGGTTACCATGTCCGAGGGTGCATGTACTAGAAGTGGGTCATAAAAGCTAGACACTAACCCATAACACATACGTTGTATGGTTTTGAAAACCAAAACTGTGTAATGCAATGGTACGCTGATGACACATTTAATCAAGAACGTGGAAGTGCACACAATGTATTGCTTATGTTGTGCCTCCGTTCTTGCAGCGTCATCAATTAGCGTTGTCGTACTTTAAGTGTGTTTGGGTGATTAAGATTTATTCGTTTATGCCCTTTGAATTAAACTTGCGTTTCAACAAAATTATGCAACATGTTATGCGCATGCAATGTTATTATGCTGGGTAATGTACCCATTACACTATGTCGTCAGCAGCAAGTGCCGAAGACCAGTGGCAACGCTGCCAAAATGCCATCAGAAGTGCAGCAACTGATGTGCTTGGTTTCACTCGACCTTGGTTTTACGGAGAATGTTGGTAAGCAAATGCAGCTAAACAAGAGGCATACAAGGCGGCGCTGCAGAGAAGGACGGTTGCTGCTCGTGAGCTCTACGAACAGAAGAGACGAGAGGAACATCGGCTTATGCGAAAGAAGAAAAAAGAGCATGAGAAGCACCCGATCGAAGATATTGAGAGAATATACTCCAGGATTAATGTACGGAAGTTTTACTAACAGATAAAACGAACGTGTCAACAAGTTCCGTACAGAAAGCTGTAGAGATGAAGGAAACCTCGTAGTACAGTCGGAGCTGAGAATGTGGAAAAACTTCTTCTGCAGACTGTATAACGGCGACGAAGACCAACATCCCGCTAGTTGAACAGAACGTCACAATCGACAGCTATAACTTTGAGATAGTAAGAGACTTTGTCCACCTTGGCTCTGCTATCAATTCTGACAATAACAACTCAGCAGAAATAAAACGAAGAATAACTCTTGCCAATCACTGTTTCTGTTTCACTGTGCTGAGAAGGCAATTGAGTAGTATGGCATTATCCGAAACAAATAAGGAGACTCTATATAAGGCCTTGATCATCCCAGTCCTCCTTTATGGCGCTCAAGCATGGATTTAACGAAAGAGGATAAAGATTTCTTTGGTCGTTTCGAAAGAAAAATTCTTCGTAAATTCTTTGGTCTCGTTTGCGTTGACGGGGTTTGGAGGAGAAGATTCAACGACGAACTATACGAGCTATACAGCGACATCGACCTAGTAAAAAAAAACTGTGCATCGGTCGTTTGAGATGGCTAGGACATTACAGCGAATGGACGCCAGTGATCCGGCCCGCAGTCTTCGAATCAAACACGGAGGGACAACACAGTAGAGGAAGACCTCGGCTTAGGTGGCACGCACAAGTAGAAGGGGACCTCAACTGACTTGGAGTGCGCAACTGGAGGCAGTTACATAGCTAAGGACCGGGCTAACTGGAGAGGCTTGTTGGTTGAGGCCCAGGTTCACCTCGAACTATGTCACCACCTAAGTAACCTAAGTAAGTAAGTGAGTCACTATTTTATTTTATAGTACCTAATAGTATTTAAAATTCTTCATCCTGTATTTGCTGCCGATATTTTAAAGTAATTTTTAGATAACTCACCAGTAAACTCCCGTTTTGCCTGTTTAGAATTCCAATAACTTCGTTTGACGACAGGCTACCTAGTGCATTGTCCTAATCATGTTCAGTATGGGGCATATTTCAATTTAGTGATAAATGTCTTCTTTAGCACGTAGATTACACAAACTACATTCTTGATTTCCTTCGGTTATATACTCTAGCCTTGAAAATGAACGAGATTGTACTTAAGCTGTCGGTCGTGGAAATAAATTTTTCTCCCCGAGGTCGTATTCGAGAATACGGTATGTGTTCCTGGTAAGACTTTACTGCGCTCTCTTTCCAAGTTGCTAAATTGTAGGATATCAGGGGGGGGCGTTTTCATCATAAAACCGATTTTTGGGACTTAAATTTTGAGCTATGACTCTAAAATTTCATATCTGGGCTTCTGTCGAAAAGGTACAGTAGAAGTGTAAATTTTTTTTACATCCGCCCACTGCCACGCCTAATTTTTTATAACTTCACTAAATTATATGAACCCGAAAAATTTTATTAAGACCAAATATTTGGGTATTTAGATTCCCTATAATTCACCCATAGAACAGTTTTGGCCACGCCCACTTTTTGGGGGCGTTATCAACAAAAAACCTGTTTTGATAAAATTTTACATGTAACATCCTCAAACGTTCGACATTATAGCTATATTTAAGTACGAAATGCAATTTGGCCACGCCCACTTTATAGAGAGGAGGATAGGGTATCATACGATCCGTTCTAGACGGATTGTAGCTTTTTCGTACGTTTTTCTTTTGATTTACCCTTTGTTGGAAGTTGATTTTTTTCTTTCATCATAATTAGCTGGTGTCCTCGCGGCACAACCCTTTTGGGTTCTTTTAGTTTTCCTTGCAGATGCTTGTTCAAAGTTAGTCGAGGTGTTATCATGACTCCATGATACTTATGTATATCCCTTCACATTCTCTAGTTCTTCGCCTTGTCATGTCCATTTATCATAACTTGCATAACAACCAATCACATTTCGAAACACCATTATTTCGGACTTGGCGGTGTTGACTTTTAGGTTCCACAAACCGCAATATTGCTCTAATTTAAATCATTGAAGAACAGCAACAGCGAAAACAGAACGACTCATGAGACAACCTGTTTACACATTTTGTGCGAAAAACTGGTTATATACGAATGCGAACCGACTCTAAGGCTAAGGCTAAGGCCACGTACTTAGCGGCAAAAAAATTTAAAACATATGAAATTGTATGGTTGTAGCCACGCAGTCGCTGAGCGGCAAGCGACGTTTCTCAGCGGCAGAGCGGCGTCGCTCAGCTTTCAATTCTGTTCTATTATTTTAGTGTAGTGCTGAGCGGCAAGAAATTATCATAGCAAAAATTAATATGGAAAGTTTAATTTCAGAAGAAATTTTGTAATTTTTGTACGAACTTTTTCCAGCAGCAAATCAAATGATTATTTTGACATACGTTTGCCTGAATCGGTGTTCATGCTGTCGAAGAATATTATATAAATGGTGAAATTCCCCATAACCTGATCTTTTTCGGTTTATTGGATGTACACCAAATCTTCTTTTTTTAAACTTAAGATAATTCTGTAAATGTTAAAACGACTTTCTTGTAAAATACTGCGGCGAGCAGCACTCGACAACGACATTTTCACAACAAATCGCTCAAGAATTGCCACTTTCCGCTTGAGAGTGCCGCTCAGTGAGTGGCCTTAGCCTAAGAATACAAACTAGTATTAAAAAGAGCGACGAAAATTCTGCTTCTACAAAATACACAGAAAAACACGAAAATTGAAATCAAAACATAATAGCAACAAACGACAAAATGGCGGATTTTGACTTTAGTACGGCACAGAAATTGCCTGTCCTTAACGTATGTAGATGATAAACCAAAACAAGGAGAAAACTTGCATAAACAGTGCAGAATTATATCATACATATGTTGAACGAAGAAGACCCATATTTGTAAAATGTCTGCTTAAATGAAAAGTACAGGGCAAAGCTTTAACTGAACTTCGGTCATCTACCCCCTTAAGTTTTGTAGAAAAGAAAAATGAGTTTTAAACGAAGTGCGGTACAAAAGTGACTACAGAACAAATACAAAATAAATTGAGTAATGCAAGACAAGGACATAAACCAAAGAAATACTACACTAATGACATCGAAAAGTTAGTAGTAAAAAGTAAATGCACCAGGTGAAGAATCTAGGACGAGCGCAGTTGACTAACATTTTTGAATGTTTTGAATTTAACAGCTCAAATAGGAGTAACGACGTAAACCGTAAAGAAATTTTACTCATTGGTGAGGGAAACGAGAAACCTTGCAAAAGTGGATCCTACTTTTTGAAGGAGAATAAATATCCCAAGTAACACCTTCAGTTGGTTACATAGAAGGCATATCAAATGCGTTGTTTGCTAACATCAAGCTCAATAGCGGTGCAAGTTTAGAATTTTTGGTAGACAGGAGCTTCAATAAGTAATTTAAAATATAATTCAATAAATGGCAGTGCAACTATCGATAATCGTAATAATACAAGAATAATAGGTATCGCAGGAGACCTTAAAGTAGTGGGTTCAAGCAGAAATGTATTAAATTTAGAGGAGGTCGATAATATGTGTCGAACATAATTTCCATGTAGTGGAAGATTCATTTCCGATAGCCGCTGACGGTTTAATAGGTGTTGACTTGTTCCGAGAGTAAAACTGTCATAAAAAAGCTTCTCAAATAAAAAATTGTCCTTCGACACGGCATTAAACAATAGGCCCCTTCCAATCCCTGAGTTCCATTGACCTGTTGAGCCAAACATTTGTATTTTTGTAATTGATTACCGTAAGGTAAATGATCGAATTGAAAATTCTGTGGGACTAAAAGTTTCTCCTAGCGTTTTTTTTCACGAATGATGTCACTTGCAATGTTAAGATGCTTCGTATATGTTGCTGATCTAGTTGTATTTGAACTCCACAAGAACACAATCGAATTTTATCGAGCGTATTCCAAAGACTCAGCGAAGCTAAGCTTAAAATACATCCGGGTAAATTCGGTTTTCTTCAAAAATAAGAAAATTATACTTAGTTCATGTAATTTCAGGGAAATGCATTTAACGCGTTCCTTTAAAGTCAAATGTCCAATGTGGACGACCGACGTCAGACGATTCTTAGGTTTTGTCAACTACTATAGGAAATTTATACCAAATTTTGTAAGAATAGCAATTACGCTAAATAAGCTATTCAGCAAACTGTCAGCAATCATTTAATTTGCTCAAACCAATCCAGTCCTAAAGTAGTTTAATTCTTAAATTTCGACATATTACGGCTAGATGCATCGGACCCACTTTTTTGGACCTCTTAGCTCTTTTGGTCAAGTGAAATTTGTTTATAATCTCAAGTTTGAAATTTTTCACGAAACTAATACTTGCACTCTAGGTATAAGTGCTTGCACTTATATAAAATAAAGACGAAATTCAGGCACGATGGTGATTTTCACACAAACGAATACAGGTAGTTTAGTTTTATTGCAAAACGAAAATCAAAAATAGTTAAACCCAGTGTACATAGGACCATATGAAGTCATATCTCTAAAGGGTGTAAATTGCGGTATTAATTGCAAAAATAATATTGTATTTTGTATATACAGTGAAAAAATGGAATTATAAATAAAATTATGTTAAATCAAATCTTTGTTTGTCACTGTATATTGTATAATACCGTGTGGGCGCCGTGATTTAACATAATTTTATTTATAATTCTATTTTTTCACTATATATTGTACATATATTGTATGTAGGTATGGATCCTAATATGTAGGTATATCAATAGTTTAGTGTAGAAGTAAGTATAAAGTATAATATTGTGTAAAATTAAGTAATTGTTACCATTTAAATTATAAGGAAGTCATCACTTAAGTAAATAAAAATAAAAATATATGTCTGTAACATCTAAATTTATTATATTTTTTCTTAAGGGGAATGGTGTCATGTAATGCGTAGTATATTCAGCAGCTCAATATACCCTAAATACTGACATTACGCATTTCATAAACAACACCGTCCAATGCACGGGAATAACCCCAAGCGTAAGCTCATTCACAACAAGAGTCAATTACGCCGTATATATGCAGGATTGAAAAGTCGAGTCGAAACTGAGTTGAGATTTCGACCTGGGTAGTTGCACACACCGAGTCGAGGGGTTGAGTCGAAATCGGATTGAAATGTAGTTGAACTGACAGATGGGCATTACCGCCATTCATTCTGAAACTATTACCTTAATGACCAACCATCCGTTCGCCAACCAGACATAATTAAAAGAAACTGGTTTTTTCTTTCTACAAAAGAAAAAAACCCAAACTACAGTCAACTGTCAGTTCGACTCCTCGACGAAGGTAGTTGCACATATTTTCGACTCGACTCAGCAAAAATAGTAGAGTCGAGTCCAGTCGACTCGGTTTCGACTCGACCCGCGTATATATGAATTTTTTTTTTTTTTATAATTTGCGCGCGCTCAAGGGTTTAGTACTACCCTTTAAATGTTAATACACAGCGCGGGCGTTAGGGAAATTAGGAAAAGAAGATAGGAGATACCGATGAACGTTGGTCAATCCAGGTTCAACCTAGGTTCGACTCTGCATATATACGTAGTAAATGTCAGTCAACAGTCAATGCTGACACTATACATTCCATAAACAACACCATTCAATGCAATAATAACCTCAAGCATAAGCTCATTCACAACAAGAGCGAATTCCTTCCACTTCGGAATTTTTGCTTTAAGGAACTTACAACTGTCTTTCCAATTTTTTTTTTATAATTGTCTTTTGAAAAGTTATGAAACCTTCTTTTACCGGTTGTCTTTTTCTTTTAACAATATTAATCACTCCTATCAGGCTACATTATCACTCTTATCATGTATGTATGTATGTATGTATGATTTCAGTTTTGATTAACTAGCTAGTTCGAACGGTTTTATTCTTAGTATTTTTCTAGTCAGATTATCAGTATTATGTTGTTGAGAAGCCTAAATGTATTTTTACTTCATCTTCAATCAAATCAATTTCTAAATTGTATTGCATGCCCACAGCTGGAGCCCGCAAGTCCATATTGGTCTTAGAATTCTCTTATAATGCTATATCTCCACCAAAACTAAATCCGGGATTTAGCAATGACTTCACTAAATACCGAGGAGTTACCAACCATACGATTTGACGTCTATAAGTCCCATCTAAATCAGAGATTTATAACAAATCAAATGCGGCTGTAGATGGTAGTACGAACTGTGAAAAGTTGAATACACACAAACTCAATGGGCCCGTTCAATAACCTAGTCACTAACATATTAGGCCTAACATGTTAGGCATATGTAGGTTTCTGAACGCAAAATTGACTAACATGTTAGGCGACAGTTCCATACGTCACAAATGGAATTTTCGTAATTCCAGTTGCCATTTTTACTTTGGTTTTTTTGTGAATTGTAATAGTTTTTAGAACTTGGGAAAAAACTAACTCATTTTAATTAAAACTATGGGTAGCATAGTGAACTTTTAGACTCAATCGCAATGAGTTGAGAACATTTGTAGATGTTGTTTGCAACATGTTATCAAAAACATGACTGAAACACTCGTTTATCAATACTGATCATAAAGTTATATACTCTATGGACAATATTTCCAATATTTCTTATATTACACACTATGTATGTACATACATACATATACATATGACGTATATAATTCTTAGTCCATCAATTTGGCTCTCAGTTGGGAGAAATGTCTTCTTCGTGGTTTTTGTTTATTGTACTGTTGTGCTTTCTGATTTTTGAGTAAAAATAAATTAATTGATGGATTGTTAGTTGATTTGGGTTTCTGTGGGGTTCGTCATTTAATTTACACGTCAATGAACCTTGGCTAATGAAACAATGCAAGCTGAGCTGATCCAAAGTAAATGGTATATTTTCTAATTACATTCTAATATAAGCCAGATATGTACATATGTATATACATAGTGTGGAATATAAGAAATAATGGAAATATAGCCCGAAACCAAGCAACTAGAGTACATATAGTAAGTAAGTTATTAAGTCATCTTTTTGATAACATTTTGCAAACTACATCTGCAAATGTTGTTGCGTGCAAATATTACGCGAAATTCCTTATCTGCTCCATCCCTCCCAACCTGACTCATCCACCTTTTTTTGACCCACCTTTTCTCTTTTCCGTTGTCCTCCGAGATCACCTCAAACAGAGAAGTTCAATAACGCTTAACTTTGCCATTTTAAATTCTAAAAATAATGTGCTAAACCCAAATCGAAATTGATAATGTAAAGGGTAGTTTCCGACTTCCTGGGTTTCTCCCTTGTTTGTTATGTCTTACGGAGGCTTACTTGGTAGGTAGGGCCCGCGGTATATTTTATAATCCATCCCTCCAAATGGTATGTCCTCAGGGGAATTGTAATTGGTATAAGGTCCTGAATGTAGGGGAGGGCTATGTAGAAACCCAAGCAATCACTAGGTTTCGAAATGAAGTAGTCTTAAAAATTTCCCCACTAGCGTGATATCGAGTGTCGAATGAGAGAATCAACGACGGAGGCTGCTGGAGTGCTGGATGTGACTCCCTTCGCTCTGGTAGCTGAATCGACTGGTCGCTATGTTTCCTCGATAGTGACGTTATGATCACTAATACCATTTACCTTGGCATAAAATCCTTTATTCTTAACCGAATAAAGAGTATCAAGCCAAAGGAAAATGCATGGTATGACTCGAGCTGTAAAGAGGCAATCAGGTTGAGGGAGTTAAGTTTTCGGTCTTACAAGGCCGACCCCTCCGAGGAAAATCGAAAAAAATTTAAACGAGCCAGAAATGACTGCTTCGACCAAAAATTGAGGCAAAAAATCCTACATTGTCCCAAAGGTAGTAGAAATTTTTGGTCGTTCGTCAAAAACATAAAAAATTGTGCCTCATCCTCCATCCCAACGCTTGTTCACAATGACATTCCAGCTGTCAGCCCTTTGGACAAGGCCAATCTGCTTGCAGCCCTATTCGCTGCGAACTCCACACTCCCAGATTTTGTTTTGCCTCCCCCTGTACTTGACCGCGTTGAATATTTTATGGGACAAATCCACTTTTGCACTCGTACAGTAGCAAGAGTACTTAAAGATCTTAACATAAACAAATCCGCTGGTCCAGATGGTATCTCACCCATTATTCTGAAGAGGTGTTCTTCCACGCTGGCAAAACCACTGCGTAAGCTTTTTCATCTATCCTATTCTTCTGGACTCTTCCCGAGTAGATGGAAAACAGCATTTGTCCAGCCCGTCCCTAAAAAAGGCGAATCTTCTTCTCCCTCCAACTATCGACCCATTGCACTTACGTCCCTTCTTTCCAAGGTCATGGAAACGCTGATAAATCGTCAGCTTATGAAATATCTTGAATCACGAAAGCTCCTCAATGACCGTCAGTATGGCTTTCGTAGCAAAAGGTCCACTGGTGATTTGATGGTATATCTCACCGAAAAGTGAAACCACTCTCTGCATCATTCTGGTGAATGTAAGATTGTTGCGCTTGACAGAGTTTGGCATCAAGCTCTTTGGTCGAAAATGCGTGCAATTTGCATCGATGAATCTCTTCTTCAATGGATTAGAAACTACCTTTCGGAACGTTCAATTCAAGTATTTTTGGACGGTTTCAGGTCTGCTATCCACCATATAAATGCTGGTGTTCCCCAAGGCTCCGTTTTGGCTCCGACTCTCTTTCTTATATTCATAAATGATCTCTTGTCTGCTACTTCTAATCCAATACACTCCTTCGCTGACGACAGCACCCTCAGCTTCGCATATTCGTTCCCAGACTCAAGTCCCTGCTCTTCGGCCGTAGAACTGGAACGGCAGCGTATGTTAAGCTCATTAAATTCCGATCTTGACAGTATAATTAAATGGGGTATAAACAACAGAGTGGAATTTAATGCTTCGAAAACCCAATGCTGTCTGCTGTCGTTCAAGCGTAACCTTAACCCTTTGCCATTATCAATGAATGGCACTTGCATCGTCGAAACCGAAAAACTTTCCATTCTCGGTATGTGTGTTAGCGACCATCTTCGTTGGAATGACCACATATTCGAATCCGCCAAGAATGCCGCGAAATGTTTAGGATTCCTTAAGCGGTGCAAGAAGTTCTTTACCCTGTCTGATCTGGCTGTAATATATAAGGCATACATCCGCCCCAAGCTCGAGTATAATGCTCATATCTGGTCTGATGCTCCTAAGACCTCTTTGCACCTGCTGAATAGAATTCAAAATCGAGCGTTAAAACTAATAGGGAACAGAAGTATAGCTGAGTCTATTGACTCGCTCCAACATCGCAGAAATGTCTCTTGCCTTTCCTTATTCTATCGCTATTTTCATAAACAGTGCTCCAGCGAAATAGCCAGTTACATTCCGCCCCTTCAACAATTTTCTCGCAATACCCGTCACGCTTTGAATGCTCATCAGTACACCCTCAAGCCTATTTTCGGACGTACTGTCAAGTATACAGATTCTTTCATAAACCGTACAACACGAATGTGGAATGCTCTACCAAGCTCTATTTTTCCCTCACATTATAATCCACAAACATTTAAGACCAACGTTCATCGGTATCTCCTATATTCTCTTCCTAATTTCCCTAACGCCCGCGCTGTGTATTAACATTTAAAGGGTACTAAGCCCTTGAGCGCACGCAAATTATAAAAAAAAAAAAAAAAAGGAGGCGAAATCAACTATACTAATATATATGCACCCTTTCCCGCCATAAAGGACGGCGCGGCAGTAAGGTGACAACTTTATTCGGAACCGCAAAAAAAAAACTTTTTAAAATTCACAAAATCGAATTGGCAAAATATGTGTGACAAAAACAGCATTTGTCAAACATTTTTTAAGTCGTAATGGAGATTATAAAATGGCTCAACTCGCCTCAACTGTGTGTGAATGCGAAAGAGGTGGATCTGTCGGTTCGGTGAACTCTCTTTTTGGTTGACCGAAAAAAAGAAAAAAACATACAGAAAAGCTACAATCCGTCTGGAACGGATCGTATGATACCCTATCCTCCTCTCTATAAAGTGGGCATGGCCAAATTGCATATTGTACTCAAATATAGCTATAATGTCGAACGTTTGAGGATGTTACATGTAAAATTTTATCAAAATAGGTTTTTTGATGATAACGCCCCCAAAAAGTGGGCGTGGCCAAAACTTTTGTATGGGTGGATTGTAGGGAATCTGAATGCCTAAATATTTGGTCTTAACAAAATTTTTCGGTTTCATATAATTTAGAGAAGTTATAAAAAAGTAGGCGTGGCAGTGGGCGGATGGAAAAAAATTTTACACTTGTACTGTATCTTTTTCTTGGAAGCCCAGATATGAAATTTCAGCGTCCTAGTTCAAAATTTAAGGCCCAAAAATCGATTTTGGGATGAAAACGCCCCCAAAAAGTGGGCGTGGCCAAAACTTTTGTATGGGTGGATTGTAGGGAATCTGAATGCCTAAATATTTGCTCTTAACAAAATTTTTCGGTTTCATATAATTTAGTGAAGTTATGAAAAAGTGGGCGTGGCAGTGGGCGGATTTCAAAAATTTTTACACTTGTACTGTATCTTTTCCTCAGAAGCCCAGATATGAAATTTCATCGTCCTAGCTCAAAATTTAAGGCCCAAAAAGCGGTGACATACGGACGGACGGACGGACGGACGGACGGTCATCGCTCAATCGATTTCGCTATTGATGCTGATCACGAATATATATACTTTATAGGGTCTATCTCGATTATTTCTCTATGTTACAAACTACTATGTGTCAAACTTAATATACCCTTAGGATAGGGTATAAAAACACAGAAAAGCTACAATCCGTCTGGAACGGATCGTCTGATATCCTATCCTCCTCTCTATAAAGTGGGCGTGGCCAAATTGCATTTCGTACTCAAATATGGCTATAACCTCGAACGTTTGAGGATGTTACTTGTAAAATTTTATCAAAATCGGTTTTTTGATGAAAACGCATCCAAAAAGTGGGCGTGGCCAAAACTGTTCTATGGGTGAATTGTAGGGAATCTGAATACCTAAATATTTTGACTTAACAAAATTTTTCGGTTTCATATAATTTAGTGAAGTTATAAAAAAGTAGGCGTGGCAGTGGGCGGATGTAAAAAAAATTTACACTTCTACTGTATCTTTTCGTCAGAAGCCCAGATATGAAATTTCAGCGTCCTAGTTATCAAAAATCGGTTTTATTATGAAAACATCCCCAAAAAGTGGGCGTGGCCAAAACTTTTGTATGAGTGGATTGTAGGGAATCTGAATGCCTAAATATTTGGTCTTAACAAAATTTTTCGGTTTCATATAATTTAATGAAGTTATGAAAAAGTGGGCGTGGCAGTGGGCGGATTTCAAAATTTTTTACACTTGTACTGTATCTTTTTCTCAGAAGCCCAGATATGAAATTTCATCGTCCTAGCTCAAAATTTAAGGCCCAAAAAGCGGTGACATACGGACGGACGGTCATCGCTCAATCGATTTCGCTATTGATGCTGATCACGAATATATATACTTTATAGGGTCTATCTCAATTATTTCTCTATGTTACAAACTATGTGTCAAACTTAATATACTCTTAGGATAGGGTATAAAAACCGAATGGTTTTATGTCTTCTAGTTTTTGAGAAAATTCAAAATTACTAAAACTACTTTCTTATGAGATTTTTGTTTTTACGGTGATATCACTTTGAGGATTAATGATGTAAAGTACAGAAAATCATTTAGCGTTAAACAGAATGTACCATGAGGAGGTAGACTTGCATTGAATTCCACGTCCCAGTCATTCAGTTTGTGAATATCTCAAACTCCTCATAGTAAAAGTTTTCGGGAGTCCCATATAAAGCGACATTAGACCAATTTGGCTTTATGTGACTTACATACATGCATAAACAGTGCAATATGCAAATGTAACCCCCCTACTTGGGATCACTTTTGGATTTAGAGTAGGTACGAGGTTGGCCGTATGCACAGTTTCTTTATATCCATGTAACTTTGCATATACCATCTTTGCACCTACCCCAAATCCTACAGTGACTCCAAGCAGGGGGGTTGCAGGGGGGCAGCATGCCCCCACATACATATTGCACTGTTTATGCATATATATAAGTGACATACATAAATCCAAATTGGTCTAATGTCGCTTTATCAAAGTGGAAACATTTGCTTTGGCCTTATTTCACAGACAATGATCGGCTTTATTTCACTTTATGGAAGTGAAATAAGGCCGAATTTCAAAAGTTGGATTCCAACTTGAAAAATTCGGCCTTATTTCGCTTCCATAAATTGAAATAAAGCCGAATATTGAAATTCACGGCACCGCCAAAAAACCGCCAGTCGTGGAGGCTGTGATTCCCAATCGTCCTACCAAAGATGTCCTCCTTTCCTATCTTGGCGTTAAAATCGTCCTAGGCGATTTTAATACTTAGGACATTGCTCATATGTTTTGTCGAGGAGCTCGTAGAAACTTTCTTTGACGAATTTAGCCTCGATGCGGATTGTCATAAGACGCTCGCTCACGTGTCGAAAACTTAAGACTTCGTGCCTAAGTCTGCCGCCTATGACAAATTCACATCCGAATAAGCGCTGTTTCTACTCTCTTTAGTTCGTTTTTCATCCTTTTTTTGCCCGGCCCATCCTATTGCACTTCCTGGATGGCGGTGATGTCTGCCTTCTAGCAGTCTAGGGCCTCTGCTAATTCTTCGGCTGCACGCTGTCTGTTCAGGGTCCGAACATTCCACGAGCAGATCCGAAGGTCGTTGTCCTTATTTCGATTGTTGGGGTCGTCAACAGTGAGTCCATCCATATCCGAGGCTTGTATTGGTTTTTTCCGTGGTCGGGAAGTTACCCCTACGCACAACCCCCAACCTTTTTTTTATGATTCGCGCACGTTCAAGGTTTTAGTACTACCCTTTAAATGTTAATACCCAGCGCGGATGTTAGGGAAATTAGGAAAAGAAGATAGGAGATACCAATGAACGTTGGTTTTAAATGTTTGTGGATTATAATGTAAGGGAAAAATAGAGCTTGGTAAAGCATTCCACATTCGTGTTGTACGGTTTATGAAAGAATCTCTATACTTGACGGTACGTCCGAAAATAGGCTTGAAGGTAAGAGACATTTCTGTGATGTTGGAGCGAATCAATAGACTCCGCTATACTTTTGTTCAAAAATACGCTGAAAGATGAAAGTGGTAACTCTTTGTTGACTGGGGAAATCACTATGAATTTAGTATTATTTGGGGTCGAGTTGTAGGCATAATTGGGTTCTATTGTGGTAGGGGTAGGGGTCGTAGATTTTTTTCTTTTTTTATGTTTGGGTTCGATTAGCGCCTCCGCGTCGAGCCCGCTAAATCGATTACCAGAAAGAACACGTGGCCCATCGGCCATAATGTACAGGTTTTTTTTTGCACTCTATGTACTTTGTATTCCATTCACTATAGGTAGAAAAAGAAATGTAGACCGTGGAAAAACAGACCAACGAAAAAAGCGGGCAAAGCGAACTTGAATATACGTAAGAACACGGTGTTGCCGGCTTGAAGGTTAGTCGGTGACTGAATTCCAACAATAAAATCCGATCACCTTTGAACTTTGAACATTATCAAAGAGATTATTAGGTTCATGTTGCATGTTTTCCCTAATTATCTCTTGTATTGATTTTTCTCCTTTTGCTGTCTATCATGTAATTGCTAAGAACAAAAGGAGCCATAAATACAGTTCATTGCGGCCTTACAAGAATCTATTTACACCCAAAACCTTCAAAAAGGAAGTCCATATATGACTTACTGCCATAATTAAGGCAAAGGGTGCTCAAACCAAGTACTAAAAATCAGAAGACAGTAATAAAAATCTGGTATTTTATTAGAAATTATAAAAATACTAGCTGATCCTCCCGGCTCATGTGTTTTGTGTTTTGGTATGAATCTCTATGTATGTATATAAAAAATGGTTGCAATTTTTTTTATATGGACAAAATCAGATGTTGACATAAAAAGTCATAACTCACGAACGCGAAATTTCGTTCAAACTGAACCAGCTACCCTTAAAATTTCATCAAATTTGGTTTGACCGTTCGTGAGTTATAAAGTCACAACGCACTTGCAACAATTTTTTATATATATAGATTACCAGCTGTGACAATCTTCTCAACAGCAAACATCAATACAGATATGTAAATCCTAAATCCCGGTGGAAACACCTTAAATAAATTTAAATCTTTTTTTTGCTAAATTTCCAATTTAGTTTTGGTTGAGACATAGCATAAATCAGTAGTTTATTGTAGTTGGAGAGTATCTCCAAATAAGTCAAAACATTTTACTGTAGCGCATGTTCAATTCTCTTTTTTCTTTACATGCGATTTTCAGCGAACTACAATGACAGCGAATGATGTTCCGTTTTGGGTTTTTGAAGCATCTGTAAACATAAATTCCCATCCTTGTTCTTTGTGGCTTTGTGCCACGTCCAATAACATGGCTTTGAAGATTTCGTTACTTGTTGATGTGATTGAATGTTTGCTGAGATCAGTGTGTATGGAGTCTTTTAGTAAATTCCATGGCGGACGGGATGTTGATTTATTGTTTTGAAGGACAGTTGGAATATCAAGGTCTTTTGCGGACGTTTTGGGGTTTTTTTCCTTTTTAGAATTTTTTGACGTCGTTTTGAACGGGTGATATTCTGGATGAATTTAGTTTTTGTATCGTGCACGTAGTAAGATATTCGATTCTTTCTGTAATGTGTGGCAATCCAGCGTCAGTTGGGAGGTTTCGAATTGGGGTTGTACCAAAGGCCCTCATACCGCTTCTGATGGCTGCGTGGTACGGTGTTGTGATGAGTTCAGTTGTTGATTTTGAACATTTACCATATATTGCTAAACCATAGTCGATATTAGATAAAATTACAGATTTTATTACGTTTATGATAGTATTAATGTTACAATTGCTGTTCTTATAGGAAAGGTATTTTATAAGGTTAACTCTAGTGTTAAGGCTCTTTTTCAAGTTGATACAATGGGATTTAAATGTAAATTTGGAATAGAATATAACTCCAAGTATTTTAGCAAAGTTCACATTGATTATATTTGTGTTATTTATTTATTATTATTATTATTATTATTTATTAAAATATAAATAAATTTATATCTTAATCTATGAGATACAGCACTAGCTACCAGGGCTGGCTATCGGCTAGATTTAATGTATATAATTATTTTAATTAAATGTCATTTTCAAGTTTAAGTTTCTGTAATAGTTTATAAACGTCTTTGATATTTTGACAAGAGGGGGTTAGTAATAGGTCTATGAATTTTTTGTAAAATAATTTGTTACAATGATGATTAACTATTGGGCAATCGAGTACGAAATGTTCGGTTGACAGAACAGCATCCAATTGACAAAGATGGCAGACAGGAGGGTTGTCTTTCGTGAGGAGATGTCTGTGTGTCAATTGTGTATGCCCAAGCCTCAATCTCAAAAAACACCTATTCATTTTGGAGGAAGTATTTGTTGGGTAGGAAGAAGTTAGGCCGGTTGGGTTAATCTTGGTGCAGTGGTGGGTGTATTGGCTCCAAGCGCTTTTTTTCTTCAGATGCCAGTATGCGTCAAGTTTTTTGGTGAGGTCTGTTTTGGATGGTGGGTGCGATGTAATATTCGGTTGTGTGGTGATATTTCGGGCTTCGCTGTCTGCTAGTTCATTTCCGCGGATGCCCGAATGACCTGGGATCCAGAGTATACGTAGATTCGGTGAGTTTCGGATGACGTCATCCCGAATTTTCGTGATGATACTGTTGCGGTTGTTGATGTTACGGATTGCATTAACCGTGGAGAGACTATCGGTGCAAATTAGAGTCCTTCTACCGGAGGTTTTTGCAGCTTCCGTTGCTTTGAGGATCGTTAAAGCTTCTGCGGAGAATATAGAAAAATAGTCTGGGAGTTTCTCGGCGGAAAGAACGTTGCCATTTGAGGCAACTACTGCAAATCCAGTGCCAATCTCGCTTTTGGAACCGTCTGTGTATATTATGTCCCACGAGTTGTTGCTGTAGGTGTTGATTGTTTCTTGAAAAATTTGGATATATGTTTCTTTAGGGGTTGATTCCTTTTTTAATTTGGACAGCCTTATGTTAATGGCTTCAGGCGGAAGCAGCCAGGCCGGGTACGTTTCCTTGCCTGGTGTTGTAAGTATAAGATGTAGCCCTGCTTTTTTCACTGATTCAAGTGCGTTGAATGCAGTTGAAGGGCATTTAGGGATTTTATTGCGTCTTAGGATTTTTTTGGCGTCGTCAATTATAGGGGATTTGTGAGATTCGCAGATTTTCGAAGCAAGCAAGATTTTAAAATATCTCCACATTCCTCGATGGATGGGAGTCCAGACTCGGCAAGGAGATTTAGTATGGGTGTCGTTCTAAAGGCATGTAAGCTCGATCGGACAGTAGCATGGTAGGAGGGTTTAATTAGCTGCAGTGTTGAATTTGGAGATTTGCCGTAGATTGTCAATCCGTAGTCGATTTTCGATAGAAGAATTGATTTTGTTACGTGGACTAAAGTATTAACGTGTACTAAACTATTTTTGGAAGCTAGAAATCTAATAATATTAAGTCTGGTAGATAGTTTGTTCTTTAAATCTATACAATGTTTCTTAAAGTTAAACTTATCATCAAATATTATTCCTAGAATGTTTAAAGCATTTACATTTGGTATTACTAGATTTATGAAATTAATTACAAAACTATTGCAACTTGTTTTTCTACTTGGAGATATTATTGACCCAGAATATGTGCACCAGGTATTAAGCTCTGTAAGGATGTTTTGAAATTTAACTTGGGTGCGTGTGATATCGTTGCATTTTGATAACAAAACTAGGTCATCTGCATAAAGGATATGATTAATTGTGTTGCTTTTTGCAATAATTTCGTTTATGTCATTGTATGCAATGATGAAAAGTGTCACTGATAAAGGTGAGCCCTTGGGTATCCCGTTGTATAAATTGTGTAAATTGGAGTAGCAGTTATTTGCTTTGACCCTAAACTTTCTGTTGCTTAAGAAAGCTTTTATGTACGAATACATTCTAAGGCCGACCTTCCACTCACGGAGTTTGTTTAGGATTACATGGATTCCAATGCGGTCAAAGGCCTTCTCGAAATCCAGAGAAAGAACCGAGACATGATTTTTTGTAGAGAGTCCAGATGCAATGTATTCATCTACGTGAAGTAATCCACTTGGTTTGGATTAATGAGATTCCTTTTTTCTACATACCAAAGAAGTCGCCTGGATATAATTTTTTCCAATAGTTTACTCAAGCATGGCAGCAAGAATATAGGTCTATAACCGTTTGTATCTGTTGGTTGTTTATTAGGTTTTGGGATCGGGACGACGCTGGCAGATTTCCACGTTTGTGGAAATATACCTTGGTCAAAGATTAGATTGTACAATCTTAATATTCTCCGTTTTGCGATCAATGGGGCGTTGTTTAACATTGGGTAGGAGATCCGGTCGTAGCCAGGAGCTTTTCCTTTCACCGCTTCTAAGCAACTATCAAACTCTAGCTGGTTTATTGGTTTTTCGATTAATTTTGCCGAAGAGCTAATAGTATTTATGGGGGTAGTGCTATTTAGTGTAGAACGTTTGACTTCTAGGAAGTCCCGGGAAAAATTGGGATCGCTGGAGTAGTCAGACCAAGTTTTGGCAAGGTACTCACAAATTTTATTTGGGTCGGTGATAGTTTCAGAGCCAGTGCACAGGGTTTTGATTATATAAGGTGTATAATGGCCTGTTAATGTTTTAATATCACTCCACATTCGTCTACTGGTTGAGTCTGGGTTTATGTTGGCTGTAAATTTATGGAAGCTTTCTTTTTTAGCGATTTTTGCTTTTTTCCGAAATAATGCATTTGCTAACTAGGTTAGCTTCAGTAGGGAATTTTTTAAATACCTTCCAGAGGTTTTGTTTGTTTTTACGCAGTGTGTTTATTTCAGGATTCCACCATGGAACAAATGATTTGTGTGGAATGTTTTTTGATTGGGGAATTGAGAGGTTAGCAGCTACTCGAAAGGCTTAAGTTATGGTGGCAGCTTCTTTATTAACGTTTGTACTTTGTTGGTTTTTGTTTAAAAATAATGTTGCTTGGCGGTGGTAAATATTCCAATCTGCGCGATCGATTATAAATTTAGGAATTGGTTTATAGACTTGTGGATTATTTTCAAGACAGATAGTTGTAAGTATTGGGAAGTGATCGCTACCATGAAGATTATCACTTATGGACCATGAGGCGTGAGGTATTAACTGAGGAGAAATGATTGTGAGGTCTATATGTGAGGTTCTGTGGGTTGAATAGTGAGTTGGACTGCCGTCATTCATAAGCGAAAGGTTCGAATTTGCTAGAAAATTCTCGATTTCCTTGCCTCTGTTATTGCACATCGGTGATCCCCAGAGTGTGTTCCAGGCATTAAAATCGCCTGTTAGTAATATGTAAATATTGGAGTTTATTATTAGCGGTTTGTGTGGTTTATTTAACGTAGGAGACTTTGGTGCAATATGACCTGTGGCATATTGCGCAAAATCAGGGGTGGTAGAAATGGAGGGGTGGGATGTGTGACTCTGCCGCTCCAATGTTGAATCGCTAGGGTTACGTGGGGGACCCGAACTATTCAGCATCCGAGCGGCAGAGTCGGTGTACTGATTGCCATTATTGTGTTTAATTGCTATCATCATCCATATCGAATGGTTTTAAGAAGTATTGATCGGAGTTTATAAGAGATTGGGTAACGGTTGATAAAGGCGAAGGGTTTGAAGTTGTGGGGGAGATAATGTTTTGAGGAGGTGAATTCAATAACATGTCTGTTTATTTATTGTCGTTGGGCTGCGGTGAGTGAGTTGGAATGAATTGTGTGATATGTGATTTTGAGTTTTTTATGTTGTGATGTTCGATCGACTTGTGATTAAGTGGTTGCTTTGTGCTGATAAGACGGGAGTTCGAGGTAGATTTTATGTTGGTATGTTCGTTGATGGGGTGAGTGATAGTGTTTTTATGTGTGTTTGATGTTGATGGGGTTGCTGCATGGAGTGAAATTGGAGTGTCAGTGGTGTTGGCTTCTGAGGCATTATGTATAGTTGGGTTATTTTTTTGTAGAAGGCTTAGTAAAATTGGTTCGGGTGTGTTTATCTGAAGTGGGGCGGGAGCCGTGGTGTAACTTACAGCAGGTGTTATTTTGGTTGATTGTGCTTGCGTTGCAGTTTTTGCAACTGCAGAATATGAAAGGGTAGAAGTGCGCAATGGATTCTGTTCTCTGTAAATTTTTCTTGCTTCTGCCATGCTACATTTTTTTACCGTTTTTATTTTCAAGGTTTCTTTGGCTTGGAGATAGCGAGGACATATTTTAGAGGACGAAGGGTGTTCATCAAAGCAGTTTGCACATGACACACGTGAGCAACTGGATGGAGAATGAGGTGGCAAATTGCACGTTTCGCACGATGCATTGCGATTGCATTTTTTTGTGGTGTGGCCTAGTAATTGGCAGTTGCGACAGCGCATTGGGTTGGGGAAGTATTCCACAACTTTGGCATTATACCAGCCAATACTAACTGTGTTTGGCGGGCGGAATAGGTCAAATGTAAAAAGTACAAGACCGGTGGGGCGTTGTACTCCTTCTGAAGATTTTTTAAATTTGAAGACATCCGTGACGCCTTGAGACCTCATTTCTTCAACGATTTCGCTTTCCGGGACGTTGATGAGGAAGGGGGCATATACTGTTCCTTTGGATGCGTTTAGGTTCGTGTGCAGAGTTACCTCGATAGGGCAGAGATTGGAAAGAGATTTTTTTGATAAGAAAAGATCGGCTATTTTTGGTGATTTTACAAGGATTAGGAGATTTCCATCACGCACTGAGTTATGTAGTCATAGGCAGTACTTATTCCGTCGATTGCTTTTTTAAGCAAAAAGACACTAAAAGATGACAGTGGTATATCTTTATTTACTGGGGAAATCACTATGAATTTAGGATTATTTGGGGTCGAGTTGTAGGCAAAATTAATGTCCACTGTGGTAGGGGAAGGGGTGGTAGGTTTTTTCCTTTTTTTATGTTTGGATTCGATAAGCGGTTCTGCGTCGATCCCGCTAAATCGATTACCCGAAAGAACACGTGGCCCATCGGCCATAACGGACAGGTTTTATTCACACTCTATGTATTTTTTTTTATTTCACTCACAGAAATAGCGGGACAATGCACCAACGAAAAAAGCGGGCAGAGCTAACTCCGAATGTAATTACACGATGTTGCCGGCTTGAAGGTTAGTCGGTGACTGTGTGTTATTTAATAATACCATTGTATATAAAACTAATAGTATTATCACTTGACGAAATTTTTTCTTAGTTACCTTGTTAGACAGAGGGCGCAAAGCAAAGTGGTTTCTCTTACACACAGAAAGAGAGTTTTGAGCGAACAAATGGATAAACGAGAGAACAAAAGGATAAACGGCAAGGAATATAAAAACAAAACTGACTCTCTTCTTGATCATGTACATACATTCAAATATGTACATGTTCGTGTGGTTTAATACCATCGTGATGGACGAGACGGAAGGATTATGTTTTCCTTTCGTGTTTTGTTTTTGTATTTTTTTGGTGTTTACCTTAATTATGAATGAAGTTATTTTTCTGCAATATACACAATTGCACACACACTCAAACGTTGCCACATTTTATTATTTCTATGCGCGAATTAGCGACGTTGCAATATTGTAGATTTCAATGTTAATGCAAATGCAAATGCTTTTTTTCTTGTTAATACATATGTATGTGTATGTATTAATCAATGTAAATATTTAATACGTATTCTAATGTTTTGTACCAAGTAGATTTATTTTATTTAATTACAAACATTGGATTGAAATGACAAATTGATGAAAACAACCTTTTTTTTCCTTTTTGGAGTAAATTACGGTTACCAATACGGATTACACATGTATGTATATATTCACTGCTCTGAATATTGAATTAAAAATTAACTTTCTTACAACGTACAATTTGGTAATTGCCAGTCAAGCAATTCTATATGTTTTTTGTTTCTCTTCTGGCAAATAATTTTTTGATTTTATGTTAGGCAATGCTGTGACCAATCCTTAACCGCCAAAACCAAGAAAAGGAAAATTATAAATGTACATCTATACATACATATACACATGTACATACATATGTATATACATATGTCCAGAGTAAGTCAAAGCTGCGCACAGTACGTATACACATCATATGGCAGAAAACTTCAGGACACACATTACGCAACAACTCTATACAGATATGGAAGAAGTGGTACATTACCCCTGGGTATTCCTTCACACAAACAAATATTGAAGGCGCACCTGTTATGCTCTTAAGGAGTTTAAATCCACCCAAAGTCTGACACGGAAACAGATTACAGGTTAAAGCTGCACATATGTACATACATATGTAAGAATGGGAAAGAAGAAATGATCTTTCTTACACCTATTTGCCAGTCAAACAAATTTATCTGTCTGATTTGTTATGCAATTTCAGTGACCAACCCTTAACCGCCAGAATCATGATAATGAAAAGCATACCTATATAAGTATATATGTATGTGTATCTCCAAACAAAGTTGAACGCAGTCCACCTTGGCAGAAACTTCACAGACACATAACGATCATTAATTTTTTTTTCTGTATTCTCGCTTTCCACCTTTTTTGTGTGTTTGTTTGGTTCTCTTTTTTTTCTCTTTGTTCTCTTCTTACTTGATATCTGCGACTGTAAGAGCAAATGGATAGTTGGGAGCGAATGAGAAAAAAGTTGCCTTGCTTGTTAGAGGCGCTAGTGTCGATATCCTCAAGTGATACTACTATTAGATTTATATACAATGATAATACTGAGATGTTCTTATTGCAATTATATTTTTTACATAAGTGTAGAATTTCACATTTTTGTATTGAAAGTTTCGAGCCTGAGTATTGCCCCCATTCTGAAAGGTTTTTAGGAATATTGGTGAACGTGGTAGCAATAGATGTTAAGTCTTTGCAACTGGAGTAGACTATAAGATCGTCAGCATAAAGTGTGTGACCTATTATGTTGTGACGTTCGACTATAGAGCTGATTTGGTTAAATGCAATTATAAGAAGGACGACGGATAAGGGCGACCCTTGTGGAATGCCGTTTTCCAGTTTATGAGTCGTAGAGCAGTTACCGTTCGCCTTGACGCGAAAGAATGTTTTACATAAAAAGGATTTGATGTAATTCAAAATATTGGGCCCAATTTTCCAGTTAATCAGTTGCTTTATTACTACATGTATGCCGATATGATCAAAGGCTTTCTCGAAATCGATTAGAAGGACTGAGACGTGTTTTTTTGTTTGATTTCGTCCAAATGGAGAATTGCGTCGATGGTTCCACGTTCTTTATTGAAAGCCACTTGGAGGTAGTCTATAAGATTATTTTTTTCAAGGAACCAGAACAATCGCTTGTTCCCGCCTGTACACGGGAGGAGAGATATTGGGCGGTACCCAGCAATATCAAAGGGTTTTTGTTCGGTTTGGGTATGGGCACAATATTGACCACTTTCCATGCATGCGGAATTATACCAAGGTTAAATATTTGGTTGTATAAATCCAATAACCTTTGTTTAAAGATTGTGGGGCTATGTTTAGGCATGGCATAGGATATACGATCAAATCCAGGTGTTGTACCTTTAACTATGTGTAAACAGCTTTCTAATTCTGTCATATTTAAAGGACATTCATTTAGAGCTGCGGAAGTATCGATTGGGTAAGATGGAGTTACTTGGTTCATTACTAATTGCTTTTCTATTATAAAAGTGGAATGGAAATCTAAGTCATCACTGGAGTGATCCTATGCTTTCGCAAATAACTCGACGATTTCCCGTGAACACGTCATATTCTTTGTTTCATTCTTGATAACTTTGATTGAGTGAGACACATACATAGTTTCCAGTGAGGGTTTTTATATCAGTCCAAAGCTTTTTCGATGTGGAGTTTGGATTAATGTTTGAGGTGAATTTTTCGAAACTTGAAATTTTTGCTGCTTTTACAGCCTTACGAAACTTTGCGTTTAATTTACGCTATGATACGAGGTTATTGTCAGTAGGATGTTTCTTAAAGAATTTCCAGGCTCTTTGTTTAGATTGGCGGAGGTCACCTATTTCTTTGTTCCATCAGGGAACAACCTTTTTGTAAGTCTTGTTTGTTGACTGTGGGATAGCAATGGTTGCTGCGGATCTAATACATTTTTGTAGAATGGCAGCTTCTTGATTAATAGAGCAAGAGGTTTTCCTTTGTGAAACTTCTTTTGAGAGAGTTGATTGAAATATTCCCCAATTTGCTTTATCCAAGAGAAATCTTTTCGTTTTGTCTTTTTGTCTTTTATCCATGTGAATTTTGGGACAAAAGATGGTGTAGCGAGGGTAAGGTCAACGTGTGTGAACGTTATATGTGTCGAGAAATGTATCGGCCGACCATCATTTAAGATAGCAAGACCGAAAATGGTGACAAGGTGTTCGACTATTTTACCTCGACTATTACTTGTGCTAGACCCCCATGAGTGGCTCCATGAGTTAAAATCACCGGTAAGGAGGATGGGGGTATTGATACCGTTTAAAATACAATCAAGGTCATTACGAGAGGATTGTTGTTCTGGGGGGATATAGATGGAGATAACAGTGAGTTTAATGTTCAATTCTATTTGTACTCCTATAGCTGCTATATTTGAGTCAATTGGGATAAAATTGTAGGGGATGGATCTGTGTACAAGCAGAGAAACTCCTTGCTTGGAGGAAGTATTGGAGGTTAAGTTATGGAAGCTAGAGGAATATTGTTTTGGACAGTAAGGTTGAAAATTGTGTTCGATATGTGTTTCTTGTAGAGATATAATACATGGTTTTATATCATTGATAAGGAGTTGTAGTTCATGATAATTATTAAAAAACCCATTCAGGTTCCATTGGAGAACCTTAAGAGATTGTTTGACATTTGAAGTAAGGATTTGAATATTGTTTATTGGAGTGTGCGGGTTGGTCAAAAGATCGGTTTGAGTGTATGTCCGCTGATCGAAAGTCAAGCCATCCGAGTTCCGAGAGGAACCCGGAATGCTCGGTTCCCGATCAGCGGGATTGGCTGAGGAATAATAATCATGTTTATTTTAACGGAGAATTTGCGGAGAGTGTTTGATTCGATATATTATTTACCTGGGATGGAATCGGTATTTTTTTAGAGTGAGATTTGTTTGCTACGGTTGAAAAGATCAGTGGAAGAAAAGTTGGAGGGTTTTGTTCTCTGTAAATTAGTTTGGCTTCAGCCATACTGCATTTGCGAAGTTTTAATTTTTAGTATTTCTTTGGGTTGTTGGTATTGTTGGCATGACTTAGAAGTAGCTGTATGTGCGGGTGCATTCCTGAGGTGCGTGTGGGTTTAGGTTGCAATTAATACATACAGGTTCGCTGACGCATCTTTTCGCTGTGTGCCCTAAAAGTTGACATTTCTGGCAACGCATTGGGTTTGGGAAGTATTCCCTAATTTGAACTTTATACCAACCAATGTTGAGAGTGATACGAGGTCGGAAGAGGTCGAATGTGAACAACACTAAGTCGGTAGGGAGTTGATTTTCATTCACAGTTCTCTTAAATTTAAATACGTCCGTCACCCCTTGTGACTTCATTTCGGCTAATATTTCACTTTCGGGAACGTTATTAAGATACGGAGCATACACTGTACATTTTTATGCGTTTAGTTGACTGTGTAACGACACAGCAATAGGGCATAAGTTCGAAAATGATTTTTTAGGTTACAATAGATCGGCAATTTTCTTTGACCTAACGAGAACCAGTAGACTTTCGTCTCGAAGTTGTGTTATTTGATCATATTGGGAGCTAATTCCATCAATAGCCTTTTTGAGCAATAAAACGCTTAAGTCGATGAGAGGTTTATTTTTATCAGTCGACGAAATTACAATAAATTTAGGGTCGAAAGGGACTTTGTTGAGAACACATCCATTGGCGAAGGGGAAAGATTGTTCTTTTTTCGTCTCTTGGTTTTTGAATCGGGTGGAGGATCAGGATCAAGAACTCTAAACGTGACACTGAGGCCATGGCGCTGTTGTTTAATTAATTAAACTAGTTGTGGATTTTAGTTTGCACACACTTGTGAAAAGGAGATAAGGAAATGAATGATTTGAAGAAGTTTGGGTAACGGGATCGCACAAAAGAAAATCAGAATTCTGTTGGTTGAACGATATGACCGGGTCGAGTGTTAGTCGATGACAATAAAAAATGAAAATAATACATATATGTACTTATAAATAAAATACGTGCATATTCTGATAAAAAAAATTAAAGCGAAACCGCCTCTTCTATATTCTACATTAAATCCTGACACTAATTCAGATTCGCCTTCAGCAAAATCAAATGGTGTTCGATTAGTTTCAGCTAATGAAAAAATAAATCAAACAAAAACTAAAGAATATAATATAATATATAAAAATCATAAATAAATTTGATAGTAATAAAAATTTAATATATTATAATTATTAATAAAAGACACCAACAATAAAACCAACATATATAGAATTACTGGTTAATTCCTATTCAGGCTTATGTCCTTAACCGCGGTAAAAACTGTGCTCCAAAAATGTCTAAGATGACACCTTAGCTGTCATGTTTGCGAAGTAAACATTTGTAAACATATTTTGTGTCCGATGTTATTGTGAAAACTTTTACCAAGCAACTATTTTAATACACCTGTGCATTTTCCGGGTCTTAATTTTGTAATATTTGTTCAAGCAGACAGATTTTTTTTCACAAATAATATGTCATTACGCAGAGCGCTGCCAAATTGCGAAGATGAAATTTCTTAGCCCCGATAAGTTTTTTTTTTGATAAGTACTTTTTCATGCCTATATAGAATACCAAAAACATGTCTATTATTATTTATGAATACTGGGATGTGCTGAACAATTTTATTCGCCATTTATTGGTCCATTTTGATTATATTATTTACTGCCTTCTGCAGCTTTTTCGTCGCTTATTCGACAGTTTTACGCACGGCAAGTACAGCAGTATCATATGCAAATGTTATTTGCAATAGTTATATGCAATAGTTATTTATTCACTTTTTGGCAAATCGCTGGTAAATAAAAAATATAATACAGTGCCTAGAACACTGCCTTGTGGTACACAAGCTTCTATTCTCTTAATGTGGAGTACTCGTCTTCTTGTTTAATTCTAAAATATCGCTGTGATACATACATATGTTTCCGAAGTACAATTTGAGCTTTTTCATGACATTTATACTCTCGGATGTTTGTCAGACGCTCGCAAGAGGTTTGGAATTAGCGATTTTTCTTCCATTATTTTATGCAGACGTTTAATCAACGGGCTTTTGAGAAGAAGCAGTATAAGCGTAAAAATATTTGAAATGCACCCACCGCAACGCCCACTTTTTTATAACTTCACTAAATTGTATGAAACCGAAAAATTCTATTAAGACCAAATATTTAGATATTCAGATTGTCTACAATTCATCAATACACAAATTTTGGCCACGCCCACTTTTCTTTTCACTTTTGATGAAATTTTACATGTTTCAAACGTTCCAAGTTATCTTTATTTTCTTTGATAATGATCTACTTTTATAGCATTTAACGAGAAAGAATATCGCCAGATCATTATCAAAGAAAATAACGATAACTTCAAACGTTCGAAGTTCCTTAAGGGTGCGTTGCTTATATCTTTCAGTGGTAATTCAAAATACCTCTGTAGATTATAGTTGACTCCCACATCTGCTGTATCTGCACCTCTCGAAATGTTTGCTCATCTACCTTTTCTGGAAAAGTGTTAGTTTCAATCAAGTCATATTCATCGGCGTCACTGATTATAAAATATCCTGAGATTGGATCTGGTAGCACATTCATCTTTGGGCCAAGTTTCTCTTTACACTTGCTGATGACTTCTTCCATGCTCTTGTGTGACAAGAATTCAAATAAATGACTTCGTTTGAGTTTTTTTCGTTCCGTTTTTTTTTTAGCAACTAGTTGTACTTTATTTCAATCTCTCGCATGTAGCTGAGTGCAATCAGTATCAATGTAGACCAAGATTCCATCTTGTTGATTTCGTCTAAACCAGCATTCAGCTTCTTTGTAAAGTTGTTGATTTTCTCGTTGATTCTGGCTTCTGTCACTGGTGATTGTATGTAGACAGCATAATTCTGGTGTTTGTTTTTGACGACTTTGATCAGTTCCTTTTGATTACTATCCAGGTCTTCGATATCATGGTGCACTTCATCATTGACTCCGAATAATGAGTTAAGAACATTCAAACATTTTTTTATTTGCACTAGAATTGTGTTCATCACTTCGTATGTCAATTTCTGCTCTTCTATAACGATTCAAAAGACATTTGACTGATTTAACCCCAGCTTCCTAGAGTTCACCAAAATGTGGAGCTCCAGGGTGGAAAAAATGCCACTGAATACCGGTTTCGGTTAGTGCAACTTGCAATGCATCAATGGTATTTTTCGCTCCAACAAAATTTGTTCCATTATCGCTGTACAGATAATATATGGATCCTCACCTGCTGATCTTTCGCCGCAAGACTGCCATGAATCCATTCCATTGCCATACAGACAAACAGCGCTATATAAGCCTTGTGCGATTTCACCCCTCGAATTTGTGAACACCGTATGGTAATATCTTGCACATCCATCAGAATTTTGACAGTTGGAAAATGTTGTTCATCTTCTTCCCTTGCTAGGTACCAGGTCACTGTGACATACCAGTGAACTGTAAGGCTGACGAACTAGCCAGACTGGTCTTAACTGAATAAGCGTCACGCGGAGAAGGAGGACAACCATCGATGGCAGCAACTCGCTACTGCGGCCAACTTTAAATAAAACTAGGTCCATTGGACACCTAAAACATAAGAGAGAAACCCTCTCCAATAACACCCTCACATGGCCAAAGATTGTCCAACCAACCAACCAACCAATGCAGCCTCACATTAGGAACACAGAAAAGGCTTGGTTCGATGGATCACAATAGACTTAATCAAGGTACGTATTTATTTCATGTACAAATATGCTGACATCGGTATTACATTAAAAAGTGCGAAAAGTAAAGTGCAAAGAAAAAATATGCTTATTTCGCAATACAGGAAAATATACATAAACAGGTGCAGACCCCAATACCTAATAAAGATTGATTTCTAACTCTTCTAAATATTAGTTAATATGTTTATGTATGTTTTTTGCAAATCAGTACTATACCCTTTCAAATAGTCCTTTCAGTCATAATCATTCTATCTGTAATGTAACTGTATACTATGTTATCAAATATATAACTATTTATATTCGACGAAATTGGGTTCAGATCTCCAATAGGAAGCATAGTCATTTAATCTGCATATCGACATCGGCAAGAAAATGGATTTTAGTATCTGACAATGCTGGAGATAACAGCTCTTACCAAAAATGGTTAAAACAGTCCATATGACGGAAGGCTAATAGCAAAAATTGGGTGCTGCAATCAGTTGATGCTAAATTTTCGTAACAAATTGGAAGCTGTGATTAATGACAGCAAGCAGCGATAAGAGGCTCTTTAAATGTAAAATTAGAACATGGACATTTATTAGAACCGGAAGCAATAATATAAAGGTGATTAAAGAATATATGTGCCATGTCATCCATCGTTCCATAATTCACAGAAAGATGATTATGTAAACAATATTTTGTGATTATTTCTGTACAACAGATGCAAATAGTCCAAGGTTGCATAGAGAAAACTTTTACGAACAATTGAGGCGGTTAAAAAAGTTATTCTTCTTCTATTAACAAAAAGAAGAACAATTTTGAAATTATACCGAAAGGGCAGAATTTTTTTAGATTAAATTGGGCTAATACCAGACAAGATGTTGGGTTCCAATTAGCCAAATATGACTTCCGACGAAATTATTAAAAAAAAATGACATGGTAGACAAATTAAAAGAAAATCAGTTAAATCGCCAAATTACTATAGGACAGTCAAACAACAGAAAGTGGATGGAAAGTGGCCTAGTGTGCAAATCTAAAAAGTTTGAGAGGCATGTGAAAAGGCTAGCTTATCGCACTGAAATTTTTTCGACTACCATAAATCACGGAAAGATGAACACTGATGTTGCAAGAGTGCAGCTTCAAGATCAGCTAGGCAAAACTATTTCAAGTTGTGGTATCTTCATAGATAAGAACAGGATATTTATTTTCTGAGAGTATGGTCTTATTAATAATATTGTTATCGAAATACCTTACTGAAGTAGGCGTGGCATACTGCAGTTTTTTTTTAATCTTACGATAATGTCGAAAGTTTGAGGATGTTACATGCAACATTTCATTAAAATCAGTTTTAGATGAAAACGTCCCAAAAAAGTCACAAATAATGTATGGGTGAATTGGAGGCAATTCAAATATCTAAATAGTTTGCTTTAATAAAATTTTGAAGTAGAATAGTGAAGGTTTGAAAAAATGTATGGGAGTGGATGAATTTCAAAAATTTATACAATTATTCTGCTTTTCCTTACGAAAAGACTTATATGTATTTATTGTTTACTTTTTAAACACATTTCAGAAAATTACTATATTAATACTACCTATATAAAGGTAATTTGATGTAAGAAAAAAAAGCAAAACCAAACTAATTCCCTGCATGAGTCTATTTTGATAATAGCGATCGGATCAACTGAGTTAAAAGAAAGTTAAAGCTTATTACTTATATTTCTTACTTGTTTGAAGAACAAAAAATAAGTTATAAACAGAAAACGTTACTACTGTAGTATGCTATAGTTGTTTAACGGTCGAGATAAATAGCCAAAATATGAAATTATTCATAAAATACGAAAATTAAATTTTTCATGTTTTGCTGTGAGGCAAAATTGAAATCCCATACACAATTGAAGCTCACGCTAATACTAGCAAGGAAATATATCCATACATTCCTACAATACTACTTCAGCAACATTTGCCCAGCAACGCAAATATAAACAAAAACTAAATTTGGAACTACACCCTCCTATAACCAGTCAGTTTGCCACCAAGGCAAATACTGAAAAATATACTTGAATAGAATATTTTCAAACATTATAATTTCGAAAAATAAAATGGTCTAGTTTATATTTTAACCCACTGGTTGTTCTCTAAACTATGTGTATGTTAGACTCTGAGTTCGAACTTTTGGGTGGAGGCCTCTTAACGGTCGAAATAAATAGTCATAATATGAAATTATTCATAATAATACGAAAATTAAAATTTTCATGTTTTGCTGTGAGGCAAAATTAAAATTCCATACACAGATAAAGCTCGCCCTAACACTAGCAAGAAAAGATATCCATACATTCCTACAATACTACTTCATTTATATTGTTGCCCAGCAACGCAAATATAAACAAAAATTAAACTTAGAGCTACACCCCTCTATAACCAGTCAGTTTGCCACCAGCGCAAATACTGAAAAGTATTTTTGAATAAAAAATGTTCAAACATTTTAATTTCGAAAAAAATTTTCTAGCTTATGTTTTAACCTACTGGTTGTTCTCTAAACTACGTGAATATTCGACTCTGATTTCGAACTTTTGGGTGGAGGCCTCTTAAGGAAAGTACCCTTAATTTTGAGGTTAGAATGAAAATTCCAATTTCGCCTCTAGCGATTAGCCCACAGTCCCCATATATGAAGCAAATCTGTCCAGCCGTTTAGGCTACAGTCGAATAGAGACAGACCGACAGACTGACATCCAGACAGACGGAATCGGCAGACCCACTTTTTGGACTTCTCCATCATAATAATGTCAAGGTTGATTAAAATCTCGAGTTCGAAATTTTTCACGAAACCAATACTTGCCCTATAGGTATGTATGTACATATGTATATATATGTACATAGGTGCAAGTAAAAATGAAGATAAAAATTATGCTTAATTCCAGTTTTTTGTTAACATCATCAACACAGCACTGTGGGACTAGTTTTGTTTTTCTTAAGGCATTTTCATTTTATCTCTAATTTCGTATTGGTAGTGATACTTTGCTTTTAAATTTTAGCACATTGACAGCTGCTAATATCTTAAAGTTTTTATTTTTTAAGTCTTTAACTACTCTCTGGTGAGCATGAAAGTGCAATTATTTTACAACGACCTTAATTGGTCGTGTTTGCTTGTTCTCATAAGCGTACCATTGCACCTTATTTTGGTTAAGTTTTTTTTTTAACTTTTCTATAAGAATCTTCTGCATTTATATTCGTTGTAATGTCATTATTGTTTATTAACATTGTACTGACTTCAATTTTATTTTCCTCTAATACTCTACCTACATTTACTTCTAATCACAAGATTCACACAAATAAAACCTATCTGGATTCCAGAACACATTGGCTTCCAAGGTAATGAAGAAGGCTCATCACTTTTCACGCTACCAACAAAAAATACTTATACTTGGAAGCAGTATATATGTACATCACTGTATGTACATCACTTCTCGAATATCAACCCTCCAATATCATCCACTCTATTCTACCAAAGTAACAAAGATGACCAAGTGCTTCCGCATTGTCTTCCGCTCAATAGAACAGATCCACCTAATTGCCATATTTAACAAACGAACAATATCCTATCCGTCAGAAACCTAATCCACAATTTCCCAAAAATCAAAACCATTTCAAAAAAAGCAATACTAATTTATATTAAACACTGTCGCTTCCTTTAGAAAAAAATATTAAGATATACAAACTGCTAAAAATTATTAAACTAGAAAATAATATATGATTATCTAAAAACGATAATCTTCTGCATTTAATTCCACCCTTATCAATCATCCTTTATTAAATACTATATAAACTCTCTTAAACACATCAGTAATTTGTAGTAATTAAACTAGGCGAAAACCCAGGCAGCTAACACTATAGTTTCTAAGTTACCACTGTAATGTCTCTACTGAAAAGGTAAACTATTTCAAGTCGACTTATATGTATATGTATGTGAATTTCTTACATTTTATTGCATGGCGTTCGCCATTTCTACATTCATAGTTGTATCCTATCCTTGTGCTTGTATTAAACTTGTATCCCTATTTATTCAAACAAGTTTTTCATCTAAGTTCAAAAAATTCGTATAAAACTTCGTAAAATAAAATAATTGTCTTCAGTTTTTTTACTTTCTTGAAAAACTGAGGAAACAGACTCAAGATATGTAGTTTAAGTTTTCAGCAGAGATTTATTTACATTTTAATAAATATTGATAATAATAACCGTATTTTAATAAGTAATGCATACAATCGGAATGATCTTTATGGATTATTGGTGATAGTAAAATACGGCTAATAATAATATTATATGAAAATAAAAATCACAGATTTAATTGCTATTCGTCTTTAAAGTTCCCGATTGTAATGCAGTCTGTATTTTGAACCTCATGAAAAGGACAATACAGATTGACACCATAACCATAAACTACAAGATCAATAGTGATTGACGCTGTGAGTACGACTTGGATGGTCGCAAGAGGTATTGAAATACTGTATATTCATTTTAAAATATAAGCATGTAGAATTTTTTCGACACATATTTTATTTTAGAACGAATGCTGAAGTTATCGTTAGTCTTTCCCACAAAAATTGACAAAAGATATTAATGTGGATCAAAAAATAGTAAAGGTCCTAAGCTACCTAGTGTAATTGGTGTTATTGAACCTGACCACCTAAGTAAATCACATCACACACAAATCAAGTTAGTAAATTTATAATCAAATGCAAATAGTCTTAGGAAGTCCGAGGAATAATGAAGTCACTACGTCAAACGACCTCTTTTCCTTATCTTTCCTTCTGATATACATACATACGCATTATATATAATACATAATTAATTTGAGGTTATATTACAAAATATAACTGCTTTGCAGCAATACTTTTATGTTGAATGAGTTGGAGTTACTTACGAATTTCTAAGGAAACATCTGGAAAGTCATCGAAGTTCGAAGTATCATCAATAGAACGAACCTCAACAGGTATTGCTGCCGGCCGTTCTCTTATATGTTCCCAATCGACTCCGCGAAAAAATGGGACTGATTTCAAATCATCAATACCTCTCTGCGTCCCAAGTCTTCTATCAGCTTCACAGCAAAATTTTATTATAGTTTCCTTAGCTTCTTCCGAAATTGGAATTTCTGGTGGAAAGATTAAAGTTTCTCTCCAGTTCATAACTTTTCTATAAGTATCTTGTGGATTGTCTGAACAAAATGGAGGATAACCCATGAGCATTTCATACATTATAACTCCTAAGCTCCACCAGTCACATGCTGGTCCATAACCAGTCTGCAAAAACACTTCAGGTGCTATGTAATCTGGAGTTCCAACTGTACTATATGCCAAGGCCCGTCTATTTCGTTTCCAAGATTCTGCACGACGTTTCGAATCCATTGGGCTGTGAATTATAGTATTAATAACATATGAATTACGAATTAGAGGATGATACCTTGCACAAGTTCCTATAAAGTCAGATGGCTTCGCTTGCGATAGATCGCGGTAAAAGTCGGTGCGATGTGATTTTTTTAAACCAGTACAAAGTCCAAAATCAGAAAGCTGTTGGTAAAAGCATAAAGGAAAGGCTAAAGTCAGTCTGTTACGGATTTTATAATACGATAGAGATGAACAATTATGCTTTGACAGGAATATAATAAATGTTTATTCTGAAGGATGAAAAAGAACTGACAATAATCAAACATACAACAAAACTACAATCCGTTTGGAACGGATGGTATAATACCATAGGCTTCTTCCTTTGTATCACCCCTGCTAAAGTAGGAGAGGCCTACTGCTGTTCGAATTATTACGATAACTTCGAACATTTGACAATTTTACATGTAAAATATTATCAAAATCAGTTTTTTTAATTAAAACACCCACAAAAAACTGGGCAGACAATTTATGGCTGGGTTGTAGATAATTTATATAATATACATATGTGTATGTATGTATTATTATTAGTATTATTATTTATTAACAAATAAATTTAAAATCTATGTGTTAACAGTGAAAGGTCGAGCACTATCTGTAACGGCTTACGGCTCTATGATGTTAGAACACCTAAACTATAGTATTTGATTCAAGTAGAAGTTTATTAATTTTTTTGTTTTCGAAATTAGTGTTGTTTAGAAATTCATATATTGTTTGGTTGCTGACTGTAATAGGATTGAAGAAGGAATTTGGACAAAGTGCAGTGGCCTACGCTTAGGCGTGTGATGTTTATACACATTTGTTTACAATTGGTGACAGGATATTTAACAGGTGATCGATCCTTATTGATGAAAGTTTGTTTTTTTTTTTTTGTAATGGCGTTTATGGTTTAGTCAGTTGAGAAGGCGGTTTCTTTTGTTGACTAGGCGTTGAAGATCGATTTTCGTGCATGTATTAAAAAGAAATGCTGGTGTTCGTATGCACCCCTTTGCTGTGATATCGCAAAGTTCATTCCCAGGTATGCCGATGTGAGTTGGGACCCACATTAGCTTAGTTTTTGGATAGTTATATAGATAAGCAAATCTCTTATATGTTGTGACAGTTGATTATCGGAATTCGGGTTAGCAACCACTTGTATCGTCGAGAGGCTGTCTGAGCATATGACATTTTCGCTGCTTCCAGTATAGCAAAAGCTTCGGCTGTAAAGTTGGAAATAGTCCATGTTTTATGACTGTCCCATGCTCATAAACAATCGAAAGCGATATTGTTTGCTGTGTTTTGGAGCCATTGGAGTAAAGATGAATTGCCAACCTTGCGATTTCATATTACTTGCAACTCGATTAAATTCTGTTTGGAAAAGAATTGGTGATGTTTGTGCCTTATTGTATTTGATGAGTGTCATGACAAAGGATGAGAGTTGAATTTTCTATGTTAGGAAAATAGGAGCAGTTTAAGATAATGCGTATAAACCATTTCTTCAAGAGTGGGAAGTCCGACCTCAGATAGTATGTTGAGTATAGGTGTGGTGGGAAGCGCATCTATGGTTTTCCTTGATGATTTGTGGTAGTACGGCTTTAGAAGATTGAGTGTACTTTTCGGGCAATTACCATAGATACCTAGACTATATATGTTATTTTGCTTAAAATTAGAGTTTGTGTAATATTACATAGTGTATTTACATGTAAATTCAGTTTTACTACCTAAATACCTAATGATGTTAGTAACTAGTTGCAGCTAGGCTTTTTCTTAAGTTAATACAATGTTGTTTCCATTTCAACTTATCGTTAAAAGTTAGGTCTAAGATTTTTAGTTTTTTCTTTGCAGAAGAGTATTTGCGCTTTATTGATGTCATTTACTTTACACATTATATGAATATCGTCCGCATATATGCAGTGGTTTAAGTACTTGTGTTTGGAAATGATTTGGCTGAGGTCATTAAAAGCGATGATGAGGAGGACTACAGAGTGGTGACCCTTGAGGGATCCCGTTATGTAATGGGAACACGGGGAAGTAATGGTTATTAACTCGTACACAGACTTTTCTGTTTGATATTATTATTATTATTGTGGGCGCCGTGGCTCAAGTGGTTAGTGCGTTGGACTACGGAGCAAGGGGTTCCAGGTTCAGTCCCCAGACAACACCTAAAATTTCTTTCACGGCCCCACCTCTCGCGAGCGTCTGACAAACATCCGAGAGTAAAACTGTCATGAAAAAGCTTCTTAAAATTGCCGTTCGGATCCGGCATTAAACAGTAGGCCCCTTCAATTCATGTGAAGAATATAACACGCACAACACGAATGGTTGTGAGAAGCTAGGCCCTGGGTTCCATGGACCTTGTTGCGCCAAAAATTTGTTTTTGTATTATTATTATTATTATTACAATTTAATAACATATAATTAAAATTGATATGTCAACAATAAATGAGCGCTAATTGCGGAGTCTTTCAGCTCTATTTTACCTTAATTTAAGTAAGTTAAATATAAACATAAATGATAAGTATAAAGAAATTTGAAATAGTAGAATGATATTAGATTTTAAAGTTTAATCTCTTTACAAGATTGTAAATTTTGAGAATATTTTCGGGGTTAGGATTCCTTAATATCTCATAGGCTGATGTGGTGAACAGTTGGTTGATTTTTACACAGGCAGGCCACAATCCTATACCTAGAATATGATTTATATCAAAGCGTGAATTACAATCAGGGCAACTGGGTGTTATTTTTTTTTTTTTATAATTCACGCGCGCTCAAGGGCTTATTACTACCCTTTTAATGTCAAGACACAGCGCGGGCGTTAGGGAAATTAGGAAGAGAAGATAGGAGATACCGATGGACGTTGGTTTTAAATGTTTGTGGATTATACTGTGAGGGAAAAATAGAGCTTGGTAAAGCATTCCACATTCGTGTTGTACAGTTTATGAAAGAATCTCTATACTTGACGGTACGTCCGAAAATAGGCTTGAGGGTATACTGATGAGCATTCAAAGCGTGTCGGGTATTGCGAGAAAATTGATGAAGGGGCGGAATGCAACTGGCTATTTCGCTGGAGCACTGTTTGTGAAAAAAGCGATAGAATAAGGAAAGGCAAGAGACATTTCTGCGATGTTGGAGCGAGTCAATAGACTCCGCTATGCTTCTGTTCCCTATTAGTTTTAACGCTCGATTTTGAATTCTATCCAGCAGGTGCAAAGAGGTCTTAGGACCACCAGACCAGATATGAGCATTATACTCGAGCTTGGGGCGGATGTATGCCTTATATATTGTAGCCAGATCAGAGGGGATAAAGAACTTCTTGCAGCGTTAAAGGAATCCTAAACATTTCGCAGCATTCTTGGCGGATTCGAATATGTGGTCATTCCAACGAAGATGGTCGTTAACACACATACCGAGAATGGAAAATTTTTCGGTTTCGTCGATGCAAGTGCCATTCATTGATAATGGCAAGGGGTTAAGGTTACGCTTGAGCGACAGCTGACAACATTGGGTTTTCGAAGCATTAAATTGCACTCTGTTGTTTATACCCCATTTAATTATACTGTCAAGATCGGAATTTAATGAGCTTAACATACGCTGCCGTTCCAGTTCTACGGCCGAAGAGCAGAGACGTGAGTCTGGGAACGAATATGCGAAGCTGAGGGTGCTGTCGTCAGCGAAGGAATGTATTGGATTAGAAGTAGCAGACAAGAGATCATTTATGAATATAAGAAAGAGAGTCGGAGACAAAACGGAGCCTTGGGGAACACCAGCATGTATATGGTGGATAGCAGACTTGAAACCGTCCAAAACAACTTGAATTGAACGTTCCGAAAGGTAGTTTCTAATCCATTGAAGAAGAGATTCATCGATGCCAAATGCACGAATTTTCGACAAAAGAGCTTGAAGCCAAACTCTGTCAAATGCCTTTGAAATATCAAGCGCAACAATCTTACATTCACCAGAATGATGCAGAGAGTGGTTCCACTTTTCGGTGAGATATACCATCAAATCACCAGTGGACCTTTTGCTACGAAAACCATACTGACTGTCATTGAGGAGCTTTCGTGATTCAAGATATTTCATAAGCTGACGATTTATCAGCGTTTCCATGACCTTGGAAAGAAGGGACGTAAGTGCAATGGGTCGATAGTTGGAGGGAGATGAAGATTCACCTTTTTTAGGGACGGGCTGGACAAATGCTGTTTTCCATCGACTGAGGAAGTCCAGAAGAGTAGGATAGATGAAAAAGCTTACGCAGTGGTTTTGCCAGCGTGGAAGAACACTTCTTCAGAATAATGGGTGAGATACCATCTGGACCAGCGGATTTGTTAATGTTGAGATCTTTAAGTACTCTTGCTACTGTACGAGTGCGAAAGTGCAGGGGGAGGCAAAGCACAATCTGGGAGTGTGGAGTTCGCAGCGAATAGGGCTGCAAGCAGATTCGCAGATTGTCCAAAGAGCTGACAGCTGACAGTGTCATTGTGAACTAGCGTTGGGGTGGAAGATGAGGCACAATTTTGTATGTTTTTGACGAACGACCAAACATTTCTGCTACCTTTGGGACAGTGTAGAATCTTTTGCCTCAATTTTTGGTCGAAGGAGAATTTTACACGGCGAATTAGAGCATTGCAATCATTTCTGGCTCGTTTAAATATTTTTCGGTTTTCCTCTGTTGGGTTGGTCTTAAATGACCGAAATCTTAACGCCTTAAATGACCGAAATCAACCTGATAGCTTCTTTGCAGGTCGAGTCGTACCACGGGTTTTCCTTCGGCTTAATACTCTTTATTCTGTGAGGAATAAAGGATTTCATGCCGAGGAGAATAGTGTTCGTAATCGTATCGGCGGCGGCGTCCACGTCGTTATCGAGGAAGCATAACGACCAGTTAAAACTCCAGTTGGCTTTCTCGTACTGCCAAACTAATCTTTTAGGAGCTTTTTCTTTGACACAGTGGTCTGACGACCCTAGAGGCGATAATACATTTATGGTGTATTTATCGGGGGGGGGAGCTAAGGAACAAGTCCAGAGTATTGGCGGTGTGACTGTCAATGTCGGGTAGCCGTGTGGGCTCATTCACAAGCTGGGTCAAATTATTTACCTCAGCAAAGATTTCAACATATCTTCCTTCGGGTGTTGTCTGTCCAGAATGTCGAAGCCAACCAGAATTGTGTATATTGAAATCGCCCACAATGACGATCTTAGTATGAGGGTAATGGGAAACAATTCTTAAGATGGAGTCAGACAGCGCATCAAACTCATTACAAGTAGAATTGCTGTCAATGTTGGGGCTTCTATAAATAAAACAGTAGTGGATAATTTGCCTACGGACACTGATTTTTAACCACATGAAGTTGAATTCCGGATTGAAACAGAAGCCATATTGTGGTTGAATTTGGTAGGTTACATCACTACGGATATAAATGGCGAGACCGCGGTGGGAGAAGAATAAAGGCACCGGGCTATATCCAGGAAGGTTCAAATGTGAATAATCAGAGTTCTCACCTACCTGTGTTTCACCCAGTGCCAAAACAGCTGGCCTGTATTTACAGACGTGGACGTACGCGGCAAAGTGATTCTTCCTTAGCCCACGAATGTTACTTATATCCACTCTAAAATTCCCTAGCATTATAAAAAACAAACACAAAAAACACAAACCCCGACGCTACTAAGCAGAGCTATGAAGTGTAAATCCTACGTTAGTTTTCCAAAACAAATTGCCGTAGGTGTTATGTCCGTACGACAATATGATTTGGTCCACCAACAAAATAAACACTCACAGCCCGCTATTCGTCTGGTGCTACTTTACCTTAAGCATTGCGTCGACCGCATGAGGAAGAAAAAAAAACATACGGCAAATGCAATGTCTAAGATCCAGTGGCAGTCAAAAGAGATGGAGGGGAGAGGGGGGATGACCCGGCTGGTACTAACTCACTTGTTTTTTTTTTTTTTTTTTTTCTATGCACTTCACTGCACTGAATATCGTTGCGCGCGCGATGGAAACTGTTTATATTAATTTTATTACTTTGGTTGCTTTGGATTAAAATTATTGTTTTTGGTGGAAGGTTTTTTTTTTTTTTTTTAGAATTTAATGTTTGAGGGCTGGGCTATTGACTTTTGTTTTGTTTTGTTGGTTTTTTTTTTCACGCGTAACACAACTGGGTGGTGAGAAAGCGGTTAAAAAGCATGCGCCCACGGCACGAATCAATCGGTAACTTACCCACTGTTGGTGGGTAAGAGTGGTGTGCCCTAATTATAGTTTAACGAAGCACGAGTTCATTGATTTAGAGGTGGAGGTGGGATAGGCTGGATGCGATCTGTCAGTGTTGATGGACGAGTAATGATGTTTATAGTTGTTCCATTCCATTAGCAGTTTTGATTTAAGTTTGTAGTTGATGATCTGCATCAGGTCAAGCTTGGTGTATATTACAGATTTGTAAACAGGAGTACGATGTGCGAGATTGGCGGCGGTATCAGCAAATTCGTTTCCTTTAATGCCAACATTTTTATAAGGTTGTCCCTTATTTTGTCGATAATTACAGAATTGTGGTTGGGGTTTTCTACTGCGTTTAATACCGATAAACTGTTTGTGCATATAACAAATTTGTCGCGGGTCCTTAACGCTATAATTGTGGTTTTTAGGATACCTAGCGATACGGCTGTAAAGATCGATGCATTGTTAGATAATATTCCCACGCTGAGTAGGTTCCCATTTTCGTCAGTGGCACCAAATGAAGTGCTGTCCTTAGTATTGGATCCATCTGTGAAGATAAAATTCCAACCTCTGGACTTTAAGTCAGAGGAGATGCTGACAAAAGATGAACAATATATGTTACTTGGGGTATTGTTTTTATAATGGCGTGCTAAGTTCATGCAGATGGACGTTGGTTGTATGCACCATAGTGGATTCGACGGAACATATTTTCCGAAGCAACCGATGGGAAGTTTCATTTTTCTTGCAGCAGTTAAGGAGGCTGATATAGCTGATTGCAGGCGTTTTTCCGTTTTCATATTTACACTGGAGGTTACGTCTTTGTCAATGATTGATCCATTCGTGAATGCTAGTTTTATATAGAGTTTTACTCTGCTGCTTACTATACGATCTTCTATCGAAGGAAGACCCGCTTCTACTAACATGTTTTTTATTGTGCTTGTTGGGAATGCATTAATAATCATCCGAGCGGCTTGATGATATGGTGCCTTGATGATGTTGATTGTAGATTTTGGGCTATTACCATAGACATAAACCGTAATCTATTTTACTTAGTATAATCGACTTGGTTATATTACAGAGAGTGTTTATATGTGAATTACAATTTTTACTAGCTAAATAATTTACAATATTGCCTCTCCCAGCTAGGCTTTTCTTAAGTTCTAAGCAGTGATTCTTCCAATTATACTTATTGTCGAATACTACGCCTAATACATTTAAATTATTAACACTTTTAACGTCAATATCGTTATAGCTAAATTTGAATTTGCTACAGGAAGTCTTACGACAAACGTGTAGAGTTTCGCATTTTCCTACTGAGAGTTTGGCACCAGAGATGGTACCCCACTCTAACAAATCTTCTATAACCTTTGATAACACATATTTTGTTTTAGCCAGATCATTGTGTTTACTCGGTATGTATATGTCGTCTGCATAAACACAGTGATCTAGGGTTTTTTGCTTAGCTACTATTCTACATATGTCATCAAAAGCTATAATAAATAGCACTACCGATAATGGAGATCCTTGAGGGATACCGTTAGAAAGTGGGAGAGAATGTCAAAAACAATTATTTGCTCTTACACAAATTTTCCTATTAGTGAGAAACGACTTAAGATAGTTATATATTTTGGGACCAACACCCCATTTTTTTAGTTTATCTAAAACTAGATGAATACCTATTCGGTCAAAGGCTTTTTTCAAAATCCAAAGCAAGAACAGTGACATGGTTCCGAGAGGATAAAGCATTGGAGATATAATAGTCTATGTGGAGAAGTGCATCAAAGCCCCCTTTCCCTGGTTTAAAAGCAACTTGGTTTGAACTTATAAGTTCATTGAATTGCGTAAACCAGAGTGATCTTTTGGCAATTATTTTTTCGAGTATCTTAGACAGACAAGGTATAACTGATATTGGCCGGTAGCCATCGCTAGTACTTTTGTCTTTTTTTGGTTTAGGTAAAGGCAATATAGTTGCTAGTTCCCAGGTTTGTGGAATAACGCCTGTGTTAAGTATATTGTTATATAGCGCCATAAGTCGGGAAATTATTGAATTGGGAAGATTTTTTATCATGGGATATGATATTCTGTCCCTGCTAGGAGTTTTGCCTTAAGGTTATTCAAACAAGTTGTGAGCTCTAGTTCATAGATTTCTTCTTCTATGCGTCTTGCTGGTGCTGTGAGAGCAAAACAGTTTAGAGGCGTATAAAGAGTGTTCATTTTTTTTGTCATAGAAATTGGCGTGAAAGTTTTCATCTTTAGATGAATTTGACCACGTAAGAGCAAAGTAGTTACTAACGTCAGATGGTGTAGATAAAGGACCTGTAGGTGTTACAATTCCTGTGATAAATTCTGGGGTATAATTTCCAGTTAAACAGCGGATGTTATGCCAAATCTTGGTGGTAGACGACTTGGGATTTAACGTTGCGGAAAATTCGTTTAATAATTTTCGCTTCATTTAACTCCGTGCGGAATTTAGCGTTCGATTTTTTGAACAGTTTCCATGCTCTCATTTTTTCATCCCTAAGAGTTTTTAGTTCTGGGCACCACCATGCTACCGTACGTTTTGGGCAATTAGATGCACTTTGGGGGATTTAGACTGAAAAATAATCTAATATGTGCTTATTAAAACAAGCCCAATTAGCGGAATCAGTTTTAAATTTTAGGTTTAGTGGTTTGTTAGAGACATGCGGACCAGTAAAGATTGTGGATATTATAGGAAAAAGATCGCTGTTATATAGATCATCCAATAACTTCCATGAGATCTTTAGGTAAAGCTCAGGCGAACAACATGTTAGGTCGATATGCGTTAAAGATCGAAAGAAGAAATGGGTGGGCGAACCGTCGTTAAGGATCATAAGATTTGAACCAAATATAAATTTTTCAAGAATGGATCCCCTGGAGTTGGTAAAGGCGGAACCCCACATTAGGCTCCATGCGTTAACGTCCCCGGTAATAAAAACGGGAGTATGAATTTGGTTGAGAATATCTTCCAAATCTGCACAAGAAAGCGTTTGGTCGGGGAGGATATAAATCGAGACAATGGTGAATTTGATAGGAAGTTGTATCTCGAGAGCTAGCGTTAGTATGTTTGAGTTCATTACAATATTTTTATAGGGGATGCTGTCCTTAATAAAAACCCCAATACCTTGTTTGGCCGTTAAGTTATAGGGGAAGTTTTTAAAATAACCTGAATATGTTTTGGGTAAAATTGGATTGAAATTAAATGCGCAATGCGTTTCTTTAAGGGATATAATACTAGGAGAATACTGTTTTATAAGGATGCTAAGTTCATCGTAATTATTAATGTAGCCTTTCATGTTCCATTGTAAGACACTTAATTCTAATTGGTGATTGCCTTGTTGGTAAGATTGAGTAGGTCGTGAACCCCAGTGGCCGGAGAGGGTGTAAGGTTGTACCATTCCTGCTGACCTTACACTGTCCCCCGCCAATGAACCCCACGACCTTTTATTAGGGACTATTGTGTTGTTTCTATACATTATCATCCGTATCGGATGTGTTCATATAACAGGTGTTGTTGTTGATTAAATTGTTAGTGATTGAGGTAAGAGGTGAGTTTTGTTTTGTATTTTTAGAAGTACATAATGGTGGTGGGGAAAGGAGAGGGAGATTTTGAGATATCGGCCTGTTAATATTATTTTGCTTAGTATGATTTTTTGGTGGTGAAAGAGTCAGGGATTTGGCTGCAGAAATCGTTACTGACGATGATGTGGAAATAGTGTTTGGATTGCATGAAGAAATTTTGGTAAAAACCGGATTTACGGATTTGGAAGCACATGTCTTAATCATTTTTGTTTCATTAGAAAGGTTATTATTAGAGATTTCTGGGGTCGATGCTGGTTTGTTTTGTGTAGAAGGATCGTTTGTGTTTGAAACTATTTGTTCCGTATTTTGAGTAGATTTTTTTTGTACTTTGTGAGGAAAATGAAACTTGTTTGGGAACGCTGTAGTTATTATTTACTGCTTGTTTGAGTTTTTCGGAATAAAGTTCCGCACCAAGGTTTGATTGTGTGGGATACCGTTCCTTATGAATCTGTCTGGCTTCGAATAGACTACATCTGTTTTTAGTTTTAATTTCGAGTATCTGCTTACTCTGTATGTATGTATCTGGGACATGTAGGAGGCCGGGTGCGGACCTTGACAATTGGCACATAATGTACGGGTGCAATTTGACGTGTCATGTGGTAGCAGGTTGCACGTTTCGCAGGTGGCTGACCGTTTGCACCATTTAATGGTGTGACCTAGAAGTTGGCACTGCCTACACCGCATTGGATTTGGTATGTATTCAGAAACTTTTACTTTGTACCAGCCGATTTCGATAGAATTGGGGATTTGAAATAAGTCAAAAGAAAATAGCATAAGTTGGTTTTCTTTGTCCATCATAAAGCTTCGTGAATTTATAGACATCAGTAACGTGTTGACCCTTCAGTTCAGATATGATTTCAGACTCAGGCGAGTTGATGATGAAAGGTGCTATCCCTTTACAGGCGTTTAGGTTAGGATGGAGCTTTATAGTTACCGGACAAAGGTTATTTAGACTTTTCGAACGTATGAACTTGTCTGCGATATTTTGATCTTTTACTTAAATAAGAATTGAGCCGTCTCTTAATTGGGATATTTTTTCGTATTCAGTACTAATAGAATCAATGGTTTTTTTTAATATAAACACACTTATTGAGGTTAGTGGCTTGTCCATGTTGTCCGTTGGGACTCAGGGTCGGGAGGATCCGTAATGGGACATTCCCCCAGATCCCCAAACCGATTCCCGGGTTGGGGACGTGGCCTACGGGCCATGTTCGTAATTTATATCAATTCAGAGATTAAATGGGGCTTAAGTGCTTATTAAAAATATCCGAAAGGAAATTGGTAGTTCACTGAAAAGAAGACAGAAAAAAACCGAAAAGAAAAAAACAACTGTTCACCACGATGTGCACGCTGCACGGTTTGAAGATTAGCCGACGACTGAAAATTTGATATAGTTCAAAATACTATTGGTTAATCATTAAGCTTATTAAGTACTAGCTTAAACCTCGCCCGCTTCGCCAGGCACACACACAGCGCGTCGAATTCATTTTTTTGTTGTACAAAGCTGTATGCACCACAACGGTATCGCACACAAAAATGTCTAAGTTTTTCTTTCAATGTTTTTTAATTGTAATTTTTTTTTTGCCTATCACCTTTCCGTAATTATCTGCATTTTAAAACCAACTAAATTGGTTGGAAACATACGCATTTTACCACTTTGTTTTATATACATATGTGTATATGTGTAGCAAACTGTCAATTGTACATCTCCTTGGCTTTTCGCTATAATTTTTTTCTAAGACCTCAGATATACATACAAGGTATAATCATGCGGTCTCTTCCTAGTATGGAAAGGCAACGAATATTATGTCAACTTTTATCAGGGGAAGATTTTGGATCCATTGCCGAGGTAAAATCATTGAGGCATTTGGCTTTAATTGTTTTCATTACCCTGCGAAAAATTGTATTGCTTTTTCAGTAAACTTTAAACACTCTCCAAGTTTTAGTTTTTGAGTCTCTTAAATGCTTTAGATCAGCATTCCACCATGGAACATTACGCTTAGTTATGGCAGGAGCAGTAGAAAGGATTGGAAAGGGATTGCCGCTTCTTTGTTAATATTTGAAGAGCGAGTTCAATGATTAAGACAGGTGTTGGAATTTGCATAAGAATGTTTTCTAAATCAGATGTGGAGTAAGACTGGTTAGGAGCAATGTAGATGCAAACAATCAGAGTTGTACAACACGAATGTGGAATGCTCTACCAAGCTCTATTTTTCCCTCACATTATAATCCACAAACATTTAAAACCAACGATCATCGGTATCTCCTATCTTCTTCTCTTTAAGGATAGTAAATTAAAAGGGTAGTAATAACCCCTTGAGTGCATTACCTGAGGTATTTGGAAGGTCGCAATAATTATTGCTTTTGGAAGCCATAAAAGATTTCGTCTTATTCATAGGTTCATTGGGTACTGTAGTGGCTATACATATGTTCGGGTGGGCAAGAAGCAGACGGATCGCGGGTATTAATGTTTTTAGAAGTAAGAGGGGTTTTTGATTTACATATATGTTGTGGATAGAGTTTCATTTATAGGGTTTAAGGGAAGGAAATCAGAAGGAGAGTCAGATAATGCTTGTTGTGTTGTATTTTTGAATATGTTTGCGTAATTTGTTGTGTTGATAGGAAAAGGATTTCGTTCTTCGTAAATTTTCTGTGCTTCTGCCATGCTGCATTTATTTGTAGTTTTGATCTTGAGAATCTTTTTAGCCTGCAAGAAGCGGGGGCATGTATTGGAAGAGGAAGGATGTTCTTCTGTGCAATTAGCGCATGATGTTCGAGTGCATTGTTCGGGGGAGTGAGGGGAAGATTGCAAGATTCACATGCTGGTGATTTTTGGCAGCGTTTTGTCGTGTGGTCTAAGCGACAACGCATTGGGTTGGGAAAGAATTCCGACACTTTCACATTATACTACCCAATGTTAAGTGAACTTGGGGGGTGAAATAGATCAAACGTAAATAGCATAAGACCAGTGGTTCTTAGGTTGTCCCTACCAAGGTGTCCCATTCATAAAATCGAGGGCACTATGACAGCACCGTCCTACGTTAATATATTAAATACCACTATGCTACCATATGCCTCTTCGATGGGTGCTCCAACAGGATAATGATCCTACCAAATGATCCTGCAAAAGAGTGGTTATCGCATAACGATGTCAATGTCTTAAGCTGACCTTCTCAATCGCCTGACTTTAATCCCATTAAGAACCTGCGGCAGAAAAGTAGCGTTAAGGGATGTGGACATCCGTGAAGGCTGCGTGGGAAGCTATTCCACCTAGTACTTGCCAAAAACTAGTGGATAAGATGCCGCGACGTTACTTGGCCGTTATCAAGAACTAGGTCTATTCAACGAAATCCTAAAGTACATGTGTAATCAAATATTTCATTGATTATATTTTAGCACTAATTTTTTACTGTTAAAGTTTGCGTTTGGAGTTATTTCATGAAGAATTGATATCTGTCCTTATTTTTTTTTCACAGGCTATTTAGAAGAAAATCACATTTTTTTTTTGTTTTGTTTTTTACTTTGAGTACAAATTTTGGGTAACTTATGTTATTTTTATGTTATTGAAATTGAAATCAATTACTAATGAATTAAAGTTTATCATAAATATCACGAGGTTTTTAGTATTTTCGTTTTTTCAAATATGGTAAGGGGTGTCCTTATTATTTTGCACATACATAACTTACATCATTTCATTTCATTTTCATTTTCATTTCATTTTATTTATTGTAACATAATACTACAAGATTTTATATCTTATAAGTATCTATAGGCAAATTTACAAATGTAGATTTTAACACATGAATATTACAAAGAAACAAAATTAACATTTATTTCGGCAGGAGTTGATTTTTGTATTTAAACTTACCAAGGAGGAAGAGAAAGATAAAAAATAATAGTAACAATTTAGATTTTTGGAGTATTTAATTATGTTTGTGTTGATATATGCAAAATTAAATTCTTTTAAAAAATGGTTGATGAAATTGTTCTCTGTAACTCGGCCGGTAACTGTTCTATAGCCGTTTCGCTGCGATAAAAAAAGGATTGCTCTGCAACTGTGTGTGTGAATCGCAGTAAAATCAGACGCATACCTATACTTCATTGAGCAAAATCAATCATTTCATTCAAATACTGAGGACTATCTTTGTGTATTATTTTATGGAGCTGTAATAGGTTTTTCATTTTACGGTAATCATCTAAGTGCATTCCAAATAAGCTGGATTTAAATTGTGCAACGCTACTATATCTAGGCATATTGTATATATAACGAAGACAGTAATTAAAGGCTACATTTATTTTACGGTTACATTCAAAATCTAGACAAGGATGCACACAACAATTAAAATTAAAAAATGGCATAATAAGGCTCTTAACCAGTCGTTTCTTTATATCGGGAAGTAGTAGATGAGTTGAATATCTCAAGCTACGTAACCCACAGTAGATTCTTTCAATGGTGTCTGAGATAGCGTCACAGCATGTTAGGGATTTATTTATTGTGAAACCAAGATATTCAACTTTATCCATGTATGATTCCTGACGTTAATTTCTCCTCTACAGTAGATGTGTTTTTTGTGTGTTTAGTTTAAGTTTATTTTGATCAGACCATATTTGTATCCTACGTAAATCTTCATTTACTTTTATCACGGTTCTCTACTAGACTTTTGGTACAAGACATATAGATAGACACATCACCAGCGTATATATGGACAATTGGACTACTTGAGGAAGATCATTAATAAATAAAGAAAATAAAGTAAAAGACCCAACACAGATCCCTGAGGAACACCCCAATTGACAACATACGGATTAGATGTACCCATAGCAGTTTCAACAGTTAACAGTCTATTTTTTAGATACTCAATCATTAAGTCCAGTAGTGGAAAACTCAAAATCATGTTTCAGTTTTGTCAGCAAAATGTTATGATCAATAGAGTCGAAAGCCTTAGAGAAGTCCAAAAGCACAAACAAAGCAGTGCTTTCAGAGTCTAATGCCATACGCAAGTCAGAGGTAAGTTTTATAACAGTGGAATCACAGCTGTGATCTCATTTCCTTAATGATTTCATCTTTGGGATATTTATTAATCAAGGTACGTAGACCATGCTTTTACAGAAATTAAGGTGAAGATGTAGGTAGTTTAACAGAGATTGGGCAAAGATTTGAAAGCATTTTTTTTTTTTTTTTTGCAAAAACAGCTCAGCCACTTTTGAGGATTTAACCAGGATTAATAGATTACCATCGAGTAGTTGTGAGATGTGTTCGTATGAAGAACTAATATTGTCTATTGCTTTTTGAACTAGAAAAATGTTAAGAGCAGATACATAAGGGTTTGTTTTGGTCTGTGGAAAACATTAATATAAACTTTGGGTTATTGGCGGAATTAGAAGTGGAGAAAATAAATTGTTCACTAGTAATCGGAGATTTTTCCTTTCTTTTTTTTTAATATCAGGTGGGACTATAAACATTTTTATTTATTTATTTATTGAAAAAGAAGTTTACAAAATAAATTCCTAAACTCTATTTAGGGAAGGCCTTTGCAGCCAAAAGGCCATATAATGCCGTCTTTGTGACATATTTACTGGTGGTTTGTGAAAAAAGAGTAGTTAAAAGTATTACAATTTCACGACGTTATTTATTTATATAAAAATAAACAAGGATTAAATTTCATCAAATTTGTTGTGTGGAGATGTTGCAATTTAAATGTTATGAATGGACTGCAAAGTTTCTGGGTTCAGGAGTTCTGCCAGTCTTTGTGGGATTTCCGTTGGGTATTTTATTAGTCTGGACTTCGGGCAATCCACCAATATATGCTGCACTGAAAGCGCCGTTCTGCACTCTTCACACTCTTCTTGGGCTTGTCGGTTGAATAGGTGTTAGCTGTTAAATAGAGTTTTTTCGATTCTGCTGTGAAAGAGTTTAATGCACTCATCCCTTGTGAACTGGTTGTTGTACTGCATGTGAATGTTTGCAGGTTGATAGATTCGGAGGAATGTTCCACTGTTTTTTCATAGTTCATCTAAATCTGTCTTTTGTTTTGCCAGGCAGATTTGTCGTGTGAGCTGGAAAAAATTAGATATCTCCATTATTAAAGGAAGATTTTGGGCTTTTTTGGCTGCTAAATCTGCGGTTTCATTTCCTGGTATTCCGGTGTGCCCAGCTATCCAGGTCAAAATGGTGTTGGTATATATATGTAATACTTTATAGGGTCTATCTCGATTATTTCTCTATGTTACAAACTATGTGTCAAACTTAATATACTGTTAGGATAGTGAAAAAGTGGGCGTGGCAGTGGCGGATTTAAAATTTTTTTACACTTGTACTGTATCTTTTTCTCAGAAGCTCAGATATGAAATTTCATTGTACTAGCTCAAAACTTAAGGCCCAAAAAGCGATGACATACAGACTGACGGACGGAAGGTCATTGCTTAATCGATTTCGTTATTGATGCTGATCACAAATATATATACATACTTTATAGGGTCTATCTCGATTACTTCTCTATGTTACAAACTAAGTGTCAAACTTAATATACCCTTAGGATAGGGTATAAAAATGGCGAAACTTTCTTTGGTCCGACGAAACAAAGATAAATTTGGTGGATTCGGATGGCAAGATATTGGTCAGACGTCTAGAGAATGCAGCATACCCAGCACAGCAGCAAAAGCGTCATGCATGCAGGCGGAAATATCATGGTTTGGGGATGTTTTTCGTGGTAGATCCTATATTTTGGATAAAGGTGACCATGGATCAGCATTTATACGCTAAGATATTGGATGAGATCATGCATTTTTTTTAAATTGATTTTTTCTTTATTTTCGTATAAATAATTTTTATTTTTCTTTATGTAAACAATAAGAAAATGAAAAAAAAATTTTAAAAAATAATAAAAACCTGAGTTTTTCAATAAAATTTAAATCGATACTTGGTGGTCCTATTATTTTGTCCGTCACTGTATAGGTTTGTATCTTCCCCCGGACCAAACCATCCACAGATCTGACTTGGACAACATCCTTAACCAAGTTGACTCCCCCATTATACTCGGAGGTTACGTCAACGCATGGAGAGTGCTTGGGGGGGCCAATCACAAAGAAAAAAAGGCGCAATTCTGAAAGATTTGCTTCTACACTCCAAATTTTTTACGTAACTTCCTCAAACGGTCGACGATATCGTCGTAATTCAGTATAAAATGCAATATGGCCACGCCCACTTTATAAGGGCTACATAGAAAGGAGGATAGGATATCATACGCTCCGTTCCAGACGGATTGTACAATAGCTTTCTGTATGTTTATACCCTATCCTAACGGTATATTAAGTTTGACACATAGTTTGTAACATAGAGAAATAATCGAGATAGACCCTATAAAGTATATATATTCGTGATCAGTATCAATAGGGCCGTTCACACTATCAAATTGTTCGGCAAAGTTGTTTGATGAGCGGATTGACGAAAACCATCCAACTAAAGTCAATTGCGTTCACACTATCAAAAAGTTCAGCAAATGGTTTGTCAAACCAGCAGCACAAGTGGTAGATATAGAAAACATGCATATGGTGGACGTACTTGTACTGAAAACACTCAATGTAGGTAGAATTGTAGAAAAAGGGTATTTGGGTGAGCAAAGTCATAAAACTCATCCGACCATCGAAACAAAATAAATAAACAACTTGTAGACGTACTCGTGCTCAAATCACTTGTTGTTGGTAAAATTTTAGAAGAAGTAAAAAAGGTCGGACAGGCCAGTAGATATGTATGCATGTTTTTTAAATATGGTAGACGTACTGGCACCAGCAATCATCGTAGATACAATTTAGAAGAACAATGGATAATTGGATGCAAAAGCGTACGAAGTTACCTTCTTTTAAACTTGTCAGCAGAATTTTCTAAGGATTAGCGCAGAAACATATGAAAAATTATTGCCGAAAGTTAAATCTTACATTGAAGACTAAAATACGGATATAAGAAGTTCCATCCAATGAACGGTTGTCTGATATATTGCGATTTTTGGATACCATCCATCTGATTTGAGATGCAGTACAATATGTATGTACATAACGATTTCAACTCACAGCGATATTATAAACGAAATCACACACATCTAGTTACTTTTCGGAAATTAAATGTGACCGGATAGACAAATATCAATAAAAACTTGAAAACATCTGTGAGATATGTTCCTTCCGTTCTTAGGTGAATTTCAAGTGCGGTGGACGTACTCGTAAACTCGTAGGTAGTCAAATTACTAGCACTCGCAGTAGCTAGAATTGTAGAAGAAAAAAGGATTCGAATTTCGGTCATAAAACCCATCCCACCACCCAAATTTCAAAATATTTTGAAATCCATCCAACAGCTTGATGGCCTTCGGTTTCTTGAGAAAACATCATAAAAATGTTCCTCGAAATTGGTCGGCCGACAGTAGCCCTCCTAGCAGGCAGAATTTTAGAAGAAAAAATTAAAAAAAGGTCGAATTTGGGTAAAAACATACAGAAAAGCTACAATCCGTCTGGAACGGATCGTATGATACCCTATCCTCCTCTCTATAAAGTGGGCGTGGCCAAATTGCATTTTGTACTCAAATATGGCTATAACCTCGAACGTTTGAGGATGTTACATGTAAAATTTTATCAAAATAGGTTTTTTGATGATAACGCCCCCAGAAAGTGGGCGTGGCCAAAACTGTTCTATGGGTGAATTGTAGGGAATCTAAATACCCAAATATTTGGTCTTAACAAAATTTTTCGGTTTCATATAATTTAGTGAAGTTATAAAAAAGTAGGCGTGGCAGTGGGCGGATGTAAAAAAATTTTACACTAGTATTGTATCTTTTTCTCGGAAGCACAGATATGAAATTTCAGCGTCCTAGTTAAAAATTTAAGGCCCAAAAATCGGTTTTGTGATGAAAACGCCCCCAAAAAGTGGGCGTGGCCAAAACATTTGTATAGGTGGATTGTAAGGAATCTGAATGCCTAAATATTTGGTCTTAACAAAATTTTTCGGTTTCATATAATTTAGTGAAGTTATGAAAAAGTGGGCGTGGCAGTGGGCGGATTTAAAAAATTTTTACACTTGTACTGTATCTTTTTCTCAGAAGCCCAGATATGAAATTTCATCGTCCTAGCTCAAAATTTAAGGCCCAAAAAGCGGTGACATACGGACGGACGGACGGACGGACGGTCATCGCTCAATCAATTTCGCTATTGATGCTGATCACGAATATATATACTTTATATGGTCTATCTCGATTATTTCTCTATGTTACAAACTATGTGTCAAACTTAATATACCCTTAGGATAGGGTATAAAAAGGAAAGTCATAAAACCCATTCGAGGTCCCAAACATGAAAAAAGGTCTGAAGTCCATCAGACAGATCGATGAAAAATCGTTTCTAGCGTTCACACACATCAAATTTAGTGTCATCATACAAATTTGACGAACAATTTGATAGTGTGAACGGCCTAATAGCGAAGACGATTTAGCCATGTCCGTCCGTCCGTCTGTCCGTATGTCACCACTTTTTCGGCCTTAAATTTTGAGCTAGGAGGATGAAACTACATATCTGGGCTTAAGAGAAGGAGAAGCAGTACAAGCGTAAAATTTTTTTAATTCCGCCCACTGCCACGGCCACTTTTTCATAACTTCACTAAATTATATGAAACCGAAAAATATTGTTAAGACCAAATATTTAGGCATTCAGACTCCCTACAATCCACTCATACAAAAGTTTTGGCCACGCCCACTTTTTGGGGGCATTTTCATCATAAAACCGATTTTTGAGCCTTAAATTTTTAACTAGGACGCTGAAATTTTATATCTGGGCTTCTGACGGAAAGATACAGTAGAAGTGTAATTTTTTTTTAAATCCGCCCACTGCCACGCCTACTTTTTTATAACTTCACTAAATTATATGAAACCGAAAAATTTTGTTAAGTCCAAATATTTAGGTATTCAGATTCCCTACAATTCACCCATAGAACAGTTTTGGCCACGCCCACTTTTTGGGGGCGTTTTCATCAAAAAACCGATTTTGATAAAATTTTACATGCGACATCCTCAAACGTTCGAGTTTATAGCCATATTTGAGTACAAAATGTAATTTGGCCATGGCCACTTTATAGAGAGGAGGATAGGGTATCATACGATCCGTTCCAGACGGATTGTAGCTTTTCTTTATGTTTTTATTTAGTTTTAGTTTTCTTAATGAATTCCTTTTTTTTATTTTAAATAAAAGTATGTTATACGGTTGAAACATGTGCGGTTGTTTTTTTTAATGCTGTGGGTGTGTGGGTGATTGGGAAGACCGTCCTTCGGTGACGATGACGCGAAGGTACGTTACGAACGAAGACGACAGACAGATTTGAACAATAACTTAGATTGTGACTGGGGGTTTACTTCGTGGGGCTATCTCTCACAAATACAGCCAGAGAGACAGCATTTGGTTTGTGTCGTAAGACACAAAGGGTGAGCTGGCCAACCTTTGCCGATAACATCAGGCATACCTCGGGTTCTTCACGAACCTTTATCCGGGAGAGACAAGGGAAAAGGGAAAATGCGTTTGAAGTTAGAATAGGTCTAGATTAGGGTTTATTTTTAAGTTCTAGGCTTAGTTTAGGTTAGTTGGATTTAGATAGGACAGATCGCGTTTCTTTTCCCAACTTTCTCCAGGCTATTGGAAAAAGTCCTTGGCCACTACTCTTCTTTCCTATCTTTTAGTCCGTCCGCAGTCAGATTAGGGATTAGCTTACTCTTTTTACTAGGTTTAGTCTAATAAAAATGGCATGATTTAATGTTATTTGAGTAGTGGTGTATGGTGAGGTTGGCAAGAACCGCCCCGTCCGACGAGCTTAATCGTTTTTTAATGGTTTCACAGTGCGAGTTTAAACTAAAGTTTAACTAAACCTTAATGAGAGTTTCACACTGTAAACTAAACTTCCGATTTACTAAACGCAGTTTTGGAAGCTGTTTTAATTATTTTTGTTTTGAAATGTCAAATTAGTTTTTTTTTTTTTCAAAAAAATCATTATTGTTTGTTCAAGTGTTTAAATACGAAATTAATGATGATGTTGCCGTCAAAGAACCCATAAAAAGTTCGTTCAATTCTGAAGACAAGGAAAACTATGGCCAAGACGCAAGTACAAGTTTGGCAACAGAGTCAAAAAATAAAAATATATTTATACGTCAAAAAATCAACAGTTCTTGGTGCTCGAAAGAGAAATTTAACTTCCGACAAATGGCAGAAATGGCGGTCAAAGGGTAGTGATGCGGAACATATGGGAACACAAGCGTTCTCGCCTTAGTCTCTCACTATCAACTCCTACTCTACACCTCCACGATGGTGATTGCTGGGTGCCTAGTACCTCAACTGGAGATTGGGTAACCAACCCCTTTGAAAGGTTGTTGGTGGCAGCGAACGAGAGAGGGGGGAGGAGTGTCTTCTCACTAAGGCACCTTCTCTTGCTTCAGGCGGCGGCGGACGAATTCTCTAGATGGAATCAACTGTGGCGTCAACCAGTTCCAGTTAGGCCGAACTATTAGTGTTATCCCTATATGAGCTGCTTCGACATATTTGAATTCCAGGTCTATAGGGATTTTCAATACGGAGTCAAGGTGTTGGTGGCGGATGAACCCTTAATGGGCCAACGGCAGCGCTCACATCCCCGAAGCGGGGTACTGACCCCGGAATATCCGGCCCCTTGTCCTAGGGGTAAAAAAAGGAACTGGTCCTCCAGGTTGGGGGTTGTGCGTCGGCGTAATTTCCCTACCACGTAAAAAACCAGTAGTTACGATACTACAACAAGCCTCGGAGAGGGAGGACGACCCCAGCAAACGAAATAAGGACAACGATCTTCGGATCTGCACGTGGAATGTTCGGACCCTTAACAGGCCGCGTGCAGCCGAACAACTAGCAGAGGCCCTAGACTGCTACAATGCAGATATCACCGCCATCCAGGAAGTGCGATGGGATGGCCCGGGCAAAAAGAGGATGAAAAACTGTGACGTATACTACGGTGATTGATATAGGGAACAGAAACAGCGCTTATTTGGATGTGGGTTCGTCATACCCGGCAGACTTAGGCAAGAAGTCTTGAGCTTTCGACACGTGAGCGAGCGTCTTACGACAATCCGCATCAAGGCTAAAGTCGCGAACATACAGTTGTGTTCAAAATAATAGTAGTGCCCCTTAACAATTTATAAATTGAAATATTTAACATAATCAAGGGCGTGGAATTTAAATCCAATTCCCAGAATTTTTATTTCAGAAAGGTTTAAAGATATAGAAACATTAAAATAGCTATTTCATAGTAACAGTAAGGAAATATAATACATAGTTTGAATTTTCAGTGCAAATCGATTGTTCAAAAAAATAGTAGTGCGATTGTTTATTTCAAGAAATATAATAAAATATTGCGAAATAAACGGTAAGAAGTAAAGGACTTTAAGAAAATAGTTTGTTTTTTAATAGTTAAAGAAAAAAAATATAAATATAAATACATAATTAATATTAGTGGGTAGGGGAAAGCAGTACCCGCAAGAAAAGCGAGGTATAATAATTGAACTACGCCCAGAAGGAAATACTTACGCCGAAATTCAATGAATTTATTGGATGTACAGCTCCTATGATTGCTAATGCAAAAAAATTCTAAGAAAAGTCGGAACCTTGTGGGCGCAAGTGATAAACTTCACTCTTAGAGGGCAGGCGCGTATAAAGGTGCAGAAAATCCGATCATTCTGCGTCCTCAAAAGTGATCCAAAAGGCGCTTCAACTTCTTGTAAGTAAATTAACCATTCGTAGACGACTATTAGAATAAAAACTGTTTACAAGAACTCCTCGAAAAGTCGCATTTTTCACGGAGAACACGTTAAACCTGGGATTGAGCGCGCGAAAAATACCTCAAATAGCCAGTGAAAAAGGGGAGTACTATATTGTGGACGGACGAAAGTCAAATTATGTTATTTGGTAACAATTGTTCTCAGCAATATATTCATCGATCACCCAATACGGAATATTATCAAAGGTACACCACGAAGACGGTAAAAAATTGTAGAACCAAAAGAGTGGTGTAGGACTGTTTTCCGTACTACTGTGTAGGATCGATCCATGTGATTAATCTGATAATGGATTAACAATTGTATGTGAATATCTTGAAAGGTGTTATGCTACAATATGCAGAATATGAAATGCCTCTAGTTTGGGTCTTCCAACAAGATAATGACCCGAAACACACCAATTAGATAGCCAAGGAATGGTTTCGTGGGAAGTGGATTCCTCAATCCTCTTATGTCATGGCCAGCACTGTCGCTTGACCTCAATCCCACATGAAATCTATGCGCCAATGTCAAAAATTGGTTTGAGAGGCTAAACCAAAAAACAATCGAGATCTATGCCAAGTTTTCGAAAATGCATGGAGTAAGATTGCTCCGAAGAGGGCCCAAGATCTGGCGGACTCTATGCAACGTCGTTGAAAGGCTGTCTTAAACAATAAAGGGTTCTCAACAAAGGTCGATTTAGAATTTTAGCTTGAAATTAATATTTTGATGAATTTACTTTTTAATTTTTTGTTTTTTCTTAGTTTTAATCAAATACTACTATTTTTTGAACAGTCAATTTTGATAGTAGTTTTACAAAAACTTTTTTTTTTCTTAAGTACATATGTAAAAATTTATATTAAGGTTGCAATTAATAAACAAGAATGTAAATCTTAATGTTATAACATAACTATGTTAAAATAAATTTTATTTTTGCTATGACACCATTCTATACAAACGTTTCAGGTCCACTATTATTTTGAACACAGCTGTAAGCCTAATATGCGCTCATGAACCCACAGAGGACAAGGACGACGCCACCAAAGAAAATTTCTACGAGCTCCTCGACAAAACATATGAGCAATGTCTTAAGTATTAAAATCGCCTAGGACGATTTCAACGCCAAGATAGGAAAGGAGGACATCGTTGGTAGGACGATTGGGAATCACAGCCTACACGACACCACGTCTGGCAACGGACTTAGGCTTATTGACTTTGCGGTGGGGCGAAACGTCAGTATAGCAAGCACACGGTTTCCTCATCTCAATATCCACAAGGGGACATGGCGATCTCCTGATCATCAAACGGTCAATCAAATTGACCACATTGCGTTCGACGCAAGGCATGCCTCCAGAGAAGATTTGACGTCGAAAAGCTGCAATCGCAAGAGATCGCCAGAACCTTCACCGAACGCGTATCCCGAAATCGCTCAACGACTCCTATGCCGCCAGCATCAAGCGCCGAGAACCAGTGGCAACGCATACAAAGCGGCGCTGCAAAAAAGGACGAGAGCTGTTCATGAGCTCTACGAGCAGAAGAGACGGAAAGAACATTGGCTTCTCCAAAAGAAGAAAAAAGAGCATGAGAAGCGCGCGATCGAAGATATTGAGAGATTATACTCCAGGAATAATGTACGGAAGTTTTACCAACAGGTAAAAAGAACGTGTCAGGCTAACAGTAGAGTCTCAGTCGGTGCTGAGAATATGGAAAAACTTCTTCTGGAGACTGTATAACGGCGACGAAGACCAACATCCCGCTGTCAGGCACCATTCAATCTAGACGATGATAGCCAAAACTTCCGTCCACCTGACCAAAACGGAGTAAGGATAGCAATATCCAAACTTAAGTCCAACAAGGCTGCTGGACCTGACGGCTTACCAGCCGAGCTGTTCAAAGCAGCTGGAAATGACCTGGTAGAGAGCATACACCAACTCATTTCTAAAATTTGGTCAGATGAGTGTAGGCCTGATGAATGGAATCTCAGCACCGTTTGCCCGATCCACAAGAAAGGAGATCCCCTCAATTGCGCCAATTACAGAGGTATCAGTCTCCTCAACATCGCGTACAAGATCCTATCTGCCATATTGTGTGAACGTCTGAAGCCCTTCGTCAACAACCTGATTGGGCCCTATCAGTGTGGTTTCAGGCCAGGAAAGTCCACAATCGATCAAATCTTCACACTTTGGCAGATCCTGGAAAAAACCCAAGAAGTCCAAATCGATACCATCTTTTTATCGATTTCAAGGCCGCATATGACAGCATTTATAGAGACAAGTTATACAGAGCCATGTCTAGTTTTGGCATCCCTGCCAAACTCGTCAGATTGTGCAGAATGACGATGGAGAATTCTCGCTGCTCCATCAAGGTCGGTAACGATCTCACCGAGACCTTTGATGTCAAAAAAGGATTTAGACAAAGTGACGCGCTGTCATGTGATTTTTTTAACATCGTTCTTGAAAGAATTGTGCGAAACTCACAAGCCAACACCGGAGGCACAATCTTTCAAAAGTCTGTGCAACTACTAGCGTATGCCGACGACATTGACATTATTGGAAGAACACAGTAGGCTGTCACCGGTGCGTTCGCTAGTATTGAAACAGAATCTGCCAAAATGGGTTTAGCGGTAAACGAGGCAAAACCAAATATATGCTGTCAACCAGGAGGGACACTCAACATCGACAGCTATAACTTTGAGGTAGTAAGGGACTTTGTCTACCTCGGCTCTGCTATCAATTCTGACAATAACACCTCGGCAAAAATAAAACGAAGAATAACTCTTGCCAATCGCTGTTTCTTTGGGCTCAGAAGGCAATTGAGTATTAAGACCCTATCCCGAACAACTAAGGAGACTCTATATAAGACCTTGATCATCCCAGTCCTGCTTTATGGCGCTGAAGCTTGGACTTTATCAAAAGCGGATGAAGATATCCTCGATCGTTTCGAGAGAAAAATTCTTCGTAAAATATTCGGTCCCGTTTGCGTTGACGGGCTTTGGAGGAGAAGATTCAACGACGAACTATACGAGCTGTACAGCGACATCGACCTAGTCAAAAAACTGCGCATTAGTCTTTTGAGATGGCTAGGACATGTAGAGCGAATGGACACCAGTGCTCCGGCCCGAAGAGTCTTCGAATCACACCCGGAGGGACAACGCAGCAGAGGAAGACCTCGCCTTAGGTGGCGCGCACAAGTTGAAGGGGACCTGAACAAGCTTGGAGTGCGCAACTGGAGGCAGTTAGCTAAGGACCGAGCTAACTGGAGAGGCTTGTTAGTTGAGGCCCAGGTTCACCCCGAACTGTAGCGCCACCTAAGTAAGTAAGTAAGTACTTACCAAATAGCTAAACAATTTGTCAGAATTTGGTCGGAATATTCCGGGGACACAAACTTACACCATAATTTTACCTACGCGAAATCTTTATCAGAACAACTGACTCCCACCGTACACCATTGACTACTTCTGATACGCTTATTGATACACCCATTAATACAACGGAGTTAGAAGCCAGTCATGGTGGAGGGAAACGTAAAATTGTTGATGGAGTTGGTATTACGAGTATGATATGCTTTATATGCAAATGTTTTAACCATAAAATAAATAAAGCAAAAAAGAAGAAAAATACATAAAATCTCTGGGAAGTGACAAAACAAGTGAGTGCAACAAGGATCCAATAAATCTTTATCTATATATATACATATGTATGCATAAAACTGAGTGGTAAAATATGTATGTATATTTCTCTCCACCGCCCGTAATTTTCAAGCGATTTAGTTGGTTTTTGTTTTATAATGTAGAACATTGAAAAAAAAAACTTACGATATTTTTGTGTGCGATACCGTTGTGGTACATACAGAGTACAACAAAAAAATGCATTCGATGCGCTGTTTGTGTGCCTGTCGAAGGGGGCGAGGTTTAAGTTCCAGTACGAACTCGATTTACGCAACTAATAGAAATCAGGGCAGTTGCAATAACCGAAGTTGTTGCACTTACCGGGTAGCATTTTTTTAAACAAAAATGTAGTCAAAATAGCAGTTCTTCTGCATAGAAAATACCAATTTATTAATAAAACACTTTGGAAACCAAAAACAGACGCTGTTTTTGTAAAAAAAAAAAATTATTCAGAAAACGAGAGGTTAGACCATTACAAAAATTAACATGCACGCAGTCAAAATTATGCGTCTTTTTTAAAAAAAGGTGATATTTTACACTGAGTTTTTTTGGAGTCTATATTTTTTAAAACTGCGAACTCTTTTATTTTTTGTAGGATTAAAATGTCCTCTAATTAAATATTATTTTCTTCCGCCCATTGTAGACTCATGCTGAAGGATCGAACTTCTACTTCCGTTTTAACTTTTGGTAAATGAAACGCAAGAAGTTGCACTAATCGAGGGAGCTTTTTTGAAAGTTTCACTTATAGAGTCAACCAATGCGATGATTTTTGTGTTGGGAAAATCGAGGAGTTGCGCAGATCGAGTGTTGCGTAAATCGAGTTCGTACTGTAGTATGTACATATAAAACTGAGTGATAAAATGCGTATGTTTCCCTCTAACGTTCGTAATTTTCAACCGATTAATTATTAAGTAATTTTCACTCATCTGTGCTGCTCACAGGAGGAGAATAACCCATGTCTAGTGAACAAACTGACTGACCGTAGTTTTTTTTTTTTTTTTCATATACAGTGGTGGACAAAATAATAAATACACCTGTAACCATTCAATGATTTGCTTTATTTCAGCTATCTTACACATGCTATTAAAGAAACTGTTTTAGCAAAATACTTCTACAAACATTAGCCAAATATCCACATATGTAAATAGTACGGTTATGTCCTCATTTTAGAAAAATTGTTAAAACTTCTGGAAAAAGCAAGTTTTAACCTGGACAAAAATATAAATACTCTTCAATGTTCCTTCAGTAAATTTACTACTGTTGGTAAAAATGGTAAGAAAAACGACTCTTTTTTATCTTAATACTTAGTACTTTATTGTATGACCTTTATTTTTGATAATTTGGCTTATTCGTTTAGGCATGAAATTAACCAGCCGCTGGCATGCCTATGAAGATACTGACTCCCACGCCATTCGCACGGGCTGCCACAAATCTCTTTTTATTTTCGGGATTTGTGCTACAAACAACGTGTTTGACCTGTGTCCATAGATTCTGTATGGAATTTGGGTCCGCCGACTGAGCAGGCTACTCTAGGGAAGCAACTTCATAATTGGCCATAACCGTACTATTTACATATGTGGATGTTTGGCTAATGTTTGTAGAAGTATTTTGCTAAAACAATTTCTTTAATAGCATGTGTAAGATAGCTGAAATAAAGCATATCATTGAATAGTTACAGGTGTATTTATTTTTTTGTTCATCACTGTACATACATACATATTTCATAGTTTTTAGTACAATAGGTAATCTTATTTATTCATAGCTTAATCTTAATAATTATGCTTATTGCAATAGATATATTTCACTGAATAAATATCAAAATAAGTTACTAAAAGTGTTTTCCATAGATTAAATACGATTTGTATTAGAAATAAATACATAGATACATTCTTTAGCTTAGCAAACTAGTGTTGAATGTATCGAGTCATAAATGAATATAAAAACATACAGAAAAGCTACAATCCGTCTGGAACGGATCGTATGATACCCTATCCTCCTCTCTATAAAGTGGGCGTGGCCAAATTGCATTTTGTACTCAAATATAGCTATAATGTCGAACGTTTGAGGATGTTACATGTAAAATTTTATCAAAATCGGTTTTTTTATGATAACGCCCCCAAAAAGTGGGCGTGGCCAAAACTGTTCTATGGGTGAATTATAGGGAATCTAAATACCCAAATATTTGGTCTTAACAATTTTTTTTGGGTTTCATATAATTTAGTGAAATTATGAAAAAGTGGGCGGATTTAAAAAATTTTTACACTTGTACTGTATCTTTTTCTCAGAAGCCCAGATATGAAATTTCAGCGTCCTAGTTAAAAATTTAAGGCCCAAAAATCGGTTTATGATGAAAACGCCCCCCAAAAAGTGGGCGTGGCCAAAACTTTTGTATGAGTGGATTGTAGGGAATCTGACTGCCTAAATATTTGGTCTTAACAAAAATTTTCGGTTTCATATAATTTAATGAAGTTATGAAAAAGTGGGCGTGGCAGTGGGCGGATTTAAAAAAATTTTGCACTTTTACTGTATCTTTTTCTCAGAAGCCCAGATATGAAATTTCATCGTCCTAGCTCAAAATTTAAGGCCCAAAAAGCGGTGACATACGGACGGACGGACGGACGGTCATAGCTCAATCGATTTCGCTATTGATGCTGATCACGAATATATATACTTTATATGGTCTATCTCGATTATTTCTCTATGTTACAAACTATGTGTCAAACTTAATATACCCTTAGGATAGGGTATAAAAAAATACAAAAGGTTGTAATGCGAGTAGTGGGGTGGTAGTACGCAAAGTGTATATTATTAATATATCAATATTATGCTGCAAACAGATGAAAAGATAAATATTTAAAAACCGATTTCAACTTATCACTCTTGTTAAATGATTTATTTCTTTCAAGTCAAAATTAAACAGCCATTTTTATACCCTATCCTAAGGGTATATTAAGTTTGACACATAGTTTGTAACATAGAGAAATAATCGAGATAGACCCTATAAAGTATATATATTCGTGATCAGCATCAATAGCGAAATCGATTGACCGTCCGTCCGTCCGTCCGTCCGTATGTCAGCGCTTTTTGGGCCTTAAATTTTGAGCTAGGACGATGAAATTTCATATCTGGGCTTCTGAGAAAAAGATACAGTACAAGTGTAAAAATTTTTTAAATCCGCCCACTGCCACGCCCACTTTTTCATAACTTCACTAAATTATATGAAACCGAAAAATGTTGTTAAGACCAAATATTTAGGCATTCAGATTCTCTACAATCCACCCATACAAAAGTTTTGGCCACGCCCACATTTTGGGGGCGTTTTCATCACAAAACCGATTTTTGGGCCTTAAATTTTTAACTAGGACGCTGAAATTTCATATCTGCGCTTCCAAGAAAAAGATACAGTACAAGTGTAAAATTTTTTTACATCCGCCCACTGCCACGCCTACTTTTTTATAACTTCACTAAACTATATGAAACCGAAAAATTTTGTTAAGACCAAATATTTGGGTATTTAGATTCCATACAATTCACCCATAGAACAGTTTTGGCCACGCCCACTTTTTGGGGGCGTTATCATCAAAAAACCGATTTTGATAAAATTTTACATGTAACATCCTCAAACGTTCGACATTATAGCTACATATATTTGAGTACAATATGCAATTTGGCCACGCCCACTTTATAGAGAGGAGGATAGGGTATCATACGATCCGTTCCAGACGGATTGTAGCTTTTCTGTATGTTTTTATTTCTTTATTGAATGCAAAGGATTTCCTAATACTCCGAAATTCTAACGGTAATATATTAAATAATCTAGGTGCGACTGAGGTGTAAAAGTTACGAAATTTATGAGTACTGTAGTGTGGAACAGTGACCAAATTCCTGTCATTACTGCGAAGTGTATATGCAGTTGAATTCTGATTTATTACATATCCACTTCTTATGAAAAATATTTTTAAAACTTTGTAAAAGTAGAGATGCTTCAGAGGAAGAATTTTTGAATTGCAGAAGAGTAAAAAACTATGCTCACGTCGTCTTTTTTCCAAATAATTCTCAGAAGATGTTTTTGGGTTATGATCAGTGGCTGTAGCTTATTGTCATGGGTGAGGTACCCAACAAGCCAGTCCATATTGTAACTTCGATTGGACTAAGCCGTAATACACCGTGTCTAAAAGGCTACGAGAGCAGAAAAGCCTTAAGATGGTATAATATGTGCGTTGTAGTTAAGAATACTTTTTTAATAAGGAAGTATGTAAGCTCCAGTTCATTTTATTGTCAAAGAGTAAACCTAGGTACCTAAAATCAAGCACCCCTTCAATAACAAAGCATTTGGATGAACAACTTGTATCATCATTAAAAGTTGTTGGGCAGTTTGACATAACACAAATATCAGCATTAACACAGAAACGGGTACAATCTACACTATGAAATATCAAATTATTAAAGTGCAGATCAAGTGCAGGTAGGTTGAAGAACATAATCTTGGTTTTATCGCTTATTACTAGCTTGTGCATACCAAACCAATGCCTTAAAACTTCCAAATCATGATTAATATCTGCAACCAAATCTAAGACGGAAAGATTCGAATAAGTACATGCTATATCGTCTGTAAACCCAGTTTGTTTACTTTTCAAATTTTGACTAAAGATGGAGTTAATGAAGATTAGGAACAGGATTGGGCCAAGCACTGATCCCTGTGGGATACCAACATGAATATCAAGGCATTTGCTAATATTTTTTCCTATCTTAACTATTTGTTTTCTATCTTTAAGATACGATGCAAACCAATTCAGCATAAACCCTCTAAAACCTGTTTTTTCTAACTTTAATAGTAAAAGTTTATGGTCAACGGTATCAAAAGCTTTGGTAATATCTATAAAAAGTGAAGCAGTAACTTTTTTGTTATCTAAACTACTGTAAACATGACTACAGAAGTTTAGGAGCGCCTCCTCCGTCGATTTACCAGCTCTAAAACCGTACTGATTATTGCTAAAGAATGAATTCTTCTCAAGGTAGGCAATAATTCTTTTTTTGATCACTTTCTCGAAGATCTTAGAAAAAACAGAGATAAGAGAGATTGGACGGAAATTATTGAGTTTGGATTTATCTCCTTTTTTGAAAATTGGTATAACTTCAGCAATTTTTAAAGTATTCGGAAAGACCCCATTCAATATACTTTCATTATATATGTGTGCCAGAACATCAACAATATTAAAAGCAATCTTCTTAATAAACCTATTTGGATAACTTTTACGAGAAGATGAACTGGATTTGTTTAGCATCATAATGACTTTAAACACTTCAAAAGACTATTATCAAGTCTTCTTTCTGAATCAAAACATCTTTGTCCACACAAATTGGGAGTATTGTTGAAACTGGTTTCTGCTAAGGTATTAAATTATTCATTAAATATGTCCGCCATTTCCACAGCGTTTTCCATAACTACATCACTATATCTTATAGCTGTAGATACATTTTTATTAAAGAGCTCATTTATTTAACTCCATTCCATCTTTATATTACCACAAGTCATATGAAATTTGTTGATATAGTAATTCTCTTTACATATAGGAGTTCCAAGTTTAACTTCATTGGACAGTTTTGCATAAGCTTCTCTAATGTGAGTGTTATTGGGATACTTTTTACATTTTAGACGGAGTTTATTTAATTTTTTGAAGCAAGTAGTTAGACATCCATGGTTTTAGCCTTTTCAGGTTTCTATTTCTTTGTACTGAGGAAACTGAGCGTAACTCAACATGGCCGTTCAAAACAGAAAGGAATAAATCAAAGGCTGTCTAGGGATTAGCTTCACCGTATATATCTTCCCAACTTTCTTGAATCAATCGGGTATTCAGACGTTGAAAATCGATTATATCGACTGATTTAGACCGACTAGAATTATTGATAGGTCGAGCAAAATCACAGTCAGAGATGCAGAAGATGTATGATATACAATGATCGGAGATTCGAAAATCTGATGTAGTACTAATCAATGATAATTTGGCATTGTGATTGAGTCTTACAAAAATGTGATCAATACAAGTTTGAGTATTATCAGTGATTCTAGTTGGCTCATTTATGCAAGATATAAAACCATTACCAGAGAGTAGAGATTGATATTTTTCTACAATTGTCGTATCAGATAAAATGTCGATATTTATATCCCCCAGAATAATGATATTTTTTGAATGCTCATTAATTAACAGATTGCTTAACTCATCCACAAAAACATCTCTACTTATATTATGAAATCTATAAAAACACATAAAAACATATTTTTGTGTATCAATAATGACAGTAAGTTTAATCATATCAGAACTTACAAAATTAAATCCACAGCACTCAGGATTCAAATTTTCACAGATAAAAACAGCTACACCACCAGCAGCATACGAATTATTACACTTCTGATAAAACTTATAACCAGGTATATTATAGAAATCCTTTTCGTGATCATAGATCCAAATTTCTGTAACAAAGATTAGTTTTGGCTTGTTTAAGAATGATTCCAAATGCAGCAAGAGCAAGTCAAAGTTTTTTCGCAAACTGCGAATGTTTTGGTGAACGATATAAAAATCATTTTTGAAGTTATATAAATGAAAAACACTTTCAAAAAACACTTTATCAAATTTACAAAAGAATTTTAGCAAGGAACTATCTGGAGAATCTTCAGTTAAGGAATTATTACTGTTTAACATATTCATTTAAAACAACTACTATTACGATAAATTCTCCAGATCATCTAAAGAACAGATCTTTATGGCCTTAATTCCTTCATTTTTATACCCTATATTAAGTTTGACACATAGTTTGTAACATAGAGAAATAATAGAGATAGACCTTATAAAGTATATATATTTGTGATCAGCATCAATAGCGAAATCGATTGAGCGATGACCGTCCGTCCGTCCGTCCGTATGTCACCGCTTTTTGGGCCTTAAATTTTGAGCTAGGACGATGAAATTTCATACCTGGGCTTCTGAGAAAAAGATACAGTACACGTGTAAAAATTTTTTAAATCCGCCCACTGCCACGCCCACTTTTTCATAACTTCATTAAATTATATGAAACCGAAAAATGTTGTTAAGACCAAATATTTGGGCATCAGACTCCCTACAATCCACTCATACAAAAGCTTTGGAAACGCCCACTTTTTGGGGGGCGTTTTCATCATAAAACCGATTTTTGGGCCTTACGTTTTTAACTATTTTATTGTATTTAACTAATTATATGAAACCGAAAAATTTTGTTAAGTCCAAATATTTAGGTATTCAGATTGCCTACAATTCACCCATAGAACAGTTTTGGCCACGCCCACTTTTTGGGGGCTTTTTCATCAAAAAACCGATTTTGATAAAATTTTACATGTAACATCCTCAAACGTTCGAGGTTATAGCCATATTTGAGTACGAAATGCAATTTGGCTACGCCCACTTTATAGAGAGGAGGATAGGGTATCAGACGATCCGTTCCAGACGGATTGTAGCTTTTCTTTATGTTTTCTCATTAAAATAACCCCTTTATTAACCCACAAGTACGAGTAATTTTTTTCAATTTTAACTTTCTTAGCTTTGTTAAATAATATCCTATTTGTTTTAGTAAGAGACTCGTTGATGTGAATGGGATAGTTTCCATATTTTTCACCAAATAAACTAGATGTTAGTAGCTTCCTTCGTTTATTTTTAACTACCCTCTGCTTGCGCTCAGCTGATCGGAATCTAATGCACACAACGTTCATTGACCTCTCCGGTGAAGATGAAACGGATTGGCTTTTGTTGTTGTTTGCATGCCTGTTGCTTTTTATTGTTTTGACGTAACAACTCTCGACGTCATCAGCATTCAATTCCTCTCCTAAGCCTTCAGCTAATAGTTTAAGAGCGGAAGATAATGCATTATCTTTGTTGACGTTCGGGATGCCAACAATATCAACACATTTTCTCAGTGAATTTTGTTGGAGCGTATTGACAATATTATGTAGAAAGTTCACTTCATTTTTCAAGATTTTATTTTCATTCTGCAGCAAATTTATGTTTGATATGGCTTTTTCGTTCATTTCCTTAAGAGAGACAATCTCATTAAACAATACTTCCAGTGTGATGACCGTAGCAGACCCAATTTTCTCTTCATCAGCAACTCTCTGCAGGTTGCGGGAGGAAGATGGAATGTTCCCGTCAGCTGTAGTTTTGGTAGTTTTGCTTTCGTTCGTTGCACTCGTGTCTCCAAATTTTCTATGAACGGGTGGTGGAGAGCGGAGAGAATTACGTCTCTTTTGGGTACAAAGATCACAACTGTAGGAGATATTGTTCTTTGTGTAATATGCACGATCACTATGTTGTAAATTGACACAAGTTAAGTGGTAATAAACTTTACAGATTGAACTCTGAATTTTCGCGTCAGATCTATCAACTTTTTGATGACAACAGCACGGCATTATTACTTTCTGTTATTGTTTTTGAGTTTATGGATATGTTGTATGTATATATTGATTGAAACAAGTCAACTACTCATGAGTAAATCTGCGAACGCGTTTTCCCCACAACACCACACAGATGTGACTGACACTGACAATTGCTAGAAGAATGTACGGAGATATACAGATATACATACAGTGGTATGTATGTATAGATATACAGAAGGCTGCAACACCTGAGTCTAAGAGTAAAGTGAAAAGAAATGTTTATCCAAAAGGAATATACATACGTACTTACATATATCTGAAAAGAGAAAAGTTCGTAAACGCTGGCAAGTATTGAAAGCGCCAAGTGGTAAAACAAGAGTCAATATTTTAACTAATATGCTTAGAAAAGGGATTAGAGAATTAAAAAATTCGTCGGTAGAAAGCTACCTTACCAATGTGACAAACGATAATAACATATATCCCGCCAGACATATATACATATATGTATATCCCGCCGGTGAAAAACGCAAATGGAAACTGGGCAGAAACAAACAAACAAACATACAGAAAAACTATATAAGTATAATACCCTATCCTCCTTTCTATAAAGTGGGCGTGGCCAAATTGCATTTTGTACTCAAATATGGCTATAACGTCGAACGTTTGAGGATGTTACATTTAAAATCTCAAATTTGGTTTTTTGATGAAAACGCCCCTAAAAAGTGGGCGTGGCCAAAAGTGTCGTATGGGTGAATTATAGGGAATATAAATGCCTAAATAATTGGTCTTAACAAAATTTTTTGGTTTCATATAATTTAGTGAAGTTATGAAAAAGTGGGCGCGGCAGTGGGCGGATTTGAAAAAATTTTACACTTGTACTGTATCTTTTTCTCAGAAGCCCAGATATGAAATTTCATAGTCATAGCTCAAAATTTAAGGCCCAAAAAGCGATGACATACGGACGAACGGACGGTCATCACTAAATCGATTTTGCTATTGATGCTAATAACGAATATATATACTTTATAAGGTCTATCTTTATTATTTCTCTATGTTACAAACTATGTGTCAAACTTAATATACATAGGCACCCTTAGGATAGGGTATAAAAAGTAGATTTATTCGCTGAATATCTCGGAAACGTCATTCAGCCATACGAAGATAGAGACTACTCTCAACAAAATGAAGAAATGTACTCTAAGGAAATAGAAAAAGAAATAAAAGAAAAGATCAACCCGAAAAAACTCCCCGATTTAATCTTATTACAGAAGAAATTCTGAAAAAACTTCCTAAAAAAGGTATGAAAAAACTAGCACAGATAATAAATGCAGCATTTAGATTAAGTTATGTTCCACGAATGTGGAAAGTCGCGAAAGTAATTATGGTACCAAGTGAAGTTACTTCATACCATCCAATTTCCTTGCTGCCGATTCTGTCTAAGCTATTTGAAAAAAATTCTTCTAAAACGGCTGCATCCGATTATAGAAGAAAAGGCAATGATACCAAATCATAAATTTTGTTTTAGAAATAGGTATTCAACTATAGATCAGGTACATACATCGAATAACTGATAAAAAAGAAAATGCCGTAGAAGAGAAAAAAATATGGTCTACCATCTTTCTGGATGTTACACAGGCTTTTGATAGTGTGGTACAAAGTATGAATACATTAGCTGCAAAAACATTTGCCAAAACGATACTCATATATTCTAGAGTACTTACATAATGCAGCGATCATTAAGAATAAAGCAAGAAAATGAGTACTTAAAACATATAAAAGCTGGCGTACCTCAAGGTAGAGTGAAGAAACTACTGTTGCCACATTTGCAGATATAAATAAAAATGTACAACATATACCTGTGTATATAAATAACAAAGCAGTTCTTTATTCGAACTCAGCTAAATACTTAGCCATGACTCTTGACGCTAAGCTGCGCTGGAAGACTCATGTCAAGAAAAAACATGATGAATTAAATATTCGATATAAAAAAATGTATTGGCTCCTAGGGAGAGATTCGTGTCTCTATGTATACAACAAGCTACAGTAAAAACTCTTTTATCCGGAATGCTCGGGACATTAGCTTTGTTAAATAATATCCTATTTGTTTTAGTAAGAGACTCGTTGATGTGAATGGGATAGTTTCCATATTTTTCACCAAATAAACTAGATGTTAGTAGCTTCCTTCGTTTATTTTTAACTACCCTCTGCTTGCGCTCAGCTGATCGGAATCTAATGCACACAACGTTCATTGACCTCTCCGGTGAAGATGAAACGGATTGGCTTTTGTTGTTGTTTGCATGCCTGTTGCTTTTTATTGTTTTGACGTAACAACTCTCGACGTCATCAGCATTCAATTCCTCTCCTAAGCCTTCAGCTAATAGTTTAAGAGCGGAAGATAATGCATTATCTTTGTTGACGTTCGGGATGCCAACAATATCAACACATTTTCTCAGTGAATTTTGTTGGAGCGTATTGACAATATTATGTAGAAAGTTCACTTCATTTTTCAAGATTTTATTTTCATTCTGCAGCAAATTTATGTTTGATATGGCTTTTTCGTTCATTTCCTTAAGAGAGACAATCTCATTAAACAATACTTCCAGTGTGATGACCGTAGCAGACCCAATTTTCTCTTCATCAGCAACTCTCTGCAGGTTGCGGGAGGAAGATGGAATGTTCCCGTCAGCTGTAGTTTTGGTAGTTTTGCTTTCGTTCGTTGCACTCGTGTCTCCAAATTTTCTATGAACGGGTGGTGGAGAGCGGAGAGAATTACGTCTCTTTTGGGTACAAAGATCACAACTGTAGGAGATATTGTTCTTTGTGTAATATGCACGATCACTATGTTGTAAATTGACACAAGTTAAGTGGTAATAAACTTTACAGATTGAACTCTGAATTTTCGCGTCAGATCTATCAACTTTTTGATGACAACAGCACGGCATTATTACTTTCTGTTATTGTTTTTGAGTTTATGGATATGTTGTATGTATATATTGATTGAAACAAGTCAACTACTCATGAGTAAATCTGCGAACGCGTTTTCCCCACAACACCACACAGATGTGACTGACACTGACAATTGCTAGAAGAATGTACGGAGATATACAGATATACATACAGTGGTATGTATGTATAGATATACAGAAGGCTGCAACACCTGAGTCTAAGAGTAAAGTGAAAAGAAATGTTTATCCAAAAGGAATATACATACGTACTTACATATAACTGAAAAGAGAAAAGTTCGTAAACGCTGGCAAGTATTGAAAGCGCCAAGTGGTAAAACAAGAGTCAATATTTTAACTAATATGCTTAGAAAAGGGATTAGAGAATTAAAAAATTCGTCGGTAGAAAGCTACCTTACCAATGTGACAAACGATAATAACATATATCCCGCCAGACATATATACATATATGTATATCCCGCCGGTGAAAAACGCAAATGGAAACTGGGCAGAAACAAACAAACAAACATACAGAAAAACTATATAAGTATAATACCCTATCCTCCTTTCTATAAAGTGGGCGTGGCCAAATTGCATTTTGTACTCAAATATGGCTATAACGTCGAACGTTTGAGGATGTTACATTTAAAATCTCATCAAAATTGGTTTTTTGATGAAAACGCCCCTAAAAAGTGGGCGTGGCCAAAAGTGTCGTATGGGTGAATTATAGGGAATATAAATGCCTAAATATTTGGTCTTAACAAAATTTTTTGGTTTCATATAATTTAGTGAAGTTATGAAAAAGTGGGCGCGGCAGTGGGCGGATTTGAAAAAATTTTACACTTGTACTGTATCTTTTTCTCAGAAGCCCAGATATGAAATTTCATAGTCATAGCTCAAAATTAAAGGCCCAAAAAGCGATGACATACGGACGAACGGACGGTCATCACTAAATCGATTTTGCTATTGATGCTAATAACGAATATATATACTTTATAAGGTCTATCTTTATTATTTCTCTATGTTACAAACTATGTGTCAAACTTAATATACATAGGCACCCTTAGGATAGGGTATAAAAAGTAGATTTATTCGCTGAATATCTCGGAAACGTCATTCAGCCATACGAAGATAGAGACTACTCTCAACAAAATGAAGAAATGTACTCTAAGGAAATAGAAAAAGAAATAAAAGAAAAGATCAACCCGAAAAAACTCCCCGATTTAATCTTATTACAGAAGAAATTCTGAAAAAACTTCCTAAAAAAGGTATGAAAAAACTAGCACAGATAATAAATGCAGCATTTAGATTAAGTTATGTTCCACGAATGTGGAAAGTCGCGAAAGTAATTATGGTACCAAGTGAAGTTACTTCATACCATCCAATTTCCTTGCTGCCGATTCTGTCTAAGCTATTTGAAAAAAATTCTTCTAAAACGGCTGCATCCGATTATAGAAGAAAAGGCAATGATACCAAATCATAAATTTTGTTTTAGAAATAGGTATTCAACTATAGATCAGGTACATACATCGAATAACTGATAAAAAAGAAAATGCCGTAGAAGAGAAAAAAATATGGTCTACCATCTTTCTGGATGTTACACAGGCTTTTGATAGTGTGGTACAAAGTATGAATACATTAGCTGCAAAAACATTTGCCAAAACGATACTCATATATTCTAGAGTACTTACATAATGCAGCGATCATTAAGAATAAAGCAAGAAAATGAGTACTTAAAACATATAAAAGCTGGCGTACCTCAAGGTAGAGTGAAGAAACTACTGTTGCCACATTTGCAGATATAAATAAAAATGTACAACATATACCTGTGTATATAAATAACAAAGCAGTTCTTTATTCGAACTCAGCTAAATACTTAGCCATGACTCTTGACGCTAAGCTGCGCTGGAAGACTCATGTCAAGAAAAAACATGATGAATTAAATATTCGATATAAAAAAATGTATTGGCTCCTAGGGAGAGATTCGTGTCTCTATGTATACAACAAGCTACAGTGAAAACTCTTTTATCCGGAATGCTCGGGACCGACAGTGTTCCGGACAATCGAATTTTCCGGATATTAGAGGTTAAGAGATTTCGAAAATGCTTACTGCAACGTACAATCAAACACTACGAGTGCTCACGAGATGTGCTATTTGGTGAAGGAAAACAAAACTTAGTCTTCCATTTAGTCTAGACGACAAACGGCAAACTTATTTTTCAGGCTAAAACGCAGACGGCAAATTTGTTTTCATTTTCAAGCACGCATTCTAGTGCAAATCGCAACATGTTTGAACATTTACATGCTTGTGTAAAATCATCAGTACACAGCATTGCGGATATTAGAGGTTTCTCCGGATATTAGAGTGTAAATGTCACAAATATTTTCTTGAAAAAATTCCGGATATTAGAGGTTGCCGGTTATTGGAGTTCCGGTTAAAAGAGTTTTTACTGTACTGCTTTATAAGCAAATATTAAAGCCAATATGGTCTCCAGCTTTGGGGGTGCACACATAAGACACATTTACAAAGTATACAATGCTTCCAAAATAAAGTACTACGCAATATTGTGAAGTCGCAATAAGGAACTCTGACCTGCATTGAGATCTAAAATTAGAAATGGTAGAGGATGAGACATGAAGGCAGACTTCGCAACCACGCCAATCTAGAAGTAGCTGAACTACTTAATAATAACAATTTAGTTAGAAGATTGAGGAGGGTAAAACCTTTCGAACTAGTTAACTAGGGATAGCGTTACAACATACCACATCATCACACAAAATAAGTGATTGAAAATACCTAGCAGGTATACTCCAAAACAAAGGGTAACTGACAAAAGGAAGTCGCTAAATATATACATATACTCTAAAGTGTTAAAAAATTGCTGATAAGTTTAACGACTAGGTGCGATAATTGGAAGACATAAATTATACCTTCCCCGGGTGCTTTTAGTGGATTAAAGTCCCACACTATCGCATAGCTCGCATGCGATGTCTTTCGACGATTTTCACCGAGCTACATGCAAAAAAAAAAAACATTCATCAAAGATAAAATCCAAGGCCGTGAAAAACTATTTTGAAGAGTTAGATATTTACAGAAAATAAGTTTATTATTTTATCAGAAACGCATCTTACAGAAAATACTAAGAAAAATATGTACATAAATTGTTTTAAAAATATATCATGTCTTTCAAATTCAACACATACTGACGAATGGATTGTCACATATGTATGTATGTATATTGTAAGAAAATCAGAAGAATATAATTGGTGGTTATTAGCATATATGTATGTACATATATGCAAATTAATGAATATAGAAGTGTTGATAGTGGCAAAATACAACACACCAAAAAGCGAGTTTTGCGCTTTTTGTTTTTGAATAAAATACATACTAGGAGTATAAAAATACATACTGAGTTCACGGCCACACCGTACAATATCTTAATATCAACCTCGCACCTACTCTAAATCCAACAGTGACCCCAAGCAGGGGATTGCAGGGGGCAGAGCATGCCCCCATATATATCTCTATGTCTCGTAAACTATATGTTTGCGACCCCTACATATACATATACATATATCAAAATGCTCAGAAAAATGCCCCAATAAGCATTTACCCAATAAGCATCGATTTACAGAACAACTACATATGATTATATTTTTTAAGACGAGTAGTGCAAGAAAATTATCTATTATTTCATTTAAAGGAAATACAAACGCTGCTTTATTAAATCGGAAGTTTGTACATACATATGTATATGTACATAATAAACTTATTAAGAATAGTATAGTAGATCTTCTTTAGCCATAATTCTTGAATTGCACATTTCCGGTACCTCTAAATGATTTCAACTCTCGAATTCCTCTGCGCAGTCTGCTTATTTGCACAACTCTCTCTTTGCCAGAGACTTCTGTGAAGAAGAGTTCCATGCAACTAATGAGAAGACTTTTCATGACAGTTTTACTATGTATACAATACTAAACAATGAATAATTACTTTTTGCACATTCCTACTGTACATGGAAACTTTATGTATAAAAAATCAATCGCCGCCCTTCAAATTCTATGCCAAAAATTTAGTGAGTTGTCTACCAATATTTTTGAAGTAGAATAATAAACCGTAAGCGCTAAGAATTTAATTTTAGTATCAAGCAAAAAGCATATTCTGTAATGATTACCAGTCAGTCTGCTATGAGTATGCGCTGACAATCTTCTACTTTTGCAAATTTCCATCTACCCTCGGAGAAAAAAACCATAGAAAATATTACCTTCAAATGGCCTCTGGCGTCTAATAATAAATTGTCCGGTTTAATATCTCTGTGTATAAACCCAAGTTTGTGTATGGAATCTATGGCCAATGCAGTTTCTCCAATATAAAACTGAGTACATTCCTCGGAAAGTGTATCTTTTTTCATTAATAGTGTCATCATGTCGCCTCCCGGGAGAAATTCCATTATTAAATACAAATTAACTGGATCCTAAATTTAAAATTTATTAACATACATACATACTTTATATCAACGACTACTAACAGCAAATTACTTACTTGAAAACTGTAATACATTTTTACCACCCACTGGTGATCAGCTTCCACTAAAACATCACGTTCCGCCCTAACATGGGCAACCTGCTCTTTTTCAAGCATGTCAGCTTTCCGTAGCACTTTCATTGCATACACATGACCAGTATCTTTTTTTTGTACTAAACGAACTTCGCCGAACGCTCCTCTCCCAATAACTTTTAATGCTTCAAAATCTTCAACTCCCAATCGAAGCCTTTTTAATCTTAAGTATTCAGTTTCCTTCTGAGCATGCTGTTGCCTTTTTTCTTGCTTCTGCGACTCAGACAGTGTTTCATCTTTAAGTTGTGCTTCAAGTTTTGCTAAGCGTTGTTTTCTTTCTCCATATTGGGTTACAAGATTACTGTAATAATTCTCCAACGTTACCTTAGCCTTTGTAGCTTTATCTAAAGTATGATCACTAAACCGCATTGATGAACCATCAGTGGTGGCCATATTATAGGAGTAATACACTTTCCCAATAAACTATACGAAGTAATTTCTCACAAATTACACAAAAAATACAATCTGTACCTAGTTAACAATAAACTTTAAATGTATCTTTTTCTTTGAAACTATAGAATATAGTTCGTTCCCATATGAAAATCTTGACAGCTGACTTTTCTGAATTAGAAAAGCGCGTTCATGTTGGCCTCATCGCTATGCGGCTAGTGATGAGATTTTACTTTAATATAATTTGTTTCAATATAATACTGTAGCAACAAGGAATAAAGCATAAGTCGTTTCTTATAACTTTCCAAGCAAGGGCGTGAAACTATTCGAGAAGCGATGGGAGTTGCAAGATGGCGCGCATAGTGAAGTTAAATTTAAATGCATTTATACTATGTCCCCACCAAAACTAAATTTGCGATTTAGCTAAAAAAGATTTAGATTTACGTAGTCGTCCCCACCGGGACTTAGGATTTATGTACATATAAGGCGTTTTTCTTTTTTAGTTCAGAACAGAGCTCCGAACAGAGCCTGAACATGTCGAGCGCGCTCTGAACAGAGCACGCTCTGAACGCTCTGATTTATTTAAGAAATACGATTGAGCAGTACCTGTCATATGACTGCAATTAAACGACCATTCATGCTTTTTGTCTTCTTAAACACTGAAATAGCGTTTATACACAAATAAAGTTTTCATTTAATTATTAACTACTAATAATTAATTAAAAACAAAGCCTCGAACTCCATTTCAATTGTTCTCGATTTCGTTTTCTCATTGCTTTACCCTCTGCTAAACGTCAAATCCACTGTGCTCGGGTTTTGCTCAGGATGCTCAATCAATTCACGCTGAGCTGATAGAGCGCGCTCTGAGCACGCTCTAAACGAAAAAAGAAACACGAATCGAGTGCTCTAAGCGCTCTGAACTAAAAAAGAAACACAAACATTTTTTTTGACAACTCAGACTCTGCTCTGAACTAAAAAAGAAAAACGACTATAGTGACGTGTGCTGTGAAGAAGATAGTCACAGTTGGTAAATTTTTATAATTTTTGGAAGTGAATACAAATTGTGTTGCTGTCTATAATTAATTAAAGATCAGAATTACTAAAATGATTACCAAAAATGATTTAAAACGGAATTGCTCAATGCATTTTGAGTTTTTTGACGTTTTAAATTTTTTTCTTTGTCAGCATACGAAAATGATATGTGCTGACATAAAAAGGAATGTGCAATTTGTGTCGCATACGGATAAAGTGGGATTTATTATAAATCTCGGATTTAGATGGGATTTATAGACGTCAAATCGTACAGTAAATCGTTGGGATTTAGTGAAGATTTAGGTTAGCTAAATTCGCGCTATATCTCGGATTTAGTTTTGGTGGGGACATAGTATAAACCTTTTCTCGCTATACAGCATGCTATCAATATAGCTCGTGGAGACCATTATAGCAAGATATAAATTGATGGCAAGCCATAGTGCCTAGCCACATTAGCCTTTCAATGAGCCTCATTCCCAAGAACGTTGTGGTTCCACACAAAACAAGGCTTCATTGGAATGAAACCAATTTTGACAACCAATAGGTTGACACAGTTAACATTTTCTATAGGTAGATAAAAACAGACAGAAAAGCTACAATCCGTCTGGAACGGATCGCCTGATACCCTATCCTCCTCTCTATAAAGTGGGCGTGGCCAAATTGCATTTCGTACTCAAATATGGCTATAACCTCGAACGTTTGAGGATGTTACATGTAAAATTTTATCAAAATCGGTTTTTTGATGAAAACGCCCCCATACCTCCACAAAGAATTTTATTTTTCACCCTTATAGGGCACCACACATGCATGCATGTACACTCACAAGCATGTGCACTCACATTTCCTCCATACACTACACATGCAAACTGCACAGTATTCAGAATTTCAATTTCATTAGTCGTCATATCGTTAGGAGGTGAACAACGCAATGTCAGATTCTGCTTGGGCTGCAATTTTAATGGCCCTGGCAATAAAAAAAACAAAGGAAAAAAACCGAATTTGGTGTAAAGAATGGTTCATAAAACGAAGTGAATTTGGGCATTCGAAGTTATTGAAAGAATTGGAAGAGACATCTATTCCAGATTTTAATAATTGCTCCCAAAATTCTCTGTTTCCATTATTCACCATTATTATCCGCGACCCGCACTCCTCAATTTCTTTTACGGAACTGTGCAAATTTCACCACACATCACACAATCTTATGCACAAACAAGAACATAACAAAATTCTTCGAAATCACACATGCCGCATACACAACCACTAGATTGTGCATGCGTGCATATGTGGTGTATGTGCCCCTTGTTGGCGTCGTCGTTTATGACTCTAAAAAAAAACGACGCGGCTGTTTGGCATTGGCGATGACAAATGAAAGACATTTGTCGCGGAGCCGATCGACAACAGTCGTCTGAAATGTCAAAGTATGTAGGTTGCATTTTTCGGCGACGATCTTCGGTATTGTCTGAGGCTTTTTATGACGACGTTTGTCACGGAAATGTTATATTTTTGTCGTCGATAATTTTGCGAACGACTGTGTGATTAAGTGTTGAAGTAAAATACGTGTATTTAAATTTTGAATGACGAAATGAACGAATATGTCAGTTATAGTATTTTTCAGAATAAAGATAACAAATAAAAGACAATTTCAACAATTATTGCATGAAATGGAAAAATATCCCTTTCGCAAAATAATTTACAAAGGGCATAATAAAAGTGATGTTAGTCGCCTTTGGAACGACATGCATATCTTTTCACTGAATTAGCCAAAGTAACCATCGTCTTCGTCCATAGAATCACCCATTCAATCATCATCTAGTCCCAGATTAATTTCAACATTTCATTAATTTTCAATTATTTTTAAAATATTTTCCACCAAGTCACACGAAAAATATAAATTCGTCGACTCAAATGTCAAAACACATGTGTGCAGTGTGTGGAATGTATGTGGAATATAAGTGTTCAGAGAGTCGTGTCGTTTTAGTTACGCAATAGTCGTTTTTCTTTTTTAGTTCAGAGCAGAGCCTGAGTTGTCAAAAAAAATGTTTGTGTTTCTTTTTTAGTTCAGAGCGCTTAGAGCACTCGATTCGTGTTTCTTTTTTCGTTTAGAGCGTGCTCAGAGCGCGCTCTATCAGCTCAGCGTGAATTGATTGAGCATCCTGAGCAAAACCCGAGCACAGTGGATTTGACGTTTAGCAGAGGGTAAAGCAATGAGAAAACGAAATCGAGAACAATTGAAATGGAGTTCGAGGCTTTGTTTTTAATTAATTATTAGTAGTTAATAATTAAATGAAAACTTTATTTGTGTATAAACGCTATTTCAGTGTTTAAGAAGACAAAAAGCATGAATGGTCGATTAATTTTGCAGTCATATGACAGGTACTGCTCAATCGTATTTCTTAAATAAATCAGAGCGTTCAGAGCGTGCTCTGTTCAGAGCGCGCTCGACATGTTCAGGCTCTGTTCGGAGCTCTGTTCCGAACTAAAAAAGAAAAACGCCTAATGTGAAATTCCAAACGCCTCGACAGATGTCTCTTAGATACAAAGATTGTTCAAAGGAGAATATTATTCTTTCATCGGTTCTTTCAAAAGTTTTATATGAGTCGATTCTACTATGCCAACATAAGGCAATTAACGAATTTGTCAATTTTCAATATCTTTAATGACATACCGGTCTTTTGGTAGGACCTTATGTATAACGTACGGACCTCTATACTTTGGGATTAGCTTTTTGTTCGCTCCAACGGTCGTATCAATATTTCTTATAACTACGAAATCACCAGTGTGATAAACTTTTGTGGCTAAGCTCGAACCGATCTTCATTACGCTGTTGTGATACCTGTACAGCCCTCGATACTTCCGTTCCCATTGACTCCAAATTACAGTCTGAGACTAAACACTTTTCATCAAAAAATTCTGTCAACCAGTCTACAACTGGGCCTCGTTGATTAACACCAAACAATAAAGTGGCTGGGGTCTTACGAGTAGTACTTTGAACAGAGTCATTTACTGTAAATTCAACTTCAGATAGTCTGGAGACTTAATCAATTTCAATTGGTTCAATTAGCTTTGCCAACATTGACACGTTCCACTTGCCCATTTGCCTCCGGTGAAGCAATGGCAACCTTAACATGACCTATGTATGTTATTCTTAATCAAAAGCTCGCTAAATTTTAGTGAAGTAATATAGATATAATCCTAGCGGGACGACTATAATATTCAAAATACTTCTTTAATGTGGATATTACTTCCTTTGTATTAGTGGAATTCACTGGATATAGTTTTACGAACTTGGTAAGTGAATCGATAACAACTAACAGGTGTTTACGCTTGGATTTGATCGGTCCCTTGGTATGATGATGAATGCGTACGCCGGAAAAAGGTGACAGAAAATGCATACTTGCAAGCGCTGCAACGCAAAACAAGGGCAGCGAGAGAAGAGTATCGAACCAGAAGAAGGGAGGAGAAGAAGATCCTGCGTAAGAAGAAAAGGGCCCACGCAGCCTCCCAGCTCAAGGATATCGAAGAGTCCCGCGATAGGAACAACATCCGGATGTTTTTCAGGAAAGCCAAGCAACTGGCAGCTGGCTTCAAGCCCGGAACGCGGGCTCTTCGAAACAGTGAAGGAAACCTAGTCACCGAAGCATAGGAACTAGTAGATGTTTTTAAGCAGCATTTCCAGGAGCTACTTAATGGGCAGGTAGAGAGAGTGATAGGGCAAGAAGAGAACCCGCATCCAGTCAATGAAGAATCCATCCCCCCTCCTAGTTTTGAAGAGGTCGGCTCAGCTATCAAAAAGCTGAAGAACAACAAGGCCGCCGGCTCTGATGGTCTACCAGCAGAGCTTTTCAAACATGGTGGTGATGCTTTGGTAGGGTGCATGCACCAAGTCATCAACCAAGTATGGGTGGATGAAGTCATGCCCGATGACTGGACTATCAGCTCTATATGGCCCATCTTCAAGAAACCAGTGTGGCTTCCGGCCCGGCAGATCGACAATCGACCAAATTTTCACACTAAGGCAAATCCTGGAAAAGACCAACGAATTTCAAGTCGAGACTCACCATCTCTTCATCGACTTTAAAGCCGCATATGATAGCATTCATCGCCTTGAGCTCTACAAGGCGATGGCCGAATTCGGGATCCCGGCTAAACTGATCGAGCTGTGCCGCGTGACGCTGGATAACACGCGGTGCAACGTGCAATTCGGCAACAGTTCCTCTGAACTATTCCAAACATGCACCGGATTTCGGCAAGGGGATGCGCTATCATGTGACTTCTTCAATCTTGTGCTGGAACAGATAGTGCGCAGAGCAGGTGTAAACACGGAAGGCACTATCTTCAACAAATCTGTCCAGTTCTGGGATACGCAGACGACATCGACATCATCGGTCGCTCCCAGCGCGCCGTATTAGAGGCTTTGACGGCAATTGAAGAAGAGGCGAAACGAGTTGGCCTTGAAGTGAATGAGGACAAAACCAAGTACATGTTGTCAACAAACAAAGAAGCATCTGTCCACCGCCTAGGACAAAACGTCACTGTTGGCAACAGTAACTTCGAAGTGGTTAAGGAGTTTACCTACCTCGGAGTAAATATCAACTCCACGAATGACAACTTAGTGGAGATTCGACGAAGACTTACCCTAGGAAGCTACTTCGGTTTGGCGAAACAAATCGGGTCAAAACTCCTAACTCGGAAGACGAAATGTTTGCTCTACAAAACTTTGATCCTGCCAGTTCTGCTGTATGGAGCCAAGTGTTGGACGATAAGCAGGAAAGCAGAGCAGATATTAAACACTTTCGAAAGAAAAATTCTTCGTCGGATATTCGGTCCCGTATGCGAGGAGGGCGAATGGAGGAGAAGATATAACCGCGAACTCTATGAGCTGTACCAGGATGTGGATGTAGTCCAAAAAGCCGAAACACGTCGACTACACTGGCTCGGCCACATCGAGCGAATGGACAATAATGCTCCAGCAAAGAGGATCTTCGAATCACAGCCCCCAGGTTCGAGAAGACAAGGAAGACCGAACCTCCGTTTTAAGGATCAAGCTATCGCGGATGCCAGAGCGCTTGGTCTAGATAACTGGAAGCAGCGTGCCCGGGATCGAAGAGAGTGGAAGGCTGCTGTGTCTCAGGCAGAGACTCTTCACGGGTCGGGAGCCCGTTAAGTAAGTAAGTAGGTAAGAGTTGCAGTCGGTCACAATTTTAAATGGTATCCCCTCAAGATAAACAGAAACTATGATAGCGAGCCTCAGCCTGGGTAGTCTTTTTAGAGAAGTAAAAGACCGGATGAAATTTTGCATCCTTTTGTTTCTGGAGCAAAACAGCACCATATCCATATGAGCTGGCATCGCAGTGCAACTCAGTTTCCTTACTAGGATCATAAATAGCTAACACTGGGGAGTTGACCAGCTTATCTTTCAAATCGTTAAGGGCTGACACGTATTTATCATCAATTTCAAACTTAGAGTTCTGTTTTATAAGATCATAGAGTGGTCTGGCAATGCGAGAAAATTGGGGAACGAACTTCCTTAAATATGAGCATAAGCCAATAAACGAGTGTAATTGCTTTAGTGTTTTGGGTAGCGGATATTTAAGAATGCTCTCCTTATGACTATCGTTTGGTTTGATTCCTCTATTGTTAACACTATAATCTAAATAGTCAATACTATCACAACAGAATTTTCATTTAGGCAGTTTGAGGTCCAAAGTAGTACACGTCGTAAGAGGGTCAGATGTTCTTCAAAGTTGAAACTGGCTATTAAAAAATCATCCATATATACAATTACCAATTCTTGCTCAATGAACTCTTTTAGGACGAATGAAATAAATATTTGAAATACTGACGGTGCGTTTTTCAACCCAAACGGCATTTTCAGATATTCAAATTGGCCACAAGGTGTGACAAATGATGTGAACTTAATGGAATCATCAGCCACAGTTACTTGGTGAAAACCGCTTTTCAAATCTATCAGGGTGAACCACTTCTTCCCATCCAGATATTCTAGGCAATCTTCTATCAATGGTATTGGTTAGTTGTCATGAATGGTTATCTTATTGAGTTCCCTGTAGTCAATGCACATACGCGTCTCTCCACTCTTCTTCTTCACCAGTACAATTGGAGAAGCATATGGGGAATCACTATATCTAATAACACCTTGCTCCAATAAATCATGCGTTATTCGCTGTACCTTATCCTTGTCTTTGTAGGACAGCCTACGAGGATGACAATACACAGGAATGTTGGAAGTCAATCGAATTTTCATTTCAAAGTTGTTTCTCTTTAATTGTCTTGGACAAACTCTATATCTATTGTGAATAACTAGCGAAATGTGATCTTAATAAAGTCAACTGTGCTAGAATTATTCAATTCAGTGCTATAAATATAAGGCTCTTCGTCAGCAATGATACTGAATGAGTTGAGAACGCGTTTTCACAATCAGCTAAACACAAAGCGGAAAAATGGTCAGCTCGAGCGTAGCCTTTCTCACCGCCTAAAAAAGTATTGCTTTCGGATTTGAACCACTTGGAAAGAGAACAAAGGGCTAAGCATTTGCAATCAATTAACCTTCATCTCATCCTCAAAAAACTTACGTTGTCTACCCTCGTGTGTAGATTTCTACACATATGGAATTTTAGTGTGTTTTCCATGAATTTGGGGTTTTTTTAGTTAAAATGAACAAAAAAAACTGTTTTTATAATTTTATTCCAAGGAAATAAGTGAAAATAAATTCACAATAGTTTTTCTTGAATGCATTTTACACAAACATTTAGATTATGTTGGTTTGTACAAGCAGTTTTTGGACAAAAACAGCAAATTATTTCATGTATATGTATATTATTTTTCGTGGCTTACGTAGCAAACGTGCTCTATCTTTTATAGTAGAACGCTTCTTGATTGCATTAGTGGATTTTATAATCGGATGCAGAAATATGTATGTATTCTCTAAAGATTGTGGTGAACTTTCTCCTAAAACATTTGCAACCAAAGTTGCTGATGATCCCGATCTTGGTTTATCACTTCTAGGTGCCATCTATGATTTTGCGAGTGAAAGTCCATATCCACATAGAAAATTCCTTTCTATTGTTGTTTTTTGTGTTGTTTGCCGATTCAGATTCACTTCTTTGAAAATAATGAATGAATTTCAATTCAGCTGCAACAGTGAAATCATTTTCTCAACTGTATCTACATCGCGTATATCGAATGAAAACAAAAACTATTAGAGGACCTGAAATGTGAAGAGGCAGTGTATGTATGTATGTTTATGAACAAATCCTTTTTAATTGTAATATATGTAAGTATGTATACTCTATAATTGATGATAAATTTTTTTTTCACCAGGATCCAATTTCAATAAAGTTATATATTGTACAGTACATTTATTTTTTCTTACAATGTACGAAACAACTGCTGTATTGTCGGTATATGCAAAAATTTAGAAAAACAGACCTTGGAGTCAAGATCAGAACACTCATTACTAACCAGGTTATATCTTCTACAATTTGATGCTTGGAATGTAACCTCAATATTAGGGGTCACTTCTATGCTAAGGTTAAAAAACATAAGCTTAGTTTTGTTACTCACCAATAGTCTATGTCCAGCAAACCAAATTCTTAATATATCAGCTACTAAGTTCAAGGGGCTAACTGATCTATAAGCGATTCCTAAATCATCCGCAAAAGCTTTAACTTCTCCATCAAATGGTTGTTCGAAAATAGAATTGATATAGATTAAAAATAAAGTAGGACAAAGAACAGAACCTTGGGGGACGCCAAGTTTAATGCTTTTAAGGTTACTAAAACTGGTTCCTATTTAGACTTTTTGCTTTCTGTCTTTCAGATAAGAAGTGAACCAATCATTGATAAAGCCACGGAAGCCCACATTATATAATTTGTTTAAAAGGATGTTGTGATCAACCATGTCAAAGGCTTTGGTTATGTCTACAAACAGTCCACTGCAAAATCTTTTATCATCTAATCCTTTGCGTATAAAGGAACAAAATTCCAAGAGAGCATCCTCAGTAGAAAGGCCTGATCTAAATCCAAACTTGCTAGAACTAAAAAAAATTTTGTTTTCCAGGTATTTTAAAACCCTACCTTTAATTAGTTTTTCAAATACTTTTGAAATGGAAGGCAACAGCGAGATCGGTCTATAATTATTTTATTCTTTTCTGTTCCCTTTTTTGAAAAGTGGTATGACATCGGCACATTTCAGTTCTTCAGGAAAATTTCCAGTGATAATACTCGAATTAAAAAGATGTGATAAAATGTCAATTATGTTGTTTTGACTCACACACTTATGTGGAGTCAGAAGTAACAATCATTGGGATAGTTACGAATTTAAAGTTGGTTGGGTGCAGAAAAATCCTTGGGATAGTTCTGCGCTGTTGGGGAAGTATAGAATTAAAATTGCTACCTGCTTGAGCTTTTGTTTTCAACTTCACTTTATTCATTGTTTGTTTGACTTATTTATACATTAACTTAACTCTACTTATTGCCTACATTAACAATTAACAATTAGCTCTACTTATTGCCTACGTTAACAATTCTTTAACCTAATAATAATTTTGCATAATGTTTTGATATTGACGACTGTCGGTTATTGCACTATGCTCTGCGTCAGCATTTCCTGGGTTTGTGTTGTGTTGTGCCTTTGTCGCGTGCGATGTACTATATCTGGGTCATCGTTGTTTTGTACTTTGTACATATGTTAAAGGCAATTTTTTTCAGCACAAGGTTAGAAATACCATCATTACCACATGAATTCGAGTTGTTTAAAGAGTTTATAGTTTTTAATAACTCAAGACCAGAAATAGGTTCAAAATAAAAACTGTTTTCATGAAGTACACTATCTACAAGCCCATAACTAGAGTCAGCATAACATGTATTAGAAAAACCTCTCGGAGTTGACATTTGTCCGACTGAAGCAAAGAGCACGTTGAACTCGTTTGCTACTGCCGTGAGATCGGCAATAATGGTATTACCATTCAGAGTTGTAAAGTACTGAAATACATTTGTACTGCAGTACTGTGTAAGTACCCAGTACCTTGTACTTGTACTTGTACTTAAAAAAAAGGAGTACAATGTACTTGGTACTTTAAAATCACCAAGTACAAGTACTATTTCAGGTCCTCTCTTCTAAGTACATTTACTGTGTACTGTAATACTGGGCAGTACATTTGCAAGTACTTTTCAAGTACATTTCCTTGCGTGGTCTATGGTGTGACATGGTAGTACAGCTAACTTAATACCGAGAATCATAGCATTGTTGTTCTTCTACATACGTACATATGTCGAAACTCGGGATCACTTTTGTAACCGTCTACTGTCATTATCTGCAGCAGCATTCAAGTAAGTGGTGGTCAATTGATCTCCTGATTGGCATTTTGAATATCTGAACTGAAAATAATAGTTGCCGATGTCAAAAACAAATTTGAAGATTAATGCTTTTGCTTAGCACGTTTCACACATAGACCACGTTAGGAATTGTACTTGAAAAGTACTTGCACATGTAGTGCCCGGTATTACAGTACCCAGTAAATGTACTTAGAAGAGAGTACTTGGAAAAGTACTTGTACTTGGTGCCTTTAAAGTACCGAGGACATTGTGCTCCTTTTTTTCAAGTACAAGTACTAGTACAAGGTACTGGGTACTTGATTGGTACTGGTACTTGAAAGTTTTCAGGTCTGTTACCATTGTATAGTGTTATAGAAGTATCTTCTTTACTAATGGTTCGGTTAATAATATTGTTAACCACTTTCCATTCTTTTTTAAGGTTACCTTGCGATATTCTTATTTGATTATGGTAGTAACTTTCCCTACACAAACGGATTTGCTTGTTAATTTTACGGCACATGTTTATAATGATTTTGTGTACGTGTATTTAACTGATGTTTACTACATTTTTCCCGCAGTTTATGTTTATATTTGATTTTTTAAGAAGAGATGCGTTAATCCAGGGCTTAAGACCTATTTCTGATTTTCTTTGAACAGCGATATAACTTGATGCGGCTAAAGAATTTATCAAAATATTAACAAATAAGCCATAAGCCTTGGAAGCATTTTCCTCAGCATAAACCTCACCCCAATTATTAGAGCGCAATACTCTATTCAGGTGATCAAAGTTAATTTTTGTCACTCCAGGTGGCGAGTGTTTTTGGTTCTTGTTTCTTTCCAAAATGGGAAACGAAATACCAGTCATACAGTGATCACTAATGTTAAGATTAAGATTAGTTACAACACATTGATTCGGCTGAATTTTTGAGAAACGACCAAATACGTGATCAAGACAGGTACCCGCGATTGGTCTTGTGATCTCTTTAATAAAAGAGGTTAACCCATGCTCAGCGATGACTGCAAGGTAGGAATCTGAAGAAGAGCATGAGTTTAACAAATCCAAGTTAAAGTCTCCTAAAATTACAAGATAAGCTGCTTTTATATTGCACAAAAAATTCGAGAATTCATCAAGAAACAGATTATACGACTGTGAATTGAATCTATATGCACCAGCAAATGTAAAGTATTCATTGGTATTTGCATAAAAATTATAACCAGGGATACTGTAATCATTGATTTCCAATGAATAAATCCAAATTTCGGATACAAAAATAAATTCAGGTAACTTATCATTTATTGTAATTCAGGTATTATCACAACTAGTCACGGAAATTGAGGCAAGGCTGTTGTTTACAAGATCAAAGTTTCCATTCATATTAAAACAATTTAATTAGTTTTTAATTAAAGATAAATCATCAAATGACCTTATAGCAACAGCCTTTCCTCCATCGACTTTCCTTAACAAAATTTGAGAATTACTGTACCATAAATACTTAAACTTATGTTCATCTTTTAACCTTTTATATTTCGTGAAACAATTGTTGACATAAATAGTGGAACAGATTTTTTTATTATAACCAAATAATGTTGTGTTCAGGTTCTTTCTTCCGGCCTTCTTGCTCATCATAATTTTCCTTTTAACATCCGTCGACGAGAGATGAATGCGTAGTATCTTTGTTGTTTTATTATTCTTCTTGAAACTTTTCACATTTTTTTAATGTCTTCCGTAGGTACAGAGACATTCAGTGCTTCGCAGAAAATTTTTTGAGCGCACTCTTCAGCATTATCGTTGTTTACCTCCGGCACAACAACAATTTCAATGACGTTCTCAATCTGCTTCTGATCCCACAAATTCAACTTGCTTTCAAGTTCGTTGACCTTCAATCTCAGAGACACATTTCCAAACATAACATGTATAGAAGATACCAGTAACCAAAATTTTAATTCATATTTCACTTGTATTGACGAATATACATAAGTCATAGTTATAAACGTTATAAATTTTTTTTTCATGGGAAACATTTTTTTTCTTTGTAAAATAAGGATTTTAATAATGTCAAAAAATTTCGGAATATATCAATTAGTGGTTTTTGAGAAAAATAAGAAAAGAGATTGTATTTGTGTAGTTTTCTACACAAGGGTGGGATGAAGGTTAACAAAGAATCAGAATGGAAATCAATTCTATGGTAACTTTTATCTTTTTCTAAGTAAATATTTTCATTTGAACAGTCCTTACAATAATTAATCCTAGGTATCGTAGTCTGAATATTCAACTTCACCGATTTATTATTTTCAAAATTTTCAAGAAGCTTACTGGATTACTGGACTACCACTATCAATTAACGAATTATAAAACACAAACATTGGGTTATTCAGACCACGATACAAAAAAGCAACACCCATCTGTTGATATGGATCGAGTTCTTCCAAAATGTTTCCGCTCTCTACCGACTGAACTGTATGCACTCTGGTTCCTTGGGTACAATCCTTAAGTTGATGATTGGTGCTACCACAGCGAAAGGTAGGATCCAATGGTTCGTCTTTTCTTTGCACACTGTCTTGAAAGATGTCCGCGTTCGGAGCTATTAAAGCATTGAACTTGCGTTGATGGTTTTGCTGACGATGGTGGCTGCAGTGATGACGAAGCGCTTTGACTTGTGTTTTTGGTGAATAAATTATCGTTGGCACGATTTTTTTTTCGTACGTGATTAGCAGCTCCTTTAATTCCTCCAAGTTCTTGGCAGTGTACAGCATCGACGTGTAGGCGGTCCTGTCCCTTAAACCATCCATTACGGCCGATATGACTTCGCACTCGTCGAGTTTTCCTTGCGCAGCTATCTCCTTTATGGGCTCATTCGGAAGTCGGCGCCTTTTTTGTAGCTTGCGATATACTTCGTTCAGCGTAATGTTGTTCTTAAATTATCTAGACAGACTGGCTTTTAATTCAACGTAGTTTGTGGCATCACACGTGCGCAGGAAAATTGCAGCGGTGCTACTGAGGAGTCGTCGCAAACACATATACTTGAAGTGGTCGTCATATTAATGGTATTTTCGAAGTCCACCAGCCAGGCATCGTCGCCAGAAAAGTGTGGTACTAGGGTGTCAACGTCCAACAAAGAAAGTCTCTGGAGTCCCTGAACATTTTTATCTTCGAGTTCTCTGATTTCGGCCTTTAGAGCGATGATTTTTCTTTTCTTCTCCAGCCTGCTGATGACGGCGTCCAAATCTGCGTGGCTCTTGTCTCCGTGCTGCAATAACTGTTCTGGTCCTGGTTCGTCCTGCTCCTGTTCAATTTCATTCGCCTGTTCGAACGTATCCTCTGCATCCGAATCAATGTCGCCTTCCTGTGATTGGGTGACTTTTAGCAGCTTGCGCAATTATGCCACGCTGGCAGTAGCCGGGTAGTCGATTTGGGCTTCGTTCAACGCCGCCATCAATGTTGCCCTCGTGTGTTTGGGTGGCATTTATCGTAAATTTCATAAAACTTATAAAACTTGACAATTTGCAAAACGAATGTGAATACTTTTTTATTTAAAATACGGACTGAATGGGGTTAATTTTACCGATTTAATAGCGCAACACCACACCTGAGATGTAATTTCCTGGTTACTTTTTATTTCTTTCGTACTTCTTCCTCTTTCCGTTGGTTACAATTGAATGAATGATTTGGAACAAGACACATATTTTTTGTCCTTTTTGTTGGACAATCCTGGATATTCGGTTTCCACTTCAAAGTGTTTGTCGCGACGCCTAGGTGTTCTACTACCTTAGGTATATATAAAATACACTACAAAAGATAAAAAAAGAAATCCCAACGCATTCATTAGACGTTCCAAGTAGTTCGATCCTCTTTTCTTCAACATCCAGTTGACGTTGTCGGATTTCAAACTCCATAAGTTTTATTTTGTGGTTTTCTATTCTCTGTTTTTCCTCGCGCTCTAACTGAGTCTTATATAGATTCAGTCTTTCTTCTTCTAAATGAAACCTTTTTCTCTCGTATCTTGCAGTCTTTTTTAAATGATTCTCTACACGAGGTAGGGATTCTTTTACATCTGCATAGAGTTGTTCCTGTACTGTCGTCTGTTTTCGTAACATTTCCAGTCTATCAGTGGGTATTAATGATCTCCCAGCCTTCGAGGTAGTTGGCATATTTGATACAGACGTTGACAATTGTTGCAGTAAATTCGATGTAACTGTTGTTGAAATTAATCCGGAACTATTTGATTATGGAGCAGGTGTTGATGCTTGTGCAGATGTTGATGATTGAGCTGGTGATAATGGTTGAGCAGGTGTTGATGATCGAGCTGGTGTTGATAAAAGAAGGTCCATGGATGGAGACAATGGTAATTTAAGTGAAACTTGAAGCGAAGATGTATTAAGAGAAACACCTATGGCAGTTCATCTCGTGTTTATGAGGTTATCGTAGGAAACAATCCTTGAAATTACTTCCTCCAAATTAGATAACTGTTTTTGATTGTACTGGCCTCCTCCTGTCACCTGGCATTCTCTGTTATTGTGCTGGAGTTTTAATTTCACTTTATACTTGGCGTCTCTCCAAACCTACGAAAGATTAGTTATAAACAAATGCATATGCACATAATTTTCAAACAAACTTCCCCACTCCATCGGGACATAAGTCCCAAATCAAATTAGGGACTTATGTCCCATGCATTCTGCTCCCTGCAACCCCCCTGCTTGGGGTCACTGTTAGATTTGGGGTAGGTGCGAGGTTGAGTATCCATGCGAAACATAGATATAAAGAATGTTTGCATATACATAAGGGTGACTGTCATCGTCGTCTGGCGAAAACTACTGACGACATCTGTCGAGTTGAGGCGTTTGGAATTTCACATTGCGTAACTAAAACGACACGACTATCTGAACACTTACATTCCACAAACTATGACAGATGGGATTTTTATGATTGGGTGAAAATATTTATAAAATAATTTGAAAATGAATAGTGTTGAGATGTTTTATGAAAGCCGTGACGTAATTTTCTGGTTACTTTTTATTTCTTTCGTACTTCTTCCTCTTTCCGTTGGTTACAATTGAATGAATGATTTGGAACAAGACACATGTTTTTTGTCGTTTTTGTTGGACAATCCTGGATATTCGGTTTCCACTTCAAAGTGTTTGTCGCGACGCCTAGGTGTTCTACTACCTTAGGTATATATAAAATACACTACAAAAGATAAGAAAAGAAATCCCAACGCATTCATTAGACGTTCCAAGTAGTTCGATCCTCTTTTCTTCAACATCCAGTTGACGTTGTCGGATTTCAAACTCCATAAGTTTTATTTTGTGGTTTTCTATTCTCTGTTTTTCCTCGCGCTCTAACTGAGTCTTATATAGATTCAGTCTTTCTTCTTCTAAATGAAACCTTTTTCTCTCGTATCTTGCAGTCTTTTTTAAATGATTCTCTACACGAGGTAAGGATTCTTTTACATCTGTATAGAGTTGTTCCTGTACTGTCGTCTGTTTTCGTAACATTTCCAGTCTATCAGTGGGTATTAATGATCTCCCAGCCTTCGAGGTAGTTGGCATATTTGATACGGACGTTGACAATTGTTGCAGTAAATTCGATGTAACTGTTGTTGAAATTAATCCGGAACTATTTGATTATGGAGCAGGTGTTGATGCTTGAGCAGATGTTGATGATTGAGCTGGTGATAATGGTTGAGCAGGTGTTGATGATCGAGCTGGTGTTGATAAAAGAAGGTCCATGGATGGAGACAATGGTAATTTAAGTGAAACTTGAAGCGAAGATGTATTAAGAGAAACACCTATGGCAGTTCATCTCGGGTTTATGAGGTTATCGTAGGAAACAATCCTTGAAATTACTTCCTCCAAATTAGATAACTGTTTTTGATTGTACTGGCCTCCTCCTGTCACCTGACATTCTCTGTTATTGTGCTGGAGTTTTAATTTCACTTTATACTTGGCGTCTCTCCAAACCTACGAAAGATTAGTTATAAACAAATGCATATGCACATAATTTTCAAACAAACTTCCCCACTCCATCGGGACATAAGTCCCAAATCAAATTAGGGACTTATGTCTCTTGCATTCTGCCCCCTGCAACTCCCCTGCTTGGGGTCACTGTTGAATTTCAGGTAGGTGCGAGGTTGACTATCCATGCGAAACATGAATAAAAAGAATGTTTGCATATACCCAACCTCGCACCTATCCCAAATCCAACAGTGACCCCAAGCAGGGGGGTTGCAGGGGGGCATCATGCCCCCCTGCAACCCTTAGTTATACCACTTTTTATTCATATAAGTGGCGTAAAGCAAAATTTGCCTAATGTCGCCTTATTAAAGTGTGTTAAGGCAAATTGCTAGAATTTGGGACTTATGTACCATTTTCGGGAAAAAAATTTTGGACTTATGTATGTCCCGATGGGGTGGGAAATACGACCCTAATTCAATTTGGATCTTATGTCCCTGTTAAGTGGGACCGAAAAATACAACCCACATACTTTGCCATTTCAGACGACTGTTGTCGATCTACGCCGCGACAAATGTCATTTATTTGTCATCGCCAATGCCAAACAGTCGCGTCGTTTTTTAGAGTCAAAGACGACAACGACAATAAGGGTGTTTGAATCTTCCGTGTGATGCGAACTATCCGTTGTCATCTTATTGTAATTTGAAGTGACAGTGTTGCCATAATAAATGTGTATGCATGTGGAACGACATGCATATCTTTTCACTGAATTATCTTGGCCAAAGTAGCCATCGTCTTCGTCCATAGAATCATCCATTCAATCATCATCTAGTCCCAGATTAATTTCAACATGTCATTCAGGACGACAATAAGGGTGATTGATGACACGACTCTCTGAACACTTACATTTCACAAACTATGACAGATGAGATTTTTATGATTGGGTGAAAATATTTATAAAATAATTTGAAAATGAATAGTGTTGAGATGTTTTATGAAAGCCGTGACGTAATTTTCTGGTTACTTTTTATTTCTTTCGTACTTCTTCCTCTTTCCCTTGGTTACAATTGAATGAATGATTTGGAACAAGACACATGTTTTTTTGTCGTTTTTGTTGGACAACCCTGGATATTCGGTTTCCGCTTCAAAGTGTTTGTCGCGACCGACGCCTAGGCGTTGGTAATGGAACTGAATACCCAGGCTTGGCAACTAACTAACTTAGGTACATATAAAATACACTACATCTCGGCTAATCTGACATTATTTGATGTGACTAAACTGAAACTTATTATAAAATAAAAGGAAGTTGTTTTTTTTTTTTATATACAAAGGTTGTTCAAAGGAGAATACTATTCTCTAATACTTTCATCGGTTCTTGCCAAAGTTTTATATGGGACGATTCTACTATGCCATCATAAGGCAATTGAGGAATTTGGCAATTTTCAATATCTTTAACGACATACCGGTCTTTTGGTAGGACCTTATGTATAACGTACGGACCTCTATACTTTGGGATTAGCTTTTTGTTCGCTCCAACGGTCGTATCAATATTTCTTATAACTACGAAATCACCAGTGTGATAAACTTTTGTGGCTAAGCTCGAACCGATCTTCATTACGCTGTTGTGATACCTGTACAGCCCTCGATACTTCCGTTCCCATTGACTCCAAATTACGGTCTGAGACTAAACATTTTTCATCAAGAAATTCTGTCAACCAGTCTACAACTGGGCCTCGTTGATTAACACCAAACAATAAAGTGGCTGGGGTCTTACGAGTAGTACTTTGAACAGAGTCATTTACTGTAAATTCAACTTTAGATAGTCTGGAGACCCAATCAATTTCAATTGGTTCAATTAGCTTTGCCAACATTGAAACGTTCCACTTGCCCATTTGCCTCCGGTGAAGCAATGGCAACCTTAACATGACCTATGTATGTTATTCTTAATCAAAAGCTCGCTAAATTTTAATGAAGTTATATAGATATAATCCTAGCGGGACGACTATAATATTCAAAATACTTCTTTAATGTGGATATTACTTCCTTGGTATTAGTGGAATTCACTGGATATAGTTTTACAAACTTGGTAAATGAATCGATAACAACTAACAGGTGTTTACGCTTGGATTTGATTGGGGGCAATGGTCCAAGGTGGTCTATATGTATAGTGTCAAATGGGACTGGCCTTTTCGGTATACTATACAAATTTCTCTCATTTGAGTATGCTATGCACTTAAGACAATTCTTGATAAATCTTTCAATTTTGGTTTTCATTTCAAGGAACCAATAATATATTTTCAACTGATCGTAACATTTATTAGTTCCTATGTGACCAATTTGTTCGTGGATCGATCGGATTACAGTTTCTTCCATTTCCTTGGAACATAAAACAAGTAATTTTTGGGCCCCTTTCGATAGACAAGCCCATCTTTGAGCTCATACATCTTATCTACTTCTTTTCCCAATTTATTTCGTAATTCGACAATATTAGAGTCTCTACTCTGTGTGGCTTGGAGCTGAGATTCAAAATCAATCTCGTTTATTGTCGAGACTATCTGACAACGGCTCAATGCGTTGACATGACCGATGCTAACTCCACCACTGTGTTTTACGCTATAATTATAGTTTTGCATTTCAAGTGCCCATCTAGCTATTCTTGGGTTGAGGACTTTTCTGTTGAGTGTAGTGTCCGTGAGTTGCAGTCGGTCACAATTTTAAATGGTGTCCCCTCAAGATAAACACAAAATCTTCTTAGAGCATATATAATAGCGAGTGTTTTCAACTCGAAACTATGATAGCGAGCCTCAGCCTGGGTAGTCCTTTTAGGGAAGTAAAAGACCGGATGAAATTTTGCTTCCTTTTGTTTCTGGAGCAAAACAGCACCATTTCCATATGAGCTGGCATCGCAGTGCAACTCAGTTTCCTTACTAGGATCATAAATAGCTAACACTGGGGAATTGATAAGCTTATCTTTCAAATCGTTAAGGGTTGACACGTATTTATCATCAATTTCAAACTTAGAGTTCTGTTTTATAAGATCATAGAGTGGTCTGGCAATGCGAGAAAATTGGGGAACGAACTTCCTTAAATATGAGCATAAGCCAATAAACGAGTGTAATTGCTTTAGTGTTTTGGGTAGCGGATATTTAAGAATGCTCTCCTTATGACTATCGTTTGGTCTGATTCCTCTATTGTTAACACTATAATCTAAATAGTCAATACTATCACAACAGAATTTTCATTTAGGCAGTTTGAGGTCCAAAGTAGTACACGTCGTAAGAGGGTCAGATGTTCTTCAAAGTTGAAACTGGCTATTAAAAAATCATCCATATATACAATTACCAATTCTTGCTCAATGAACTCTTTTAGGACGAATGAAATAAATATTTGAAATACTGACGGTGCGTTTTTCAACCCAAACGGCTTTTTCAGATATTCAAATTGACCACAAGGTGTGACAAATGATGTGAACTTAATCGAATCATCAGCCACAGTTACTTGGTGAAAACCGCTTTTCAAATCTATCAGGGTGAACCACTTCTTCCCACCCAGATATTCTACGCAATCTTCTATCAATGGTATTGGTTAGTTGTCATGAATGGTTATCTTATTGAGTTCCCTGTAGTCAATGCACATACGCGTCTCTCCACTCTTCTTCTTCACCAGTACAATTGGAGAAGCATATGGGGAATCACTATATCTAATAACACCTTGCTCCAATAAATCATGCGTTATTCGCTGTACCTTATCCTTGTCTTTGTAGGACAGCCTACGAGGATGACAATACACAGGAATGTTGGAAGTCAATCGAATTTTCATTTCAAAGTTGTTTCTCTCTAATTGTCTTGGACAATCTATATAGCTATTGTGAATAACTAGCTAAATTTGATCTCAATAAAGTCAACTGTGCTAGAATTATTCAATTCAGTGCTATAAATATAAGGGTCTTCGTCAGCAATGATACTGAATGAGTTATTGATATTTTCGGATTGAGTGTTCGGAGCTGAGTTGTCTTTCGTACCAGAACAATCGTAATCGGAACAATTGGAATCGGAACAGCTGCAGTCGGAATCGAACGCGTTTTCACAATCAGCTAAACACAAAGCGAAAAAATGGTTAGCTCGAGCGTAGCCTTTCTCACCGCCTAAAATTGTATTGCTTTCGGATTTGAACCACTTGGAAAGAGAACAAAGGGCTAAGCATTTGCAATCAATTAACCTTCATCTCATCCTCAAAAAAACTTACGTTGTCTACCCTCGTGTGTAGATTTCTACACATATGGAATTTTAGTGTGTTTTCCATGAATTTCGGGTTTTTTTTAGTTAAAATGAACAAAAAAACTGCTTTTATAATTTTCTTCCAAGGAAATAAGTAAAAATAAATTCAAAATAGTTTTTCTTGAAAGCATTTTACACAAACATTTAGATTATGTTGGTTTGTACAAGCAAACCAGAGAGAAATGGTAAAAAGATCATGTAGTGCATCCAAATTAACTTAAACCACTGCGAAGCCGCTCAGGATCTACTTGCACAAACGGCGACAGAAGAAAACGCGGATGTAGTTTTCATCTGCGAACAGTACAAGACACCTTACTGTAGCGGAAGATGGGTAGAAGATCGAAACAAGAAAGCAGCGATATGGACGTGCGGCACTTACCCCTTCGAACGCAAGGACCCGAGGCAGCAGCAAAATTTCGCCTACGCAAAAGTAAAGGGGATTCACCTCTTCAGCTGCTATGCGCCACCGAGCACATCTATGAACGAATACTGTCAGATGCTGGACAGTCTTGTAGCCGAGGCACGAGGGAAGTCACCAGTGATTATAGCCGGAGATTTCAATGCATGGGCAGTCGAGTGGAATAGTGTTAGGACAAACCAGAGAGGCGAGGCGCTCCTAGAAGCATTCGCTAGCCTCGATCTAGTCTTACTCAACCATGGAAGCAGTAACACGTTTGACAATGGTAGAGCACGCTCCATCATCGATCTGACTTTTGCCAGCAGATCAATTGCGAGGAAAATAAAATGGCACGTTTCAGATTTGTACACGCACAGCGACCACCAGGCCATCATTTTCGAAACTGAATTTCGAGAGCGGCCCCAGCAACGCAACCCCCCGACGAAAGTACAAAAGTTGGGATGGAAAACAAATAGTGTAGATAACGAAATGCTGGATTACATGTTGGGCATTATGGACATACCAACTGGTACAGCAGAAGAACAAGCCAAAGAAGCAAGGAGTTCCTTATCCAGAGGATGTGATGCTGCCATGCCACGTAAGGGGAGAGGAAACGGTAGGAAACCTGTATACTGGTGGAACGACGACATCTCGAATCTGCGCGCAGATTGCCTCAGAATGCGTAGACAGCAACAGAGAGCCAGACGCAGAGACATAGGGGACTATGAAATTCTGCGCGAACAATTTCACACAAGAAGAAAGCAGCTCCATAAGCTGATAAAGAAGAGCAAAAGAGAATCTTTCCAGGTAATTAGGGATGAACTGCAGAACAATCCGTGGGGAAGCGCATATCAAATAGCAATGAAAAAACTAAAACATGTCACGGCAGCTTCACCGATATGCCCGAACATGATGCGCTTGATTGTTAGCACCATATTCCCGGCAAAAGATGAAGCTCCGATATCAATCCAAGAAACAGCAGCTGGAGCGGAGATAATTCCGCAAGTCACAAATGAGGAAATCTTAGAAGTTGCAGCAGCTATAAAGACAAACAAGACGCCAGGAATGGACGGAATCCCGAACCTGGTTCTGAAAAAGGCGATCATAGCACGGCCAGAGATCTTCATGTATCTGTATACGACATGCTTAGTGGAAGGAAAATTCCCACTACAGTGGAAAAGGCAGCGGCTAGTACTTATCCCGAAGGGCAATAAGCCGCCTGACCAACCGTCGTCATACAGACCATTGTGCATGCTATACACAATGGGTAAAGTCCTGGAAAAAATCATAAGAGGAAGATTAGAGCGATACACTGAAGGAGACCACGGGCTCTCCAACCAACAGTATGGCTTCAGAAGGAAGCGAAGCACCATACAGGCAATAGAGGCAGTGTGTGACATTGCGCGTGAAGCAATCGCGGGACGAAGATGGCTAGGAGGGACAAAGCAGTACTGTGCCGTCATAACACTCGACATCAAAAACGCCTTTAACTCAGTTAGCTGGAACTGTGTAAGCCGAGCGTTGTAGCCTGCAGATACCTAACTACCTAATGAGGATAATTGCTAGCTACTTCAAAGACAGGACCCTTTACTACGACACAGAAGAAGGGCCAAAGAAGTACAACATTACGGGAGGAGTCCCTCAAGGGTCAGTGCTTGGCCCAGTGCTGTGGAACATAATGTACGATGGCATCCTGAGAATACCGAAACCGAACGGAGTACACATCATCGGCTACGCTGACGATATCGCAGTAATTGTTGTGGCAAAAACTCTGGGAGAAATGTCTGCGAAATGTAGCCATGTCATCAGAGATGTCAGGTCCTGGCTACGGAATTCAGACCTGGAATTGGCAAACCACAAGACGGAAGCAGTGCTAATAAGCAGCAGGAAAAGGGTAGAGCACCTCACCATACAGGTCGGTGAGCATACCATTGAGTCGAGCCCACACATCAGATACCTGGGAATGCTGCTGGATCACAGGCTCATCTTCAAAGAACACATGATGTACGCAGGTGAAAAAGCCTCCCGGGCAGTAGCGGCACTATCCAGGATAATGCCAAATATTGGTGGACCAAGGCAGCCAATTAGCACCAGCGATAGATGTCAAATCCTACATGAGGCGCATGAACGCAGCGCATAGAATCGCATCGCTAAGAGTATGCAGCGGAAGCCATAAGCTTAATTTCAGGCAGAATGCCCATAGACCTGGAAGCTAAAAAGGCAGCCGCACAACGCTGGGCCGAGCCGGAAGAGAGGAGAATTACCAGCGCTGCCATACAAGTAGAGTGGCAACGCAAATGGGATACTACCACCAAAGGGAGATGGACCCACAAATTAATCTCCAGCATAGAAGAGTGGAACAGTAGAGGACACGGAGAAGTAAACTACTACCTGACGCAATTTCTGTCGGGGCATGGATGCTTCCGAGAGTATCTCTGCAAGTATAAGCATGTTGACGACCCATACTGTCCGCATTGCGATGGCAAAATTCAGAATGCAGATCATATCCTGATGGAATGCCGAGGATTCTCGATGGCCAGAAATATACTGGAAATGGCAATAGGTGGAGAGGTGAAACCAAGAGGGCTGATAACTTTCATGCTAACAACGTCTGAAGCCTGGGAAACGGCAAATGAAGTTATCACAACCATAATGCAGCAGCTACGCCTGGAAGAACGGGCTAGGAACTAGGAAACTGCAAATTCCGGTGATCAACAGCAAAACATAAACAAATTACACTCAACATGCACACAACCACTACGCAAAATACTAAACAAAGACTTAAAATGAACACAACGAACTGACATACACAGCCAAATACGACATATACAACCTTTAACATACATAACATACACACTATAGAACCACTACATACATACATACATACGCTACGAAACCAAAACGTATACGTACATGCAATAGACTTATACTCACACATAGACATGAACACGCATACACACATGAACACATACTTCCACACACACCCATGGACAGACTTTCGTGCTTCGGCACCTACATCTCCGGACATGCAGACAAAGATAGAAGCAGCTACGGCTGAAAACCCCACTGTGATGAAATGCCTAACGGCGGTACCGCAGGGATCCAGGGTTGGATGCAGAGATGGTTTTAGTCGATTAAAGTCCCACACTCAGGCTTTCGATGCTTTCCACCTTCTTAAAAAAAAAAAAAAAGTTTGTACAAGCAGTTTTTGGACAAAACAACAAATTGTTTCATGTATATGTATATTATTTTTCGTGGCTTACGTAGCAAACGTGCTCTATCTTTTATTTATAGTAGAACGCTTCTTGATTGCATTTGTGGATTTGATAATCGGATGCAGAAATATGTACGTATTCTCTAAAGATTGTGGTAAATTTTCTCTTAAAACAGTTGCAACCAAAGTTGCTGATGATCCCGATCTTGGTTTATCACTTCTAGGTGCCATCTATGATTTTGCGAGTGAAAGTCCATATCCACATAGAAAATTCCTTTCTATTGTTGTTTTTTGTGTTGTTTGCCGATTCAGATTCACTTCTTTGAAAATAATGAATGAATTTCAATTCAGCTGCAGCAGTGAAATCATTTTCTCAACTGTATCTACATCGCGTATATCGAATGAAAACAAAAATTATTAGAGGACCTGAAATGTGAAGAGGCAGTGTATGTATGTATGTTTATGAACAAATCCTTTTTAATTGTAATATATGTATGTATATTCTATAATTGATGATAAATTTTTTTTTTCAATTTCAATAAAGTTATATATTGTACAGTACATTTATTTTTCTTACAATGTACGAAACAACTGCTGTATTGTCGGTATATGCATAAATGTAGAAAAAAGAGACCTTGGAGTCAAGATCAGAACACTCATTACTAACCAGGTTATACCTTCTACAATTTGATGCATGGAATGTAACCTCAATATTAGGGGTCACTTCTGTGCTAAGGTTAAAAAACATAAGCTTAGTTTTGTTACTTACCAATAGTCTATGTCCAGCAAACCAAATTCTTAATAAATTGACGTCATGATTTATATCAGCTACTAAGTTCAAGGGGCTAACTGATCTATAAGCGATTCCTAAATCATCCGCAAAAGCTTTAACTTCTCCAACAAATGGTTGTTCGAAAATAGAATTGATATAGATTAAAAATAAAATAGGACCAAGAACAGAACCTTGGGTCAAGCCAAGTTTAATGCTTTTAAGGTTACTAAAACTGGTTCCTATTTAGACTTTTTGCTTTCTGTCTTTCAGATAAGAAGTGAACCAATCATTGATAAAGCCACGAAAGCCCGCATTATATAATTTGTTTAAAAGGATGTTGTGATCAACCATGTCAAAGGCTTTGGTTATGTCTACAAACAGTCCACTGCAAAATCTTTTATCATCTAATCCTTTGCGTATAAAGGAACAAAATTCCAAGAGAGCATCCTCAGTAGAAAGGCCTGATCTAAATCCAAACTTGCTAGAACTAAAAAAATTTTTGTTTTCCAGGTATTTTAAAACCCTACCTTTAATTAGTTTTTCAAATACTTTTGAAATGGAAGGCAACAGCGAGATCGGTCTATAATTATTTTTTTCTTTTCTGTTTCCTTTTTTGAAAAGTTTCAGTTCTTCAGGAAAATTTCCAGTGATAATACTCGAATTAAAAATATGTGATAAAATGTCAACTATGTTAAAGGCAATTTTTTCGGCACAAGGTTAGAAATACCATCATTACCACATGAATTCGAGTTTTTTAAAGAGTTTATAGTTTTCAATAACTCAAGACCAGAAATAGGTTCAAAATAAAAACTGTTTTCATGAAGTACATTATCTACAAGCCCATAACTAGAGTCAGCATAACATGTATTAGAAAAACCTCTCGGAGTTGACATTTGTCCGACTGAAGCAAAGAACACGTTGAACTCGTTTGCTACTGCCGTGAGATCGGCAATAATGGTATTACCATTCAGAGTTGTAAAGTACTGAAATACATTTGTACTGCAGTACTGTGTAAGTACCCAGTACCTCGTACTTGTACTTGTACTTAAAAAAAAGGAGTACAATGTACTTGGTACTTTAAAATCACCAAGTACAAGTACTATTTCAGGTCCTCTCTTCTAAGTACACTTACTGGGTACTGTAATACTGGGCAGTACATTTGCAAGTACTTTTCAAGTACATTTCCTTGCGTGGTCTATGGTGTGACATGGTAGTACAGCTAACTTAATACCGAGAATCATAGCATTGTTGTTATTCTACATACGTACATATGTCGAGACTCGGGATCACCTTTGTAACCGTCTACTGTCATTATCTGCAGCAGCATTCAAGTAAGTGGTGGTCAATTGATCTCCTGATTGGCATTTTGCATATCTGAACTGAAAATAATAGTTGCCGATGCCAAAAACAAATTTGAAGATTAATGCTTTTGCTTAGCAAGTTTCACACATAGACCACGTTAGGAATTGTACTTGAAAAGTACTTGCAAATGTAGTGCCCAGTATTACAGTACCCAGTAAATGTACTTAGAAGAGAGTACTTGGAAAAGTACTTGTACTTGGTGCCTTTAAAGTACCAAGTACATTGTGCTCCTTTTTTTCAAGTACAAGTACAAGTACAATGTACTGGGTACTTGACTGGTACTGGTACTTGAAAGTTTTCAGGTCTGTTGTATAGTGTTATAGAAGTATCTTCTTTACTAATGGTTCGGTTAATAATATTGTTAAACACTTTCCATTCTTTTTTTAAGGTTACCTTGCGATATTCTTATTTGATTATGGTAGTAACTTTCCCTACACAAACGGATTTCCTTGTTAATTTTACGGCACATATGATTATAATGATTTTGTATACGTGTATTTAACTGATGTTTACTACATTTTTCCCGCAGTTTATGTTTATATTTGATTTTTTAAAGAAGAGATGCGTTAATCCAGGGCTTAAGACTTATTTCTGATTTTCTTTGAACAGCGATTGGTCTTGTGATCTCATTAATAAAAGCGGTTAACCCATGCTCAGCGATGACTGCAAGGTACTAATCTGAAGAAGAGCATGAGTTTAAAAAAATCCAAGTTAAAGTCTCCTAAAATTACAAGATTAGCTGCTTTTATATAGTACAAAAAATTCGAGAGTTCATCAAGAAACATATTATACGACTGTGAATTGAATCTATATGCACCAGCAAAGGTAAAGTATTCATTGCATATGAGACAAGTAATTCTTATAACAAACTATAACGCTTTATATCACACTCATACAAATTTCTCACAAAAACACCCACTCCACCTGCAGAATACGAATCATTGGTATTTGCATAAAAATTATAACCAGGGATGCTGTAATCATTGATTTCATATGAATAAAAACAAATTTCGGATACAAAAATAAATTCAGGTAACTTATCAATGGCTTCAAGGTTGCAAACTAAAATATCAAAATTTTGCCGAAGACTTCTGATATTTTGGTGTATTACGAAAACGGATTCTTTATTTGAATTGTCATGAAAATTGCTGTTATCACAACTTGTCACGGAAATTGAGGCAAGGCTGTTGTTTACAAGATCAAAGTTTCCATTCATATTAAAACAATTTAATTAGTTTTTAATTAAAGATAAATCATCAAATGACCTTATAGCAACAGCCTTTCCTCCATCGACTTTCCTTAACAAAATTTGAGAATTACTGTACCATAAATACTTAAACTTATGTTCATCTTTTAACCTTTTATATTTCGTGAAACAATTGTTGACATAAATAGTGGAACAGATTTTTTTATTATAACCAAATAATGTTGTGTTGAGGTTCTTTCTTCCGGCCTTCTTGCTCATCATAATTTTCCTTTTAACATCCGTCGACGAGAGATGAATGCGTAGTATCTTTGTTGTTTTATTATTCTTCTTGAAACTTTTCACATTTTTTTAATGTCTTCCGTAGGTACAGAGACATTCAGTGCTTCGCAGAAAATTTTTTGAGCGCACTCTTCAGCATTATCGTTGTTTACCTCCGGCACAACAACAATTTCAATGACGTTCTCAATCTGCTTCTGATCCCACAAATTCAACTTGCTTTCAAGTTCGTTGACCTTCAATCTCAGAGACACATTTCCAAACATAACATGTATAGAAGATACCAGTAACCAAAATTTTAATTCATATTTCACTTGTATTGACGAATATACATAAGTCATAGTTATAAACGTTATAAATTTTTTTTTCATGGGAAACATTTTTTTTCTTTGTAAAATAAGGATTTTAATAATGTCAAAAAATTTCGGAATATATCAATTAGTGGTTTTTGAGAAAAATAAGAAAAGAGATTGTATTTGTGTAGTTTTCTACACAAGGGTGGGATGAAGGTTAACAAAGAATCAGAATGGAAATCAATTCTATGGTAACTTTTATCTTTTTCTAAGTAAATATTTTCATTTGAACAGTCCTTACAATAATTAATCCTAGGTATCGTAGTCTGAATATTCAACTTCACCGATTTATTATTTTCAAAATTTTCAAGAAGCTTACCGGACTACCACTATCAATTAACGAATTATAAAACACAAACATTGGGTTATTCAGACCACGATACAAAAAAGCAACACCCATCTGTTGATATGGATCGAGTTCTTCCAAAATGTTTCCGCTCTCTACCGACTGAACTGTATGCACTCTGGTTCCTTGGGTACAATCCTTGAGTTGATGATTGGTGCTACCACAGCGAAAGGTAGGATCCAATGGTTCGTCTTTTCTTTGCACACTGTCTTGAAAGATGTCCGCGTTCGGAGCTATTAAAGCATCGAACTTGCGTTGATGGTTTTGCTGACGATGGTGGCTGCAGTGATGACGAAGCGCTTTGACTTGTGTTTTTGGTGAATAAATTATCGTTGGCACGATTTTTTTTTCGTACGTGATTAGCAGCTCCTTTAATTCCTCCAAGTTCTTGGCAGTGTACAGCATCGACGTGTAGGCGGTCCTGTCCCTTAAACCATCCATTACGGCCGATATGACTTCGCACTCGTCGAGTTTTCCTTGCGCAGCTATCTCCTTTATGGGCTCATTCGGAAGTCGACGCCTTTTTTGTAGCTTGCGATATACTTCGTTCAGCGTAATGTTGTTCTTAAATTATCTAGACAGACTGGCTTTTAATTCAACGTAGTTTGTGGCATCACACGTGCGCAGGAAAATTGCAGCGGTGCTACTGAGGAGTCGTCGCAAACACATATACTTGAAGTGGTCGTCATATTAATGGTATTTTCGAAGTCCACCAGCCAGGCATCGTCGCCAGAAAAGTGTGGTACTAGGGTGTCAACGTCCAACAAAGAAAGTCTCTGGAGTCCCTGAACATTTTTATCTTCGAGTTCTCTGATTTCGGCCTTTAGAGCGATGATTTTTCTTTTCTTCTCCAGCCTGCTGATGACGGCGTCCAAATCTGCGTGGCTCTTGTCTCCGTGCTGCAATAACTGTTCTGGTCCTGGTTCGTCCTGCTCCTGTTCAATTTCATTCGCCTGTTCGAACGTATCCTCTGCATCCGAATCAATGTCGCCTTCCTGTGATTGGGTGACTTTTAGCAGCTTGCGCAATTATGCCACGCTGGTAGTAGCCGGGTAGTCGATTTGGGCTTCGTTCAACGCCGCCATCAATGTTGCCCTCGTGTGTTTGGGTGGCATTTATCGTAAATTTCATAAAACTTATAAAACTTGATAATTTGCAAAACGAATGTGAATACTTTTTTATTTAAAATACGGACTGAATGGGGTTAATTTTACCGATTTAATAGCGCAACACCACACCTGAGATGTAATTTCCTGGTTACTTTTTATTTCTTTCGTACTTCTTCCTCTTTCCGTTGGTTACAATTGAATGAATGATTTGGAACAAGACACATGTTTTTTGTCGCTTTTGTTGGACAATCCTGGATATTCGGTTTCCACTTCAAAGTGTTTGTCGCGACGCCTAGGTGTATATAAAATACACTACAAAAGATAAGAAAAGAAATCCCAACGCATTCATTAGACGTTCCAAGTAGTTCGATCCTCTTTTCTTCAACATCCAGTTGACGTTGTCGGATTTCAAACTCCATAAGTTTTATTTTGTGGTTTTCTATTCTCTGTTTTTCCTCGCGCTCTAACTGAGTCTTATATAGATTCAGTCTTTCTTCTTCTAAATGAAACCTTTTTCTCTCATATCTTGCAGTCTCTTTTAAATGATTCTCTACACGAGCTAAGGATTCTTTTACATCTGCATAGAGTTGTTCCTGTACTGTCGTCTGTTTTCGTAACATTTCCAGTCTATCAGTGGGTATTAATGATCTCCCAGCCTTCGAAGTAGTTGGCATATTTGATACGGACGTTGACAATTGTTGCAGTAAATTCGATGTAACTGTTGTTGAAATTAATCCGGAACTATTTGATTATGGAGCAGGTGTTGATGCTTGTGCAGATGTTGATGATTGAGCTGGTGATAATGGTTGAGCAGGTGTTGATGATCGAGCTGGTGTTGATAAAAGAAGGTCCATGGATGGAGACAATGGTAATTTAAGTGAAACTTGAAGCGAAGATGTATTAAGAGAAACACCTATGGCAGTTCATCTCGGTTAAGGTTAAGGTTATCGTAGGAAACAATCCTTGAAATTACTTCCTCCAAATTAGATAACTGTTTTTGATTGTACTGGCCTCTTCCTGTCACCTGGCATTCTCTTTTATTGTGCTGGAGTTTTAATTTCACTTTATACTTGGCGTCTCTCCAAACCTACGAAAGATTAGTTATAAACAAATGCATATGCACATTTTCAAACAAACTTCCCCACTCCATCGGGACATAAGTCCCAAATCAAATTAGGGACTTATGTCCCATGCATTCTGCCCCCTGCAACTCCCCTGCTTGGGGTCACTGTTAGATTTGGGGTAGGTGCGAGGTTGAGTATCCATGCGAAACATGGATATAAAGAATGTTTGCATATACCCAACCTCGCACCTATCCCAAATCCAACAGTGACCCCAAGCAGGAGGGTTGCAGGGGGCATCATGCCCCCCCCATAGTTATACCACTTTTTATTCATATAAGTGGCGTAAAGCAAAATTTGCCTAATGTCGCCTTATTAAAGTGTGATAAGGCCAATTTCTAGAATTTGGGACTTATGTCCCATTTTCGGGAAAAAAATTTTGGACTTATGTATGTCCCGATGGGGTGGGACATACGACCCTAATTCAATTTGGATCTTATGTCCGTGTTAAGTGGGACATAGCTCCCGAAAAGAAAAAAATGGGACCGAAAAATACAACCCACATACTTTGCCATTTCAGACGATTGTTGTCGATCTACGCCGCGACAAATGTCGTTTATTTGTCATCGCCAATGCCAAACAGTCGCGTCGTTTTTTTAGAGTCGTAAACGACAACGACAATAAGGGTGTTTGAATCTTCCGTGCGATGTGAACTATCCGTTGTCATCTTATTGTAATTGGAAGTGACAGTGTTGCCATAATAAATGTGTATGCATGTGGAACGACATGCATGTCTTTTCACTGAATTACTTGGCCAAAGTAGCCATCGTCTTCGTCCATAGAATCACCCACTCAATCATCATCTATTCCCAGATTAATTTCAACATTTCATTAATTTTCAAATTATTTTAAAATATTTTCTACCAAGTCACACGAAAAATATAAATTCGTCGACTCAAATGTCAAAACACATGTGTGCAGTGTGTGGAATGTATGTGGAATATAAGTGTTCAGAGAGTCGTGTCGTTTTAGTTACGCAATGTGAAATTCCAAACGCCTCGACTCGACAGATGTCACGAGGACGACAATAAGGGTGATTGTCATCGTCGTCTGCCGAAAACTACTGACGACATCTGTGGAGTCGAGGCGTTTGGAATTTCACATTGCGTAACTAAAACGACACGACTCTCTGAACACTTACATTCCACAAACTATGACAGATGGGATTTTTATGATTGGATGAAAATATTTATAAAATAATTTGAAAATGAATAGTGTTGAGATGTTTTATGAAAGCAGTGACGTAATTTTCTGGTTACTTTTTATTTCTTCCTCTTTCCCTTGGTTACAATTGAATGAATGATTTGGAACAAGACACATGTTTTTTTGTCGTTTTTGTTGGAAAACCCTGGATATTCGGTTTCCGCTTCAAAGTGTTTGACGCCATAAATTAACTATACTTTTTATTGTTAATTTATGACCGACGCCTAGGCGTTGGTAATGGAACTGAATACCCATTCTTGGCAACTAAATCTACTAACTTAGGTACATATAAAATACACTACATCTCGGCTAATCTGACATTATGATCGCCTCGATCATTGCAATAAAGGATAAGCATAAATTTGATGTAACTAAACTGAAACTTATTATAAAATAAAAATAAGTTTTTTTTTTTTTATATATAAAGATTGTTCAAGGAAGAATACTATTCTTTCATCGGTTCTTTGCCATCATAAGGCAATTGAGGAATTTGGCAATTTTCTATATCTTTAATGTCATACCGGTCTTTTGGCAGGACCTTATGTATAACGTACGGACCTCTATACTTTGGGATTAGCTTTTTGTTCGCTCCAACGGTCGTATCAATATTTCTTATAACTACGAAATCACCAGTGTGATAAACTTTTGTGGCTAAGCTCGAACCGATCTTCATTACGCTGTTGTGATACCTGTACAGCCCTCGATACTTCCGTTCCCATTGACTCCAAATTACAGTCTGAGACTAAACACTTTTCATCAAAAAATTCTGTCAACCAGTCTACAACTGGGCCTCGTTGATTAACACCAAACAATAAAGTGGCTGGGGTCTTACGAGTAGTACTTTGAACAGAGTCATTTACTGTAAATTCAACTTTAGATAGTCTGGAGACCCAATCAATTTCAATTGTGTCAATTAGCTTTGCCAACATTGGCACGTTCCACTTGCCCATTTGCCTCCGGTGAAGCAATGGCAACCTTAACATGACCTATGTTATTCTTAATCAAAAGCTCGCTAAATTTTAGTGAAGTAAAACATGTACCGCTATCAGATATAATCCTAACGGGACGACTATAATATTTAAAATACTTCTTTAATGTGGATATTACTTCCTTGGTATTAGTGGAATTCACTGGATATAGTTTTACAAACTTGGTAAATGAATCGATAACAACTAACAGGTGTTTACGCTTGGATTTGATTGGGGGCAATGGTCCAAGGTGTGGTCTATATGTATAGTGTCAAATGGGACTGGCCTTTTCGGTATACTATACAAATTTCTCTCATTTGAGTATGCTATGCACTTAAGACAATTCTTGATAAACCTTTCAATTTTGGTTTTCATTCCAGGGAACCAATAATGCATTTTCAATTGATCGTAACATTTATTAGTTCCTAGGTGACCAATTTGTTCGTGGATCGATCGGATTACATTTTCTTCCATTTCCTTGGAACATAAAACAAGTAATTTTTGGGCCCCTTTCGATAGACAAGCCCATCTTTGAGCTCATACGTCTTATCTACTTCTTTTCCCAATTTATTTCGTAATTCGACAATATTAGAGTCTACTCTGTGTGGCTTGTAGCTGAGATTCAAAATCAATCTCGTTTATTGTCGAGACTATCTGACAACGGCTCAATGCGTCGACATGACCCATGCTAACTCCACCACGGTGTTGAACGCTATAATTATAGTTTTGCATCTTGTAAAAGAGCAAAGAGAACCAGAGAACTAAAAGGCAAAATAAAACACTGTGATACTGTGGAAGCGGTATACTTTATTTCGTTAGTATGTCCGCAACGTTACTTCAGTTACGACGCGTTGGTGATTGACCTCTTTCTCCTGTTAGGGTGTTTCTTTATATACCCTTTGGGGTACATGTGTACCGGTAATTCTACAACTCGGCCATCCTCAAACGATCGTGCCCTCACGATCTGATCCTTCCGTGTCGCTCATGTCCTCCGGAAAACCTTCTTCTACAAGTTCGCGCCAGTGCTTCATCTTGTCCGATGCCATGACCGTGTTTAGCTTCCGTTGATTTCGCTGCATGTCCGGAATATCCTCTACCACATATCGGTCGTTTGGCAGTACTTTCGTGACGATGTATGGGCCTCGATATCGGGGTTCCAGCTTCCGCGACTCACCCGTGGCAGCAGGCTCGTTCTCGACCAACACAAGATCTCCGGACTGATACTGGGTTGGCTTCCTATGCTTGGAGTCAAATGTTGTCTTCTGGTGAAGGTGAATCTGCTCGATGTTCGCCAGGGCCTCGTCTCGCCGCTGACCCATTTCGTCTGCATCTGTCCGTCTCTGTTCTCCTAGCTCCAGCAAGAGCTTGTCCCCCGAAATACTCCTTGGCGTATAGGCGAACAGAAGTTCGTGCGGGCTCGCCTTGGTTGTGCAGTTTCGAACAGTGTTCAGTCCCCACTGGACCGTTCGCAGATGAGTTGCCCAGTCTTCCCCTTTATCAGGCGAGTGCATGCATTTGAGGGCTGACAGGATGGTTCGATTGAATCTCTCAACCTGGCCATTCGCTCTGGGGGTCCTAACAGCGGTCTTGATGTGCTGGATACTGTTCCTTTCACAAAACTCCGCGAACATGCCCGATGTGAACGCGGTCCCTCTATCAGTGACTGTTCTCCGCGGTGACCCAAAATAGCCAGCCACTTCGTTCAGCACATTAAGGACCCCCCTACTGTTGGTGGTTTTAACGGCTCGCAGTATGGTGTACTTGGTGAAGCTGTCGACCAAGGCCAGGACGTATGTAGTCCCACCCTTTCCCTCTGTGAAAGGTCCAAGATGGTCCAGGTGTACGGTGTCGAACGGAAGGGGAACGCGTTCTATGCTATGGAGCTCCCCCTCGGATCTGCCCCCTCTGCTCTTTGCGTATGCGCACTCAGCGCAGGACTTGATGTAGCTCCTTGTGAAGCCTCTCATTTTTGGGAACCAAAACGTCTGCCTTATCCTCTCAAGCGTCTTCTCGTCAGCCAAGTGTCCAACGTCATCGTGGCACACTTTCAAGATCCTCCACCTTATGGCCTTGGGGACCACCCACCTCTCAGCATCACCCACCTTCCGAAACAGTCGGTACCCCTTAACGACGTAGTCCTTTTGCAACTGCTTCTTTGCCGGGGATATCTCAGTAGCCCTTAATGCCGAGATTATACCTTCAAGCTTTCGGTCTTGCCACTGCATGGTGGCCACCCAATGCTCGTCGGAGATATTTACATTCAGGATGAACGTGGATGCCTCCTCTACCAGGTGTTCGTCTTCCACATGTTGTCGACTTAGGGCGTCGACGTGTGTTGCTCTCTTGCCTGGCTGATGAACCGTTTCATAGTCGAACTTCTGCAGCTTGAGCCATCATCGCCCTACTCGAGGGATCAGTTTCGCTTTGGTGCTGGTTGCAACTATGGCCTCACAGTCTGTGACGACCCGGAACCGTCGACCCAATAGGTACACCCGGAATCGGTTCAAGCTTTCCACGATTGCCAGAACTTCAAGCTCGTACGAATGGTACTTGGCTTCGTCTGTAGATAGCTTACGGCTGTAATAAACCACCGGCCTCAGCATGTTGTCTTCCTTCCCTCGTTGCAATAGTATTCCGGCCAGGCCACACGAGGATGCGTCGGTGTGGACTTCATGAGTACCAGGGTATTGATAAGAGCCTCCTTCAGCTTCTGGAATGCATCTTCCTGTCGTGCCGTCCAATCGAACGGGTGGTCCGCTTTGGTCAGGTCTGTTAATGGTGTAGCCCAGTGTGCATAATTCGCCACAAACTTGCGGAAAAACCCAGTAAGTCCCAGGAACTGCCGAACCCCATGCACATCCTTCGGCGTCTTGAATGCCACGATGGCAGCCGTCTTCTGTTTACTGGGCTTCAGCCCCTCTCCGCTGATCTGGTATCCTAGGAATTCAATGTTCGTCTGCATTTTTGCAACGCACACTTACTCACGTTCAACGTTAGTCCTGATTCCCTTAAGACCTCGAGGAACCTCTGGAGTTTCTGTAACCCTTCTTCCACCGTTTTGCTACCAATGGCTATGTCATCCAGGTAAACCGAGATGTCTCCCTTTCTCAAGTGTGACTTAATAATGTTCATGCACGACTGGAACTCGGCAGGCGCATTGATTGTTGAACTCATACATGCCATCATCGGTCGCAAACGCCGTCAATTTCTTACTGCGTTCTGCCACGCATATTTGGTGGTATCCCGAAGCTAGGTCCAACGTCGTGAAAAACACATTTCCGGCTAGTGACTCCACCACCTCCTCGACTACGGGCATTGGGAACTTCCTTTTCACCGTCACCTTGTTCAGTGCCCGATAGTCGATACAGAACCGATCGCTCCCATCCTTCTTCTTGGTGAGGGTAACTGGCGCACAGTAGTCTGAGTATGAAGGCCGAATCACCCCCTGCTTCAGCATTTTGGTCACCATCTCCTTGATTAGCTCCCTTTTGGCAAACGGGATTTTGTACGGCTGGTCACATACGGGCGCTGTCGTCGTCAGTTCAATCGAACATTAGTCAAACCGAAACACTCCAAGCTCGTCTACATTCTTAGCAAAGCAGTCCCGGAATGTATTGGCAAGAGACCGGAGTTTTTGCCTGTCACCCTCGTCCAAGTCTCCGACTTTCAATTCCTTCAGGAACAGTTCCTCCTGGACAGAATCTCCTTCCGCTACCATTAGTGCTCGTGGTGTCTTGCACATGCAGTCCGTGATGGAGATGCATTTATACGTTTTCACTAACTTTACCTGTGGTTGGTCCAGTAATTTGTGTCCGATCAGCATCGCATACGGTTGGCTCTCATCCGGCACGATTAGGACCTCGCACCACGAGGTGAGTTTATCCACCGTTACCTCGGCGTAGACCCGTCCAACAGTATAGCTGGTTCCTCCCAGAATCCAATCAAGCGCCTGCGATCCTCCACATACTTAATGCGGCCAGCATTAGCAATTTATTGGCATAAGGTAACGCAATCGCTTCCCAGGTCAATGAATGCTTGAACCAGATACCCATTAACGGCAGAGTCCTTGACGTACTCTGTCTGGTCCTCCTTCAGCAGCAACTGAGTTCCTCTTCCGGGCCTCCTGCCGGTCCCACCACTTCGTCCATTCCCCGCGGCTTGGTTGCACTCCAGTGGGCAGTCTCGTCTATAGTGCCCGTGCTGTTGGCACGCAAAGCATCTTCCTCCAGCTCCAACACCTCTCTCTCTGGTCACTCGTTCTTCTTCTCGGCGTTCCGTGTCACGCTGTCGAGGTCTCTCTGCCCCCCGCTGACCCCTGGCCCTCAGTCCAACGACCCATCGCACTCTCTGTAGGATGTCATCGACCGACGTTGGCTTCACCGTCCGAAACGCTTCCTGACATTCGTCGTCTGCAATTCCCTGGATAATATATTTTACCAGAGAACTTTCCTGCACACAACCCCTTGATGAAATCACTTGCATCTAGAACACATATTCCTCTATATCTTCCCCGTGTATCTGCCTCCGTTCTCTCAACCGATCGTGGACATCCGCGTCATCCATTGTTGGGAAGTTCCGGCACAACTCTGAAAAGAAATCGTCCAATGTTTCATGCGTTGTGCTACGAATTCATAATTTAGCGGCCCCCTCAAGTTTTGTCGTGGCTGCCATCAGCACCAACTTTTCGTCGAGGTCGTAGATGCGCTTTATATCCGCTACCTTTCTTCTCCATGCTTTCGATAATGGCCTAGCGATCGCCTTCGGATTAAATTCAGGTAACATCTCGGCGATATCTCGAACACTATAAAGGTTCCGAGAGCAGCACCTATCTCCTCCAGGAGTGGGGGTACACGTGCTTCCATGCTCACCTCCTATCTTCGTTTGTTTAGTAGTGAGCTCCATAAACTTCTCCCTTAACCGTTGAAATTCGAGCCGCAGCTCTTGCAGTTCCCTTGACTCTGACGTCCTTTCACTTCCCGATGGGTTTCCATCAGACCCTGGGGAATCTGTCGCGTTCAGCAACCGCTTAAGCAGGTCCTCCTTTAAGCCGCTCTGGTCTAAACCACGCCGCTTAAGTTCCTCTCGCAGTTCATCCCTCATCATTACGACGAATAGCTCCTCTCGTTTTGCCCTATCCATGGGTGCGATCACCGATCGTACAACAGCTCAAAATCCACAGCAAAGGGAAGCAGAGATTACACTTCCGAGTCCAATACAGATCGACTTCTACAAAGCCGACGTAAAATCAAAAAAATTGATCACCAGCAAAACTCCGATGGCAACACCGCTTCCAGCAACCTCCGTCAATTCTCCCTTAACGGGGAGAGACGATGGCAAAGAAGCGTCGCCAAATCCAACGGCTCACTTCAACAGCTAAGATCAATGACTCGATCAAACGGCCCAATTCACTAGAGTCGATAGTACATCCAACATGCAAGTACCGAAGGCAAAGTGTTCTCCGTCTCTTCACGCTGACCTTCAGCTAGCAATCGACGTAAGCAAAAAAAAAAACGATGATGGCGGTAGCGGTCGACGCAGTCAGGCAGGCAAATCTTCTCGTACACCCGCTACTGTGTGATTTTCTTCTTTTTTTCTTTTTTTTCCTTTCTCCGGTCGTTCACCTTTCTTCGCTTGCACTGCAGCAAATTTCCCAGCTGTGAGTCGAGCCCTTTCGTTGTTTGCCGTCGTGATCACAAAACCGAAGATGATCCCGTTCGCGCTTTGAGTTTTTGTATCCCACTTCTGATTTGTAAAAGAGCAAAGAGAACCAGAGAACTAAAAGGCAAAATAAAACACTGTGATACTGTGGGAGCGGTATACTTTATTTCGTTAGTATGTCCGCAACGTTACTTCAGTTACGACGCGTTGGTGATTGACCTCTTTCTCCTGTTAGGGTGTTTCTTTATATACCCTTTGGGGTACATGTGTACCGGTAATTCTACAATCTCAAATGCCCATCTAGCTATTCTTGGGTCGAGGACTTTTCTGTTGAGTGTAGTGTCCGTGAGTTGCAGTCGGTCACAATTTTAAATGGTATCCCCTCAAGATAAACACAAAATCTTCTTAGAGCATATATAATAGCGAGTGTTTCCAACTCGAAACTATGATAGCGAGCCTCAGCCTGGGTAGTCCTTTTAGAGAAATAAAAGACCGAATGAAATTTTGCATCCTTTTGTTTCTGGGGCAAAACAGCACCATATCCATATGAGCTGGCATCGCAGTGCAACTCAGTTTCCTTACTAGGATCATAAATAGCTAACACTGGGGAGTTGACCAGCTTATCTTTCAAAGCGTTAAGGGTTGACACGTATTTATCATCAATTTCAAACTTAGAGTTCTGTTTTATAAGATCATAGAGTGGTCTGGCAATGCGAGAAAATTGGGGAACGAACTTCCTTAAATATGAGCATAAGCCAATAAACGAGTGTAATTGCTTTAGTGTTTTGGGTAGCGGATATTTAAGAATGCTCTCCTTATGACTATCATTTGGTTTGATTCCTCTATTGTTAACATTATAATCTAAATAGTCAATACTATCACAATAGAATTTTCATTTAGGCAGTTTGAGGTCCAAACCATTTCTCACCGAACACTCTAAGAGGGTCAGATGTTCTTCAAAGTTGAAACTGGCTATTAAAAAATCATCCATATATACAATTACCAATTCTTGCTCAATGAACTCTTTTAGGACGAATGAAATAAATCTTTGAAATACTGACAACCCAAACGGCATTTTCAGATATTCAAATTGGCTACAAGGTGTGACAAATGATGTGAACTTAATCGAATCATCAGCCACAGTTACTTGGTGAAAACCGCTTTTCAAATCTAACAGGGTGAACCACTTCTTCCCACCCAGATATTATAGGCAATCTTCTATCAATGGTATTGGTTAGTTGTCATGAATGGTTATCTTATTGAGTTCCTTGTCAATGCACATACGCGTCTTTCCACTCTTCTTCTTCACCAGTACAATTGGAGAAGCATATGGGGAATCACTATATCTAATAACACCTTGTTCCAATAAATCATGCGTTATTCGCTGTACCTTAGCCTTGTCTTTGTAGGACAGCCTACGAGGATGACAATACACAGGAATGTTGGAAGTCAATCGAATTTTCATTTCAAAGTTGTTTCTCTCTAATTGTCTTGGACAATCTATATAGCTATTGTGAATAACTAGCTAAATTTGATCTCAATAAAGTCAACTGTGCTAGAATTATTCAATTCAGTGCTATAAATATAAGGGTCTTCGTCAGCAATGATACTGAATGAGTTATTGATATTTTCGGATTGAGTGTTCGGAGCTGAGTTGTCTTTCGTACCAGAACAATCGTAATCGGAACAATTGGAATCGGAACAGTTGCAGTCGGAATCGAACGCGTTTTCACAATCAGCTAAGCACAAAGCGAAAAAATGGTCAGCTCGAGTGTAGCCTTTCTCACCGCCTAAAACAGTTTTGCTTTCGGATTTAAACACTTGGAAAGAGGACAAAGGGCTAAGCATTTGCAATCAATTAACCTTCATCTCATCCTCAAAAAAAACTTACGTTGTCTACCCTCGTGTGTAGATTTCTACACATATGGAATTTGAGTGTGTTTTCCATGAATTTCGGGTTGTTTTTAGTTAAAATGAACAAAAAAACTGCTTTTATAATTTTATTCCAAGGAAATAAGTGAAAATAAATTCAAAATAGTTTTTCTTGAATGCATTTTACACAAACATTTAGATTATGTTGGTTTGTACAAGCAGTTTTTGGACAAAAACAACAAATTGTCTCATGTATATGTATATTATTTTTCGTGGCTTACGTAGCAAACGTGCTCTATCTTTTATTTATAGTAGAACGCTTCTTGATTGCATTAGTGGATTTGATAATCGGATGCAGAAATATGTATGTATTCTTTAAAGATTGTGGTGAACTTTCTCCTAAAACAGTTGCAACCAAAGTTGCTGATGATCCCGATCTTGGTTTATCACTTCTGGGTGCCATCTATGATTTTGCGCGTGAAAGTCCATATCCACACAGAAAATTCCTTTCTATTGTTGTTTTTTGTGTTGTTTGCCGATTCAGATTCACTTCTTTGAAAATAATGAATGAATTTCAATTCAGCTGCAACAGTGAAATCATTTTCTCAACTGTATCTACACCGCGTATATCGAATGAAAACAAAAATTATTAGAGGACCTGAAATGTGAAGAGGCAGTGTATGTATGTATGTTTATGAACAAATCCTTTTTAATTGTAATATATGTATGTATGTATACTCTATAATTGATGATACATTTTTTTTTCACCAGGATCCAATTTCAATAAAGCTATATATTGTACAGTACATTTATTTTTTCTTACAATGTACGAAACAACTGCTGTATTGTCGGTATATGCAAAAATGTAGATTGGTACAATGGCCTATTTTTCATTCAAGAAGCTTTGGTGGGATGCTTCTTTTATTTTTTTCTCACACTGTCAATCATTGTAATTTCTTTTGACAAGATTCTTTGAAAGTTATTCATTGTTATGTTATGAACTTTCCAACCGTCAACGAGATCCAAAAGAACACTCTCGCCTTGTCTTTTTGTCTCCAATCGATTTTCCAAAGTGTGGTCTAATTTTCCAAACATAACACGCCCAGAAGATACCAGTAACCAAATTTTAATTCATATTTCACTTATATTAACGAATATACATAAGTCATAGTTATAAACAATATTTTCTTCTGGCACAAATTCGTCATCGCTGTCTAATATCACTATCATCACAATTATCACCAGCACTTTCATTCAAAAATGCTTCCATTTCTTCAATTGTAAGATACATATGTACATATGTATCTTGGTCTAGACAAAGTTTCTTTTATTATTATTATTATTACTTTTAAATTCACGATATTGTCACATAGTATCATATAAGTACCTACCTACATTATATTTCTAAACCTAATCATTACTTATATTATAATACTCTCTACTATTCGAATGTAATTAGTTTATCGTTGACACCCGGTTTCTCTAGCATCACTTGTTTATCTTGTGACAAACACCAAATGTGTAGAGAAACTCCGCCCGCGCATCTCGCCCTCTCTATCATCGTCTTCCCGTAAAGACGACGATAGAGAATTCGGCCCTCTTGATTAAGTTAGTTTTAAGTTAGTCGTAAGCTAGCATCTTGTGAATAAACAAGCCTTCTTGCGATATATTGGTGCTTTTCATTTAATCTTATAAAATTGGCGCAGTCGGCAAACCGTTTTGAAAAAAAAAAACCAAAAAACGTTAATGCTATTGGAACATTGAAATATCAATCAATAAAAAACATTTAGACACGAAATAAAGATTCGCGAATATTTGTGTAACTAAGCCGTGGCATGAATTGGTGCGTACACGTAACACAAAAATCGTATTTCGATTCAAGTCACATAGCAACAATAGCTCGATAAAACACGTGGGAATCAGCAACATCCGTGTGCGGTGTACGCGTGCTCTTAGCACGTGGTGAAAAGCGCATGGTATAATCTCCCAAGGTCATTCTACAAAGTCACCAAAGCAATTAAAGGCAAGTGAAATACACAAGAGGATCCAAATATACTGGCAGTCGACGACAACTGTACCAAGCGATCAAAAAAGGAAGAAAGAAAGCCGAACCTGAAACAAAAAGCAAAGTGAAAGTGAGTACTCAGAATATTTTTACCTCGTGGTGCCAATGGAAGTTCTTCAAGCAGCCGAGAAATTTAGAGTAGTATTAGAATTAATTTGTAAGATTCCAGAGTTCAATGGAAGCGATAATAGTCTTATAGAATTTCTGGACAGAGTGGATGCTTTGATGAGTACCGTAGATTCCTTCGAGGAATCCAACAAGGCCGTGATAACGGGGTATATAAAAGATAGAATAGTAGGGAAAGCTAGATGTGCACTTCAAAAGCATGGTAGGTTAGTAACCTGGAACGAAATTAGAGAGGTTTTGAAAAATAATTTTGGGGAAAAACTTTCGGCGAATGACTTATTCGACAAAATAAGAACAGCAAGAGTAACTACAACCATAGAAGATTTCTAAGACAGGATTAACGCATTTCTATGTAGAATTAATAATTCATATTTACTACAAAACCAACAAAACATTCAACAAATGATAGACTCCAATAATAGAATAGCGCTAGATACATTTAAAAATAATCTACCCGAACCAACTAAAACCATAATTTTAAGTAGGAACCCATCCAGTCTAACTAAAGCTTTTAAAATAGTCATAGAAATAAACCATCAGTCAGTTAGGCCTGAGTATACAACTCAACAGAACAGACACCTACTTAATGATTCTAATTACTATAACAGGCAGGGAAACTACAACCAAAATCGGCGTTTCAGAACATTCAATAATCAGGTTATACCCAAGAGGTCAATGGCGATTAAACAATAATTATGTACAGAGTGACCAATCGCGTCGAAACGGGAACTATACGCCGAGTGGTATAGATCGTCAATTTCGACAATCGAACTTCAATAGGTAAAATAATAATAATAGAACTAATCAACAGCAACAAAATTGTGAAATGGAACCTATGGATATATCGCTCAATGAACGTATGACACCCAACGAACCTCAGTCAAATTACCAGCAAAATTTTCCAGAAGATCTTCAAAACAACTACCGTATATAGTTATAGAGACTAAAACTGAGCCTCTACGATTTATAATTGACTGTGGTGCCGAGTACAGCATTATAAATCCACATTTATGTAATCCGAAATGGAAATTGAATTGCGAAAATCGAACGCTTAAAGTGCTTGGTCGAAATATAAAAACTAGTGTAGAGTACAGTATCCCCTTATTCAAAGAATTTAAAAAACAAAACAGCTATGTCAACCTTTTGGAATACCAATTCCACGACCACTTTGATGGCCTATTAGGTAACAACATATTAGTCAGTCTCAATCCAATTATAGATTACAAAAACCGATCCCTTGTAACAGACAATGCGACCATCCCATTATATTTGAATGAACAGGAGGAAATGTACGTTGGAAATTGTAATAATGAATCTTTAAATGTATTCTGTAATGAAATACGTAAACCAGAAATAAGCAATCGAATGTTTGCAGATCATTTAAATGAGCTAGACGTCACGAAATTAAAATGTCTGCTTAATTCTTTTAAAACAATTTTCTACCGGGAGGGTGATAATTTAACGTCTACAAGCGAAATTAAACATAGGATAAATACAAAAAATGAAGTTCCTATTTTTAGCAAACTTTACCGGTATCCCGAAATTCATAGAGAAGAGGTAGATAGACAAATCAATGAAATGCTGAAGCAAAATATAATTGTACCTAGCAATAGCCCCTATAATTCACCCATTTGGCGAATCGTTGTCGATTATAGGAAACTTAACGATCAGACACTGCAGGATAGGTTCCCTATGCCCAATATCGACGACTTATTCGACAAGCTGGGTAAGTGTAATTATTTCACAACATTAGATCTTGTCAAAGGGTTCCACCAAATCGAAGTCGATCCGCGTGATAGAGCTAAAACCGCATTTTCAACCAGAAGCGGTCACTATGAGTTCCTCAGGATGCCGTTTGGTTTGAAGAATGGCCCAGCGACATTTCAGAGGCTAATGAATGAAGTCTTAAAGGACTTCATCAATAAAATTTGTGTAGTCTACTTGGACGACGTTCTCATTTTCTCTACCAGCTTCGAGGAACATTTAGATTCTCTAAAGAAAATTTTTCAAAAGCAAAAGCAAAGTAATTTAAAAATTCAAATAAGCAAATGTCATTTCGCTGCATTATCTACCTCTTATCTAGGACACATAATAACAAATAATGGAATAAGGCCAGATGAAAACAAAGTAAAAGCAATTACATCGATGAAGTTACCAACTACTGTAAAAAGTATAAAACAGTTTTTGGGAATCACCGGTTACTACCGGAAATTTATTAAAGATTATGCCAAGGTTGCTTATCCAATTATAAAATACCTTAAAAAGTCCGAAAAGATAAATGTGTCAGATCCCCAATACATTAACGCGTTCAACAAATTAAAGACCTTACTAACTACTGACCCCATTTTAAGTAGCCCAGATTTTAGTAGGCCATTTGTACTTACCACTGATGCATCGGGATTCGCTATAGGAGCCGTACTCAGCCAAAATAACCATCCCATTTGTTACGCTTCACGTACTCTCAATGATCATGAGTTGAATTATTCCGCTATTGAGAAAGAACTATTGGCTGTGGTCTGGTGCATAGAGTATTTTAGGACATATTTGTACGGAAGAACATTTACAGTCCGCACAGACCACAAGCCACTCGTTTGGTTAAATGGTATCAAAGAACCAAATATGAAGCTTCAACGCTGGAAAATTCTTCTCAACGAATATGATTTCAACGTCGAATACCTTAAAGGAAAAGAGAACTGCGTGGCGGATGGTCTGAGTAGGTATATCGATAAAGACTCTAAATGCAAAAAGATGCCCTGCAATGACAGAAAATCTTCTTTAGGGCATATTCTTAAGAATGAGGTAGCTAGTAGTAAAGGTGACACTAATAACGAAGTTGATGTCACTGCTAACAAAGCGCCACTGGTGCCACTGTGCACAGCGCGATGGAGGATCAAACAAGGCATATTTTTATAACAGAAAAACCAGTGAACTTATATAAAAATCAAATACAAATAAAAAAAATAGTGCACAAAAAGATACAAAATCACGTTCAACTGGAAGAAAACAACAATAACTTATTAAATGTAATGAAAAGACTTATAATAAATAAAGGCCTAATCTGCGTATATTGTCAAAACCTTTCACTATTCCTTAAATTCCAAGACCTATACGTTAAATACTTCTCTATGAATAGAAATATAAAGCTGCTTAGATCAAATATTAAATTGATAGACGTTGTGGACAAGAATGAGATAATTACAATAATTAAAAACGAACATATTAAAAACAATCACAGAGGAATCAACGAAATGTTTTTCGAATTGAAAAAGGTGTTTTTCTTTCCAAATCTTCAAACCGAGATCCAAAATTTCGTCAACAATTGCGACATATGTAACCTGGCCAAACACGACAGAAAACTACTACAAGTTCCTTTGCAAATCACGGAATCACCAAAGTACTTCAACGACATAATACACATGGACATCTGATTTCCTGAACGAAACAAAATGTACTTAACAACCATCGATTTTTTTCAATTCACGGGCTCCCGACCCGTGAAGAGTCTCTGCCTGAGACACAGCAGCCTTCCACTCTCTTCGATCCCGGGCACGCTGCTTCCAGTTATCTAGACCAAGCGCTCTGGCATCCGCGATAGCTTGATCCTTAAAACGGAGGTTCGGTCTTCCTTGTCTTCTCGAACCTGGGGGCTGTGATTCGAAGATCCTCTTTGCTGGAGCATTATTGTCCATTCGCTCGATGTGGCCGAGCCAGTGTAGTCGACGTGTTTCGGCTTTTTGGACTACATCCACATCCTGGTACAGCTCATAGAGTTCGCGGTTATATCTTCTCCTCTATTCGCCCTCCTCGCATACGGGACCGAATATCCGACGAAGAATTTTTCTTTCGAAAGTGTTCAGTATTTGCTCTGCTTTCCTGCTTATCGTCCAGCACTCGGCTCCATACAGCAGAACTGGCAGGATCAAAGTTTTGTAGAGCAAACATTTCGTCTTCCGAGTTAGGAGTTTTGACCCGATTTGTTTCGCCAAACCGAAGTAGCAGCGGTTTCCTATGGTAAGTCTTCGTCGAATCTCCACTAAGTTGTCATTCGTGGAGTTGATATTTACTCCGAGGAAGGTAAACTCCTTAACCACTTCGAAGTTACTGTTGCCAACAGTGACGTTTTGTTCTAGGCGGTGGACAGATGCTTCTTTGTTTGTTGACAACATGTATTTGGTTTTGTCCTCATTCACTTCAATGCCAACTCGTTTCGCCTCTTCTTCAATTGCCGTAAAAGCCTCTAACACGGCGCGCTGGGAGCGACCGATGATGTCGATGTCGTCTGCGTATCCTAGAACTGGACAGATTTGTTGAAGATAGTGCCTTCCGTGTTTACACCTGCTCTGCGCACTATCTGTTCCAGCACAAGATTGAAGAAGTCACATGATAGCGCATCCCCTTGCCGAAATCCGGTGCATGTTTGGAATAGTTCAGAGGAACTGTTGCCGAATTGCACGTTGCACCGCGTGTTATCCAGCGTCACGCGGCACAGCTGGATCAGTTTAGCCGGGATCCCGAATTCGGCCATCCTTGTAGAGCTCAAGACGATGAATGCTATCATATACTTGAAATTCGTTGGTCTTTTCCAGGATTTGCCTTAGTGTGAAAATTTGGTCGATCGTCGATCTGCCGGGCCGGAAGCCACACTGGTACGTGCCGATTAGTGTGCTGCAGAAAGGCTTCAGACGTTCACACAGTACGTTGGATAGGATCTTATATGCGACATTAAGCAGGGATATGCCTCGGTAGTTCTTACAAGACATAGGATCGCCTTTCTTGAAGATGGGGCATATAGAGCTGATAGTCCAGTCATCGGGCATGACTTCATCCACCCACACTTGGTTGATGACTTGGTGCATGCACCCTACCAAAGCATCACCACCATGTTTGAAAAGCTCTGCTGGTAGACCATCAGAGCCGTCGGCCTTGTTGTTCTTCAGCTTTTTGATAGCTGAGCCGACCTCTTCAAAACTAGGAGGGGGAATGGATTCTTCATTGACTGGATGCGGGTTCTCTTCTTGCCCTATCACTCTCTCTACCTGCCCATTAAGTAGCTGCTGGAAATGCTGCTTAAATACATCTACTATTCCCTGTGCTTCGGTGACTAGGTTTCCTTCACTGTTTCGAAGAGCCTGCGTTCCGGGCTTGAAGCCAGCTTCCAGTTGCTTGGCTTTCCTGAAAAACATCCGGATGTTGTTCCTATCGCGGGACTCTTCGATATCCTTGAGCTGGGAGGCTGCGTGGGCCCTTTTCTTCTTACGCAGGATCTTCTTCTCCTCCCTTCTTTTGGTTCGATACTCTTCTCTCGCTGCCCTTGTTTTGCGTTGCAGCGCTTGCAAGTGTGCATTTTCTGTCACCTTTTTCCGGCGTACGCATTCATCATCATACCAAGGGCTCTTTTTGGGTGGTGGCTGGTAGCCTATGGTGGTCTCTGCTACCCCTTTGATGATGTCGCGATACTGGTTCCACAGATTGTTGGCGTTTGTGGATGGTGAATGCACAGCGGAGAGTCTCTCACTCAGGCGCTCCCTGTAGGCTCTAGCTACTCCAGACGTGCTAAGGCTTCCAACGTTGAATTTCTTTTTCTGGGCGGTCTGCAGCTTCTTCTCATTGGATAGTCGAGCTCTGAACTTAGCTGCAACAAGAAAATGGTCAGATTCGACGCTTGCCCCTCTGAACGTTTGCACATTCAGAATGTGTGCCTCTCATCTATTAGCACGTGGTCGATTTGAACAACCATCGATAAGTTCTCCAAATACGCAACAATACATAATCTGCATGATAGAAATTGGATAGCTATTCTTGGAGCGATTAAGCAAAGAATTCAGTTCCTAGGAAAGCCAAATAAAATCATATCTGATGGAGAGACATGTATTGTTCATTCAGCGGTAGAGCAGTTCTTAAAAGAGAATAACATCCTATTCCATAAAACCACACGATCATTGAAGACCGGAAACTCTGACGTTGAGCGATTACATGGTACATTGAATGAACATCTGAGGATAAAAAGCGTTTTAAAAGACATTTCTGATTTGGACGAAAAGTTATTTAATATAATTACTATTTATAATAACACAATACATAGTACGACGAGATTAAAACCAATAGATTTCTTAAACAAAAACCTGACTAGAGAAGACATAGACAGTTTATCTTTGAAATTTAAAAAAGAGAAGGAAATAAGAATAAATAAAAGAAATAAGGACAAAGAGAGGTGTTCTATGTCTGTGAAAACATAGTAAAGAACAGGACTATAGTAAAAAACAAGCCAAAATATAAAAAGTTAGGGAAATTCACCAAAGAAGGCAATTACATTATTGACCAAACAACTAAAAGAAATACTAAATACTACACCAAACAATGTAAACGGAAATATAAATACCAAAACACAAGCACGCAAAATAGTGACAATACATACCATCATAACGAACTTTAAAATGCGTCAGACATATGCATCTACATTATTAATTAATTATTTATCTTTAAAATTTCAAATTTCAAATTTGAATCCATTAGCTTAAGAATTTAGATTTCGTTATATCTTGTGTTATCATACAGAGAAAACTTCATAATTTAAACAAATAAACTTGGATTTTGTCATTTTTATGTTATAGTTATTACCTATATATCTAAAACATTGTAACTTCATCATTAATTTAAAGAAATAAACCTTAATTTTGTAACTTTTTTTCTATCTTAGTTATTACCTATGTACATATTTAAAAAATTACATGTAAAAAAAAAAAAAGAGATACTATGCATCACAGTTCAAATATTATGTTATTTAATCGTTTGATGTAAGTAGTGTAAATTTTTAGGCACCAAAAATGCTTAACGGGGGAGGTGTCACATAGTATCATATAAGTACCTACCTACATTATATTTCTAAACCTAATCATTACTTATATTATAATACTCTCTACTATTCGAATGTAATTAGTTTATCGTTGACACCCGGTTTCTCTAGCATCACTTGTTTATCTTGTGACAAACACCAAATGTGTAGAGAAACTCCGCCCGCGCATCACGCCCTCTCTATCACCGTCTTCCCGTAAAGACGACGATAGAGAATTCGGCCCTCTTGAATAAGTTAGTTTTAAGTTAGTCGTAAGCTAGCATCTTGTGAATAAACAACCCTTCTTGCGATATATTGGTGCTTTTCATTTAATCTTATAAAACTATATATACGTACAATGTTCACTTGCGAAAAGACTAAATGCAAGTGACATTTTCTTTTGAAAAACACTAATTTTCCGTATGTTTCTAAATACGAGGGTAGACAACGTAATTTTATGAATAACAACCGTTATAATTTTTTTTTCATGGGAAACATTTTTTTTCTTTGTAAAATAAGGATTTTAATAATGTCAAAAAATTTCGGAATATATCAATTAGTGGTTTTTGAGAAAAATAAGAAAAGAGATTGTATTTGTGTAGTTTTCTACACACATTTTGTTGCACTTATTCCACGAGAAAAAAAAAAAAACAATTACAAAAAAAAGAAAATCCGGCACCACCTGATGGGTGTAATTCCCAAATTAGACTGCAGAGAAAAAAAAACAACGTGGTGGACGATCGGTGGCGAAACGTCAAAATAGCCACAGATGATCGCACCGAAGAAGGTCAAGTGCAACTGCAGCTCGTTGGAAGCTGCTCACCGGCCACTCAGCTGGGGTGGGTTCGCTGAAAGGGAAAATAAAACAACGTGTGTGTGGGAAAGAGAAAGGGGCGCCACCAGGTCTTTGGAATAAAAGGAAGACCAGGAAACTTTTGGGAATGGAAATTATGCTTGGGGAAACTGGAAAGAAAAATCAAACACAAGTGTTACCTCGTTATAAAGCTCAGTTTGAGCGACGGCAGTTTTATTAAAGAAAATTATCAACTACGTGTAAACTTCAGAAGGAAGTTTACACAAGGGTATGTTATGCAAAAGGGGTTTAAAAAAAGGAAAAAGAAAACAAGTTGCTGGTCGGTTAAAACAAAAATTAAACCAATTGACGAGTTTAATTAAAAAAAGAACCGACAAAAAAAAGTTAAAGAAAATCGCCGTTGGGGGTGGCCCGTTATCGCGCGGTCCCGAACGGAAAATATTTAATTTTAATGGGTCGCGCGTCGCGCTTTTTCCGGGAAGATTGCGGAACGAGATCCAACCGGAACAATAGAGAACAATTTCCCACTAAACGCACAACAAAAAAAAAAATTAAAAGAGAAAACTTATCTTTTTTTCCACGGGGACTCGGCTTCCTTCTCCTCGCTATTTTTATGTCTCGGCTGCTCCTATTTTTCTCCTCCTCACTATCACTTTTCCTCCTCCTCACTATCACTCTTTTCTCCTCCTCGCTATCACTCTTTTGTTAAAAAAACTACTCGGCACTACTCTTCACTTTGATATTCAACTCTGCCTTGATCCGGCACTGTCAGTGGTCAACCAAGAATTAGTTGTTCAACTTCGTACTCTGCCCACTCAACCCGAGAGTCTCTCGCACACATGCATAGATTTCCGCTTTTCCGCCATAGCGAGTCTAATCACGGCTTTGTTCGCCAAGCTCCGCTCATTTGCTGGAGAAGGCAACCGTTTTTGAACCTCCGCTAGTCGTTATCTATATCATTTCCCCTGACTCTCCAAATTCGCCTCCCATGGCAGTTCAGCGGGTCGAGTGAGGCATTTCCATTAAACTACTCTGGCAACTACGTGCTCAATACCCAAGTGAAGGTCGTCACCACTACTTTCAAATTATTGAATGTGGGCATTCTCCCACTCGAGTATTTGCAAAAAGGAGGAAAAGTAAGGGTGCAAGGGTTAAATGTTTATTCAAAATTACCTTGTCAAACAACGGCTTTCGTTGGACCCCGAGCGAGAAGAAAGAAGCGATTGAGGACCCGGGTGTCAAACTATCGCGAAAACTTAATTTATTCCGGTGGAATCTCGCGCAGATTTTGGGAATGGGGACGGGCTGATGACGTGCCACCCCGCACAAAAGTCATGAGATAGGTTGGGCTCTCGGCCATTGATGATCTCCTCCAGAATCCGCTTTGGTCGGTGCGTCACAGCTCTTGGTCGTGTTCAATGTGTCGTCGTTGATGTATACGTTTTAGGACCGCCCGTCCTCTTTCTGTCAGTGCGAAGTTGGTGCTGATTGTTATGTGATGATGAATGTGATGTTTTGTGTTGAGTTGATGAGTGTGACGTTTATGTATTTGTGTTGCGACAGTATGTTCCTCTTCGCAGTATCGTGTTAGTATGTTGTGTAGGTGAGTGTAACGCCTCGTGATGTTACGGTGTGTTGTGATGCGTCGTACTGTATTATAGGACCGTCCGTCCTCTCTGTATCTCTCTCTCTCTCTCTCTCGCTGTCAAGTTGTCGTAGTTTGTGGTGTATTGGTAAACGTTGTCATCTAAGGGTAGTTTGTGATGTGTTGTTATATGTTTCGCTCTGGGACCATCCGTTCCCTCTCTTCGGTCGCCGAGTGTTCGTAGGTATTGTATATGTATGTATAGATTTATGTGTTCGTTCTCCTCGTACTCTTGGGACTGTCCGTCTCCTCCTCTCGATGTCGTGATTATGTGTTTCATGTAATTGTATTTGTGGATCTTGTTGCTTATGTTGCAGTGTCGCTCGGTATCGGCTGTCCCTGTCTCATGTATGTGTCTCCTCCTTTAACTTGTGGTCGGTCGCTTCTGGGGACATCATCATCTCTCTTGTCCCTGGTTGGGCGAGAGACCGCCTGTCTCCATCATCATCTCAGCCTCAGGTAACCTATGTTGATTGCCAATGCAAAATGCTGAGGAAGTGGGCCTATGGCTGGTGGGACCATGGCTGCCCTCCACTTTATCAGAATTTTGCAGAGGCAATGGAAGAGAAGAGGGAGCGAAGGAATGCGCATAGAGTGGTCCTTGTTGTGGTAAATTTTACCGCAACAAATCGGGATGAAGGTTAACAAAGAATCGGAATGGAAATCAATTCTATGGTAACTTTTATCTTTTTCTAAATAAATATTTTCATTTGAACAGTCCTTACAATAATTAATCCTAGGTATCGTAGTCTGAATATTCAACTTCACCGATTTATTATTTTCAAAATTTTCAAGAAGCTTACTGGATTACTGGACTACCACTATCAATTAACGAATTATAAAACACAAACATTGGGTTATTCAGACCACGATACAAAAAAGCAACACCCATCTGTTGATATGGATCGAGTTCTTCCAAAATGTTTCCGCTCTCTACCGACTGAACTGTATGCACTCTGGTTCCTTGGGTACAATCCTTGAGTTGATGATTGGTGCTACCACAGCGAAAGGTAGGATCCAATGGTTCGTCTTTTCTTTGCACACTGTCTTGAAAGATGTCCGCGTTCGGAGCTATTAAAGCATTGAACTTGCGTTGATGGTTTTGCTGACGATGGTGGCTGCAGTGATGACGAAGCGCTTTGACTTGTGTTTTTGGTGAATAAATTATCGTTGGCACGATTTTTTTTTCGTACGTGATTAGCAGCTCCTTTAATTCCTCCAAGTTCATGGCAGTGTACAGCATCGACGTGTAGGCGGTCCTGTCCCTTAAACCATCCATTACGGCCGATATGACTTCGCACTCGTCGAGTTTTCCTTGCGCAGCTATCTCCTTTATGGACAACATATACATAGCTGATGATGGGCTCATTCGGAAGTCGGCGCCTTTTTTTTTATAGCTTGCGATATACTTCGTTCAGCGTAATGTTGTTCTTAAATTATCTAGACAGACTGGCTTTTAATTCAACGTAGTTTGTGGCATCACACGTGCGCAGGAAAATTGCAGCGGTGTCACTGAGGAGTCGTCGCAAACACATATACTTGAAGTGGTCGTCATATTAATGGTATTTTCGAAGTCCACCAGCCAGGCATCGTCACCAGAAAAGTGTGGTACTAGGGTGTCAACGTCCAAAAAAAAAAAGTCTCTGGAGTCCCTGAACATTTTTATCTTCGAGTTCCCTGATTTCGGCCTTTAGAGCGATGATTTTTCTTTTCTTCTCCAGCCTGCTGATGACGGCGTCCAAATCTGCGTGGCTCTTGTCTCCGTGCTGCAATAACTGTTCTGGTCCTGGTTCGTCCTGCTCCTGTTCAATTTCATTCGCCTGTTCGAACGTATCCTCTGCATCCGAATCAATGTCGCCTTCCTGTGATTGGGTGACTTTTAGCAGCTTGCGCAATTATGCCACGCTGGCAGTAGCCGGGTAGTCGATTTGGGCTTCGTTCAACGCCGCCATCAATGTTGCCCTCGTGTGTTTGGGTGGCATTTATCGTAAATTTCATAAAACTTATAAAACTTGGCAATTTGCAAAACGAATGTGAATACTTTTTTATTTAAAGTACGGACTGATTGGGGTTAATTTTACCGATTTAATAGCGCAACACCACACCTGAGATGTAATTTCCTGATTACTTTTTATTTCTTTCATACTTCTTCCTCTTTTCGTTGGTTACAATTGAATGAATGATTTGGAACAAGACACATGTTTTTTGTCGTTTTTGTTGGACAATCCTGGATATTCGGTTTCCACTTCAAAGTGTTTGTCGCGACGCCTAGGTGTTCTACTACCTTAGGTATATATAAAATACACTACAAAAGATAAGAAAAGAAATCCCAACGCATTCATTAGACGTTCCAAGTAGTTCGATCCTCTTTTCTTCAACATCCAGTTGACGTTGTCGGATTTCAAACTCCATAAGTTTTATTTTGTGGTCTTCTATTCTCTGTTTTTCCTCGCGCTCTAACTGAGTCTTATATAGATTCAGTCTTTCTTCTTCTAAATGAAACCTTTTTCTCTCGTATCTTGCAGTCTCTTTTAAATGATTCTCTACACGAGCTAAGGATTCTTTTACATCTGCATAGAGTTGTTCCTGTACTGTCGTCTGTTTTCGTAACATTTCCAGTCTATCAGTGGGTATTAATGATCTCCCAGCCTTCGAAGTAGTTGGCATATTTGATACGGACGTTGACAATTGTTGCAGTAAATTCGATGTAACTGTTGTTGAAATTAATCCGGAACTATTTGAATATGGAACAGGTGTTGATGCTTGAGCAGATGTTGATGATTGAGCTGGTGATAATGGTTGAGCAGGTGTTGATGATCGAGCTGGTGTTGATAAAAGAAGGTCCATGGATGGAGACAATGGTAATTTAAGTGGAACTTGAAGCGAAGATGTATTAAGAGAAACACCTATGGCAGTTCATCTCGGTTAAGGTTAAGGTTATCGTAGGAAACAATCCTTGAAATTACTTCCTCCAAATTAGATAACTGTTTTTGATTGTACTGGCCTCCTCCTGTCACCTGGCATTCTCTGTTATTGTGCTGGAGTTTTAATTTCACTTTATACTTGGCGTCTCTCCAAACCTACGAAAGATTAGTTATAAACAAATGCGTATGCACATAATTTTCAAACAAACTTCCCCACTCCATCGGGACATAAGTCCCAAATCAAATTAGGGACTTATGTCCCATGCATTCTGCCCCCTGCAACCCCCCTGCTTGGGGTCACTGTTAGATTTGGGGTAGGTGCGAGGTTGAGTATCCATGCGAAACATAGATATAAAGAATGTTTGCATATACATAAGGGTGATTGTCATCGTCGTCTGGCGAAAACTACTGACGACATCTGTCGAGTCGAGGCGTTTGGAATTTCACATTGCATAACTAAAACGACACGACTATCTGAACACTTACATTCCACAAACTATGACAAATGGGATTTTTATGATTGGGTGAAAATATTTATAAAATAATTTGAAAATGAATAGTGTTGAGATGTTTTATGGTTACTTTTTATTTCTTTCGTACTTCTTCCTCTTTCCCTTGGTTACAATTGAATGAATGATTTGGAACAAGACACATGTTTTTTGTCGTTTTGGTTGTCAACCCTGGATATTCGGTTTCCGCTTCAAAGTGTTTGTCGCGACGCCTAGGCATTGGTAATGGAACTGAATACCCAGGCCTGGCAACTAAATCTACTGACTTAGGTATATATAAAATACAGTACATCTCGGCTAATCTGACATTATCATCGCCTCGATCATTGCAATAAAGGATAAGCATAAATTTGATGTGACTAAACTGAAACTTATTATAAAATAAAAGGAAGTTGTTTTTTTTTATATACAAAGATTGTTTAAAGGAGAATACTATTCTTTCATCGGTTCTTTCCAAAGTTTTATATGAGGCGATTCTGCTATGCCATCATAAGGCAATTAAGGAATTTGGCAATTTTCAATATCTATAATGACATACCGGTCTTTTGGTAGGACCTTATGTATGACGTACGGACCTCTATACTTTGGTATTAGCTTTTTGTTCGCTCCAACGGTCGTATCAATATTTCTTATAACTACGAAATCACCAGTGTAATAAACTTTTGTGGCTAAGCTCGAACCGATCTTCATTACGCTGTTGAGATACCTGTACAGCCCTCGATACTTCCGTTCCCATTGACTCCAAATTACGGTCTGAGACTAAACATTTTTCATCACGAAATTCTGTCAACCAGTCTACAATTGGGCCTCGTTGATTCACACCAAACAATAAAGTAGCTGGGGTCTTACGAGTAGTACTTTGAACAGAGTCATTTACTGCAAATTCACCTTCAGATAGTCTGGAGACCCAATCAATTTCAATTGTGTCAATTAGCTTTGTCAACATTGTCACGTTCCACTTGCCCATTTGCCTCCGGTGAAGCAATGGCAACCTTAACATGACCTATGTTATTCTTAATCAAAAGCTCGCTAAATTTTAGTGAAGTAAAACATGTACCGCTATCAGATATAATCCTAGCGGGACGACTAGAATATTCAAAATACTTCTTTAATGTGGATATTACTTCCTTGGTATTAGTGGTATTCACTGGATATAGTTTGACAAACTTGGTAAGTGAATCGATAACAACTAACAGGTGTTTACGCTTGGATTTGATTGGGGGCAATGGTCCAAGGTGGTCTATATGTATAGTGTCAAATGGGACTGGCCTTTTCGGTATACTATACAAATTTCTCTCATTTGAGTATGCTATGCACTTAAGACAATTCTTGATAAATCCTTCAATTTTGGTTTTCATTTCAGGGAACCAATAATACATTTTCAACTGATCGTAACATTTATTAGTTCCTAGGTGACCAATTTGTTCGTGGATCGATCGGATTACAGTTTCTTCCATTTCCTTGGAACATAGAACAAGTAATTTTTGGGCCCCTTTCGATAGACAAGCCCATCTTTGAGCTCATACATCTTATCTACTTCTTTTGACAATTTATTTCGTAATTCGAGTCTCTACTCTGTGTGGCTTGTAGCTGAGATTCAAAATCAATCTCGTTTATTGTCTAGACTATCTGACAACGGCTCAATGCGTCGACATGACCCATGCTAACTCCACCACGGTGTTGGACGCTATAATTATAGTTTTGCATTTGAAGTGATCATCTAGCTATTCTTGGGTTGAGGACTTTTCTGTTGAGTGTAAGTGTCCGTGAGTTGCAGTCTGTCACAATTTTAAATGGTATCCCCTCAAGATAAACACAAAATCTTCTTAGAGCATATATAATAGCGAGTGTTTCCAACTCGAAGCTATGATAGCGAGCCTCAGCCTGGGTAGTCCTTTTAGAGAAGTAAAAGACCGGATGAAATTTTGCATCCTTTTGTTTCTGGAGCAAAACAGCACCATAATCATATGAGCTGGCATCGCAGTGCAACTCAGTTTCCTTACTAGGATCATAAATAGCTAACACTGGGGAGTTGACCAGCATATCTTTCAAAGCGTTAAGGGTTCACAAGTATTTATCATCAATTTCAAACTTAGAGTTCTGGTTTATAAGATCATAGAGTGGTCTGGCAATGCGAGAAAATTGGGGAACGAACTTCCTTAAATATGAGCATAAGCCAATAAACGAGTGTAATTGCTTTAGTGTTTTGGGTAGCGGATATTTAAGAATGCTCTCCTTATGACTATCGTTTGGTTTGATTCCTCTATTGTTAACATTATAATCTAAATAGTCAATAATATCACAACAGAATTTTCATTTAGGCAGTTTGAGGTCTAAAGTAGTACACGTCGTAAGAGGGTCAGATGTTCTTCAAAGTTGAAACTGGCTATTAAAAAATCATCCATATATACAATTACCAATTCTTGCTCAATGAACTCTTTTAGGACGAATGAAATAAATCTTTGAAATACTGACGGTGCGTTTTTCAACCCAAACGGCATTTTCAGATATTCAAATTGGCCACAAGGTGTGACAAATGATGTGAACTTAATCGAATCATCAGCCACAGTTACTTGGTGAAAAACGCTTTTCAAATCTATCAGGGTGAACCACTTCTTCCCACCCAGATATTCTAGGCAATCTTCTATCAATGGTATTGGTTAGTTGTCATGAATGGTTATCTTATTGAGTTCCCTGTAGTCAATGCACATACGCGTCTCTCAATTGGAGAAGCATATGGGGAATCACTATATCTAATAACACCTTGTTCCAATAAATCATGCGTTATTCGCTGTACCTTAGCCTTGTCTTTGTAGGACAGCCTACGAGGATGACAATACACAGGAATGTTGGAAGTCAATCGAATTTTCATTTCAAAGTTGTTTCTCTCTAATTGTCTTGAACAGTCTATATAGCTATTGTGAATAACTAGCTAAATTTGATCTCAATAAAGTCAACTGTGCTAGAATTATTCAATTCAGTGCTATAAATATAAGGGTCTTTGTCAGCAATGATCCTGAATGAGTTATTGATATTTTCGGATTGAGTGTTCGGAGCTGAGTTGTCTTTCGTACCAGAACAATTGGAAACGGAACTGTTGCAGTCGGAATCGAACGCGTTTTCACAATCAGCTAAACACAAAGCGAAAAAATGGTCAGCTCACCGCCTAAAATAGTATTGCTTTCGGATTTGAACCACTTGGAAAGAGAACAAAGGGCTAAGCATTTGCAATCAATTAACCTTCATCTCATCCTCAAAAAAACTTACGTTGTCTACCCTCGTGTGTAGATTTCTAGACATATGGAATTTTAGGGTGTTTTCCATGAATTTCGGGTTGTTTTTAGTTAAAATGAACAAAAAAACTGCTTTTATAATTTTATTCCAAGGAAATAAGTGAAAATAAATTCAAAATAGTTTTTCTTGAATGCATTTTACACAAACATTTAGATTATGTTGGTTTATACAAGCAGTTTTTGGACAAAAACAACAAATTGTCTCATGTATATGTATATTATTTTTCGTGGCTTACGTAGCAAACGTGTTCTATCTTTTATTTATAGTAGAACGCTTCTTGATTGCATTAGTGGATTTGATAATCGGATGCAGAAATATGTATGTATTCTTTAAAGATTGTGGTGAACTTTCTCCTAAAACAGTTGCAACCAAAGTTGCTGATGATCCCGATCTTGGTTTATCACTTCTGGGTGCCATCTATGATTTTGCGAGTGAAAGTCCATATCCACATAGAAAATTCCTTTCTATTGTTGTTTTTTGTGTTGTTTGCCGATTCAGATTCACTTCTTTGAAAATAATGAATAAATTTCAATTCAGCTGCAACAGTGAAATCAATTTCTCAACTGTATCTACACCGCGTATATCGAATGAAAACAAAAATTATTAGAGGACCTGAAATGTGAAGAGGCAGTGTATGTATGTATGTTTATGAACAAATCCTTTTTAATTGTAATATATGTATGTATACTCTATAATTGATGATACATTTTTTTTTCACCAGGATCTAATTTCAATAAAGTTATATATTGTACAGTACATTTATTTTTTCTTACAATGTACGAAACAAGTGCTTTATTTGTCGGTATATGCAAAAATGTAGATTGATACAATGGCCTTTTTTTCATTCAAGAAGCTTTGGTGAGATGCTTCTTTTATTTTTTTCTCACAGTGTCAATCATTGTAATTTCTTTTGATAAGATTTTTTGAAAGTTATTCATTGTTATGTTATGAACTTTCCAACCGTCAACGAGATCCAAAAGAACACTCTCGCCTTGTCTTTTTGTCTCCAATCGATTTTCCAAAGTATGGTCTAATTTTCCAAACATAACATGTACAGAAGATACCAGTAACCAAAATTTTAATTCATATTTCACTTGTATTGACGAATATACATAAGTCATAGTTATAAACAACATTTTCTTCTGGAACAAATTCGTCATCGCTGTCTAATATCACTATCATCACAATTATCACCGGCACTTTCATTCAAAAATGCTTCCATTTCTTCAATTGTAAGATACATATGTACATGTATGTACATATGTATCTTGGTCTAGACAAAGTTTCTTTTATTATTATTATTATTACTTGTAAATTCACGATATATACGTACAATGTTCACTTGCGAAAAACTAAATGCAAGTGACATTTTCTTTCGAAAAGCACTAATTTTCCGTATGTTTCTAAACACGAGGGTAGACAACGTAATTTTATGAATAACAATTGATTCGGCTGAATTTTTGAGAAACGACCAAATACGTGATCAAGACAGGTACCCGCGATTGGTCTTGTGATCTCTTTAATAAAAGAGGTTAACCCATGCTCAGCGATGACTGCAAGGTAGGAATCTGAAGAAGAGCATGAGTTTAACAAATCCAAGTTAAAGTCTCCTAAAATTACAAGATAAGCTGCTTTTATATTGCACAAAAAATTCGAGAATTCATCAAGAAACAGATTATACGTCTGTGAATTGAATCTATATGCACCAGCAAATGTAAAGTATTCATTGGTATTTGCATAAAAATTATAACCAGGGATACTGTAATCATTGATTTCCAATGAATAAATCCAAATTTCGGATACAAAAATAAATTCAGGTAACTTATCATTTATTGTAATTCAGGTATTATCACAACTAGTCACGGAAATTGAGGCAAGGCTGTTGTTTACAAGATCAAAGTTTCCATTCATATTAAAACAATTTAATTAGTTTTTAATTAAAGATAAATCATCAAATGACCTTATAGCAACAGCCTTTCCTCCATCGACTTTCCTTAACAAAATTTGAGAATTACTGTACCATAAATACTTAAACTTATGTTCATCTTTTAACCTTTTATATTTCGTGAAACAATTGTTGACATAAATAGTGGAACAGATTTTTTTATTATAACCAAATAATGTTGTGTTCAGGTTCTTTCTTCCGGCCTTCTTGCTCATCATAATTTTCCTTTTAACATCCGTCGACGAGAGATGAATGCGTAGTATCTTTGTTGTTTTATTATTCTTCTTGAAACTTTTCACATTTTTTTAATGTCTTCCGTAGGTACAGAGACATTCAGTGCTTCGCAGAAAATTTTTTGAGCGCACTCTTCAGCATTATCGTTGTTTACCTCCGGCACAACAACAATTTCAATGACGTTCTCAATCTGCTTCTGATCCCACAAATTCAACTTGCTTTCAAGTTCGTTGACCTTCAATCTCAGAGACACATTTCCAAACATAACATGTATAGAAGATACCAGTAACCAAAATTTTAATTCATATTTCACTTGTATTGACGAATATACATAAGTCATAGTTATAAACGTTATAAATTTTTTTTTCATGGGAAACATTTTTTTTCTTTGTAAAATAAGGATTTTAATAATGTCAAAAAATTTCGGAATATATCAATTAGTGGTTTTTGAGAAAAATAAGAAAAGAGATTGTATTTGTGTAGTTTTCTACACAAGGGTGGGATGAAGGTTAACAAAGAATCAGAATGGAAATCAATTCTATGGTAACTTTTATCTTTTTCTAAGTAAATATTTTCATTTGAACAGTCCTTACAATAATTAATCCTAGGTATCGTAGTCTGAATATTCAACTTCACCGATTTATTATTTTCAAAATTTTCAAGAAGCTTACTGGACTACCACTATCAATTAACGAATTATAAAACACAAACATTGGGTTATTCAGACCACGATACAAAAAAGCAACACCCATCTGTTGATATGGATCGAGTTCTTCCAAAATGTTTCCGCTCTCTACCGACTGAACTGTATGCACTCTGGTTCCTTGGGTACAATCCTTGAGTTGATGATTGGTGCTACCACAGCGGAAGGTAGGATCCAATGGCTCGTCTTTTCTTTGTACACTGTCTTGAAAGATGTCCTATGCGAAACATGGATTTAAAGAATGTTTGCATATAGCCAACCTCGCACCTATCCCAAATCCAACAGTGACCCCAAGCAGGGGGGTTGCAGGGGGGCATCATGCCCCCCTTAGTTATACCCTTTTTTTATTCATATAAGTGGCGTAAAGTAAAATTTGCCTAATGTCGCCTTATCAAAGTGTGATAAGGACACTTGCTAGAATTTGCGACTTACGTCCCATTTTCGGGAAAAAAATTTTGGTCTTATGTATGTCCCGATGGGGTGGGACATACGACCCTAATTCAATTTGGGTCTTATGTCCCTGTTAAGTGGGACATAGCTCCCGAAAAGAAAAAAATGGGACTTATGTCCATTTTTCCTTAATTAAAAATTAAATACACTTACGTGTATACGTTTCTTTAGCACTTAATAACACAGTCGTTCGCAAAATTATCGACGACAAAAATATACCATTTCCGTGACAAACGTCGTCATAAAACGTCTCAGACAATACCGACGATAGTCGCCGAAAAATACAACCCACATACTTTGCCATTTCAGACGACTGTTGTCGATGGACGCCGCGACAAATGTCGTTCATTTGTCATCGCCAATGCCAAACAGTCGCGTCGTTTTTTTAGAGTCGTAGACGACAACGACAATAAGGGTGTTTGAGTCTTCCGTGTGATGTGAACTATCCGTTGCCATTTTATTGTAATTTGAAGTGACAGTGTTGCCATAATAAATGTGTGTGTGGACATATTGTGTATATTTTCTTTGAATATTTTTCTTCTTTCTCATTTCTATTTTAGTCGTCATTCTTTTGTTAAATATTAATTATTTAATATTTTTTCTGAGAAAGTTTTCCTTACCTCTTCTGTAATTTTATAAAAGTGACTGGAGAAATTAGGGCTATTTTCGATTATGGCCTTTTCAAAAAAATGTTTTTATATGTAAAATGGCCTCCTATACACGAAAATTTTTTTTCTTCATTTTATTCGAATAGGCCATAAAAAAAAGTACGGCCAAATTAGGAACTAAATAAATCAGTAAAAACAGGCTTTTAGGGTTCAATAAACAATTAAGGGAAATGGAAAAAGCACAACCGTCTGGGAGCAGGCAATAGTTTTAATATTAATTTGAAATATATAAGCCTGCACTTATATCCTGTTCCTAAGCACCAGTGACAATTACATTTACAGTTGCTATTTGTATATTCTTAGAAACATCACTCCACGTTTGAACGTACTCAAATTGCCGCAGGAACAAAGTCATTCATCAACAACATATTGATTAACATTCCGAACACAGCAGAAACATTTTAAAAATTGGTAGATATCGAAATCATGTTTCCCTTTTTTTTTACCTTAGATTATATACTGATACAGATAGTCAACTTAGAAGGGGTCTTTCTCTTGACCCTAAAGTTAAAACGCACCAGAAAACATTTGTTTTCCCCATCGCTCTTTAGATATATAAGTGTTCCATGCACATCAAATGGGATCTCACGCACACATTTTTTGAGCGATTGGCGCCAGCCTTCTTGGTGTCAAAAATTGACCATCAGGGATTTTTTTGTTATTATTCGTTATTATTTGAAACTGCTATTTGAAAGTGCTACAACTATCAAATGAAAGGAGTCTGATAATATATTTATTATTGCAGCATTGAATTCAGTGCAATAAGATGAATCAATTGACATTGTTGAGATATTCCCGATTGAAGGGATTAATTAATCGCGCGACTTTAATGAGGAGAATTAATTTAATTATTTTAAGGGAGGAAAAAAAGTAAAAAAAAACTGGAGGTAAACACAAACACGGCCGCGCACGCGAAATGTAAAGGGTCGAATGAGGGAGAAATGGAATATCGCAACAACAGCGAATGCGAATTCGCCGACTTCCGACCGCTCAGCAGGGATGGGTTCGGGATGTATTGGGGGATGTTCCTTGGGGTCGGAACACAATGGGCGCCAGGTAATCTTTTAAAGAAAACAATAGGTAAAATTACCAAAACCTTTGTAATAAAAAAAGACGTGGTGTAGGTGAACAGAAGTTGGTTTATATATATTTTGGTATATATATACGATGGTGGAATGAACAATGGAGGGCGCAATTTAAAAGGAAAAAGAAAACGAAACTCCCAAATCAAAAGGATTGGGGTAAAAGTGAAACAAGTTAAGAAAAATGGCCACGGAGGGTAGCTCGCGATTCCCACACGATACAGAATTTAGAAAAAAAAAGGTCGCGAACAGTTTTACACACCGGAATGAAATCTTCGGTGACTCAGAAACAACGGACGATGGCTTACGCGAAATATATCTATACAATATCCTACACGACTTTCAAAACTATAACAACTCTAATATTGGAAAAAAACACTCTACTTATCTGGTCCTTTCACTAGGGGTTGGGGAACCTTCCTGCTCCTATCTATCTTCCTGGTTGGGGGAGGTTGGATGCTCTCCGCCACAGTCACTCTGTATGTTCCTGGTCTCGTCTTCTGGTTTCGTCCTCGTGTTTTGTTCTCGTGTTTTGGTCTCGTATGGTATGTTTATTTGGTTGTGCCTGGATCCTTCCTGGATCCTCGATATCTTCTCTAGCAAAAATGGTGGATGGGTAAGACTGGGAAGGATGGAGTGGACAAGGACTTTTGTGCGTAATTTGAACGCAACAAACCCCACCCTTACCTCCTAAAAGAAAGGAGTTGGCTTTCGAAAGAAAAGCCGGAGTAAAGAAAAATCCGAACTTGGATTACCCCCAAAAACGACACAACAGAGGTAACAGGTACTACAGGGGAGACGACACAACTACCTAAATCTGGTTGGCCGCCTGGTTGGCCTGGCGCGACTTAATTCATCCTGTGACTCGTGGTCACCGTTGCATGGCTTAAGGTCCTTAACGTGCCATGTCCCTCGCTCTTTCCCGGTTTCGTCGCGAAGGACATAAGTCCAAGGGGAAACCTTCCTGTGAACTATAAATGGCCCGACATATTTCGGCGCCAATTTCGCTGCGTAATAGTTCGCAGCCTCAGACAGGGTAAAATTCCTACGCCATACAATCTCATTCGGAAGATATTGGACATCTCTCCGCATGAGATTGTATGCCCTACTTGCCTTCTTAGAGGCTATAGCTAGCTTCTTCCTAATATCTTCCCTAAGCTGTCAAAACCTACTTCCTAGTTCAGACATGTCTAATTCCCTATCAGCTGGGTTCAGTTCCCTATCTCCTATGCTACTTTGCCTATCTAATGCCCTAGTTTCCCTATCTCCTATATCTGTTTCCCTATCTTCCACAGCTGAGTTCCTACTATCCCTAACATTTGAAATGGTTCTTATCCGGCCGCCGGCGTAAGTAACCATTTCCCTACCAAAGTTCGCGAAATAAGGGGAGACTCGGAGTACGTCATGTTCGGACGTACGGATACTACACGCGACCCTCGCGAGGTGTGTATCCCAGGTCCGATGGTTTTCCGAGACATACGCGCGAAGTGTGGTTTTGATTATTTGGTTAATCCTCTCGGCAGGATTAGCCTGTGGGTGGTAATGGGCAGTGAATTTGATCTGTGAACCATAAGATTCACAGAGGGTTTTCAGTTCCTTACTCCGGAACTGAGGGCCGTTGTCGCAGATAACAGTCTTGGGTACGCCGAAAAGAAGAAATACATGGTCCTCAAGATCCCTACAGACAGAAGACGCCGTTGCAGACCTAAGGGGAAACAATAAAGGGAACTTGGTGAAATAATCGACGACGGTTAGAATATACACGAAACCCCTACTCGACTTTGGAAGAGGCCCCACCAAATCCACGCAAATAGTCTCCCAGGGATTCGAAATCCCTCTCCTTTCAACCATCCAACCAGCTGGTCTGTCATTAACTGGCTTCACACTCTGGCATACCCTACAATTCCTAACATATTTGGTAATATCTGACCTCATCTTAGGCCAGTAATACCGAATCCCTACTCTCGCAAACGTTTTGCGTGCCCCATGTGCCCTGCTAATGGGTTGTCATGACACTCTTTTAAAATCCTAACTCTATCTGCTTTCGGAACTACTTCCTTCCACTCTGAACAATCGTCATGAACAACCACGTGATTTGCCCTAACAAATTTAAATAAAATTCCCTTATCGACCCTCCAGGCCGGAAAAGCTAAAGGGTTCGACTCTACCTTCGTGATAATCTTAGCGATCCAAGGATCGGAACTTTGCTCATCTATTTCCGCTACAACCGCAACGTTCCTAGAGAGCATATCGGGAACTACATGGTCCTTTCCCTTCCGATGCACGATTTCGAAGTCAAACTGCTGAAGCCTAACCGCCCAACGCGCTAACCTACCGCACGGATCCTTAAGATTACTCAGCCATACTAGGGAGTAATGATCCGTCACAACCGTGAACCGAACACCTTCGATATACGGCCGCAACTTCTCAACCGCCCACAATACAGCCAAGCATTCCTTCTCCGTGGTTGAATAATTTTTCTCATTCCTATTCAACGACCTACTCAAATAGCATATAACCTTCTCACCATCATCAAATGTCTGACTCAGTACTGCTCCGACCCCATAGCCCGAAGCGTCTGTTTGAACGACAAACTTCCGCTCGAAATCCGGACAGGTCAGAATCGGGGCAGTCACCAGGCACTCCTTTGCCTTTTGAAAACTTCCCTCGCACTCCTCAGACCAGATGAACCTACTGCTCTTCTTCAGCAAGTCGGTCAACGGCTTCACCAAAACTGCGAAGTTTGGTATAAATCTCCTGTACCAGGATACCGTGCCGACGAAACTCCTAATTTCCCTAACATTCCTTGGTGCAGGAATCCTCAACATACTTTCTACTTTCTCTGGATCCACATGCAAACCATTGCGATCCACTACATATCCTAAAAATTTTAGAGATGACCTACAGAAGTTACATTTCTCCCTACTCACTTTCAGACCTGCCGCACATAATCGCTTGAAGACTTCTTCCAGGATTTCCAGATGTTGTTGGAAACTATTTGTGACGATAATTATATCATCCAAATATACAAACACGTGCGGTTCCAAATCGGCACCAAGCACAGTGTCTATAAATCTTTGCCATGTCGCCGGTGCGTTATGCAGACCAAATGGCATTCTTTTGAACTGGAAGAGTCCTCGGTTTGGGACTGTGAAAGCTGTGTACGGCCTAGACTTTTCTTCCACAGGGATCTGCCAGTATGCGGACTTTATGTCCAACGAAGACAAATACTTGGCATCCCTGAGCTTGTCTAGAGTGGCTGAAATGTATGGGAGAGGATAATCATCTCGCTCAGTAACTTTATTGAGCTTCCTATAGTCCACGCAGAATCTGAAGGACCCATCCTTCTTCTTAATCATGACTATAGGAGAAGCCCACGGACTACCTGACTTTTCTATAATTCCGTCCCTCAACATATTCTCTAATTCTTTATCTATATGGCGTTGAACCGCAGGCGATACCGGATAATACCGCTGCTTTATTGGTTCAGACGCCGTCCTAATCTTGTGTTCTACCAAATGTGTGCATCCAATCCCCTCAGGCATGTTTTGGAAAACCTTTTCCACAAATCCGGTTAGTTGCCTGTCTTGTGTCTCATCCAACTCTGATCGTTCTTTGATCGTCGAAATCGAAGCCACCCCGGCTTGATTTGAGAACCTCCACTCGCCTGATCTTAAATCCGGGACAATTCCCGTTCGGGCCCAAAAGTCGGCACCGAGGATCAAGACGTGTGGGAGAGTTGGAATGACAAGACATTCTAGCAACACCGATTTACCTTGCACCACAAATGGAACTAAAACACAACCTAATACTTTTATACCCGCACCATCTGCTAAAGCTACCTGCCTAATTTTCCCCTTTCCTAACACTAAACCTAACTCTTTCAAAATTTTCCAACCGTCCCTACCGATGATCGTACGCGAAGCTCCTGAATCTAAAAGTCCTACCAGCCTAATGCCAAAAACACTAACTCCTAAGTATGGGCGTACGTCATCATCTAATGCCTCAAGTGTAAAGCCTAGCTGAACAACTTCCAACTGGTTGCCAGCTCTTGTCCTGCCGACGCAAGAGAAATATGTCCCTCCTGGTTGCAGTTGAAACACCTCAACCGTCTAATAGGTTGGGGGTTTCTACTGGCAACCACCGATACTTCTGGTTCCTCAGCTGTCAGACACGCTAAATCAGGTTCCAGTAAGCCTCGGGAACGTTGAGAGGGAGGTGGAGCAAAGGAGTCTACATTGGCTCGGACCACCTCCAATCTTCTACCTAACGCAACCAATTCGGTGATCGACTTGGGATCAGCCAAACCAAGTTGCGTTTGATAGAAGGGAGCCAGATTCCGCTGCACGATCCCAAGCTTTCGCCTCTCGCTCAGCGGTTCAGAGAGCCTACCAAACATGTTGTCCATGATGGCAACATAAACGCCAATGGACTCTTCCTTCCCTTGGGTGCGACGACGGATCTCTTCCAAAAGGAGATCATCATAGTTGGGAGGAAGAAACTCCAGTTTCAACTCCCTCACCAACTCCTGCCACGAATTCACTCTTTTCCTAATCGCCCTAAGCCAAAGTAATGCCTTCCCACTAAATAAATCAACCGACGACCTAAACAATTGGAGTTCACTAACTCCCCTAGCTTCGCGTAGTTCCTCCACTCGTTCTAAGAACGAGTTTACGGACGCTCCGCACCTCTCACCGGATAACTTTAAGTCCCATTTGGACAAGTTCTCCACCCTATGCCCCTCTCCTATCTCGACGGTACGCATCGGCGAACGTGCTTGTTCTTGTTGTTGCTGCTCTTGTTGTTGATGTTGTTGCTGATGATGTTGTTGGTACTGTTGCTGTTTCCGCAACAGGAGAGTTCCTCCTACGAAGTAGAGTTGAAAAGTGGTTGAACCGTGTATACAACCACTGCACCGAAGATCACGAAAAAAAAACAATGGTGGAATTATTTTTCCACAGAGAAAAAAAAAAAAGAATATATGTAAAAAAAACAAACCAAATCAGAAAAAAGGCACACAAATATATAAAAGAAAAATTACCCCACAGTTGAATAAGAAGAAAAAAAAAATTAAAACGCAAAGAAAAAAAAGAAATATCCCCACAGTAAAAAAAAATAAACAACGAAACAAAAAAAAAATAGAAGAGAAAAAAAAAATGATAAGACACCTATTTGGGGTCCAGGGTACAAACAACCTGGATTTTGACGTTTTCACTTCCCACGTTGACCTGTGTCAATATCCAACAGGTATTCCGACGTATGCAGCACTAAAAGGAGTCCGGTGAGGGTGAATGGAATGGCCAAATAAACCTAACACTGGGAAAAGAAAAAAAACACGAAGTAAAATGTTCACAGATATAAGAAAAAAAAAAACACCAGACACTTCCCTGATAGGAACCACTACACCACAGCACACAGATTTTATTTATTGGGCCCCACGTTGGGCGCCAGTTTGTTGAGATATTCCCGATTGAAGGGATTAATTAATCGCGCGACTTTAATGAGGAGAATTAATTTAATTATTTTAAGGGAGGAAAAAAAGTAAAAAAAAACTGGAGGTAAACACAAACACGGCCGCGCACGCGAAATGTAAAGGGTCGAATGAGGGAGAAATGGAATATCGCAACAACAGCGAATGCGAATTCGCCGACTTCCGACCGCTCAGCAGGGATGGGTTCGGGATGTATTGGGGGATGTTCCTTGGGGTCGGAACACAATGGGCGCCAGGTAATCTTTTAAAGAAAACAATAGGTAAAATTACCAAAACCTTTGTAATAAAAAAAGACGTGGTGTAGGTGAACAGAAGTTGGTTTATATATATTTTGGTATATATATAAGATGGTGGAATGAACAATGGAGGCCGCAATTTAAAAGGAAAAAGAAAACGAAACTCCCAAATCAAAAGGATTGGGGTAAAAGTGAAACAAGTTAAGAAAAATGGCCACGGAGGGTAGCTCGCGATTCCCACACGATACAGAATTTAGAAAAAAAAAGATCGCGAACAGTTTTAAACACCGGAATGAAATCTTCGGTGACTCAGAAACAACGGACGATGGCTTACGCGAAATATATCTATACAATATCCTACACGACTTTCAAAACTATAACAACTCTAATATTGGAAAAAAACACTCTACTTATCTGGTCCTTTCACTAGGGGTTGGGGAACCTTCCTGCTCCTATCTATCTTCCTGGTTGGGGGAGGTTGGATGCTCTCCGCCACAGTCACTCTGTATGTTCCTGGTCTCGTCTTCTGGTTTCGTCCTCGTGTTTTGTTCTCGTGTTTTGGTCTCGTATGGTATGTTTATTTGGTTGTGCCTGGATCCTTCCTGGATCCTCGATATCTTCTCTAGCTTCTTTTTTTTTGCTTCACAGCAACTCTCTCTCGGATTTCTCTGTCTTGTAAAAAAGAACCTCTCATAGGTCTTAATCTCAAACCAAAAAGGCCACGTGTCGAGACATGTTCGACTTTTTATACATAAGTATGTTCGTATGTCCATACACTCGTACGCATTCACGCACTCACACATTCTCACACTCACTCTCAAGACGAATTCAGCCGTCTCCAACGATCTCCAATTTTGAGAAACAGTTCCTGACGCCTGTCTCTCTGGCGGGGAACTGTATGGTGGTATTGGTGGTGGCTGAGTTCGCCTCGTTCTCTCCGCTGCAGTTGATTTAGCTGCCAGAGCAAAGGGAGTCACATCCAGAGCTCTGATAGCTTCCTCTCTCACGGCTTCAAGATCTCACTCTCTCTCGTAGCACTGTTCGTTTTGAGTGACTGCTTGGGTTCGCATTCACCCTCCTGACCAGGGCTAATTATAAAACTATAGGGAGACTAGACATTAACCCAAAGTGAAAGGATAAGTTTAACGCGAAAACTACCTATCGAGTAAACCATCGTGCAGACATTAAGGGACAAAAAGGGTACCCAGGGAATCGGGAGCTATCCTTTACAATATAAGGTTTTGGTCCCTTTTTGGGAGATTTGGTTTATAAAAATCGTTGTTTTAGGCAACATCAAACAGTAAAATATAGGGCGGGCTCTCGGCCTTGTGAATTTGGCAGCAGATCGTTTTTGAATGTTTTTATCCTCGTTAACCCCGTGGATAAAGATTGTATAGATTGTTGGGGGACCTCGTTAACCCCTTCGATGTATCTCTCACAACATGGAGATCATTTGGACCGTTGGGGGACCATGTTAACCCCTTCGATGAAAAAGGATCAGGATGAGTCTCCAGGCGGTTTGCCTGGCTCTTCCTGCTTCAGACCGTCCGTCTGGCCCTTGGGTACCTGCTTTGTCATCCCCTTCGAGCATATGGGAAAGAGTGAGCACTGGGTTGTAGAACAACCTAGGAACGCTCAGTTAACCCACAGCTCCCAGAGAACAACGGATAAAAGAAAAAAGGCAAGGCAAAAATGGTGGATGGGTAAGACTGGGAAGGATGGAGTGGACAAGGACTTTTGTGCGTAATTTGAACGCAACAACATGACATCAGAGGATTTAGGCTCCACCCATTTGAGCGTTTTAGCGGGCAGGGGATGACAAGTTGAAAATTTCTGGTTTACCCATCACTAATTACTTGGTGAATATAAAATGATTTAGTTTTTGTATGGTTTTCATGCTCAAAACACAATAGGGCTTCAGTTTTGTCCTGGTTAGGTTTCGACCGCGTTGAAATCTGTTTTTAAATGTCAGCTGTCCGATTTCAATTTCAATGTTTTTGTGTTATTATTGTTTTGACGCTTATTTAAAAAGTTAAAAAGTCGCGAGTATTGCTAAGAAAAGCCTTTGTAACCTTTGTGGCATCAGGTAGATAGAGAAGAGAACCCGCATCCATTCAATGAAGAAGCTATCCCCCCTTCTGCCGCCGGCCCTGATTGTCTACCAAAGGAGCTTTTCAAACATGGAAGTACAAGACGTAGAGGAAGTGCAGACTGAAAGGTGTTGGTGCGTTTCTGAGGCTCTTCTACCGCTCTTTACAGTCTGCGAATGGAGTAGAATTTAATTTAAATAATTTACATGTGTAATTTACAATCTGGAAGTCCAATTTTCATCAATAAATTTTGTTCAGCGATGAGGCTCATTTTTGGTTGAATGGCTATATCACAAGGTGGCCAAAGGGTAGTTATGTGAATATATAGAGCACATGCGCTCTCACCTTATCCTCTCAGTATCAACTCCTACTCTACACCTCCACGGTGGTGGCTACTGGGTGCCATGTACCTCGACTGGAGATTGGGTACCAATCCCATTGGGGAGGGTCGTTGGTGGAAGTGGGCGGGAGAGGAGGGAGGAGTGTTTTTTCGTACATTTTTTTTTCGTGCTCGTAAATGACAACTGAAATTTGCAGATTGCTGCGACCAGATAAAAAGTTGCTGTGAATGAAATGTCAAAATTTGCGAATATTCGCCTATTCGCATTCGCAGGTCGCTGAGCTGTGAATGAACCTTAAGACACTTCTTCTTGATCCAAACGGCAGCGGACGAATTCTCTAGATGGAATCAACGGTGGCGTCACTAGTTCCTGTCAGGTCGAACTATTAGTGTTATCCCTATATGAGCTGCTTCAACATATTCGAATCGCAGGTCTATAGGGATCTTCAATGCTGAGCCAGGGCGTTGGAAAAGAGTTGGTGGCGGATGAACCCTTAATGGGTCAACGGCAGCGCTCATATTCACGAAGCGGGTTACTGACTCTGGAAAATCGGGCCCCTTATCCTAGGGGTAACAAAGGAAACTGGTTCTCCAGGTTGGAGGTAGTGTGTTGGGGTAACTTCCCGACCATGGAAAAACAAATTTAGTTCCGAAACCAAAACAAGCCTCGGATATGGATGGGGATGAGGATGAGGATGAGGATGAGGATGAAGATGAGGATGAAGATGAGGATGAGGATGAGGATGAGGATGAGGATGAGGATGAGGATGAGGATGAGGATGAGGATGAGGATGAGGATGAGGATGAGGATGAGGATGAGGATGAGGATGAGGATGAGGATGAGGATGAGGATGAGGATGAGGATGAGGATGAGGATGAGGATGAGGATGAGGATGAGGATGAGGATGAGGATTAGGACGAGGATGAGGATGATTAGGAGGATGAGGATGAGGATGAGGATGAGGATGGGGATGAGGATGCGGATGAGGATGAGGATGAGGATGAGGATGAGGATGAGGATGAGGATGAGGATGAGGATGAGGATGAGGATGAGGATGAGGATGAGGATGAGGATGAGGATGAGGATGAGGATGAGGATGAGGATGAGGATGAGGATGAGGATGAGGATGAGGATGAGGATGAGGATGAGGATGAGGATGAGGATGAGGATGAGGATGAGGATGAGGATGAGGATGAGGATGAGGATGAGGATGAGGATGAGGATGAGGATGAGGATGAGGATGAGGATGAGGATGAGGATGAGGATGAGGATGAGGATTAGGACGAGGATTAGGACGAGGATGAGGATGAGGATGAGGATGAGGATGAGGATGAGGATGAGGATGAGGATGAGGATGAGGATGAGGATGAGGATGAGGATGAGGATGAGGATGAGGATGAGGATGAGGATGAGGATGAGGATGAGGATGAGGATGAGGATGAGGATGAGGATGAGGATGAGGATGAGGATGAGGATGAGGATGAGGATGAGGATGAGGATGAGGATGAGGATGAGGATGAGGATGAGGATGAGGATGAGGATGAGGATGAGGATGAGGATGAGGATGAGGATGAGGATGAGGATGAGGATGAGGATGAGGATGAGGATGAGGATGAGGATGAGGATGAGGATGAGGATGAGGATGAGGATGAGGACGAGGATGAGGATGAAGATGAGGATGAGGATGATTTTTTTCGATTTTATTTATTTATTTATTTCATCAAACAGAGAACAGTTTCTCTTACAGACTAATTAAAGTACAGAAATTATTAAAGAGATCAATAACAATTCAATTCATATGTAGTTAATTTAAAATTTCAATAAGTTTTTGAAACAGAGTCTTGAACAGTTTTGAAATATGTCAATTGAAGATAAGATTAAATTTACTTCGAGCGATAGGTTCATTTTGAGCATAATTAGTTCTGTGAATTTGCTCATGACGCGATGGCGAATAAAAATCAAGCATAGACAATAATACAGGACATTGAACATGATTATGAATTAAATCTTTATCAAACATTATAGAGTATTTACGACGACGATTTAAGACTATTAATATTAATTAGTGCGCACCTGGTATTATAAGAGGGAGTCTCGATTTGCCAATACAATTTAAACATTACGAGTCTTGTAAAGTTTTTTTGAATCCTTTCTAAACGCAAAGAATGAAGTTCATAGGTAGGATTCCACATGATCGAACAATAGTCCAAGTGAGGTAAACAAAGATTTAAAAGTATAAGGATCTGTAAAATCCCCTGATTTTTTCAGATTATTATTTTTAATTGAATAATTGAACAGAATGTGTAAATTTGACCATGAGAGTGTAAAGCACTGACATTTCGAAATATTAAGAGATAGATTATTTCTCTCACACCAATCATCGACTAAAGCAATGCCTTCTTGCAGAAGGTTGCAATCAGTGACAGATTTAACTGACTGAAATATTTTGAGGTCATCAGCAAACAATAGACATTCAGAATGGTTAACAACTTGAGGAAGATCATTGATGAATAATAGGAACAATAAGGGACACCTAGCGATACACTAATGGGTTTAGAGACGCAATCACTGATTTTTACGGATTGAATGCGGTTGGACAAGTATGATTCAATCCAAATGAGAAGATTAGAATGAATTCCTAGAAAAGATAATTTACGAACCAAGGTATCGTGACTGACGCGTCAAAAGCCTTGGCGAAATCAGTTAATATCACATCAGTCTGCAAACCCTTCTCAAAATTTTTGACAGCAAAATTGCAAAAAATGGCTAAATTAGTCGATGTGGATCTTCCTTGCACAAAGCCGTGTTGGTGTGCGGTTAATTTGTTTTTGACAATAGAAAAAATCTTATTGTAAATTATTTTTTCGAACAACTTTGGATTACACGATAATTTGCAAATAGGACAGTAATTGCAGACATTTTGCTTAGGGCCTGACTTGTGTATAGTAAAAATATAAGAAGTTTTCCAAGTATTTAAAAAGTAACCACAGTCAATAGACTTTCTAAAGATAAGGTAGAGAGGGGTTGATACTGCAGTACCATCAGGACCCTCAATATTAAAACTTTTAAGTCCATTAAGGGCACATTCAACATCAAATTTATCAAATTGAATGTCACCAATATCACAAATCGGTTGAATACTAGTAAGACCAACAGACTGAGCAGTATGTATGTATGTATGTATAAACTCTTTATTTCAGAAAAAATAGGTTTTTAACAATTTTATAATTTAATTAAATTGAGATTGATTAAAGAAATAAAGAATATACGACTATGACATTTCGTCGTCTGTCGGTAGTTTGGCATATTACTTACTACATAACTCAAATTTGGTTTATTTTATATTTAATTTACATATATCTAATACAATGTATTGGCATTAATTCTTAATTCTGGTTTTCAGTAGTTAAAATAAGTAATTAATTCATTTCTATATTTAAGAGCACCGATAATATAATTAATTTCTTTCATGCACAATGAGCATAAATTGGAATCTCTGGTGCTAAATCTACTTCCATTGAGCCAGACCAGGTCACAGCGTGCTTTGCAGATCCATGATATTATTTGTTGACTGCATTTATCAGTAAAGTACGTTTGGCCCTTCGAGTAATCAAGTTGGCTACAAATTCTATCTGTGCTCCTTTCTGCTTGTTGTAGCAGACTTTGCCATCTTTTTTGCTGTAGCTTCTTCAACAGTTGTTCTCCTTTGATAAGCCAATCAGTACGCGTCAGATTTTCAGCTTGCCATTGTAAACCAAAATCCGATCCAAGATTATTTATTTCGTTTGACAAAAAATTTCCATAATTTTTTTTTTACAATATATGGGGCAATCTTCTGTCATTGTAGTCAAACGTTGTTTTGTAAATGTACTGCAGATGTAGTTCTAATGTATAAAAATGTCCACAGACCATTCTGGTTTCTATATACAGGGCATAACTTGGTGTGTTAACTGGAAGCTTCAGAACTCGCTTAAGGAAATAACACTGTAGCTTATCAATATCCTCAAAATACGTATACCCCCATATTTGAGCAGCGTTAGCCTGAGTACAGACTGCTTGGAATAGTTACCACTTCGATTTGAGGGATATTCTGTTTTTGCTAAGAAAGTTTTTCAATGTGGCGTTAATGCTATTTTTTGCTGAATTGTTTCTACTATCAACATGCTTCGAAAATGACACTTTGGGAGTAAGAATCACTCCTAGGTAACAGTATTCTGATACAATTTTAATTTGTTCACCTTTAAATATCCAATTTTCTGTAGAAGATAGTCTTCCGCCATTTCTAAACACCATTATAGCTGATTTCTCCATATTGACTTCCATATTCCATAGATTACAATATTCTTCTAATCGTATTATCATTGTCTGCAAGGTTTTAACGTCATCTGATAGGATTACAATGTCGTCTGCATACAGTAGTAATCTTATATTAATCTCACTAACATTAATACCACCACCTAAATATTCATGTATATCATTTAAGTATAGTGCAAATAGTACTGGGGATAGAAGACAACCTTGTTTTACACCCGAAACTGTTTCAAAATACTCAGAAAGCTCTCCACCCGTATTTCCTCCTAAAACCCGCCTGGTACTCCGTCAGAATTCCATACTTCTCAATCCAGAGGGATAATCTTTCATTTAGTAGTCCCATCATCACTTTAGCAATACAATTCATAAACGAGATTCCACGATAGTTGCAGGTTTGATTAACATCGCCTTTTTTAAATATAGGAAACACTATACTTATTATAAAGGCATCATCTACTTTGCCTCCTTCTAAAATCGTATTATAGGCTTGCGCTAGCATGTCCAGGAACTCCTTTGTTGCATTTTTCAAAAATCGTATGATATTCGGTCCTCCCCAGGAGCTTTATTTAGTTTGACCTTTCTTAAAATTTGTTTCACTTCTTCTATTGATATCGGTTTATCCAAATCTTCATCTTTAATAAGCATAGGTGCATACTGGACATCATTTGCCAATTGTGGTGGACTTAAGAGAGAATGAAAATAAACCTTAAACTCTGAAGCTGGAATCTTACTGCTCGACTGATAACTTTCGGTCCTAATTTCCTTTTCCAGCTTCCACCACTCCTTGCTATCTCTTACCATATTAATTTTGTAGCTAACCTGTTGGTAGTTTTTAAGTTTATTGTCCTTGAATATACGCTTGTAATTTTGATTTGCTTTTAGATGTCTATCCTTATCTTCTGAATTCATTGTCCTTTTATACGTGTTTAGCAGATTAAATGATTTTTCTCTTGCTCTGTGGCATTCAACATCGTACCAATTACTTTTAGCAGTATAATTTGGTGCAGTACTAAACTGACTTGTAGTAGATGCCTTTATAATGTCACTTAAGTGTTTCAGTTCAATAATTTTTTGTTTGTTTCTTAGGTCGTTGAGATTTTTATTTAATTTTGCTTGATACTGTTGTTTTTTTGCATCTTTCCAAACTAATTTTGGCAGTAAGTTTGGTTTTCGCCTGTTACTATATGTTCCAAACTTAAGACTTAATTGGATAGGTAGGTGGATTGGATAGTTCTGGACGTATCCTAATATATCTTGAGATATAGAACATATGTCGTTTACGGATTCTCCAATATTATTAATAAAAGTGCGGTGGCCTTCTTTATCGCCTGTTGTGAAACCATTAAGTTAAGTCCATTATTGTTGCTGAATTCTAAATAATGTCGCCCCCTTGCATTTATTACTAGGTCTCTTGAGCGCCTTCTATCAGTGCTTACAGCAAACTTTTCTGTGCAAAAGTCTTCTAAAGTCTGCTGTAATTCACCTATTCTAGCATTAATATCCCTAATAATCACTGCATTATGTACTTCATTTTCTATAAAATATTTTCTCACCATATCAAACTCAGCTTCCTAATCTATGCCTTTAATATATAATGGTATCATGGTAAATGTATAAGCTTCTGTGAATATTTTAATTAAATCTACTCCACTTTCTCTTATAAAGGTGTAGTACACTTTACGTTGGGACAAATTCTTTTTTATACCATATACGCATCCCCCAATTGCTCTACCGAATCTGCTATTACGAGTTGCAGGTTTCCAAAATAAATCGAACCCACTAAAGTACTTATTGAATTGTCCCACTTTTTCTTCAATTACATGAGTTTCTAACAACAGAAACATATCAAAGGACTTGACGTATTCAAAGAAACTTAGGTATAGATATTTATTTTCCAAACCATATATATCGTAGGAAAGTATTTTTAAGTTTTCATTTAAATGATTTTGATCGTCTTTAATATTTTTAGGTTTTTTTGTTTTATACGAATTAATTTTATCGGTACTCTTAATTTTTTTAATCTTTTTACTGCGACAGACATTTATAAATTTTTTGCATTTTCTAGATTAAATGCAAAAATGCAAAATACTTTTATATTCTAAATTAATGTTACCTATTGCTTCACCATATATATTTTTCAGCATCTCTTCTCCTTTTTGTTGGCCGCACATCAACTCTTGTTTGGCGTTCCAATAAAACCATTTGTTGCTCACTCTCATCTTATCTTTCCGAACGCTGATACCTCGAGTTTTGTTAACAGATAAAATATCCTGTTTTAGCGTTAACATAATCTTTTTACGTATTTGTTGTTCGCAATTCAGATCCTGTTCAATTGAGACAGTCGTAGCCTTTAATTATTGTTTTGACTCACACACTAATCTTGGAATAGTTACGAATTTAAAGTTGGTTGGGTGCAGAAAAATCCTTGGGATAGTTCTGCGCTGTTAGGGAAGTATAGAATTAAAATTGCTACCTGCTTGAGCTTTGGTTTTCAACTTCACTTTATTCATTGTTTGTTTGACTTATTTATACATTAACTTAACTCTACTTATTGCCTACCTTAACAATTAGCTCTACTTATTGCCTACGTTAACAATTCTTAATTTTGCATAATATTTTGATGTTGACGACTGTCGGTTATTGCACTATGCTCTGCGTCAGCATTTCCTGGGTTTGTGTTGTGTTGTGCCTTTGTCGCGTGCGATGTACTATATCTGGGTCATCGTTGTTTTGTACTTTGTACATTCCGCCCACCAAGAACTGATTGGTTCTTCACGGATTTGAATTGTCGCTTGTGACATCCTTAGTGGTGTTGGTCTCGTACCACCTTGCTGCTAATTGGACCGGTTCATTCTGTTTCCGTGGATGTTTCCAGATCAAGAGAAGTACTATGACAAGCACAATGGACTGGAATGTCTGTGTATCGGCTTCCACACGGTTCTGTCGAACTCTTCTTCGATGTTTGATGCTTCGTTAACCATATCCGAGAACGAATCTGTTGGTTGAAGCACTCTGGAGCTGCGGTTAATGTTACGTTTGCTGGACTTGGGGATGACTTGAAGTATGTTTGTACTGTCCTTGTAGCTTCTTGATGTTCTGCCGCTATTGTTATGTCTTTGGTTTAAATGACGCAGTCTGGTGTAATTTGAATGATTCCAGAGTCCTCAAGACTGATATCAGTTAGCAGTCCATTACATATTGCGTGGACTACCGTGCGATATGGGCTTACGTACAACCAAGTATTCACTCGATTTAGCTGTTTCCAAATGATTTCATGAATGGCAATCGTTTTACTGGAACAGTTGGTTGCACTGAACCTCTGATAGATTTCTGAGATCAGACAATTGGAGTTCGACTGGATGTCATACACCGCTTGCATTGGTACAATGTATTCTGAATTGGGTAGCTCGATACTGTCCTTTAATATTTCTTCGGTGATTTTGATGAATGTCTGCGAATCGTAGTGAATGCCTAGGACTTCTGTTGGGATGGTTTGGATCATATAGATGGATTTTTCTATCTTTGTTGGCACTGTTGTTGCATTTATTAATTCAAATGGCTTGGTTTCAAAGATTGGCAACCTTTCGATGATTGTTATGGTTTCGCTTGTGGCGCTCACGATGTTTTGGCTTGACCTTAGGTGATGTACCTTCAACGTTGAGGGTAAATGTCTCTCCGTTTTGTTTAGCACACCACTCAAGTCGATTATGTGCGGGCAATTCCAACTGTTCGTTCCTTTGGATACAATTTGCCACAAACAATCATACTTGTCGTCAATTTCTTCCAAATAATTTTTCGCTTGCTGATATGTGCTGAGATATCGTATTTGTATGCCGTGGTGATTGGTTCATCTTCTCAATCGATTCGTTTAGTTGAACGTTGAAATTTCTTAGTTGGGCTTGAATTCTAGCGTTTGTGTCGTTGAGTGTCTTGGTTGCCTTGAGCATAACTTGTCCCTGATGTGCCACCGTCTTTATTACGTTTTGCTGGTTGGTTGATAAATTCTCAATATCATGGTATACTTCGTCGTTGACTCCGAATATTGACGTTAGAAATGTTCCCAATATACCTCTACGTGTTCGTGTCCGCAAGAATTGTATTGAGTCGATGCGATGCGTAATGGCTGTGCTTATTGTTTGAAGGTGGTGGTTCAGTACATCGCATCTGATTTCTTCACTTATGCCCTTCCCTTTGTTACAAAGCTTCGTCATACTATTCATCGCGCTCATTACTTGCTGCTAATCTTGTCGGTGGCTGGGATGCTTATTTCGACCCTTAATGTTCCTTTGTTCAAGAGACCATGTCCCAATTTCTCTATGTAAAGTCCTCCGTCGATTTTGGTGACATTAAACAGTGACTGTACGTTTGGAATGATTGCCAAACAAGTGATCATGACACTCAGTACTGTTGCTATGCCTAGCTTGTTTGTGACCATTTTGCGAGATTTTGGTCTAACTCTGCTCTCTACTTCAGTATCCGTAGGCTGATCTTTTCGTTTGTGGGTAACTTTCGTCAATTCCACGTCCGCTTCTTCTATTGGCAGGAGGCATAGCTTTACCACGGGCCGTTTAGTGATATTTCCGTTCATCTTAATGGTTGCAACTCGAACAAGTCCATCTTCTCCCGGGTGTACGTCCAAAATGCGAGCCAGTGGCGATTTAGTTTGTGGTGTGGTTTCTTGCTTGACAAGAACTAGCTGCCCAGGTTGAAGGTTTCTCTTTGTTCCTAACCACTTCGGTCTTTCTTGAAGCCTCGTTAAGTATTTTTCCTTCCATCTGTTCCAAAATTCGTTCGCGAGTTTCTGTGTCAGTTGCCATCTTTTGACGAGCGTTAAGTTGTCTGGAGCCCATCTGGTACTACAAACTTGGAGTTTCCAATAAGAAAGTGTCCAGGTGTGAGTGGTTGGACATCATTTACGTCGTTGCTGATTGGGGCTAAGGGTCGACTATTCAGACAAGCCTCGATCTGCGCTAGCACGGTGTACATTTCCTCAATATTTAAGAGACTTTCTCCAAGAATCCTTACCAAATGCCTTTTCTTTGATTTTACTCCTGCCTCCCAGAGACCTCCAAAATGCGGACTACTGGGAGGTATGTGGTGCCAAGTAATGTTGTCGTCCGCTATCCAGGCTTGCGTTTCGTATGTCATCTTTTCCAATGCTTGCTGGAGTTCCTTGTTTGCTCTTACGAAATTGGTGCCACAATCGCTGTACATCGCCTTGCATTTGCCTCGCCGAGACACAAATCGCTTGATGGCAGCGATGCAGGCTGCTGAGGTTAAGTCGCTCACTAGTTCCAGATACATTGCCTTGGTTGCTAAGCATATGAAGACGGCTATATAAGATTTTGCAGTTTTTGCTCCTCGTTGGATCATTTGATTTTGATTGGACCTGCGAAGTCCAATCCGGTGGACCAGAACGGGCGGTTCATTGTCACACGCTGGGCAGGAAGACTTCCCATCAGTTGTTGACTTGTCTTGGCATTCAGTTTAAAACACGTGGTGCACTTATGAATGCATGTTGACGTCAGTCTTTGCGCATTTAATATCCAAAATTCCTTCCGTAGGGTGCTAAGTGTTAGCTGTTGCGACCCATGGAGGGTTCTTAGGTGAACATGGCGCACTATTAGTTTTGCCAATGAGCATTCGTTGCTTAGTATCACAGGATGTTTTTCTGCGTAGCTTAACTCTGCCTTTTGCAGCCTTCCGCCCACCCTGAGAACCCCATCAGTATCCAAATATGGGCATAATTGCGACGCCCTTGATTTGTTGTCGACTGGTTTTCCCGCTAAGAGTGATCGTATTTCTTGTGGAAAAGACCTTTCTTGTGACAATTTGATGCAAATGACCCTTGCACGTTGTAGTTCCTCAGTCATCAGAAATTTTGTGTTGGCCGCATTCTCAAACAATAAGCGACCACTCGTACTAATTTTGAGTAGTTTGAGAATCGGTCGAGGATTGACTCGTCGTCTGTGGCTATGGTGAGATGAGCCGTGGTTTTTCTTTCTTCGTCTGTACTCATGGTGCGCGATTGTTTTGGGTATTCATGCGACTGGCGCAAGATGATGTTGGGGCCGTTCCACCATAAAGCATGCTGATTGAGAGCCTGCGGAGAAAGTCCTCGGGTCGCACAATCCGCGGGATTATCATGTGTTGATATATAGTGCCACTGGGTGATGTTGCTCTTCTCGTGAATTTGGCTTACTCTGGCTACATACGTGTTCCATCGGGCTGGATGATCGTTTAGCCAAGCAAGAACGATTGTTGCATCGGTCCAAAAGTACGTTTGACTTTCGGCCGGGGTTTTGAGGGCTGTCAGTTCTAATCGTGGAATGGTTTGAGCGGCTACGGGCGCTACCCTTGTTTTCGAGCTTAGTAGCTTTGCAGTTGGTAGTCTTTCTGGTGTCCGTATGACTATGTACACAACTGCCGCCATGGCGAGCTGGGATGCGTCACAAAATCCATGCAACTCATACGTATCCTTTTGGGTTGTCCCTAACCATCGTGGTAATCTTATATGTTTGACATCCTTGATTTCCGCTGCATAGTCCATCCATTCCTGTTTCAACTCCGAGGGAAGTTCCTCATCCCAAGTGAGTTTCTTTAGCCACAGCTTCTGCAGAAATATTTTGTTGCGGATTACAATAGGTTGCAGCCACCTCAGTGGATCGAAGAGTCTTGCAACGAATGAAGCGATACTGCGTTTTGTTATTTTTCCCTCGTCGGTCCCAAACTTACTTGAGCTAAAAACGAATTGATTGTTCCGAGGGAGCCATTGGAGTCCCAATGTTTTCGTAGAGTCTTCTTTTTCTTCTTGATCGAAGGTGTGAATTATTCCCCTATGACTTTCTGGTATGTCATTTAGAACTTCTTTGTAGTTGCTGTTCCATTTGCGGAGATTGAAGTCTCCCTTGTCCAACAGTTGTGAAAGTTCGAAATACAACTTTTTAGCTTCTTCTATCGTATCCACTCCTGTCAGAAGATCGTCCACATAGAAATTATTGATGAGGTGAGAAATACCTCGCCTTCCTCCATCGCAAGTTGTCTTAGCGTACGAATTGCCTGGAACGGAGCATTTGCTGTTCCAAACGTTAGTGTTTTTAACCGATATCGTCGGATAATATCTTCTTTCTTTGGGCGCCATAGGATTCGTTGGAAATCCGTGTCCTCACTTCCTGCTGATACATCTTTTCGATGTCGGCGGTGATGACGACTGGATATATCCTCCATCGAAGCAGCAAGGTTGCTAGTGTATCCTGAACTGTCGGTCCTACCATCAAGAGGTCGTTGAGCGAGTTTTCGGAAGATGTTTTAGCAGAGGCATTAAATACTACTCTTACTTTGGTTGTTGTGCTGTCTTCTTTAATCACTGCATGGTGTGGCACGGTTTGTTTGTGTCGTTACTTGGAACCACTTCCTTATGCCCCAGACGTAGATATTCTTCAATGCACTTGTTGTACTCGCTGAAAAGGTCTGGGCTTTTAAGTAGTCTTTTTTCATTAGAGACGTATTTGGCGACGGCTGCCTTTTCTGACGGACCCAGTCCGATCCGAGGGTCTTCTTTCCATGGCAACCCGACTTGGTATCTTCCATCCTTAAGTCTCTTTACATTCTTTATGTATTGGCTTTCGGCCATCTCTTGTTCTTTAGATAGAAATTCCTTTCTTTCCACCTCTTCTTGTTCCCAGATGCTAAGATGTTGATCCAATTCAGCTGTTGTGATCATGCTGGTTGATGTGGTTGTTGTCCCTCTTGGTATAGGGCCTGATAAAATCCAGCCAAGTTTGGTTTTCTGGGCGGTTGGGGCGCCATGGTTTATCCCGTCCATTAAGATTTCACCATAGACGTCCGCTCCTAGTAGCACGTCGTTTTTTGATCGAGTGCGAAACTCTGGATCAGCCAGTTCAGATGTCTTGACTGTTACCTTTACACCGGAGTTGATGTTAGTTGATGGCAGACAGTGCGTAACTGACCGAGAATTAGAGCTGTGGTGTGTATTTCTTTGTTAGACCATTTCTCCTTGATGGCCAACTGGATCTGTCCTCCACTTCGTTTGGTGGAATTTCCTATACCCTTGATTGTAACGTTTGTTGATTTACGTTTAAACCCTAACAACTGGGCACACCTTTCTGTAATGAAAGAATTTTGTGACCCTTGGTCTATTAATGCCCGTAATCGTACGTATTGTCCGCAGACATTTTTAACGTTAATGATGGCTGTTGCCAAAAGGATATCTCTTTTTGTGCTGACGACTTGAGTGTTGAGGCTCTTCGTGTTGCTGTGTGCTTCTCTCATCTCCATTTGGCGTTCGTTTACGGTTTCGTGAAGCAGAGTGTGGTGCTTCTTGGAACACATTTTGCACGTTGCTTTGCTTTTGCACTCATAACCTCTGTGGTCGCCTAGGCAATTGAAACATAAATTGTGGCCCTTTACTAGTTCTCGGCGTGTATGTATGTTGGCCCTTTGTAGTTGCGTACATTTCGTTGTGACGTGGTTGCCTTTGCACAGCTTGCATTGAATTTCTGCTTGAGCGACCAAGCTTGTCTTATGAAGCTTCCGTGGAGCCTCGTGGGATATGGCTTCTAGAGACCTAAACCTTTTAGAAAGAAACTAGGAAAAATCCTTCCAGGACGGCAATTCCGTTTTTGTTCCCCAAGAAAGTTCCCATTCCTTTCGTGCTTCAAGATCTAATTTTTGTGAGGTCATATATACTATCATTGGATCCCAAGAACTTGTATCCACATCAAGTGCTGAGATTCCAATGAGTGTCTCGTTTGTTGTATCCAAAAGTTTCTTGTAGTTATTGGCTGATTCATATTTGGATAACGATATGTTGAGGAATGCTTGCAGGTGTGTCGACAGAAGTATTCTCTTGTTGTTGTATCGATCGAATAATAATTTCCATGCCTTCTGATAATTGATTCCGGTCACTCCAAGATTCTCGATTAGGCGTCGTGCTTCGCCTCCAGTGGACGTGATTAAGTACTGCATTTTTTGAATATCCTGTGTCTGGGTGTTTTCATGCACCAACGTTTTGAACATCTCGTGAACGTGGTCCATTTCAGGTAATCTCCTTCAGACTTAGGTAGTTTCACCCGTTCGAGACGCAGGACTTCTTCGTTTAATGGCGCTTGGGATGTCTGGATAGTTTGTGTCGGCGTTGGAGGCCGTAGCTGAGCCTGGTATTCATCGATGGCTCTCTTAAAACATGTTTGGAGTCTCATCGCGATTTCCTCCGTTTTAGTGTACGCAGCCATGTAATCGTCCTCTAACGTTTTGTTATGGAGCTTGAGGTTGTAAACCGTTGGGCGTAACTCTTCGCAGCTGCTCCAGGCCTTCTTTAGTTTATCCAGACGTACCTCGAAGTATTGAAGATTGTATCTATCCTTTGAATCCTTTTTGAAATTGGCCTGTAGGCGCTCGATGTTGCCAAAATTCAACTTCTGGACAATTTCAGCTGAAGGTTCGGTCATCCTGATGATCCTGATTACTGGTAAGCGGTTTCTTTATAACTCGGCTGTGGAGCTTGCGGTGGTGTATTTGAGTTGATCCTCTAGGGGCAGGATCCGGCCCGAAGGACCAATGCTTTGACTCACACACTTATGTGGAGTCAGAAGTAACAATCCTTGGGATAGTTACGAATTTAAAGTTGGTTGGGTGCAGAAAAATCCTTGGGATAGTTCTACGCTGTTAGGGAAGTATAGAATTAAAATTGCTACCTGCTTGAGCTTTGGTTTTCAACTTCACTTTATTCATTGTTTGTTTGACTTATTTATACATTAACTTAACTCTACTTATTGCCTACCTTAACAATTAACAATTAGCTCTACTTATTGCCTACGTTAACAATTCTTTAACCTAATAATAATTTTGCATAATGTTTTGATGTTGACGACTATCGGTTATTGCACTATGCTCTGCGTCAGCATTTCCTGGGTTTGTGTTGTGTTGTGCCTTTGCCGCGTGCGATGTACTATATCTGGGTCATCGTTGTTTTGTACTTTGTACAATTATCTTCTGGTTTTTTAGCACCTGTTGCACCATATTTTCTGTTTTCATCTCAACTAGCACTAACATCTTTCCATTATTGACAAACACTTTCTTGGAGTATTCAATTTCAATTGGCGTTGTTATTTGGAGTTTCTCCTTACACACATTTGTGACAGCTTCAATTGCGGACTCTTGTGTTTCAATGCCTCTAAATATAAGATTTTTTTTTTAACCTGGTCTTCTAACTGAGTCATTTGTCGTCTATCCTTATCTCGTTCCTCTTTTAGTTTTTTTACTTCCGCCCTAACGCTTGATTTTCGCTTCTTAGTGCGTATATCTTTGATGTTAAGTCATCTACGTGGGTCTTAACTTCTTGTATATCCTCTTTTGTCGGCAAATTTATAAGTTTTTCATCAAGGAGTACCGACATAGAGCTTTGTATCTAGTCGATGAGGTCGTTGACATCCATATTACC